>JARQOC010000002.1:605278601-605878601 GCA_033576535.1 Allobates femoralis
GCTACCAGGAATTAATTTCCTGAACTTGCACAGTAACTCCACCCTCACTCTGGCTAGCTAGACATTAAAGGGGAACTCCAGTGAGAGAAAACTGCAGTTTTAGGATCTATAGATCTCTTATAAATTGATAAAATCATACCTGCTCCTCAGCTCTGACCCCCACCTCAGGGGACCTAGAATCTTCAGCCTGACAGCTTCATGTAGCAGCAGAGAGCAGGAGGTGTTTCAGGGGTATGGATTCTGGGAGCTGCAGGATCATCCCACATTCCAGTGAAGAGTGATGATGATGATCCATTGAAAGTTGGAGGGATAGGATGATATCATGTTCCTATGGGGAAGGGGAGACCATGCAGAGCTGAATCGATCAATGTAATGATTTGCCTCTGCACCTAGTGTGACTATAACAGTACACATTATGTATCATCATACAGCAGAGTATCACAGTGTGTATTTATATCTGCTTGGTGACATGATTGCTATTTGAAGCCTGGAGCCCCCTGTCACATAGGATGGTGTATCAGGGACAGGATTGTATACGGAGCAGGGGACTGGCGGCCTTCCACGCCCCCTCCCTATACAGAAATGTGAGGGGGCGTGAATGCAGGCTGATCCTGAAGCTCCCAGCATCCACACCCACCCCTGACACACCTCCTTCTCTATGCTGCTACATGAAGCTGCCTGGCTGAAGATTCTAGGTCCCCTGAGTGGGGTCAGAGCTGAGGACATGCAAAAATCTAGGGAGGGGGGATATCAAAGGAGCAGGTATGATTTTATTGAATTATAAGAGATCTATAGAACCTAGAACTCAGGGGCAGAGAATCCCTGAGGGGCCCACCAAACCCCGACCCCTACACCCCCAGGCCATGTAGAGAGACTTGAGGCCCCCCCAACGGTAATATCACTAATCATATCGGCGCACTGCCGATATGATTAATGATGATGTTTCCTCTTTGCAGCGGCAAAGCAGCGAGAGAGAACTCCCTGCTTTGGCTGATGTCGCTGTGCCGCTCTGCTTCCTCTGCGCAGCAACACTGCCGGCGCATGCGCAGGTGGAGACAGGGGGCGATGACTGCTTCCTTCCTGTCACTGTGCCTGAGCGGGTGCTGGCAGCATCGCGCTGCGGAAGATGGACCCGGCGTCGCCCCAGGCTCTGCTCAACATTGCATGGCACTGGCAGCGTGAGTATGGAAGGCGGGGGCCCGGGGGCGGGGGGAGAGAGCTGGTGACTGAGGAGGAGCCCATCTCTTCTGCCATAAAAGATGGGCTCCTTCTCCTCAGTCACCAGCCTGGGGCCAGGGGTCCCAGACAGGCACCGTGGCGAGTATGGGGAGCGGGGGGGCCACCAGGGTGCTGGGCCCCTGGTGGTGCCTGATGCTGCCAGACCCCAGGGTGCCTGGTTCTGTCGAGCCCCCAGAGTACATGGTGCTGCCGGTCCCCCAGGGGCCTAATGGTGCTGGGCCACTAGTGCTGCCGGGCCCCCAGGGTGCCTGAAGGTGCTGGGCCCCCATGGTGCCTGATGGTGCTGAACCCCTGGTGCTGCTGGGCCCCCTGGGTAACTGGTGCTGCCAGGCCCCCAGGGTGCCTGATGGTGCCGGGCCCATGGTGCTGTCGGGCCCCCAGGGTGCCTGGTGCTGCCGGGCCCCCAGGGTGCCTAATGGTGCTGGGCCCCTGGTGGTTCCTGGTGCTGCCGGGCCCCCAGGGTGCCTAATGGTGTAAGCCCCTGGTGCTGCCGGGCCCCCATGGTGCCTGATGGTGCCGGGCCCCCACGGTGCCTGATGGTGCCGAGGCCCCCTGGGTGCCTAATGCTGCTGGGCCCCTGGTGCTGCCGGGCCCCCAGGGTGCCTGATGGTGCTGGGCCCCTGGTGCTGCCGGGACCCCAGGGTGTCTGATGGTGCCGGGCCCCTGGTGCTGGCCGGGCCCCAGGGTGCCTAATGGTGCCAGGCCTTGTGGTGCTTGGTACTGCCGTACCCCCGGTGTGCCTGGTGCTGCCAGGGTCCTTGATGGTAGCTGGTGCTGGCCATGGTGGTGCCCTGGTGCTGCCGGATGCCTGGTGGTGCTGCCGGTGGTGTCTGGTTCTGCCGAGCCGGGAGACTGGGAGCATCAGAGGACGAAGCTGCTGGGTACCTGGTGCCAGAGACCGGCAGCCAAAAGGAAGAAGCTGGCTGGGGTGCCTGGTGCCGGAGACCGGTGGCCGCAGAGGAAGAACTGCCTGGTGTGCCGGTGCCTGGTCTGCCGGCAAGCGGGAGACCTGGAGCCACAGAGGAAGAAGCTGCCGGGATCAGGATGTGGAGTCATGTAAGGCCTGTTACAGTCGAAGAATAGCAGCCAGGGGGGACAGAGTGGGATAGATGAATGGATGGATGGATGGGGTGGCCTGAAAGGGGCAGAATGGGATGGATGGATGGGGCAGACTGGAAGAGGGGGCAGAATGGGATGGATGGGGGGTGGCCATGGAAAAGGGGGAGAACGGGATGGATGGGGAAGAAGGTACATGGATGGATGGGGAAAAGGTACATGGATGGTTTGGTGCAATGGTGAAAAGGTACATGGATGGATGGGGGAATAGAGGGAGAAGGAACATGGATTGAACGTGGGGGGGGAGAAGCTACATGTATTACCTATACACACACACTGACACTGTATACAGAGTTCATGCGTATAATGTCAATGGTGATCATTGTATTACCTGTACACTGAAACTATACACTGAACTCCTGTGTATAATGTCACTGGTGATCACTGTATTACCTGTACACTGACCCAATATACAGAGCTTTTTTACATTTGTATTAATTTAGTATTATTTGTCACTATGTAGTGGCATTATGTGCTTTGGTCATGACATGACGGTATTTGTCCCTTGTACAGTGTTGGCCAAAAGTATTGACACCCCTGCAATTCTGTCAGATAATACTCAGTTTCTTCCTGAAAATGATTGCAATCACAAATTCTTTGGTATTATTATCTTCATTTAATTTGTCTTCAATGAAAAAAACACAAAAAGAATTGTCCTAAAGCCAAATTGATATAATTCCACACCAAACATAAAAAAGGGGGTGGACAAAAGTATTGGCACTGTCATCAAAAAGTTTAAAGCCCATGGCACTGTGGCTAACCTCCCTAGATGTGGGCGGAAAAGAAAATTTGACGAGAGATTTCAACGCAAGATTGTGCGGATGGTGGATAAAGAACCTCGACTAACATCCAAACAAGTTCAAGCTGCCCTGCAGTCCGATGGTACAACAGTGTCAACCTGTACTATCCGTCAGCGTCTGAATGAAAAGGGACTGTATGGTAGGAGACCCAGGAAGACCCCCCCTTCTTACCCCGAGAAATAAAAAAGCCAGGCTGGAGTTTGCCAAAACTTACCTGAGAAAGCCTAAAACGTTTTGGAAGAATGTTCTCTCTTTTTGGGCAAAGGCATCAACATAGAGTTTACAGGAGAAAAAAGAGGCATTCAAAGAAAAGAACACGGTCCCTACAGTCAAACATGGCGGAGGTTCCCTGATGTTTTGGGGTTGCTTTGCTGCCTCTGGCACTGGACTGCTTGACCGTGTGCATGGCATTATGAAGTCTGAAGACTACCAACAAATTTTGCAGCATAATGTAGGGCCCAGTGTGAGAAAGCTGGTCACCCTCAAAGGTCATGGGTCTTCCAGCAGGACAATGACCCAAAACACACTTCAAAAAGCACTAGAAAATGGTTTGAGAGAAAGCACTGGAGACTTCTAAGGTGGCCAGCAATGAGTCCAAACTTGAATCCCATAGAACACCTGTGGAGAGATCTAAAAATGGCAGTTTGGAGAAGGCACCCTTCAAATATCAGGAACCTGGAGCAGTTTGCCAAAGAAGAATGGTCTAAAATTCCAGCAGAGCATTGTAAGAAACTCATTGATGGTTACCGGAAGCGGTTGATCACAGTTATTTTGGCTAAAGGTTGGGCAACCAAGTATTAGGCTAAGGGTGCCAATACTTTGGTCCAGCCCATTTTTGGAGTTTTGTGTGAAATGATCAATGTTTTGCTTTTTGCTTCATTCTCTTTTGTGTTTTTTCATTGAAGACAAATTAAATGAGGATAATAATACCAAAGAATTTGTGATTGCAATCATTTTCAGGAAGAAACTGAGTATTATGTGACAGAATTGCAGGGGTGTCAATACTTTTGGCCAACACTGTATATGGTATTATTCGGTCACTATGTGGTGGTCATATGTGGTCTCATGGTGTGGCAGTATTTATACCTTGTATGTGGTAGTATTTGATCACTACGTGGTGGTATTATATGCTTTCGTTATGGAGTGGTGTATTTGTCTGGTATGTGGCATTATTTGTTGTGGTAGTATGTGATCTGTTCACGGTGTGGTGATGGTATTTCTGACTTCCACTGGTAGTATTGGTCTTGGTAGAGTGGATTTTGGTCAGTCATTTGTTTTATCTGATATCAATAAGTGGAAACTATTTTATTTCCAATAGTTATTAATTACTTGGATGTTTACCCCCTCCCTGTCCTGTGACACAGCAGCAGAGATGCAGAGGTTTGCCAGAGAAAGCAAGTTGAGCATTTGGTGACCTCAGTATTAATAAGACAAAACCAGGAGTGAGTGAGAAATGCATAAAAAATAACATCTAATTGCTTTAGGGTACCTTTTCACGAGACATTTTTGGCGGCAATATTTCGTCCTGGAATTACCGCCGCCAAATTGCCTCCTTATTGCGGCATTATTCGGGAATTTGGCGGCAATAAAACCAATGTCGCCTGGCTTTGATTTTGCAGCACTGCTCCAAAATTGAAACCAGGCGACATTGGTTTTATCGCCCCAAATTCCCGAAATACACGCTGCAATAAGGAGGCAGTTTGGCGGCGATAATTTCTGGACGAAATATCACCGCCAAAAATGTCTCTGCTGGTTGTGGCATGAGAAGGTACCCTTACTCCTGGTTTTGTCTTAGGCCGGCTTCACACCACGTTTTTTCCCCTGTCAGGCTGTGTCCGGTGCTTTGCCGGAGGCACCGGACACAACCTGGCAGGTCCGGAGAAATAGAACCGGAGGGTTAATATGCCCTCCGGTCCTGTTTGTAGCCAGATTCTGCAGAGTACAGCTTCAGGAGCTGTCCCCTACTAAATGGAGCTGAACCTCTTCACAGGGGACAGCTCCTGGTGCTGAAGTTCAGCGGAGCTCACGCTGAACTGCAGCAGCTGGAGTCTGGGAACCTGACAGACTCTCTGTCAGGTCCAGCATGATGTGGCGCCCCATAGACTCTCATGTTAGGGGGTGCCAGATCATGTTATGGGGTGCCGGATCATGTTAGGGGGTGCCGGATCGTGCTGGAACTGGGAGAATCCGGTAGGATCTGGTTTGCTTAAATTTTTCGCCCTGGACACAAAAATGATGCAAGCTCCGTTTTTGTGTCCAGGGCAAAAATATTTGCAGCCTGATGCTGCCGGACAGGGACAAAAGTGGATGGCAAATAGCTGCCATCCGGCCCTGTCCAGGACCATAGGGCTGCATTATGTCAAAATCGGGTCCGGGGCTGTCTGATTCACATCGGACAGCCCCGGACCTGATCACAACGTGGTGTGAAGTCGGCCTTACAAATACTGAGGTACAAAACTCACCAAATACTCAAACTCCACATTCTTCTGATGGTGCGGATTCCACCAATAAATAAGTGATCACCTTCCTAACCTGTGCATCGCTGAACTGACCAAAAATCCCTTTAATGCAAACTCCAGTAATGGTACATCGCAGTAATGGTGAGCGCACAGTGATGTGCAGGACCGCCACTATAATAGGTATAATGGATAACAGGTATTTGCATATAGCTGAAGAATGGGTGGGCCCAGTGGTTGGGCTCCTGGAGTCAATTTTCCTGGTGGCCCCAGACACGCCAGTCCGCCGCTGCTAGAACTGCAGTGTACTGCTCTGCTTCATCATGTAGCAGGGCAGGGACTGTACTAAAAAGTTTTCTCTCACTGGAGTTCCCCTTTAAAACTGGATGTTTATTTAGCCATCATGTTAAAATGCATGGATATGATTGTTATTTCAAGCCTGGACCCCCCTGTCACATAGGACGGCATATCAGGGACAGGACTGTATGTGTGAGCATAGGACCGGCAGCCACGCCCCCTCCCTGTACAGAAATGTGAGGGGGCAGGAATGTAGGATGACCTTCAACTCCTAGCATCCACGCCCCTGACACATCTTCTATTCTCACCAGCAGCATGAGACTGTCAGGCTGAAAACTCTCCGTCCCATGAGGAGGGGGTCAGAGCTGAGGATCAGGTATGATTTTATCAATTTATAAGCCATCTATAGATCCTAGAACTGCAGTGTACAGCTCTGCTTCATCATGTAGGAGGGCAGGGAATGTACTAAAAAGTTTTCTCTCACTGGAGTTCCCCTTTAACACTGTTATCTCCATAGGTAGGTGCTACAACCCTCAGGAAATCTAAATATATCAAAAGGAAGAGTTTGACCTCTTGTGGCCGGTGGTAGTACTGCAGTCAACATAGCAGTTACATAACATTACTACAATACAATAAAACGATCGATGTATTCAGGGGGGAAATGCAAAAACCTTACCACCTCTTTACATTACAATATTTAGCAGAACTTTACAATACGGAGGCTACATATACAAACAATATCAGACATTAAACAGAATAATGTAATTCAGTATGAGGAATGAGAACGCTGCTCTCAAAGTTCTACAATTTTTAACTAAATAGTGGGAAAGACAAAAGGTAAAAACTGCTTGTAGTACATGGTCCCGCACTCTATTCTAATAAATATATCATGTAAATAGATATGCACATATGGGCCATACGTTTAAAGCACTTTAACATGTTTTATGAATACACAAAGCACGCATTGAGGAGCGTGGTTTGTGGGACTTTGCATGGTGCACCTAATACAGCTAAGAGTATTCTTATGTATATATAGGAATTTTAAATTGGGTACATATTACTGATAACATTATGGATGTTATGGATCACTATATCTTATACTATACTTACCGGTAATACTCGTGTATAAGCCGAGTTTTCAGCAAAAAAATGTGCTGAAAAGTCCCCCTTCGCCTAGTACACGATAAATATACGTACCCTTTGGCCCGGTGTATACAGCCCCCCCCCCCCCCTGGTATACCGGCGCCCCCGTGGCAACTTAAAGGAAAGAGATAACTTACCGGGTCGCTGTCGCCGACGCCGACGCTCTGTCACAGCGTCCGTCACCGGGCTCCTCTGTCTTCATGCTCCTTCACCGCGCACAGGAATGACCGTCATTTTCTGTGCACCGAGAAGGAAGCATGAAGACAGGCAGAAGCGTGGTGACGGACGGTGACAGAGCGCGCGTCGGCGCTCGAGAAGGAAGCATGAAGACAGTCGAGCCGTGACGACTGTACGAGCCGCAAGGCCGCGGCACCCGACCGATAAGGTGAGGTAAGTATCATCTCTCCTTTACAGGTTGCCACAGGGGGCCCATATATACACACGGGGGGGGGGTGGGGCTGTATACAACCGGTACCAGTGTATACAGCTGGGCCTGCGTATACCCCTCTGGGTGCTGCTGTATACAGCTCTGGTGCGCTGTATACAGGCTTGGGCTGCTTGTTATGCCTCTGGGTTCTGTTATACCCTCTGGGGCTGCTTATAACCCCTGGGCTGCTATATTACTTCCCTGGGGCGCTGTATATAGCTATGGGCTGCTGTAAATACGCCTCTGGCGCTGCTGTAATACCCTCTGGGGCTGCTGTATACCCCTCTGCGGCTGCTATCATACCCTTCTGCGGCTCGTATATGCCCTGGGCTGCTGTAACACTCTGGCTGCTTATACAGCTCTGGGGCGGCTGTATATGCCTCTGGGCTGCTGTATAACCCCTCTGGGCTCTGTAACGCTCTGGGGCTGCTGTATACCCCTCTGGGGCTGCTATATACCCCCTGGTGCTGCTGTATCCCCTCTGGGGCTGCTGTATACGCCTCTGGGTGTGTATAACCCTCTGGGGCTGCTGTATACCCACGGGGCTGCTGTATACCCTCTGGGGCTGCTGTATACGCCTCTGGGGCGTAGTAATACCCTCATGGGGCTGCTGTATACCTCCTGGGGCTGCTGCTAATATACTCCTGCTGCTTATTTTAGCTCGAGGCTCTATACAGCTCTGGTCTGCTGTATACATAGGGACTGCTGTATACCCTCTGGGGCTGATGTTATACCATTGGATGCTAACTATATACTACCAATGGAAGTGCTGTATACTACCACTCGGAGGCTGCTGTATACCACTGTAGGGGGCCATGTATACCACAACGCTGGGGGCTTAACTAGTTTATGTACCTGCTTGGGTACCTCGTTGGCTTTATACACGACCTAATAGAGTTTATCCCAGTTTGGGGGCAAAAGTAGGGGGGTTCGGCTTATACACGGTCGCTTATACACGAGTATATACGGTATGTTGAAATGTGATATGGACCTGCATTGTCGCCTACGATTTGGTTTTGTTTGATATAAATTTGGGCAAGAAAGTTGTTTTATACATGATATATTCAATAAAATATACATTTTTTTGCTAAAAACTTCCTTTGCCTGTTTTGTTCCCTTTATATATGTTAAATATGGACACGTGACTGCAATAACAGAAGATATGAAAGCTAATTATTAAAAAATCAGCACACTGAATGAATTTTATGTGTAAAAAAACAGTTTTTACCTGGATACCAATAAATGGAAATTTTATTAAGAACTCAAGGTGCAATTTTACTTAACTCGCTGGACAATTCTTGGAAGTGAACTGAATGAAAACAGCTTATATACATAAGAATGAACATGATGAGCTTGATCTGGAGTCATTTGTAGTGTCCATGTTGTTTTTTGCCAATACAAGCATGAATTTAATTTAATTAATTACTACTAGCCAAAAAAATAAAACCTGGCTATATCTAGAAACAGCTTACCAGCTACCAACCACACCCCAATATTCATTATTAGAGGTCTATTTCTTTTAATGGATATGTTTGTCCAGTCCTTGCAGGTAAGCTAGTGTGGCGCCCCTGAGACCAGGGCAGCCACACAGTGAACTGCAGCCAGGCGAGGAAGACGGTTGACCTTAGGAACACCCACACACTGACACACACTGACCCTATGCCTAGAACTTTAGCTTAGGCAAGGGGTAGCAGGGGTTAAGAGCAGTGTGGGAGGATAGAAAGAGTAGCTGAACAAGTGGGTGGAGAGGTCGCAAATAAAAACATGGGACACTCAGGAAGAGAAGCAGAGAAGAAGAGAGAGTGTTAGAACACCAAGTTGCAGGCAGATAATTCCCAGGAGGAGAGGTTCCCTGGAGGACATAGAACCCTAGAGGCAAATTTCCTAGGCGAGAAAGCTTGCTCCATAGCGAGGTAAAGAAGCCAGAAGCAACAACACCCCACAGTGAGACAGAAAGAGCCTGGTGAGCCCATATTATACCTGGGTCACTGAAGGGCTAGGTCAAGGACAGCCAGAAAGCCGGCTCTGTAGAGGTGACCGGGGAGACTCAAGTACCCCAATCATGAGACACACTGGCGTGGGGCAGGTACTCTATGACCTGCAGACTACCTACCACCACGGTCTAGGAACACAGCCATCGGACTAGGGCTAGTGACCCTGAGATAGAGGGACTCATCACACAAAAGCTCGTGACGACCAGACCAAACCCGTGAGTGAGAACAGAGAGAGAGACAAGCAGGGCCTGAAAGGAACTTGAGGGAGGCAACGCAGAGGAACCATCTGAGCTGCAGTAGAACCCGAGTGCCCGGAGCAGTGCTAACTTGTAAAAACTGTGACTGTGAAAACTGTGACTTGTAACTTGCTGCTCTAAAAGAAAATCAGTAAAGTACCCGGTAAACCAACCATTGCCTGAGACTGTTCTTTCCAGTACTGCTGCAAAGATCTCCACCTGCGGAGCCACATCCCTGCTGTCCCTGCGTGCTGACTGGAGAAGCTGCAGCACCGAAGTAAGTGAAGCATCCAGAGTACGCAGCCCCCTTACACTACACCTGCCCTGGGGACCCTCAGCCCTACCTGAGGAGGGCTTACCATCCACGCTGCCCTAAGTGACCGTCCCCAGCAGGAATACAGCAGCAGTGGTCCCCACTGACCACATACCCCAGGTGGCATCACGACAAAATCCCCTGTAAATAACCCCTTCCTTTTTAGACTGAGCCCAGGCCACGGGACCAGGTCACGACTACCGTGATTCTCAGAGAGACAGCACCGGCCCGGCCCCGAGTACCCCACGGCCTGGAGGCACCTCACTAGTGCTCAAGCTTTAGCACTTCCTTCTGTATCTTTTGCACAGCAAAATAATCCATCAGCATGCTAAACATTAAGAGCAATGCTTTACATGTCGAAACAAAAATTTATATTGTTACCCCACTGCAAAGATATTCTGGGTTCTTTACTCTCCTTGTACGTAGATTGTAAAGCATGAGGAAAGATTAGCAGAAGTTGCCAGATCTATATCAACTTATATACAGTTTATTGGTAATTCTGCCTATTCTTTAAGGCTGGCTTCAGACTTGCAGATGCATCTGCAGCGTTTTGCAGATGCATCTGCAAGTGTCTGCATGCAGACCGCGGCCCCTATGTTTATAATGGAGCGCACGGCGGTCTGCAGATGCTTGCAGACCGCCGTGCGCTCTCATTGCCCGCCATTAGTGAT
Organism: Allobates femoralis; assembly: GCA_033576535.1. Taxonomy (NCBI): domain Eukaryota; kingdom Metazoa; phylum Chordata; class Amphibia; order Anura; family Aromobatidae; genus Allobates; species Allobates femoralis. The sequence goes on from JARQOC010000002.1 coordinate 605,289,294, forward strand.
CTGTGATCACGCGGATGCCTGCGCACAAATCACACACATCCCGCCCGCACCATGGATGCGAGATGTTGTGTCCCTGGTGCGGGCGGGAGTGTGTGATTTGTGCGCAGGCATCCGCATGCGCACAGATCACTAATGGCGGGCAATGAGAGCGCACGGCGGTCTGCAAGCATCTGCAGACCGCCGTGCGCTCCATTATAAACATAGGGGCCGCGGTCTGCATGCAGATGCTTGCAGATGCATCTGCAAAACGCTGCAGATGCATCTGCAAGTCTGAAGCCAGCCTAAGACACTTTTTAGTGTGAGGTGCCGAGGGGAGAGGTACTGGATGACAGGTATGTTTCCCCTCGGTTCATTTCATATACCTCCCTGTATTGATGGTGGTGCAGTCAGCCTGTGCAAAACAGCACAGGAAAAGCTGGGGAAGTGAGACAGATTTATCCACACAGACAGGTAGTTAATAAAGCCTGTCTATTTCAGGGTGATAGAAAACTGCCTACTCCTCTCCAGACAGTCAGTCCAGGCTTTGATTCCTGACTGGACCAGCTGCTATAATCAAGGGGCTGGAAAGATTCAGTTGTCTGGTGGTCTGTTGGACTAAGGAGCTGAGAAAGTAAGGAGATGTGTGCTTTGTTTGTTATTTAGGTTTATGTTGTAGATAGGATTATAATGTTTAGCTAGTGGCCAGACGGCCTTAGTCGTTTATTTTTAAGTTTTTGCTGGTGTAACACTAAGTGGTAAGTGTGCCCAATAAACCCTACTGTGTGAAGCCTGCCAGTCTGCCATTGTCTACTGTGAGTCCACAGCCACTCACTTGCACCAAAAGCAAAGATCCCAGCTGAGCTATCCCCTCAGTCTCACACTAGTATAAGAAGAAAAGTCTACATACATAGTTGAGCAAAGCTGTTCTGGTTCGGAGTTTGGATGCTTTACACTAGCAAAGCGCTGGAGCGGGCATCGCTACATACGGGAACAGTTGGTGCTTGGCCCGGTGCGAGCCGTGTGAGGTGTTTGATTGGCTCGCACTGGACTTAAAAGCATTGTTTTCTGGGTGTAGCGTGTGTCCAAAATTTATTTGAAAAAAATATTTATCGGTATATATCACCCTCCCACCCCCGGAAGTGTTTTACTTATGGCTTGACGTATGTGGACTGAACAACCAATCAGTGACTTCCATTGAGGTTTGGATCAAGTTTGGGGTCACAAACAGTGCGCCAAAAGGTCCCGCTTTCCACCCAAACTTCACCTCTAGTCACAATTACTCTGTATGTCCCGACTTACCTTGTCACCACATACAGTTGTGGCCAAAAGTATTGACACCCCTGCAATTCTGTCAGATAATACTCAGTTTCTTCCTGAAAATGATTGCAATCACAAATTCTTTCGCATTATTATTAGGGATGAGCGAGTATGCTCGGCGCTACTCGTTACTCGCACGAGTATCCCGATGCTCGGCGAGCACCGAGTACCACCGAGGTGCTCGAAATCCTCGCTAATAATTATCGATCTGACACAAATACACAGCTCCCTTCAGTGCACACAGTGAGCTGGCACCTCACAGAGAGCAGATTGATTGATAAGGTCCCTCTGGGGGGCACAGCAAGGTGTTGTATGTTGCGGCGATTTGAAAAAGCCTCCCCTCCCGCCCTTTCCCAGAAACACTCATTTTATAACCGGAAGTCTGTGGGCGGAGCCTGTCACTCATTGACTTACATTGGGCTTGGTGCTCGGGCCGAGTACACGAGTATCTTGGGATGCTCGGCCCGAGCTTCGAGCACCCGAGTATTTTAGTACTCACTCATCTCTAATTTTTATCTTCATTTAATTTGTCTTCAATGAAAAAACACAAAAAGAATTGTCCTAAAGCCAAATTGGATATAATTCCACACCAAACATAAAAAAGGGGGTGGACAAAAGTATTGGCACTGTTAGAAAAATCATGTGATGCACTCTATTTTGTGTAATTAACAGCATCTGTAACTTACCTGTGGCACCTAACAGGTGTTGGCAATAACTAAATCACACTTGCAGCCAGTTGACATAGATTAAAGTTGACTCAACCTCTATCCTGTGTCCTTGTGTGTACCACATTGAGCATGGAGAAAAGAAAGAAGACCAAAGAACTGTCTGAGGACTTGAGAAACCAAATTGTGAGGAAGCATGAGCAATCTCAAGGCTACAAGTCCATCTCCAAAGACCTGAATGTTCCTGTGTCTACCGTGCGCAGTGTCATCAAGACGTTTAAAGCCCATGGCACTGTGGCTAACCTCCCTAGATGTGGACACAAAAGAAAAATTGATGAGAGATCTCAACGCAAGATTGTGCGGATGGTGGATAAAGAACCTCGACTAACATCCAAGCAAGTTCAAGCTGCCCTGCAGTCCGAGCGTACAACAGTGTCAACCCGTACTATCCGTCGGCTTCTGAATGAAAAGGGACTGTATGGTTGCAGTGAAATCATGGACACATTGTTCTATCTTGTTGCTGTGTACAAATGGAACAATGTCTCCATGATTTCACTGCAACCAGTAAGTTGCCAGTGAAATTCCTAGAAAAGTTGCCGCGTGTAAAGGTACCTTTAGGGAATTAAGGAAGGTTCTGTGTCAAATACGACCACAAGAAAGCTAGTGTGCTGCTTGGGAGAAATGGTTGAACCATCCAAAGAAATTGCTAAACTTGTGGCCAAAAGTATTGACATCCCTGCAATTCTATCATTCAAAAAAATGAACACGGTCCCTACAGTCAAACATGGCAGAGGTTCCCTGATGTTTTGGGGTTGCTTTGCTGCCTCTGGCACTGGACTGCTTGACCGTGTGCATGGCATTATGAAGTCTAAAGACTACCAACAAATTTTGCAGCATATAGTAGGGCCCAGTGTGAGAAAGCTGGGTCTCCCTCAGAGGTCATGGGTCTTCCAGCAGGACAATGACCCAAAACACACTTCAAAAATCACTAGAAAATGGTTTGAGAGAAAGCACTGGAGACTTCTAAGGTGGCCAGCAATGAGTCCAGACCTGAATCCCATAGAACACCTGTGGAGAGATCTAAAAATGGCAGTTTGGAGAAGGCATCCTTCAAATATCAGGGACCTGGAGCAGTTTGCCAAAGAAGAATGGTCTAAAATTCCAGCAGAGCATTGTAAGAAACTCATTGATGGTTACCGGAAGCGGTTGATCGCAGTTATTTTGGCTAAAGGTTGTGCAATCAAGTATTAGGCTGAGGGTGCCAATACTTTTGTCTGGCCCATTTTTGGAGTTTTGTGTAAAATGATCAATGTTTTGCTTTTTGCTTCATTCTCTTTTGTGTTTTTTCATTGAAGACAAATTAAATGAAGATAATAATACCAAAGAATTTGTGATTGCAATCATTTTCAGGAAGAAACTGAGTATTATCTGACAGAATTGCAGGGGTGTCAATACTTTTGGCCACAACTGTACATGCAATTTGCATAACTTTGGTCACATTTTTATTTTCTTATAAAGTACCATTAATTTTCAGCCGTTTTGGCATGGCTGGTAGTAGTTGCCGTAAAAATCACAAAAGTGGGAACATTTTTGCACAATTCGGTGTTATGCCAAAATTTTGCATGTTTTTAAAGCAATTTACACCAGAATTCTGAATCGGGGCCATAAATTTTTTTCCTCTTAGATTTGACAGAATCTTCAAGAGATTACAAAACACTAATACAGCAAGGGGTACTTCATACACAGCGATATCGCTGAAATCAGCAACCTCGCCAGTGATATTGCTGTGTGTGAAAAGCAGCAGCAACGGGGCCCCTGCTGCGAGGTCGTTGATCATTACACAACGATCAGGACCATTTTTTGCTTGTTGGTCTCCCGCTGTGCAACACGCATCGGCATGTTTGGCGGCGGGAGACCAACGAGCGCCGCAGGGAGCCGACACAGGCAGCGGCACCACCACCAGCCACAGCCACAGGCACCCGGCCGCGCAGTGCATGCTGGGACATATTACACATACTAAATTGGTTTTTGGAGAGTTTCTGTACCAATAATTCAATTGCACGATTTTAACTGCTTTTCTTAAAGATGCTTTTATTACTTCATCAAAAAGGAGATTAAAATTGCAGATACAAAAGTGCTCAGATATAAAAAATAGTAAATTTACATGAATTTTCATAGGAGGACACTAAGGGGTTAAGGTCAGTTATTGATAATCTGGAAGTATACATAGTATACACAGGGCCGCACCGTCCATTGGACAGTGTGAGCCCTGTCATTCAGGCGGCAGCAGGCAGGGGGAGCGGCAGTGCAGAAGGGGGCGGCGCCTCATGCACACAGCCTCCCCCTGTCATGGCGCCGGCCGCTCACCGCAGGTAAGCGGCGACCCGGGGAGAGGCACAGAAGGGGCGGCAGCGCTGCCCAGGGTTCAATAGCACCCCCATCCCCCCCCCCGGGACTCACGGCCGCGGCCGGCAATGACTGCCGCGGCTCAGGTGGCAGAAGGGGCGGCAGTGCTGGGCTCCACTAGCACCCCCCCCCGTAATCGGTGCCGCGGCTCAGGGGGCGGCAGTGCTGGGCTCCACTAGCACCCCCCCCCCGTAATCGGTGCCGCGGCTCAGGCGGCAGAGGGGCTTGGTGCACCCTGAGTATACACTGTCTGCCCCTATATACAAGAATATAACTACTATACTAAAACACAAGGAGAAGGGGTGCAATTGCCACCTCTGCACAACTCCAGTGTATGGCAACAAGCAGGACTCAAGGAGGGCCCGGGGCCGGAGCAATTTTCGCCGCTGTGCTGTGGAGTTCATAATGTAATATAAATGCAAAAAAACTTTATTCTTAATATTATGTCACAATACCAGGATCTGAGGATCTTCTATTTCGAGGTCAGGGGCTCTCTGATGCCATGTCGCTGCTTGTCTCGCTGTCTTCCTCTTTTGACACTGCAGTGCGGTGGACAAGAGAGCATTAACTGGTTAATAACATGAAGTATGGAGTGTGTACTGAGCCATAAACCCTCCCCATACCAGTAGGATTACTATATGGATTTTAATATTAGGGTACAGACACACTGGCGTGAAACTCTGATGAGTGCAATGTGTGATTTTCTCACATTGCAATCAATCTCTGAGAGCAGATCGGCGAGTGTCGGACGCTTTTTTCTCATCCAGATTCAGGATGAGAAAAAAATTGCAACATGCTGCGACAGTATGTGATTCCCGCGCAAGACTCACCAATGCAAGTCTATGGGTCTGACAAAATCACGGACCGCACACGGACAGCACACGAACCATCCGAGTCTGAGGCTGCGTTCACACATTACGTATTTTGCTGCGCTTTTTTACGCACGCTTGTTCAAAATACGCGATATGCATTTTGTCTGCCAGCAAAGTGAATGGGAAATTAACTTTGCAGTGCAGACATTGCGCAAGAATACGCAGGGCGTTTATGGGAGAAAACGCAGCTGCGTAAAGAATTGATATGTCAATTCTTTACGCAGCTGCTCCTGCGTTTTCTCCCTGTGATGTCACAGAGGGGAGGAAGAATCCTGCTTCCTCCTCCCTCTGTGACAGCTGTGACCGCCCATTAGATTTCGCAGTGTATTAATATACACTGCGAAATCTAAATTAAACAAAGGCAAGTGTATGAAAAATAAAAAAGAATGAAATACTTACCTCTCCGATGCCTTTTCCCGGTGTCCGGTCTCCGGTGCCAAGCGATGTGTAGTGCTGCCAAGACCTGCGGTGACGTCAGAGGGGCGTTCCCGACGCTGATTGGGCGCTCGCGGTCATGTGATACATCACATTCTGGGGTAAATAAAGCGCAGTGTGTGAAAGCCCCTGCGTATCTTGTTGCGCTTTTTTTGCGCGGCCGAAAAACTCGGCAAAAAGCGCGCAAAAAAGCGCAACAAAATACACAATGTGTGAACGCAGCCTGACACGTTTTTTTCACGGATGCATTCTCATTCTGCAGCTGAGAACACTGTAAAATGTTCCTGTAAATGATTCTACAGTAATAGCTGCTGAGAAAAAAACAGATTGCACTCAGACATCACACGGATGTGATCTGAGAGAAATGTCGGACACTCGCACAGCAGTTGAATGCCAAACGGACTAAAAAACAGATGTCACTCGTCCGACTCTCCTGGAAACAGACCGATTTAAGGCGGCGGGAGACAGTGTACCACCATCTCCCTAGCTCTGTGCTGTGCACAGTGTACCACCATGTCCTCAGCTCCGTGCTGTGCACAGACAGTGTACCACCATGTCCTCAGCTTCGTGCTATGCACAGTGTACCACCATGTCCTCAGCTTCGTGCTGTGCACAGTGTACCACCATCTCCCTAGCTCTGTGCTGTGCAGAGTGTACCACCATGTCCTCAGCTTCGTGCTGTGCACAGTGTACCACCATGTCCTCAGCTCCGTGCTGTGCACAGTGTACCACCATGCCCTCAGCTCCGACATGTGCACAGTGTACCACCATGCCCTCAGCTTCGTGCTGTGCAGTGTACCACCATGCCCTCAGCTTCGTGCTGTGCAGTGTACCACCATGCCCTCAGCTTCGTGCCGTGCAGTGTACCACCATGCCCTCAGCTTCGTGCTGTGCACAGTGTACCACCATCTCCCTAGCTCTGTGCTGTGCACAGTGTACCACCATGGCCTCAGCTCCGTGCTGTGCACCACCATGTCTTCTGCCCACACTCCACCATGTCCTCTGCACACCCTCCCTCCACGTCCTCTGCACACCCCCACGTCCTCTGCACACCCCCCACGTCCTCTGCACACCCCCCTCGTCCTCTGCACACACCCAACGTCCTCTGCACACGCCCCTCGTCCTCTGCACACGCCCCACGTCCTCTGCACACGCCCTACGTCCTCTGCACACACCCCACGTCCTCTGCACACACCCCACGTCCTCTGCACACCCCCCACGTCCTCTGCACACACCCCACGTCCTCTGCACACACCCCACGTCCTCTGCACACACTCCACGTCCTCTGCACACCCCCCTCGTCCTCTGCACACCCCCCACGTCCTCTGCACACCCCCCACGTCCTCTGCACACCCCCCACGTCCTCTGCACACACCCCCTCGTCCTCTGCACACACCCCTCGACCTCTGCACACCCCCCTCGTCCTCTGCACACCCCCCACGTCCTCTGCACACCCCTCACGTCCTCTGCCACCCCCCACGTCCTCTGCACACCCCCCTCGTCCTCTGCACACCCCCCACGTCCTCTGCACACCCCCCACGTCCTCTGCACACCCCCCTCGTCCTCTGCACGCACCGCTATGTACCTTGTAAAGACAGTCCCAGTTCCTCCTATGTGGCTTTCTTCTTGCCGGGCAAATGTAGCTCCGCCACCTGAGTCACATGTGCGTGACGTCATCACAGGTCCTGTTCCACCCGGCATCTGTCCCCGCCGGCAGTGCTGTGAGGTGAGGCGGGAGGGCGCGATGACCAGGGGGGGAGTGATGAGTCCAGGGGGAAGGGTGAGGTGTCCAAGAGGGGGTTAGGTGTCCAGGGGGTGAGGTGTCCAGGGGGCGGGGTGAGGTTCAGGGGCGGTCACTTGGCCGGGGCTCAGAGCAGGAAAAAAAAAAAAAGACAGCACTCTTAGTCGCCGCCCTCCCCGAAAAGTGCCAGAACAGTGCTGCGGGTGTGCAGCGCCGCTGACACCCGACAGCACCACCCCTGCCCCTTTCCTCCCTGGTGGAATGTTCTAGATACACAAACCAAAACTCACAAAATCCAACTTTATTTGTATTTTAGAAATAGAGCGACACCTAGTGGCAAAAAGCGAGAACTCCAACCCCAGAAGAATAACCCAACATCAAGCACTTTAGATACCTCAGTGTAGGTAAGATTTGTCCTGTTACTTTAAAGCACATACGGTAATATTATTACCATTAAATGGAACTAATAAGCACCATTTTTTATAGAAGATAGTCTTCAAGCAATAACAATACAAGCCACACGTTATCATCCTAGCTTGAAGTCGTCTTTGATTCACTACAACAAGCAGAGGAAAGAATAACACTGATTTTAGAAATTTTATTTTGAAATTTTATTTATTTTTTCTTGTTATTACAAGTTGATACAAATGAATAGTTTTAAACGTTAAAATTGTGTACGTACTTGCAGACTGTTACATTGTAGATGTAGCCAGTGGCGCACCCAGAAATTTCCCAAGGTAGGGGTCCAAGAAACACACACCGGCCCTGAAAGGGGGTGTCACCCCCTAGCGGGGTTCCGAGGGGCAAAGCCCCCGGTGGGGGGGTTTGGGGAGCGAAGCCCTCTAAAAGCAGCCTCTTTTGTGGGCCCTTGGGTGCTGTGTAATTGTTCCTGTCTCCTGACATAGGGGCCCAGCTCCTTGTGTACTGCACCACTTCTCAGGGCCGTCCAAAGGGGGGTCCAGACACGTAGGTCCCCCCCTTGGGTGCGCCTATGGATGTAGCACATATATATCTCTGGTACGCGCTAGATCATTACACCTTCTTTATTACTAAAACTACACCTAGTGGAACAAGCGTGCATGGTTTTCACTCTTTGATCCTCAGCAGCTACCACAACTACCCCTTGAGGGTTAGTTGACACCAACAGGTTAGCTCCAGTACCCCTCAAATGATAAATAAGAGTATTTCATGTGAGGCTACATGCTCCAGTCATCAGCCAGTACTGTCTATCTGCAATTACGTGCTATTAGTTATGGGGAGGATGTGAAAACAGACCAATACAAAGGAACAGGTTGTAATTGACATTTAGAAGGATTGGTCAAAGGAGAGGTGAAAGTTAGGTTAGGGAGTTGAGGTGACAGGCCTGTTTAAAGAGCTGTGTTTTTAAGGCACACTTACAAACCTGGGGCTATAAGGTAGTCTCAATGTTTGGGGTAGTGCATTCCAGAGCACTGGCACAGCACAAGAGAAATCTTGGTGACAGAGGTGTGAGGTTCAAATTATTAGTCTGAGAGGCTTCAGCTCAGCTCTGATTTGAATTCGAGTTAGTCTGAGATTAGTTGCAGAATCGAGGACACGGTAGGGTGAAAGAGGGATGCATTATAGAGGGGTGCAAAACTTTGGAGAGTTTTGTGGATTAGAGAAATAAGTTTCTATTGTATTCTGTAGCAAAAGGTCAGCCTGTGTAATGATGACACAAGGTGGAGGCATCAGTGAAGAAATATTACCCTGGCTACTGCATTAAGGATGGACTGGAGAGGAGAATGTTTGGTTAGAGGGAAACCAATCAGTTGCAGTAGTCCAGATGATAGTGAATAAGAGTGACATTAAAGTGGTTTTGTAGTTTTAAGGCTGAGAAATGGTCGAATTCCACAGATGTTTCAAGGTGAAAGTAACATGAGCTAGTAAGCGATTGGATATAGGGGATAAAGGATAGCTCACTGTCAAATATGATCCCAAAGCAACAAGCCTGCTGCTTGGGAGTTATGGCTGACCCATCAAAGGTAATTAAGATATGAGGTGTCGGACGGTGAGTAGAGGGCAGAAAAATGAGAAATTCAGTTTTGGGGAGATTCAGTTTAAGAAAGAGGGAGGACATGATGTGAGAGACAGCAGACAGTCCCTGGTATTTTGTAATAATGTGGGGGTGTTGTCGGGGCATGATGTGTATAATTGGGAGTCATCAGAGTAGAGATATTGAAATCTAAATCTGCTGATGATTTGACCAATTGGGGCAGTGTATAGAAGATGAGGGGGCCAAGGACTGAACCCTGACAAACCCCAACAGTGAGAGAAAGAGGGGGGAAAGAGGAGGCAGTGAAGTGATCCATGGTGTCAAAGGTGGCAGAGAGTTCTAGAAGGAACAGCAAGTAGTGGTGGCCTTTGGATTTTGCCATTAATAGGTCATTAGAGACTTTAGTAAGGATGGTTTCAGTGGAGTGTAAAAAGTGGAATCCAGATTGTAAAGGATTGAGGAGACCGTGATGAAAAGTGGCCCTTCTCCATGATGGCTGCACCTATAGACTTCTGGGTCCACCATAGTTTCCCCTTTCCACCATAGTTTCCCAAAATTCAACTAGAACAATACAATTACAGCCATTAAAAATACAAATGGCACTGTGTGTACTATTGCCACAGTTATACGGTCCTACAATAGTGTATATCAGACATAATGACAGCGACCCTTACTGTGGTCATTCATACCTCTTCCTCCCTTAGTGGCATGTCCAGGACATGTTTAATAACATGCCCTGAGATCCGAAGCATTTCCCGCCAATATACAGTTTTTCCTAGAGATCAATGTTTAGGGTACAAGTCCCTTTCATATCATTGAATTTTTAGAATCTTTTTGCTCTATGTACCTTTCTTGTTAAAAAATCTATGCTCAAAGCAAAATGTATACTCCTTTCACCTCTTTATTAATTGATTGACCCCAACATATGGTTCTGGGTCCTGTCTAATTTCCAAGTTAATCGTTACCATTATACCTCAATGTTGAAATTCACCGAATGAGTATTTTTTAAATAAATATTAATAGAGATCATTGTTTATAATTATTTGGGGGAGAGGGGGTTTACAGCTCTTGGTTAGATCCTATCCTCAGGATAGGTCATCGTTAATAGATTGGTGGAGGTCTGACACCCTATACTCCCACCGATCAGCTGTCATCAGCCGTGGCTAAATGTAAACAGTGTATGGCGCCAAACAGCATACTCTGTATATTGCTAGTGCCCATTGTCCAGAACTTCAACTTGACTCGAATTCAAATCGGAGCTGAGCCGCAGCTCTCAGCAACTCATGTCTATGGCCATGTAGATGGTCTGCGTGAGGCTTCCTTCACACGTCCGTAAATAAAAGGTACTGGTGTCAATCAGTTTTTTGCATCAGTGTGCCATCTGTGTGCTCGTTTCTACCACCAGTGTGTCATCAGTGTTCTTTACAGATGGATCATTAATAGGGATGAGCGAGTATGCTCTGCGCTACTCGTTACTCGCACGAGTATCCCGGTACTCGGGATGCTCGGCGAGCACCGAGTACCGCCGAGATGCTCGGACTGCTCGCTAATAATTATCAATCTGACACTAATACACAGCTCCCTTCAGTGCACACAGTGAGCTGGCACCACACAGGGAGCAGATTAATTGTTAGGGTCCCTCTGGGGGCCACAGCAAGGTGTTATATGTTGCGGCGATTTAAAAAAGCCCACCCTCCCGCCCTTTCCCAGAAATACTCGGTTTATAACCGGAAGTCTGTGGCGGAGCCTGTCACTCATTGACTTACATTGGGCTCGGTGCTCTGGCCGAGTTCACGAGTATCTTGAGATGCTCGGCCAGAGCACCGAGCACCCGAGCATTTTAGTGCTCGCTCATCACTAATCATTAACTAAATTATAAAGTTTCTTCTATACTTTGCCATGTTAAACACATACAGCACACAGAAGGCACATGGATGCGCCACTGACATGTGAATAGCACCATAGATTACAACGGGTAAATGTGGTATCTGTTAAAGGAAAAGGATATCACACACAAGGAAACAAGAACACGTGAAGAAGGTCGTATTCTGCCCTGGCAAAATAATGGTAAATAGTGCACTGTTTTTACTGTATATCTATAGGAAACTTTCAATGAAGAAAAAATATAGAAGTAGCACTCACCATCCTTATTAATACTAAGTCCTCTATTGAACAAATGTATTAAAACATTTTCAACAGGGAGGGTTTGCAGACATAACATGGACAACAGCCGTTTCGTGTCGGATAGACACTTCAATAGGTCCCTCAACAGTTGCAACTTCTATATTATTTTGTCATTGACATTTTTTGCTTGCTTTGTTCTTAAGAAGTATGTGCACAACTTAAATCTTTTTTGTGCTAACAGGCTGGATGTATATTATGTGGAGATCTGCAGCATAAAGCTTGAGCATAGAGCAATTCCAGTTTTTTTTCTATTATTGAATCTACAGATGGGTGCCCGATGCACAATGCATCGGATTCTAGCAGAGCGAGTCTCTGACTCGCAATGGCCGCTTCGCGGCATGCTTCGCGCTGCTAAGGCGGGCATAGCGAGTCGCCTTAGAGCTGCTCGCAATGCCGCTGCGCGGCCATGCTTCGTTCATATCCACATGACACGCTGACTCGCAGCGAGACGTCTCAAAAGGGAAAAACCCATTCGTGATATATATAGATAGGAAATCCTCCTCACTGTAAAATGTGATAGTAGTAATCCCTCCACTGTGTATTTTAAATAATGAAAGAAAATCCACAAGCAAATCCATGAATTAAAGATTCAGAAGGAATGAAAGGAGTTTTTTCCCACATACAAAACCAAAGAAATCTGCTTTATTCACAGTAAATGTTGCAGGAAGACATTTATTTTACTACAAACCTCTGAATGTAACCTTCGCTGATCAGAGTTTTGCCCAGTGACAGAATCAATGCTGTGTGCGTTACTATTGCTCCGTAGCGTGGAGCGATAATGTATACAGTAACCCACCAACAAAGGATTATGGGAATACTGAGGATTATTTCTGGACCATCTGTTACACTTGGATTGTTGATGGAGGGAATGACTAAACCAAATTTTATATTGATTCTGACCTCAGTGACAAAACTCAGTGTAACCAAGCACAGAAAGAAAGGAAAAGAAAAAATGCACATAATAAGAAGGAGGTTTGAATGGTTATTAATCAATGCTCATGTTTGTACTATTATCTGGCAGAGTTTTTACATGTATAATGCCTTTTTATTAAAATTGTTTAATGTTCCTGTTATGGCATAAAGGATATGTCAGACAGTGACACCAAGTGTCAATGGCATCCTGTTTCCGATTCACTCATATAAATAGATAGCTGTTGGCCAATTATCCGTCTGGCAGCTCTTGCGCTCTTGACTCCTTCATACACAGGAGCACTTGCTCTGTTTGTGGCAAAGCCACCGAAAAAACTACCAGAAAGTAGACACTTCAGAAAAAAGACCACCGGCATAGTCCTGAGTTGTCGTGAAGAAGAAAAAAGGTTTGGTACCATGTTAGCCAGTTCAAAAAAGATTGATTGCTGTCAATGGGAGAAACAAAATAATAATCTTGTAGTTATGATACCTATTAATGAGTCAGTCGATAGGGTAGGGGGTACTCGGATACTGGGACAGGGGGTTACTTCAGTGGGGATCACAGCTGGTCAGTTCATGGTTCCGTGCCCTGGACCCTCAATGGCAGGGGTGGGGGTGATGATGATGGGGGAATTGTAACGTGACGCCACCTGTGGTACCTGGTAATAGGGTTACCAGCGCTGCGGCTGGCCGCTGAGGTGATGGGAATGTAGCTTTGGTAGTACAGTTCCCCACAGGTGGAGCTTTACCTCAGGGCAGCTGGGTGGATGATGGGAGTAGTAGTCCTCACCTCGATGATGTTGTAAAAGAGCTCCAGGCGGTGGATTGAAGGAGACCAAACACCAGATCAGCTCAGTCTGGTTGAATATGGTTGGTAGCCGTAGATCTTGGAGGACTTTCCAGAGTCTGGCAGTGGTGCCTTCAATATGGCGTTCCTGGTCCTGTCCCTCTGTCCCTGTCTGTATTTGCCCCTCTTGAGCCAAATCTCTAGTCCTCGGGGTCTGTTACTTAAAGTCTCTTACTTGTCGGTGTCATGGACCCAGCTGCGGGTCTGATGTTGGGCTTCTTTAGGGATGCTGTGGTTCCCTTGCGTCAGGCCCTCAGCTTGCCGGTCTGCAGTTCGAATTAGACCTTTCAATAGCTGCCTTGGCTCCGGTATGCCGGTGGTGACCTGGGTCTCCAGCTGGCTCCAACCAGTCCTGGAGTAATCCCCTTTCAAGTCTGGGTCGCCCCTTTCCTAATAGGCGCACTCAGTGGCAGCCGCAGGGTCCTCTGCGTCTGCCTTCCTTGCTCTCCTCACACCATCTGCCTGACACTATTGTCTTTCCCTGTCTCCCTCTCTCTAGGCTCCACCCCCTGGGACCTACTGAATACCAGTCCCCTGTGTTAAAGTGGCCTACTGTTTGAATTCAAGGTGCAGACTAGGGTCCTCCATATCCACGGCTACGGAGGCACTACACCTGCTGTTTGGGGTGCAGTACCTCCTTGTGGCGCCTTGCCATAGGGGCGCCACATTAATGTCTAACAAAAATAAAGTAATTGATGTTACAAAGCAGCAAGCTTTTGAGATATCCTATGTATCTTCTTCAGACATGGCACCATGCCAGATGAAGAGAATATATGAAGTCTAGAAGACTTGCTGCTTTGTAACATCAATTACTTTATTTTTGTTAGCCATTAATAGGTATCACAACTACAAGATTATTATTTTGTTTCTCCCATTGAGAGCAATCAACCATATACTCGGAGTCATGGCAGTCAGACTCACCCTATTTTGTCATTGATGAAATGTCCCATTAAATTTGTTGTGTGGCAAAAAACAAATGCAATCAATGGAGTATTATTAAAACACGCAATTTTTTTTTTGTCCTGGTGTTTATTTTTTTGGTGCATTTTATGTATTCTTGGTCTCCTTTTTTCGACACCATTACATTATCTAGTTGCGGTTTTTCAAAAATGTTTTCCCATAGCTTTGTCTGGAGGAAAAACATTCTACTTAGAGTCTCTTTCTGCTATAGGGTAAGTAGCTGTCATGAAGGGATAAACGTGGCCTGTTTAGGTTTCTGCTATTGTCCAAATATCCATCTACAGGTATGAGAGGATTCAGTGTGCCAAAAACTTTCTCCACCTCCCCCAGCCTGAACTGTTGACACCTGACACGATTAAAACTGTGTGCACAGTGCATTTTTAAATGCAATTTTGGTGGTTTTGTCACAAATCTGCATGCCAGTCCTTATGCCAGCAAAGTCAATGAGAATTCTGAAGTGTTCTGCACACGTTGCTTATTTTTTTACCTGGAGAGTTGGGGCTGAAAATAATCTGCAGCCTGTCAATTCTTGGTGCCTTTTTGCCTGCATTTTTCACCCCTTTCACCCACTGACTTCATTATGAAAAACGCTAGCAAAAATGCGATGCTTTTTTCTGCCAGGAGATGCAGAAAATGTCTGCACTGAATACTCGGCGTGCGCGCTTAGCCTTATGCTACTGGCAGCCTATGCAGGCTCTCTAGTCAGAATACTGGCAGAGATCTGGATTCATCTGACCCAGCAATGTTTTTCCACTGTTCAGTGATCTAATTTTTGTGGTCTTTTGCTTTTTGTAATCTCGCCTTTGAAACCCTCTTAGGCCACATACATACAATAAGTATTTGGTCAATAAAAAGTAAGATGAACGTGGCACTAAGCGTTACCTCTGTCAGGTCCGGATAATCCTCCAGTTATGGCATGTTCCCAACCGGCGGTGCACTGCCAAAGCACCAGCATTTGAAAAGCAAAAAGGAGAGAGAAGGCGGCACTCACCAGAATACACAGGATAGTCCTTTATTCCAAGAACTCGTGGAAAAACAGGGTGCAGGGAGGGGGCACGAAGGGCCAATGGACTACGACGCCGTTTCGCGACGCGTGTCGCTTCTACGGGTCCGAGTAATACTCGGACCCGTAGAAGCGACACGCGTCGCGAAACGGCGTCGTAGTCCGTTGGCCCTTCGTGCCCCCTCCCTGCACCCTGTTTTTCCACGAGTTCTTGGAATAAAGGACTATCCTGGGTATTCCGGTGAGTGCCGCCTTCTCTCTCTTTTTTGCAATAAGTATTTGGTGAATTTTTTACATCAGTATTTGTAAGACAAAACCAGGAGGGGGTGATAAATACAGAAGTGGTGACGTGTTTCTATTATAATTTTCCTTTGATTGTTCCACTCCTGGTTTTTGCTACAAAAACTGAGGTAAAAACAAACCTCAAATACCCAATGTTGCACATGGCCTTAAACAGCACTAGCACTCCCACTGGTCTTAGTTTTAGTTGGCTATGATTTGCTTTACTGTTTGTCAGAATAATACCTTTTTTTGTTGGAATATAAAAATAATTTAAAACCATGATCACAGTGGATATTCGGTCAAGCTCAATGGAGACATAAAACGTATTGTGGACCTGTTGAGAGCCACTGGACCTACATCAGCTATACCTATGGCAACCGCCTATCACCTACATCAGCTATACTTATGGCAACCACCTATTAGAGGCCAGCAGCTGATGGGTAGCGGCTCCCAATTCTGTAACTGTGAAGAGCTTGATTCTAGCGGTGCCGGTGAACATGCATCTGATGTAACCCGCAGACGTTGGTTCCATTATAGGCTGGGCCGTGATCACCAAAGGGTCTGCTGTGCCTGCGGGCCGTAAGTGCAGGTCGCTGGAGGAAAGATGAGAACAATTGTGCATGTGCACTGAAAAGCGGCACAATAGGGTAGGAAGATGGGGATATCACTGCAAGTAGGGGGATTACCGCAAGAAGGGGAGCAGGACGGAGTATTACTACAAAATGTTGGCAAAAAGTACTATATTGGGTTGGATAATTGTAAGGCAATGAGCGAAAAATGATCAAAAGATGTATTGACAATAAAAAATTGTATCACTAAAATGTTAATATGTCCTGCAAACAAGACGGCGCCCCAAATTCAATTTTATTCTATGTGCGGCCCACATAACCAGTCGAGTTTGAGATCCCTGACCTAAATATTCGCTGGTTGATGGTCATCAGGTTTTAGAACCTGTTCTAAAACCTGACGACGGTCGCCCGGTGGACACACAGCATCGCTGCGTGTGACACCGGGAGATGCGATCAGCCAGCTCCCAGCGCCTCTCAGGAAGCGCTGGGAGCTGGTATCCAGGGTAAACTGCGGGTAACTAGGCAGCGAGCGCTGCCTAGATAGCTGATGTATACCTTAGTTACTAAGGTATAGATTGGGTATCTAGGCAGCGCGCGCTGCCTAGTTACCCGCAGTTTACCCTGGATACCAGCCTGCAGACATCGTGTAAACGATATAGAAATAATTTCCACAATGTCGCTGGTAAAATGATCGCTGGTGAGTCTGCCTGTGTGACAGCTCACCAGCGATCATCCATCAATGTCGTCAGCGATCAGATCGCTGACGACATTGAAGCGTGTGACAGCCCCATTAGGAGGATATCTGTTTGTGCAGGTAACTATTACTGTGCAGAGTTATTAGGCAATTTAATAAAAACCTAATATATTTCCATCTCACCTGTTTATTTTCACCAGGTAAACCAATATAATCGCACAAAATGTAGAAAAAAACTTTTAATGACTTGCAAAAACAAAACCAAAAAAAATTAGTGACCAATATAGCCACTTTTCTTTATGATGACACTCAACAGCCTTCCATCCATAGATTCTGTCAGTTGCTTGATCTGTTTACGATCAACATTGCGTGCAGCAGCCACCACAGCCTCCCAGACACTGTTCCGAGAGGTGTACTGTTTTCTCTCCCTGTAGATCTCACATTTTAGGAGGGACCACAGGTTCTCTATGGGGTTCAGATCAGGTAAACAAGGGGGCCATATCATTATTTTTTCTTATTTTAGACCTTTACTGGCCAGCCACGCTGTGGAGTAGTTGGATGCATGTGATGGAGCATTGTCCTGCATGAAAATCATGTTTTTCTTGAACGATATCGACTTCTTCCTGTACCACTGCTTGAAGAAGTTGTCTTCCAGAAACTGGCAGTAGGTCCGGGAGTTGAGCTTCAATCCATCCTCAACCCGAAAAGGTCCCACAAGTTAATCTTTGATGATACCAGCCCATACCAGTACCCCACCTCCACCTTGCTGGCGTTTGAGTCGGAGTGGAGCTCTCTGCCCTTTACTGATCCAGCCTCTGATCCATCAAGAGTCACTCTCATTTCATCAGTTCATAAAACCTTTGAAAAATCAGTCTTAAGATATTTCTTTGCCCAGTCTTGACGTTTTATCTTATGTTTCTTGTTCAAAGGTGGTGGTTTTTCAGCCTTCCTTACCTTGGCCATGTCGCTGAGTATGGCACTCCTTGTGCTTTTTGATACTCCAGTAATGTTGCAGCTCTGAAATATGGCAAAACTGGTGGCAATTGGCATCTTGGCAGCTTCACACTTGATTTTCCTAAATTCATGGGCAGTTATTTTGCGCCTTTTTTGCCCAACACACTTCTTGTGACCCTGTTGGCTATTTGCCATGAAACGCTTGATTGTTCGGTGATCACGCTTCAAATGTTTGGCAATTTCAAGACTGCTGCATCCCTCTGCAAGACATCTCACAATTTTGGACTTTTCAGAGCCCATCAAATCTCTCTTCTGACCCATTTTGCCTAAGGAAAGGCATTTGCCTAATAATTAAGCACATCTTATATAGGGTGTTGATGTCATTACACCACACCCCTCCTCATTACAGAGATGCACATCACCTGATTTACTTAATTGGTAGTTGGCTCTCAAGCCTATACAGCTTGGAGTAGGACAACATGTATAAAAAGTATGAGGTGATCAAAATACTCATTTGCCTAAAAATTCTCCACACAGTGTATACTGCAGAGTCTCCCCAAATAGTTTTGACATAACTATGGTCACCCCGAAAAATTATTCATTCAATGCTCCAGAGGAAAAAGAAAAACAAATTGTGTGTGTTGGCAGGATCTCAAGCTAGGGTACACTCGCGCGAGTGCAGTTCAAGATAATCTTCCATTGCACCCTGCTCCATGTTAAACCATCAGGCAGCTCAGACATGCAAGTTTTTCCTCAGCCGTATACCAGCTGAGGAAGATAAATATTACAAAATAAATAAATAGCAGCATGCTGTGATTGTCTGCAAGGCTCAGGTCACTAGTACCGATACTAAAAAACAAGAGTATGGAAGGCTCTACGTATTTTTGGTGGGTGCACCAGAACAAAAGGTCAAATCCGAAAAAGTATAGTCTGGGCACACCAATAGAAAAAATGAAATGTCCACGTATGTTTCTAGTGCAAAAACCGTGTTGTTTTATTAATGTCACGCAGTACATACACCAACGTTTCGGCCATTGGCCTTCTTCAGGGTACTAGTACAAAGATATTACATGAAATTAATACAGAGATAAAAACATGAATTCATAACTTAGTGACGGTGTAATCACCTCGTGCAATTGCTGGGTGGTGACATGGAAAAAGAACAACACTGAGTGTCTGTGAATCAAATAAATACGTAAGTCAAGCTGAGAACATTTGTGGTGGGAAAACCTAGGTCATCCTATGTGATGTGTGTGATTAAGGTGATTAAACTACTGTCAAGGAATCGTGGCTGGTGCGAGAAAGGAATAAAGAACACTAAAAGAGAGAGGAGCAAGAGGGAAAAACAGGGTATTGAAAAAGAAGAATGATTACCAGAAAAGTACTGGTGAGCGGAATCCTGGGAGCATGAAGAGTCAAGGAAGAGCTAATCCAGGATGTAGTCTATGGTACAAGAACTACAAGGTTTAAATATCACATAAGGGAGCAACTAGCAGAACGAAATCGAGGGAAAAGTGAGAAGTCAGGAGTGAAGGGGTTACTGTATAGGGTTAGACCATAGACTAGAAACCGGAGTAGTGCAAGGAAAAAAGGTAGGCAGAGGGGTATATACGTGATGAAAAGGCTTAGTGCACCTCCAGTTGTAGGAGACAGATGCCTAAAAAAGGGGCAGAACAGAAAGAACAAGAAACTCTTGCCAAGGTGTGAGAGTAAAAGAAAGGACCAAATGATGAAATCAGAGAACAACAGGTAAACAGTGGTGAAAGTAAGCCTTGAAAATAAGGAATCCAGGAGTATACCTCAAGAGAAGCGAGAGACTTTGTAATCAAACTAAGGTTTTCAATCCCAATCTGGCAAAGTGCCAGGTGTTCATAGGAAACTCTATAGGGAAGCACAGTATGAATCAATGTATAGCAGTTCATATAGGCAAAAGGTAGTGAAATCCTTATGGGCAGAGTTTAAGTGTTACCTTAGAAGAAATATAAGGAATAGTGGCACATCTATATGGAATAATCCTAAAGGCTTAAAAAGCAAAAGAAGTTATAGAGAGAGATAGACAACAAACATATAATGAGGATTGTGTGAAGATACACACCTAATGTAAACGAGTCAAGGCTCAATAGCTGCAAAAAGAAAACAGGGATCAGACTAGGCTGAAAGGTTAAAGGCTGAAGGAGGTAGCCGAGAGAGACAATACCTTATGTGCATGTCAGCTAGGTCTGGGGCGATGTGCGGCTAGCGTGTGTGTAACGCCGCTATTTACAGGGAAGTGGGCGTGACGTAGTGACGTCACCTTCCGGTCTATGGACCGCAAGGAAGTGCGGCCTGCCGGTGCTCGCGCATGCGTGGTACATCTAGCGTATCCGCGCATGCGCAGTAATGCGGAGCGTCCGTCCTGACGTGCTGGGAGTGTTGTTGTTGTACTGCCAAAGTGCCAGAT
The DNA here is from genome assembly GCA_033576535.1 of Allobates femoralis. Taxonomy (NCBI): domain Eukaryota; kingdom Metazoa; phylum Chordata; class Amphibia; order Anura; family Aromobatidae; genus Allobates; species Allobates femoralis. The sequence continues at coordinate 605,309,565 of JARQOC010000002.1, forward strand.
CACAGGGATAAGTGCCGAGGAGTGCCATCCACTGGGAGAAGGATTCAATAATGCATCTAGAAGATGTGAGACAAAAAACAGTAATCAGGCAGTGGCAATAGTACGGGTTTTGATCACAAGAATAATGCATATAATTGAACTAAGGAGTACAATACAAGATGGTGGGGACCAAATATAAGGTAGTCATTACACAACAGGGAACAATCCTGAATCTGTCCTAACTAAAACAAGTCAATTTACTATGAGACACAAAACCGCTGGTCAATTAGATCACTGAAAAATGTATACATATTCATACCCATTGTTACAAGCATGTCCTTTATAAGAGAAAAAAAGGAACAGTGATAAGTAACATTAACATATAAACATAGGTAAGCATTATTGAATCTTATGGAACGAAACATGGTAATGATCATCTAACCAAGCGGACCTGAGTGTTTATAGAGTAAGCCAATCAGAATTGTTCATATTCGCGATTAAGACCTAGGGGCTCCAAAGTCTGTAAAGTGTGGATCCAGTAGGCCTCACGCATTTTAAGCCTACGAATACGGTCGCCTCCTCTTCTCTGAGGAGGGACATCTTCTATGATTTGAAAGCGTAATTGTGATACGCTGTGGTCATGATTGGCAAAGTGATATGGGATAGGCAAAAGCAAATTATTACAACGGATTGTCGATTTATGTTTACTGATGCGGTCACGTATATGCTGGGTGGTCTCCCCCACATACACGTGACCGCAAGGACATTTAATTAGGTAGACCACAAAAGTGGATGCGCATGTGAAGAATCCTTTGATTGGAAAGCGTTTGCCTGTACGGGGATGCGTGAAAAAATCGCCTTTGATGATATTGTTGCATTGGTTGCAGTTAAGACAGGGAAAAGTTCCTTTCCGAGGTGTTTGTAATGTCAGTTGATGGGGTACCCTTTTGCTAGAGCCAATGTCGGCCCGTACTATTGTTTGTTTGATGTTTGGTGCCCTTTTATGGCAAAACAATGGTCGGCTCACAAATTCAGGGATGTCAGGATAGCTGGAGTGCAATATGTGCCAATGTTTAAGAATCACCCCTTGGATGAGTTTACTGAAGGGGTGATAAGTAGATACAAATGGTATCCGTGGACCTGAAGGAGTCCTAGATTGTCGGGAGAGAGAGTGGCCATTAGAGATATGTTCGGGATATCCCCGTTCCCGGAATTTAGAGGTCATCTCATTGTGTCTCAGTATTTTGGTATCTGGGTCAGAGACAATCCTATCGATTCTTATATGCTGGGATCTTGGTAATGAGATCTTCACGTGACGTGGGTGGCTGCTACTATAATGAAGTAGGCTATTTCTGTCAGTGGGTTTGATGTACAAATCTGTTGTCAGAAGCCCAGTGGGGTCAATCATGACCCTGGTGTCCAAAAAATTAATTTGTTCCATATCGTGATTGGCTCTAGCAAAAGGGTACCCCATCAACTGACATTACAAACACCTCGGAAAGGAACTTTTCCCTGTCTTAACTGCAACCAATGCAACAATATCATCAAAGGCGATTTTTTCACGCATCCCCGTACAGGCAAACGCTTTCCAATCAAAGGATTCTTCACATGCGCATCCACTTTTGTGGTCTACCTAATTAAATGTCCTTGCGGTCACGTGTATGTGGGGGAGACCACCCAGCATATACGTGACCGCATCAGTAAACATAAATCGACAATCCGTTGTAATAATTTGCTTTTGCCTATCCCATATCACTTTGCCAATCATGACCACAGCGTATCACAATTACGCTTTCAAATCATAGAAGATGTCCCTCCTCAGAGAAGAGGAGGCGACCGTATTCGTAGGCTTAAAATGCGTGAGGCCTACTGGATCCACACTTTACAGACTTTGGAGCCCCTAGGTCTTAATCGCGAATATGAACAATTCTGATTGGCTTACTCTATAAACACTCAGGTCCGCTTGGTTAGATGATCATTACCATGTTTCGTTCCATAAGATTCAATAATGCTTACCTATGTTTATATGTTAATGTTACTTATCACTGTTCCTTTTTTTCTCTTATAAAGGACATGCTTGTAACAATGGGTATGAATATGTATACATTTTTCAGTGATCTAATTGACCAGCGGTTTTGTGTCTCATAGTAAATTGACTTGTTCTTAGTTAGGACAGATTCAGGATTGTTCCCTGTTGTGTAATGACTACCTTATATTTGGTCCCCACCATCTTGTATTGTACTCCTTAGTTCAATTATATGCATTATTCTTGTGATCAAAACCCGTACTATTGCCACTGCCTGATTACTGTTTTTTGTCTCACATCTTCTAGATGCATTATTGAATCCTTCTCCCAGTGGATGGCACTCCTCGGCACTTATCCCTGTGATCTGGCACTTTGGCAGTACAACAACAACACTCCCAGCACGTCAGGACGGACGCTCCGCACTTCTTTTTACTGCGCATGCGCGGATACGCTAGATGTACCACGCATGCGCGAGCACCGGCAGGCCGCACTTCCTTGCGGTCCATAGACCGGAAGGTGACGTCACTACGTCACGCCCACTTCCCTGTAAATAGCGGCGTTACACACACGCTAGCCGCACATCGCCCCAGACCTAGCTGACATGCACATAAGGTATTGTCTCTCTCGGCTACCTCCTTCAGCCTTTAACCTTTCAGCCTAGTCTGATCCCTGTTTTCTTTTTGCAGCTATTGAGCCTTGACTCGTTTACATTAGGTGTGTATCTTCACACAATCCTCATTATATGTTTGTTGTCTATCTCTCTCTATAACTTCTTTTGCTTTTTAAGCCTTTAGGATTATTCCATATAGATGTGCCACTATTCCTTATATTTCTTCTAAGGTAACACTTAAACTCTGCCCATAAGGATTTCACTACCTTTTGCCTATATGAACTGCTATACATTGATTCATACTGTGCTTCCCTATAGAGTTTCCTATGAACACCTGGCACTTTGCCAGATTGGGATTGAAAACCTTAGTTTGATTACAAAGTCTCTCGCTTCTCTTGAGGTATACTCCTGGATTCCTTATTTTCAAGGCTTACTTTCACCACTGTTTACCTGTTGTTCTCTGATTTCATCATTTGGTCCTTTCTTTTACTCTCACACCTTGGCAAGAGTTTCTTGTTCTTTCTGTTCTGCCCCTTTTTTAGGCATCTGTCTCCTACAACTGGAGGTGCACTAAGCCTTTTCATCACGTATATACCCCTCTGCCTACCTTTTTTCCATGCACTACTCCGGTTTCTAGTCTATGGTCTAACCCTATACAGTAACCCCTTCACTCCTGACTTCTCACTTTTCCCTCGATTTCGTTCTGCTAGTTGCTCCCTTATGTGATATTTAAACCTTGTAGTTCTTGTACCATAGACTACATCCTGGATTAGCTCTTCCTTGACTCTTCATGCTCCCAGGATTCCGCTCACCAGTACTTTTCTGGTAATCATTCTTCTTTTTCAATACCCTGTTTTTCCCTCTTGCTCCTCTCTCTTTTAGTGTTCTTTATTCCTTTCTCGCACCAGCCACGATTCCTTGACAGTAGTTTAATCACCTTAATCACACACATCACATAGGATGACCTAGGTTTTCCCACCACAAATGTTCTCAGCTTGACTTACGTATTTATTTGATTCACAGACACTCAGTGTTGTTCTTTTTCCATGTCACCACCCAGCAATTGCACGAGGTGATTACACCGTCACTAAGTTATGAATTCATGTTTTTATCTCTGTATTAATTTCATGTAATATCTTTGTACTAGTACCCTGAAGAAGGCCAATGGCCGAAACGTTGGTGTATGTACTGCGTGACATTAATAAAACAACACGGTTTTTGCACTAGAAACATACGTGGACATTTCATTTTTTCTATTGGTGTGCCCAGACTATACTTTTTCGGATTTGACCTTTTGTTCTGGTGCACCCACCAAAAATACGTAGAGCCTTCCATACTCTTGTTTTTTAGTGTCTACCCTCTTTTAGGAGGTGCTCCGTATAATTAAATGTCCTTCCAGACCTTCTCATATGACGATGTTCATACCAATACAATACTATCACGGGTGAGAAAACCTCATGAATTTCTGGACACTCCACCTGAAGAGACCCGTGCCACAAGTTTTGAAAGAGAACTTAAGAAACAAACAGCTCTGGACTTACATTATGTAACCTTGGCTGAATACCATAGGGCCCAGAGGATACCACGAGGCCTACGTGTCTCTCTTCGCCCGACTCTTTTTTCAGACAATGAAGCCTACTGCATGAAGTTCGAAAGCATCCTTAATAAGTGCTCTATGGACTTGATCCTTTTGACCATCGAGTTTCTACACGAAGAGTTGGAGAGGCTCAGCGAGAGTGTCAACACCCTTGAAGAACAGCTTAAAGACTCCCTATCAAACACCGACTTTGAAAAAGCCAAGAAAAAAGCCGTAACTGCTAATACCGAATTTAAAAAAACCCTACAAATTAGGAAGAAGGCGAAGTTCAACCGGGACAAGGAGGACTACGAGAGACAACAGGTGTACAGATGGCGATCTGCAGAGCCAGTTCCTCCCAGATCAGGCTATTATTCCGACTCAGGCTCAGAAGGAGAATATGGACATCCACCCGTTTACCCACCATACTCACACTATCCTCCCCAGTACCCTCCTCCTCCTTTTTTAGGTCGGCGCCCGGCAAGAAAAAGGCACGGAGGGGGAAGAGGCGGACCAGGTCCTTCACGAATGGTGCTCAGGTCACAGGTGGGTCCTCGTTGGTATACAATATATCCTCATATAGCCTCTCTCCCGCAGAACTTCACGTCCTACAGAAAGGACTCTCCTTTAGTCCCACACCGTCCTTCAGTTCCTTTCAACTCGACCAGGAACTAAATAGATTTTTCAGGTCCTTGAGACTCAAAGCCCACTTCCTAGTGAACCCTTTGTCAGTACCAGTAACTAGCACCAACAGCACCATAAACCTTAAAGATCTTGGTCTCTACAGGCCAAGTTCCTTTATGCCACCTAAAAAATATCATTCGGTTGAAGCTTTCGTGGAGCTAGTTACACGTGACGTTAGGAGTGTTGAGGACCAAATTCATAAGGGTGAATTACGTTTAAAACATAACCTGACACCTGATGAATCAAGGGCCTTGTCAGATCTTAAAAGTAATTCAACAATAATCATTAAACCGGCTGACAAAGGCGGTGCATTGGTAGTGATGGACAGAAGCTATTACATTAAGGAGATACGCTCCCAGCTATCTGATACCTCAACTTACGAAACCATTACAAGAGACCCTACTTCTGACATTCAAAAAGAAATCAGATACATGGTTGACCTTTACAAAAAGAATGAGGTAATTGACCAAAAACTGGCTGATTATCTCATTAACCAGCACCCCATAACACCGGTGCTTTACACCCTCCCGAAAATCCACAAAAACCTTACTAAACCACCGGGACGTCCCATCGTGGCATCCACGGATTCGGTTCTTTCACCACTGTCAAAAGTTTTAGAAAAGATGCTCAGTCCTCTTGTACCCACGTTTCAGTCCTACATTAAAGACACTAACGCGTTTTTGGATTTAATCAGAGAGTTGGACCATGTGCCTAGTAACTCCATTCTCGTCACCCTTGACGTAAATAGCCTGTACACCAGCATCGACCACAGTATGGGCATTGCTGCTGTCCAATGGCTCTTAGACCAACAAGACCAGTATAATTCCTCTCAGAAGGAATTCTGCATTAGCTTATTACGTATGGTACTTGAGAAAAATTTCTTCCTCTTTGAAGACACATTCTTTTTGCAGAAACGGGGCACAGCAATGGGGGCTAACGTAGCCCCACCCTATGCTAATATTTACATGGGTAAATTTGAACACGATTACGTCTATCAACATCCTCTTGTAACGGAATACGTCCTACTTTGGCGCCGTTACATAGATGATATTTTTTGCATTTGGCAAGGACCAGAATCATCGTTGTTTTCTTTTTTTCATGATCTCAACTCCCTGGTTCCCAATCTCTCGTTCACCATTCATCACGATATGGAACAAATTAATTTTTTGGACACCAGGGTCATGATTGACCCCACTGGGCTTCTGACAACAGATTTGTACATCAAACCCACTGACAGAAATAGCCTACTTCATTATAGTAGCAGCCACCCACGTCACGTGAAGATCTCATTACCAAGATCCCAGCATATAAGAATCGATAGGATTGTCTCTGACCCAGATACCAAAATACTGAGACACAATGAGATGACCTCTAAATTCCGGGAACGGGGATATCCCGAACATATCTCTAATGGCCACTCTCTCTCCCGACAATCTAGGACTCCTTCAGGTCCACGGATACCATTTGTATCTACTTATCACCCCTTCAGTAAACTCATCCAAGGGGTGATTCTTAAACATTGGCACATATTGCACTCCAGCTATCCTGACATCCCTGAATTTGTGAGCCGACCATTGTTTTGCCATAAAAGGGCACCAAACATCAAACAAACAATAGTACGGGCCGACATTGGCTCTAGCAAAAGGGTACCCCATCAACTGACATTACAAACACCTCGGAAAGGAACTTTTCCCTGTCTTAACTGCAACCAATGCAACAATATCATCAAAGGCGATTTTTTCACGCATCCCCGTACAGGCAAACGCTTTCCAATCAAAGGATTCTTCACATGCGCATCCACTTTTGTGGTCTACCTAATTAAATGTCCTTGCGGTCACGTGTATGTGGGGGAGACCACCCAGCATATACGTGACCGCATCAGTAAACATAAATCGACAATCCGTTGTAATAATTTGCTTTTGCCTATCCCATATCACTTTGCCAATCATGACCACAGCGTATCACAATTACGCTTTCAAATCATAGAAGATGTCCCTCCTCAGAGAAGAGGAGGCGACCGTATTCGTAGGCTTAAAATGCGTGAGGCCTACTGGATCCACACTTTACAGACTTTGGAGCCCCTAGGTCTTAATCGCGAATATGAACAATTCTGATTGGCTTACTCTATAAACACTCAGGTCCGCTTGGTTAGATGATCATTACCATGTTTCGTTCCATAAGATTCAATAATGCTTACCTATGTTTATATGTTAATGTTACTTATCACTGTTCCTTTTTTTCTCTTATAAAGGACATGCTTGTAACAATGGGTATGAATATGTATACATTTTTCAGTGATCTAATTGACCAGCGGTTTTGTGTCTCATAGTAAATTGACTTGTTCTTAGTTAGGACAGATTCAGGATTGTTCCCTGTTGTGTAATGACTACCTTATATTTGGTCCCCACCATCTTGTATTGTACTCCTTAGTTCAATTATATGCATTATTCTTGTGATCAAAACCCGTACTATTGCCACTGCCTGATTACTGTTTTTTGTCTCACATCTTCTAGATGCATTATTGAATCCTTCTCCCAGTGGATGGCACTCCTCGGCACTTATCCCTGTGATCTGGCACTTTGGCAGTACAACAACAACACTCCCAGCACGTCAGGACGGACGCTCCGCACTTCTTTTTACTGCGCATGCGCGGATACGCTAGATGTACCACGCATGCGCGAGCACCGGCAGGCCGCACTTCCTTGCGGTCCATAGACCGGAAGGTGACGTCACTACGTCACGCCCACTTCCCTGTAAATAGCGGCGTTACACACACGCTAGCCGCACATCGCCCCAGACCTAGCTGACATGCACATAAGGTATTGTCTCTCTCGGCTACCTCCTTCAGCCTTTAACCTTTCAGCCTAGTCTGATCCCTGTTTTCTTTTTGCAGCTATTGAGCCTTGACTCGTTTACATTAGGTGTGTATCTTCACACAATCCTCATTATATGTTTGTTGTCTATCTCTCTCTATAACTTCTTTTGCTTTTTAAGCCTTTAGGATTATTCCATATAGATGTGCCACTATTCCTTATATTTCTTCTAAGGTAACACTTAAACTCTGCCCATAAGGATTTCACTACCTTTTGCCTATATGAACTGCTATACATTGATTCATACTGTGCTTCCCTATAGAGTTTCCTATGAACACCTGGCACTTTGCCAGATTGGGATTGAAAACCTTAGTTTGATTACAAAGTCTCTCGCTTCTCTTGAGGTATACTCCTGGATTCCTTATTTTCAAGGCTTACTTTCACCACTGTTTACCTGTTGTTCTCTGATTTCATCATTTGGTCCTTTCTTTTACTCTCACACCTTGGCAAGAGTTTCTTGTTCTTTCTGTTCTGCCCCTTTTTTAGGCATCTGTCTCCTACAACTGGAGGTGCACTAAGCCTTTTCATCACGTATATACCCCTCTGCCTACCTTTTTTCCTTGCACTACTCCGGTTTCTAGTCTATGGTCTAACCCTATACAGTAACCCCTTCACTCCTGACTTCTCACTTTTCCCTCGATTTCGTTCTGCTAGTTGCTCCCTTATGTGATATTTAAACCTTGTAGTTCTTGTACCATAGACTACATCCTGGATTAGCTCTTCCTTGACTCTTCATGCTCCCAGGATTCCGCTCACCAGTACTTTTCTGGTAATCATTCTTCTTTTTCAATACCCTGTTTTTCCCTCTTGCTCCTCTCTCTTTTAGTGTTCTTTATTCCTTTCTCGCACCAGCCACGATTCCTTGACAGTAGTTTAATCACCTTAATCACACACATCACATAGGATGACCTAGGTTTTCCACACACAAATGTTCTCAGCTTGACTTACGTATTTATTTGATTCACAGACACTCAGTGTTGTTCTTTTTCCATGTCACCACCCAGCAATTGCACGAGGTGATTACACCGTCACTAAGTTATGAATTCATGTTTTTATCTCTGTATTAATTTCATGTAATATCTTTGTACTAGTACCCTGAAGAAGGCCAATGGCCGAAACGTTGGTGTATGTACTGCGTGACATCAATAAAACAACACGGTTTTTGCACTAGAAACATACGTGGACATTTCATTTTTTCTATTGGTGTGCCCAGACTATACTTTTTCGCACTAGTACCGATACAACTCTAAAGGGGCCGTCACACGCGTCAATATCGCTGTCAATGTCGCTGCTGCACGTGACGTTGCAGCGATATTGACGCGTGTGACATGGTGAATCAACCAGCGATAAATGATGGTCGCCAGGTTTTCAGAAAGGTCTGAAAACCTGGCGATGGTCGCCCGGTGGACACGCAGCATCGCTGTGACACCAGGAGTCGCGCGATCAGCCAGCTCCCAGCGCCTTTCAGCAAGCGCTGGGAGCTGGTATCCACGGTAAACTGCGGGTATCTAGGCAGCGTCTTCTCCGCTCACCGGCTGGTATCCAAGGTACACAGCGGGTAACTAGGGACCCTAGTTACCCGCAGTTTACCATGGATACCAGCCTGCTCCCGCTTACCGCAGCCTGGCAGCGGGAGCAAGACATCGTGGAAACGATATTTAAATCATTTCCATGATGTCGCTGGTCCACTGATCGCTGGTGAGTCTGCCTGTGTGACAGCTCACCAGCGATCAGCCTTCAATATCGCCAGCGATGAGATTGCTGGCGATATTGACGCGTGTGACGGCACCTTAAAGGTACCGTCACACACGGCAATATTGCTTGCAATTTTACTGGCAATTTGCTGGTTGCAGTGAAATCATGGACACATTGTTCCATTTGTACACGGCAACAAAATAGAACAATGTGTCCATGATTTCACTGCAACCAGCAAATTGCCAGTGAATTTGCAAGCAATATTGCCGCGTGTGACGGTCCCTGCCGGGATCGCTGGTGCGTTGCTGTCGGGATTGCTGGTGAGATGTCAAACAGTCAGGTCTCACCAGCGATGCAGCAACAATACGGCGGTCGTTGGAACTCTGTCATTCTCGGGCGTAGTGTTGACATCGTTGGTTGTTGTCCCTGTCAAACACAGTGATGCATGCTTCCCAGCGGGAGCCCAACGACCAAAAAATGGTCCAAAACGGTTTGTAATGAGCAGCGATCTCACAGCAGGAGCCTGATCGCTGCTAAGTGTTACACAAAGCGAGATCGCTGTTGAAGTCGCTGTTGCGTCACAAAATCTGTGATTCAGCAGCGATCTCTCTAGCGATCTCGTTTAGTGTGACGGGGGCTTTAGGGTGCGAGAGAAACATTGTGCTGTACTCAGCAGACATGCGAGTGCAGTGCGATATACACCAACAATGGAGATTAATCTCCCAATCTCTCCTCCACAGACGTGATTTGATCACAGGCACATGACACTGTTCACGCTCGCCACAGAGATGTGGGTCATTAGCATAACTCAGCTGACGCTCTCACATCAGATGCCTTATGCCAGCATGTGTCTAGTCTTACCAATTAAAACCAGGTACAATATTCCCAACAGTAAGGCTGTAAACACATGACCGTATGAAAAATCTGACCATTTCTTATCCAGGAGAGTAGGATGAGTGACATCTGTTTTTTAATCCGTGTCGCATGCGAGTGCATGTGCGTTTTTTTTATCAGCTAGCATCCATGTGGTGTCAGTGTGCATTGCATTTTAATCATGATCTTTCCTATGTTGTATAAAGTTAGAATAGAATATACACTGTGTTCCAAATTATTATGCAAATGTTCTTTTTCTCTGATTTTCCTAAATGGTCAGTGCAAATGACAGTCAGTGTAATAAAAGTCATCACCCGTTAGAGTATACTTCGAATTTTATTGAAGAAATCTCCCTATGATAACAGTATAATCTTCAAAATTAAAAAAACTCTAAATGCACTGTTCCAAATTATTACGCACAGTAAAGTTTCTAAACATTTGATATGTTTGAAAGAAGTGAAAATGCTCATTTGTTGAATTTGCAGCATTAGGAGATCATATTCACTGAAATAAAAAGCTATTTAACTTCAAAACATCCTAACAGGCCAAGTTACATGTTAACATAGGAACCCTTCTTTGATCTCACCTTCACAATTCTAGCATCCATTGATATTGTGAGTTTCTGGAGAGTTTCTGCTTGTATTTCTTTGCATGATGTCAGAATAGCCTCCCAAGCTGCTGTTTTGATGTGAACTGCCTCCCACCCTCATAGGTCTTTTGCTTGATTATACTCCAAAGGTTCTCTATAGGGTTGAGGTCAGGGGAAGATGGTGGCCACACCATGAGTTTATCTCCTTTTATGCCCATAGCAGCCAATGACACAGAGGTGTTCTTTGCAGCACGAGATGGTGCATTGTCATGCATGATGATTTTGCTCCTGAAGGCACATTTCTGCTTTTTGTACCATGGAAGAAAGTTCTGTCAGAAACTCTATATACGTTGCAGAGATCATTTCTCCTTCAGGAACCTTAAAGGGGCCTACCAGCTGTTTCCCCATGATTCCAACCTAAAACATGACTCCTCTGCCTCCTTGCTGACGTCGCAGCCTTGTTGGAACATGGTGGACATCCACCAACCATCCACTACTCCATCCATCTGGACCATCCAGGGTTGCTCGGCACTCATCAGTAAACAAGACTGGTTGAAAATTAGTCTTCATGTATGTCTGGGCCCACTGCAACAGTTTCTGCTCATGAGCACTGTTTAGGGGTGGCCGAATAGTAGGTTTATGCACCACAGCAAGCCTTTGAAGGATACTACACCTTGAGGTTCGAGGGACTCCAGAGGCACCAGCAACTTCAAATATCTGTTTGTTGGTTTGTAAGGCTTTTTTAGCAGCTGCTCTCTAAATCCGATGAACTTGCCTGGCAGAAACCTTCCTCATTCTGCCTTTATCTGCACATACACGTCTGTGCTCAGAATCAGCCACAAATCTCTTCCCAATACGATGATCACGCTTAATTTTTCGTGAAATATCTAATGTTTTCATCCCTTGGTCAAGGCAGTGCACTATTTGTTGCTTTTTGGCAGCAGAGAGATCCTTTTTCTTTACCATGTTACTTGAAAACTGTGGCCTGCGTAATATTGTGGAACACCCAGTTTTCCGTTTATTGGGCTCACCTGCCAAACTAATTATCACAGGTATCTGAGATTGATTTCAGTGATCCAAAGAACTCTGAGACACAATCCCATCAATGGGTTTCATTGAAGAAAAAAAAAAAAAAAACAACCCTATGACACTTAAAACCAATTTGCATAATAATTTGGAACACAGTGTATACAGTCATGGCCAAACGTTTTGAGAATGATACAAATATTAATTTTAACAAAGTCTACTGCTTCAGTTTTTCTAATGGCGATTTGCATATACTCCAGAATGTCATAAAGAGTGATCAGCTTAACAGCAATTACTTGCAAAGTCAATATTTGCCTAGAAAATGAACTTTAACCCCCAAAACACATTTCAACATCATTGCAGTCCTGCCTTAAAAGGAGCAGCTAACATCGTTTTAGTGATTGTTCCATTAACACAGGTGTGGGTGTTGATGAGGACAGGGCTGGCGATCAATCAGTCATGATTAAGTAAGAATGACGACACCACTGGACACTGGATACTGGTGCTTGGTATCATTGTTTCTCTTCAGTTAACCATGGTTATCTCTAAAGAAACACATGCAGCCATCATTGCACTGCACAAAAATGGCCTAACAGGAAAGAGTATCGCAGCTAGAAAGATTGCACCTCAGTCAACAATCTATCGCATCATCAAGAACTTCAAGGAGAGAGCTTCCATTGTTGTCAAAAAGGCTCCAGGGCGCCCAAGAAAGACCAGCAAGCGCCAGGACCGTATCTTAAAACTGTTTCAGCTGCAAGATCAGACTACCAGCAGTGCCGAGCTTGCTCAGGAATGGCAGCAGGCTGGTGTGAGTGCTTCTGCACGCACTGTGAGGCAGAGACTCTTTGAGCAAGGCCTGGTTTCAAGGAGAGCAGCAAAGAAGCCACTTCTCTTCAGAAAAAACATCAGGGACCGACTGATATTCTGCAAAAGGTACAGGGAGTGGACTGCTGAGGACTGGGGTAAAGTCATTTTCTCTGATGAATCCCCTTTTCGATTGTTTGGGACATCTGGAAAACCGCTTATTCGGAGAAGAAGAGGTGAGTGCTACCACCAGCCTTGTCTCATGCCAACTGTAAAGCATCCTGAAACCATTCATGTGTGGGGTTGCTTCTCAGCCAAGGGAATCGGCTCACTCACAGTCTTGCCTAAAAACACAGCCATGAGTAAAGAATGGTACCAGAATGTCCTCCAAGAGCAACTTCTCCCAACCGTCCAAGAGCAGTTTGGCGCCCAACAATGCCTTTTCCAGCATGATGGAGCACCTTGCCATAAAGCAAAGGTGATAACTAAATGGCTCAGGGATCAAAACATAGAGATTTTGGGTCCATGGCCTGGAAACTCCCCAGATCTTAATCCCATTGAGAACTTGTGGTCAATCATCAAGAGACGGGTGGACAAACAAAAACCAACAAATTCTGGCAAAATGCAAGCATTGATTATGCAAGAATGGACGGCTATTAGTCAGGATTTGGTCCAGAAGTTGATTGAGAGCATGCCAGGGACAAGTGCAGGGGTCCTTAAGAAGAAGGGTCAACACTGCAAATATTGACTTGCTGCAGTAACTCATTCTAACTGTCAATATAACCTTTTGGTGCTCATAATATGATTGCAATTATATTTCTGTATGTGATATAAACATCAGACAAACACAAATAAAAACCAGAGGGCAGCAGATCATGTGAAAATATCATTTTGGTGTCATTCTCAAAACTTTTGCCTATGACTGTAGATAGGATAGATATACAGTGGGGGAAAAAAGTATTTAGTCAACCACCAATTGTGCAAGTTCTCCCACATAAAAAGATGAGAGAGGCCTGTAATTGACCTCATAGGTGACCTCAACGATGAGAGACAAAATAAGAAAACAAATCCTGAAAATTATATTGTCCGATTTGTAAAGACATTTTTTTCAAATTTTGGTGGAAAATAAGTATTTGGTCACCTAGAAACAAGCAAGATTTCTGGCTCTCACAGACCTGTAAAGGTACCATCACACCATTACACCCACGACACACTACACATACAACCATAATGCTGAACCTGACACATACAGTTAGGGCCAGAAATATTTGGACAGTGACACAATTTTCGCGAGTTGGGCTCTGCATGCCACCACATTGGATTTGAAATGAAACCTCTACAATAGAATTCAAGTGCAGATTGTAACGTTTAATTTGAAGGGTTGAACAAAAATATCTGATAGAAAATGTAGGAATTGTACACATTTCTTTACAAACACTCCACATTTTAGGAGGTCAAAAGTAATTGGACAAATAAACATAACCCAAACAAAATATTTTTATTTTCAATATTTTGTTGCGAATCCTTTGGAGGCAATCACTGCCTTAAGTCTGGAACCCATGGACATCACCAAACGCTGGGTTTCCTCCTTCTTAATGCTTTGCCAGGCCTTTACAGCCGCAGCCCTCAGGTCTTGCTTGTTTGTGGGTCTTTCCGTCTTAAGTCTGGATTTGAGCAAGTGAAATGCATGCTCAATTGGGTTAAGATCTGGTGATTGACTTGGCCATTGCAGAATGTTCCACTTTTTTGCACTCATGAACTCCTGGGTAGCTTTGGCTGTATGCTTGGGGTCATTGTCCATCTGTACTATGAAGCGCCGTCCAATCAACTTTGCAGCATTTGGCTGAATCTGGGCTGAAAGTATATCCCGGTACACTTCAGAATTCATCCGGCTACTCTTGTCTGCTGTTATGTCATCAATAAACACAAGTGACCCAGTGCCATTGAAAGCCATGCATGCCCATGCCATCACGTTGCCTCCACCATGTTTTACAGAGGATGTGGTGTGCCTTGGATCATGTGCCGTTCCCTTTCTTCTCCAAACTTTTTTCTTCCCATCATTCTGGTACAGGTTGATCTTTGTCTCATCTGTCCATAGAATACTTTTCCAGAACTGAGCTGGCTTCTTGAGGTGTTTTTCAGCAAATTTAACTCTGGCCTGTCTATTTTTGGAATTGATGAATGGTTTGCATCTAGATGTGAACCCTTTGTATTTACTGTCATGGAGTCTTCTCTTTACTGTTGACTTAGAGACAGATACACCTACTTCACTGAGAGTGTTCTGGACTTCAGTTGATGTTGTGAACGGGTTCTTCTTCACCAAATAAAGTATGCGGCGATCATCCACCACTGTTGTCATCTGTGGACGCCCAGGCCTTTTACAGTTCCCAAGCTCACCAGTCAATTCCTTTTTTCTCAGAATGTACCCAACTGTTGATTTTGCTACTCCAAGCATGTCTGCTATCTCTCTGATGGATTTTTTCTTTTTTTTCAGCCTCAGGATGTTCTGCTTCACCTCAATTGAGAGTTCCTTTAACTGCATGTTGTCTGGTCACAGCAACAGCATCCAAATGCAAAACCACACACCTGGAATCCACCCCTGACCTTTTAACTACTTAATTGATTACAGGTTAACGAGGGAGACGCCTTCAGAGTTAATTGCAGCCCTTAGAGTCCATTGTCCAATTACTTTTGGTCCCTTGAAAAAGAGGAGGCTATGCAATACAGAGCTATGATTCCTAAACCCTTTCTCCGATTTGGATATGGAAACTCTCATATTGCAGCTGGGAGTGTGCACTTTCAGCCCATATTATATATATAATTGTATTTCTGAACATGTTTTTGTAAACAGCTAAAATAACAAAACTTGTGTCACTGTCCAAATATTTCTGGCCCTAACTGTATGTGGACGTAGTTATGTGAAATCAAAATCTGGTTTATAACAAATAAATAAACTAAAAAAAAAACACACTTGGTTGTTTTTGCTAACGAAAAAGCAAAAGTCCTGGCCGCAATGTTGTGCATTGCCTAGTAGCATCTCCCACACTTTGGGGGCCCTTCGGGGCTGGACTCTTCGTGGAGGATCCTGAATTTGGCGACCTCTAGCCATGTGTTGTTGGGGTGCAGGGGGCACTGGGGTTGTTTTCTTAGGGATGGCAATGTAGCCACCCCATCTCAGTGCCCCATCCACGCCCGCTTCCAGGACCCGAATGATGTCCCACTCGGCAATGGCACGTTGTTCCGGCTCCATGCGGGCCAACATCTCACTGGCCATGTGGCCCATTCCAGGGGTGGGGGTTCTGTCCCTGTCCAATAGGACCCAATTGGCCCAGGCACCCAGCTCAGTGTTGGGTGAGGCAGGCGTGCGGCGCCGTTGTATGGCTGAGCTGGGCCCTGGGCTCGGGCCCCCACCACTGGGATCAGGCACTGGCTCCACCAAATGTGATGACGGTGGAGCCGGGCCAGTGAGTGGCTACTCAGCACTGGTGCCAGAATCCCGAGGGACCTGAAAAACAAACACAAAAATTACCAATAGAAGCAATGTCCAGATATAATTTATCAAAACCAACCACCCAGCACCAGATGGAGCATGCCAGAACATGCCAAACAACCAAAACAACAGTAGCGGGTTTTGAAAGAGGGATGAAGGAAGAAGTAGACCAGTGCTGTGGACTCACCTGAGGCTCCAAAATGATATGTCAAGTGACCCAACATAACATCGCACAATCTATGTCAACAGCCACCAACAAACACAGAGAAGAAACAGAAGAATGGTGAAAGAACAAGACGGTTGTGCCTTCGACATGTCCACTAACCCACACATCAGTGCAACCAACAAGGTGTGGACAGAGGTAGACAAACAACAAGTATGCTCCTGCTGTGATGGGGCAGGCTCTTGGCTTGTGGCCAAAGATGGTTGGGCAAGACGCCTGCTGCACTGTGTTGGCCGAGGACCCTCCTGGCCCAGGGTGAAGGTGAGGAGGTCATAATACCATAGATGTGGCTTACGGACCTCCTCAGCTCCAGCCCCGGACCGAGCCTCAAACCATTTTTTGTGTTCCTTGGTGAACACGGTGCGCAGGCGCTTGATCTTTTCCACAACCATCTGCACCGTCCAGGTTTTAGTTTGGTCGAGCCGGTTGGCCAGCTCGACCAGGTGCCCGTAGGCCATAGCCCTCGCCGCCTTGTTCTTGTAGTCAGGCGACGACACCCACCACAGACATTCCTGGTCCTGGTACACGGCTAGGAGGTAACGCACAAATTCAGGACCCTCAGCCATCTTCCAAATTAAAACATAGTGTGTTACCCAAACATACATATACATATCAGGTCATACCCTACTCTGTGTGGCCAATCCATGTTCCCCAGTAGCAATGACAGGTGGTCTGGGAGTTAGCTTTGGTATGCAGAAGCATTAATGGCCTTTACATGTGTACACAGATCGGACATGCTGCACATGACATGGCATATGTGTTTTGGGCCTGGGCAGGGCTAGTTACAAAGCTGTATAATGTACAAATGGCCCACATGGCGTACTACACAAAATGTACACACAGGAATGACCTCAACACATATTTATGTAACAATGTAGTGCTGTAGGACACATTGTCGTGTCATTAGTGGTAAGGATCAGACACATTCTCATGTCATTGGTGGCAAGGATCATTATGTGTGAAATAGGACACGGAGTGGGTTAACGATGCATAGCCGTCGCAAAACACACAACTACATGAAGCTGTACATTACCCCCCATACATCTTGGAAAATATGTCTCTGAAGCCGAAAATAATATACCATACATGAGAAGCACAATAGCATATCCAGCGACTTACCGTCTGTCCAACAGAGTCCTGGTGATGAGACGCTACTAGAACAATGCACATTGAAGTAGGAACATGGCTGGCGGAGCAGCTGGCCACAATTTTATACACAACAGGACCAATCAAAAAGCACGCCAGGCGCAGGTGGGCAGCGCCCAGCCGGCAACGTCAATTAGATGATGCAGATGCTCTGTGATTGGATGGTTACCACATAAAAAAACGCTAACGACAGATCTACGGCATGCTTGCTGCCCATAGTCATTAAGTAAGTACTGATGTTGAGACTTGTTTTTAGATATGGCTGTGTTTAGCGTTGCAAACATCTTTGCATTCCGTTCTTGTGTACTGTAGCAGACGCCCAAGTCCTGGTGTATGTAGTTTGTAATGATGTGTTTGATGGAGCTGTTGTGTCCTGGAAAAAGAATGGATGGCTTTCCTTGGCACAAAACACCCTCCTCATTGACAATCCATTTTGCCCTCGCCATACAGGATCATGTACCAAGGAGGCCTCTGTGTTTAGTTTAGTGGCTCATCTGGATTGTGGGCACATAGTACTCGCCTATACCAGACAGAATGGATGTATTCTTGCGACACAGAGATGTGAAGGGGCCCATGTTGCTTGGGAATGTCTGCCTGTGAAGATCCGGTCTTATCCACACCACAGAGATGTCTGTTGTTCATGATGAGTATGCGTTTGGCAGCTGCGTGGCATGAAAATTTGTCAGTAGCACATGGCTCTGGTACGTTTATCATGTTCTTGTATTTAATTGAAACTAAGTATCTGTCTGTATTTTGGAGCTTTGTCTTTTCCTAGGCCTTGTGGTAGTACATAACCATTATTTGCAGCTATATGGGGGTATGGTAATGATGTCTCAATTTGGACGATGGAGATGTAGTTGTTGATAAGGGCCATGGGTGTGGTGATAACAGGTGTGGTTGTGAGACAGTTAATGTTTTTTTGACCGTTAAATGGTGCAAGATATCTATGTGGGTGGCCATATGAGCAGAGTCTGCTAGGATGTTGGTAACTGGCTAGGAGATGTGTATGGAAGGAGGTGGTGGCTATTTAGGATGTGTGATGATGCGTTCTTGTTGTGATGTTATTTTTTCCTTACTTTTGCAGGGGTTGGTAGGTGAGATCATCATGGACCCTGATGGAGATCTTATCGTGGCTCTTGCCTTGGTGGAAGAGGACTTGTGGCTGGATGAGAGAGCTGAGAGGTTGCGGGCTCGCAGACCACGGAGTGTGTGGGTTCGGGATTGGCTTCGGCAACGGGACAATCTGAGTCACATGCGCCTGCTGAATCAGCTGGAGGATACTAGTCTGCATGATTTCAGGAACTATCTCCATATATCTTGGAACGCTTAACACCATTGTTAGCCTGACAGGACACTTTGATGTGTCAAGCTGTGCCACCTGAGGAGCGTTTGGCTATAACTTTGAGGTTCCTGGCAACAGGTCATTCGAGGATAGACCTGCAATACACTGTAGCAGTCTCACGGCCACTGCTGAGCCGCCTGATCCCCAAGACGTGTGAGGACATCGTGAGTTGTCTGCTGCCATCCTACATACAGTTCCCAACAACATCCGCTGCATGGATGGATGTTGCCAGAGGTTTTGAGGATCGATGGCAATTTCCAAACTGTGACGGTGCATTGGATGGTAAGCACGTGAGGATCACGCAACCCCCCAACACGGGGTCCTTGTATTATAATTACAAAGGATATTTTAGCATGGTCCTCATGGCCCTGGTGGATGCTCACTATGATTTCCTGTACGTGGAAGTTGGCATGAACGGGCGTGTCTCAGATGGGGGTGCGTTTGCACACAGCTTCCCCAAGACCTACGGAGAGGTGCTCTGAACTTACCCTCAAATGATGAGACACGGGGTCATCTCAACTTTGCGTTTGTGGGGGATGAAGCCTTCCCACTACAGGCTCACCTACTGCGGCCATATCCCCAGAGGACGGTTACTTCTGAGCAGTGCATTTTAAATTACAGTTAGGGCCAGAAATATTTGGACAGTGACACAATTTTCGCGAGTTGGGTTCTGCATGCCACCACATTGGATTTGAAATGAAACCTCTACAATAGAATTCAAGTGCAGATTGTAACGTTTAATTTGAAGGGTTGAACAAAAATATCTGATAGAAAATGTAGGAATTGTAAATATTTCTTTACAAACACTCCACATTTTAGGAGGTCAAAAGTAATTGGACAAATAAACATAACCCAAACAAAATATTTTTATTTTCAATATTTTGTTGCGAATCCTTTGGAGGCAATCACTGCCTTAAGTCTGGAACCCATGGACATCACCAAACGCTGGGTTTCCTCCTTCTTAATGCTTTGCCAGGCCTTTACAGCCGCAGCCTTCAGGTCTTGCTTGTTTGTGGGTCTTTCTGTCTTAAGTCTGGATTTGAGCAAGTGAAATGCATGCTCAATTGGGTTTAGATCTGGTGATTGACTTGGCCATTGCAGAATGTTCCACTTTTTTGCACTCATGAACTCCTGGGTAGCTTTGGCTGTATGCTTGGGGTCATTGTCCATCTGTACTATGAAGCGCCGTCCAATCAACTTTGCAGCATTTGGCTGAATCTGGGCTGAAAGTATATCCCGGTACACTTCAGAATTCATCCGGCTACTCTTGTCTGCTGTTATGTCATCAATAAACACAAGTGACCCAGTGCCATTGAAAGCCATGCATGCCCATGCCATCACGTTGCCTCCACCATGTTTCACAGAGTGTGCCTTGGATCATGTGCCGTTCCCTTTCTTCTCCAAACTTTTTTCTTCCCATCATTCTGGTACAGGTTGATCTTTGTCTCATCTGTCCATAGAATACTTTTCCAGAACTGAGCTGGCTTCTTGAGGTGTTTTTCAGCAAATTTAACTCTGGCCTGTCTATTTTTGGAATTGATGAATGGTTTGCATCTAGATGTGAACCCTTTGTATTTACTGTCATGGAGTCTTCTCTTTACTGTTGACTTAGAGACAGATACACCTACTTCACTGAGAGTGTTCTGGACTTCAGTTGATGTTGTGAACGGGTTCTTCTTCACCAAATAAAGTATGCGGCGATCATCCACCACTGTTGTCATCCGTGGACGCCCAGGCCTTTTACAGTTCCCAAGCTCACCAGTCAATTCCTTTTTTCTCAGAATGTACCCAACTGTTGATTTTGCTACTCCAAGCATGTCTGCTATCTCTCTGATGGATTTTTTTTCAGCCTCAGGATGTTCTGCTTCACCTCAATTGAGAGTTCCTTTGACCGCATGTTGTCTGGTCACAGCAACAGCTTCCAAATGCAAAACCACACACCTGGAATCCACCCCTAACCTTTTAACTACTTCATTGATTACAGGTTAACGAGGGAGACGCCTTCAGAGTTAATTGCAGCCCTTAGAGTCCATTGTCCAATTACTTTTGGTCCCTTGAAAAAGAGGAGGCTATGCATTACAGAGCTATAATTCCTAAACCCTTTCTCTGATTTGGATGTGGAAACTCTCATATTGCAGCTGGGAGTGTGCACTTTCAGCCCATATTATATATATAATTGTATTTCTGAACATGTTTTTGTAAACAGCTAAAATAACAAAACTTGTGTCACTGTCCAAATATTTCTGGCCCTAACTGTACCTGCCATACCGGGCTTGCAGTGTGGTTGAAAATGCGTTCAGGATCATGGCCAATAGATTCCGCGTGTTTCATATGCCTTTGCATATGAAACTGGAATCTATCGATGTGGTAGTGCTGGCCTGCTGTGTGCTGAATAACTTCCTACGTCGTAGGGATCGGTCATCATACACACCGGCAAGTTATGTGGATTCTGTGGACCCCACAACAGGGGAGGTCCGTCCCGGGGATTGGCGTGCTGCCGACCATGGTGTGGCACCACTCCAGCCGCTGAGCCACGGTCTGAGTCAGCAGGGTGCCAGGAGCAGCAGAGACGCATACTGTTCCTACTTTATTGGCCCTGGGGCAGTGGCCTGGCAGCACCAGCAGGTGTACGGTGGCTGGTGTTGTCAGGCAGCAAGATGAGGAGGATGGTGTAGTCACCAGGGTGGCTGCACCAGGAGGCTTAGTTTTTTTTTGTATTTTGGGTTTTTACACATTAGTTAGTTAGATTTTTGGGGGGGGTTCTGTACTGACATTTTTGTGTATGGCCATTATTTTACATAACTTTGTCTTTATTTGTGTGCTGTTGACACCTGTGTTTTTTAGGTTTTGTTTGTTTTCCAAATTCTTTTTCTTTTGTGCACAAAAAGTCAAACTAAAAAAAAAACAAGAAAAAAAACCTGTGTCTGTTGTTACTTTTGAATACAGAGCAGTTGCACATAACTTTATGCTGTGCAGAGAGGTATGTGATCCGTAAAATGGTATTGATGGGTCCGTGCAGCATTGTGTGGTAATGTCCAGTACACAGGTCCAGCCCTTTGGCCCACACTGTATGCCGTGACTGTGTGTACATGTCCATTGGGATGTGTTTGGCCACATGGGAACATGTCCACACAGGGCTGCCACTAGGAATTTCGGGGCCCCCTAAGGGGAAAAATTTTGGGGCCCCCCTGAGACTCCACCCAATCTCCGCCTCCACCAATCTCCACCCAGGCCCTGCCTCCATCCAGGCTCCGCCTCCACCCCTCGAACCTTTCATTATTTCACCGCTACTATTGGAAAAACTCCCCTTCTGTACCACGTCCTCCCCAGTCACACATTATTCTCTTTCTATACATTGCTCTTTATGTGAGCTGAGGAGGGATGGGAACAATAAATGCCACATGAGGCAGAATAATACTGGTGCTGTTATTTATTACCCTGTACAGGGGTGGCGGACATTTGGAAATTCCTACCATCATTCAGGGGCCGCACATCACCATAAAAATGACCCGGCTACATTTAATTAATTAATTACCTCACCTAATTTGATGGCTGCAGCTGCTTCTTTGTGTACTGTGATGTTCGGTGATATCTGATCTTCCAGGTTTGTGTTGGTCTGGAGCGCAGTCGACTCTGAGACAATAACTTTTGTAAATCAAATACATTCAATAGGAGACTGCTATATATACATCATATAGGAGAAACTGAGGGCATATACAGCACTGTAGAGGGCTAGGGGCACACAGACTGGGCTTGAGCTGAGCTCTGCAGTAGCCACAGGGATATATGATCTCTCCCCGGGCCCCCACCCATTGAGGGGGTGAGCTGAGGTCTGGAGGCAGGGGCCACAAGCTTCCAGAAAATGGCCGCGGATCTTGTTCTGCACATGCACCGCCTCCGCGGCCATTTTCTGGAAGTCTGGACAATAGAGGCCGAGTCACAGCTTGGCAATGCCCCTCTCTGTGCATGTCTCTCCCCCATGTGTGCAGTCTCTCCCCTCTCTGTACCTGTCACCCCCTTTGCGCAGTCTCTGTCCCTCTTGTTTGCTGTCTCTCCCCTGTACCTGTCTCCAACCTGTGCACTGTGTCCCACCTGTCTGCTGTGTCTCTCTCCTGCTCCTGTCTCCCCCTGTGCCCTGTCTGTCCCCACTGCACCTGTCTCCTGCCTGTGTGCTGTGTCCCCGTGACAGATGACAGACACACACATGCAGCACATGGATGACAGACACACATACAGCACACGGACGACAGAGACACAGCACACGGACGACAGACACACGCACATGACGACAGAGAACAGCACCAGGACGACAGAGACAGCACACGGACGACAGAGACAGCACACGGAACGACAGAGACAGCACACGGACGACAGAGACACAGCACACGGACGACAGAGACACAGCACACGGACGACAGAGACACAGCACACGGACGACAGAGACACAGCACACGGACGACAGAGACACAGCACACACGATGACAGAGACACACAGCACACAGATGACAGAGACACACAGCACACAGATGACAGACACACAGCACACAGATTACACAGAGACACAGCACACAGATGACACAGAGACACACAGCACACAGATGACAGAGACACACAGCACACAGATGACACAGAGACACACAGCACACAGATGACACAGAGACACACAGCACACAGATGACACAGAGACACAGCACACAGATGACACAGAGACACAGCACACAGATGACAGAGACACAGCACACAGATGACAGAGACACACAGCACACAGATGACAGAGACACACAGCACACAGATGACAGAGAACACGCACACAGATGACACAGAGACACACAGCACACAGATGACAGAGACACACAGCACACAGATGACAGAGACACACAGCACACAGATGACAGAGACACACAGACACAGATGACAAGACACAGCACACAGATGACAGAGACACACAGCATACAGATGAACAGAGACAACCAGCACACAGATCGACAGAGAGACACAGCACACAGATGACAGAGACACACAGCACACAGATGACACAGAGACACACAGCACACAGATGACAGAGACACACACACAGATGACAGAGACACAGCACACAGATGACAGAGACACACAGCACACAGATGACAGAGACACACAGCACACAGATGACAGAGAACACAGACACAGATGACACAGAGACACACAGCACACAGATGAACAGAGACACACAGCACACAGATGACAGAGACACACAGCACACAGATGACACAGAGACACACAGCACACAGATGACAGAGACACACAGCACACAGATGACACAGAGACACAGCATACAGATGACACAGAGACACAGCACACAGATGACAGAGACACACAGCACACAGATGACAGAGACACACAGCACACAGATGACACAGAGACACACAGCACACAGATGACAGAGACACACAGCACACAGATGACAGAGACACACACACACAGATGACAGAGAACACACAGATGACAGAGACACACAGCACACAGATGACAGAGACACACAGCACACAGATGAACAGAGACACAGCACACAGATGACAGAGACACACAGCACACAGATGACACAGAGACACACAGCACACAGATGACAGAGACAACACAGATGACAGAGCACACACACAGATGACAGAGACACACAGCACACAGATGACAGAGACACACAGCACACAGATGACAGAGACACACAGCACACAGATGACACAGAGACACAGCACACAGATGACACAGAGACACACAGCACACAGATGACAGAGACACACAGCACACAGATGACACAGAGACACAGCACACAGATGACAGAGACACACAGCACACAGATGACAGAGACACACAGCACACAGATGACAGAGAACACAGCACACAGATGACACAGAGAACACAGCACACAGATGAACAGAGACACACAGCACACAGATGACGAGACACAAGCACACAGATGACAGAGACACAGCACACAGATGACACAGAGACACACAGCACACAGATGACAGAGACACACAGCACACAGATGACACAGAGACACACAGCACACAGATGACACAGAGACACACAGCACACAGATGACAGAGACACACAGCACACAGATGACACAGAGACACACAGCACACAGATGACACAGAGACACACAGCACACAGATGACAGAGACACACAGCACACAGATGACAGAGACACACAGCACACAGATGACAGAGACACACAGCACACAGATGACACAGAGACACACAGCACACAGATGACAGAGACACACAGCACACAGATGACAGAGACACACAGCACACAGATGACAGAGACACACAGCACACAGATGACAGAGACACACAGCACACAGATGACAGAGACACACAGCACACAGATGACAGAGACACACAGCACACAGATGACAGAACAAGCACACAGATGACGAGAACACACAAGATGACAGAGACACACAGCACACAGATGACACGAGACACACAGCACACAGATGACACAGAGACACACAGCACACAGATGACAGAGACACACAGATGACAGAGACACACAGCACACAGATGACAGAGAACACAGCAACGATGACGAGACACCAGCACACGATGACAGAGACACACAGCACACAGATGACAGAGACACACAGCACACAGATGACAGAGACACACACGCACACAGATGACACAGAGACACACAGCACACAGATGACAGAGGCACACAGATGACACAGAACAACAGACATAGCACACAGATGACAGAGACACACAGATGACAGAGCACACAGCACACAGATGAACGAAACACACAGCACACAGATGACAGAACACACGCACACGATGACAACACAACACAGACACAGATGACAGAACCACGCACTGGATGACAGACAGACACAGCCATGACACACACATCACACTCATACATGATATCTGTATCACAAACACTATATATACTCACTCTCTTCTTCATAATCATCGTGTACCAGTGAGGGAGGCCTGTAGTGGAAATCAGCAGATGATGTCTGTACACACATTCTGGAGGCTCCAGGCAGCCATCTTCTCTCCCCCTCCCCTACTCCCGACTGCTGAGCTGGTGGTGACATTATAGGAGGGGAGGTGCCTGTGGCTGCTCACTTCACTCCCCTCTCCTCATGCTTTCTGCAAGCTCTTGTCGTCCCCCCACTTGGCTCGCCTACCCAATTGATGCTGTGCAGATAGATAGGTGGAAGAGACCAGAGGAGCAGCTGAAGAGGTGCCAATCTGTTCAACAAGGAGGTGCTCAGTGACTTGCACTTCCTGGTCGGGAAGGGAGCGGCCAGCTAGTAGATCCCCGCACACAGGTACTCATCAGTGGAGGGAGCGATCACGCAGCTCAGGGGGCCCTCTGGCCGAGAAGGGGGGCGGGCCTCCTTGCTCCCAATAGCCACGCCCCCCACCAGCATGGCCGGGCCCCTCCTGCCCCAGTCTAATGGCCACGCCCCCTGCAGTCAGGCCCCGGGCCCCTCACTGCAGTACGGGCTGTAACCCCCTAGTGGCGGCCCTGTGTCCACACACATGGAGCATGCAATGGTTTTACTGCGGGATGTAGGTACACTCCAGTATACACACGCAAACATGTGTGCACACAAATACTTCAGTTCAGTCATGGCAACTCTGCCATGGCGTGGAACAATGCAGGCACATATGTGCATAGTGTGGTTTGTATTTACCGCCAGCACCTACAGACGCACACATAGCCATTCTTTAGTGCAATCCACTGTTACTGCACAAGACCGCTCCTGTGTGACGCTTTGGCGCCTCGAAAGTGTGTTGCAGGAGCCACAATTAACGACACGAGCGTGTATTTGGTACAAACCCCGATAGACAATGGCGTCATGTATTAGCCAGCCTTCCAGCGCAGGCTGCCCAATCATAACGCTGTTGCGTTGTCCAATGAACGTGTATGGGGCGTGGTGTAAACCACTGTGGCACGCCTATCTCCTCGCCGCGCTGCACATATACGCCCACATTGCCTTTGAGATTGTGCCGTGTGAAGCAGCGATGAAATTAGGCAAGATTGGTTCCGCTGTGGGTGAGGCGATTTCCGGAGCGACACATCGCCTTAGGTTCAGGGGCAATTGAGGCATGTGAAGCCGCCATCGGCAATGAGGCGACCACGAAAAACGTGAGCGCGCACGTTAGATCGTCACATATCGCCAGGCGAGATTGTGGCATGTGACGGTACCTTTAGAAGCTAGAAATACACTACAGCATATTGAGAGCTCACTGTTTATTTGTTTTATGGTTTAAATCACTATCCCCTTTCATATCTTTAAGTATTTTTTCTTTTTTACCCTTCTGTAACCACTTGAGGATCTTCTTTTAATCACTAGAACCCTCATAAGTAAAACAAGGCAAGAGGTCATAGGCTGTAGTGACAGGGACTATGAGGGTCATGTCTTGGAATGTGAAAGGCCTAAGCTCCCCGAATAATAGAGTAAAGATACTGAGACATCTGAAAAGGTACTCGCCCGATATTGTATTGCTTCAAGAAACCATCTAAAGGAAGAGGATTTTTTTAGGCTCAGCAAATTGTGGGTGGGGAAAGTAGTGGTCTCATTAGCTCAAGGTAGGCACGCAGGGGTAGTGATACTGTTCCATTGTAATTTTGTATTTAATTTGCTGTCCAGGAGTCTGATAATCAGGGTAGATGGGTTTGGGTCACCATAGAAGCATGGAGAAGTCTATTCAATCTACAATGTATATGGACCTAATGGCTCTAACACAGTCTTCTTCAATGACTTTGGGGAGGAAGATTGTCTTGGACAACTCGCCTCTGATAATTACTGGGAGATACTTGAACACGGTTCACAATGGGGAGGAGGACAGAAAGAGCCAGAGCCCGACTCCTCCAAAAAGAAGACTCTTCTCCCCTCCTTCCTTGAACAAACTGTATTGGGGGATGTTTGGCATTGGTTACATTCAGAGGATGGAGAGTTTACCCACTTCTCCCATGCCCACAATCCTGGGCAAGGATAGACTATCTGCTGACTCGGAGAGACTGTTAAATAGAGTGAAGTCAGTGGAGATCTACGACCTATCATATATGACCATGCTCGGGGGTATGGAACTGGTGGATAACCAGATAAAAGGAACACATTACATGTGGAAATTTCCATCTTATCTTACAAAAGATGAGCGATTTAATGACAAATTACGGGACTGGTGGGAGGAATTATGAACGGAACATGCAAACCAACACGTGTTTTACTGGAATACGGCGAAAGCGGTGTTAAGAGGCAAAATCATGATGTTTGTAGCCTCACTCAAGAAAAGAGTAGCAGAAAAATACTCAGATTGTAGTGCAAAGCTTAGAAATATATATATACAGTGTTCCTGCAGAGCCCCACAACTCAAAACAGGAAAAATGGAAGCTGGCCAAACAAGAGTTTGAAACATAGATTGACAGGAGGGAACAGATATACCGCTCTAGACAGGAGGTTGAATTGCTGAGATATGTGAAATTGCTGGCAAGACTGGCAATAGGGCGTCTGCAGGCAAACCCAATTGATAGACTACAAGACGGCCAGGGAACTATAACTTCTGACCCTAGGAAAATCAATGAAATACTATAAAACGTTTACAAAGAATTATATAAACCCTATTATACTAATTTGGCAGAAGGTAAAAATTCCTCCAACAAGTCACTCTTCCAAAACCAACACAAGAACAACAAGATGCAATTAATGCAGAAATAACAGGAGATGTGAGACAAACCATAAGTCATCTCCAAAATGGGAAAGCACCAGGCCCAAATGGATTTAACGGGGACTTTTACAAGGCCCTCAGGAAACATATCTCCCCATTGCTAACAAATTATTACAACACCATCCTCTTAATGGAGGCCATAGTAGAAACATCTAAAGAAACATATATTAAAGCCATACCTAAACTAGGCAAGGACCCCCTGGAGGTCTGCTCTTATAGACCCATCTCCCTTATTGATGTAGACCAGGAGATTATGTCAAAAATAATGGCAAACAGATTGGCAGCAGTATTACCCCAACTGGTGAACCCTGCACAAGTAGGATTGGTTAAGGGTAGAGCGGCGGTGAAAAACATATGAAAGGTACTAACTGTGCTAGGCAGGGTGGGTCGCTGCAGCCAGTTGAGAGAGAGACCGGCTTTGCTGGCTCTACATGCAGAGAAAGCTTTTGATAAAGTTAGCTGGGACAGGCTAGGGGCGGCTCAGGACTTGTTCAACATAAAGGGCAACTTTAGAATATACCTGGTGGGGGGTGTATAGGGACCCGACAGCCAGAATACACATGCCAGGCTTCCTCTCTGAGCCATTTCACCTATATAAAAGGGACCAGGCAGGGGTGCCCGATGTCTCCATTGCTGTTCAACTTGGCATTGGAGCCCTTTGCTCGATATATGGAAGAGTCAGATCTATTTGAGGGAATCAGGGTGGACACTAGCAACACTAATATAGCATTAAACTGGGGAACAATTTGAAAAAAATTTTCTGTTGAGTTAGGTTTTTGAGCTGATTTATACTAAAATTGGCATGCTGATTCCAAAAATGTAGTCAGTTTTTTTCTAGCACGTCAAGTTTTTCCTCCACAACTTACCTGCCAGAGATGCACAATTGCACTGATATCTGTAATAAGACTTGTTATCTGATTACAATTGGACTCATATAGAGCTACGTGGCAACTTGTAAGAGTAGTCACAACTGAGACAGTGTGGTGAGAGGTGTGTGCAGCTCCCAATACGTCATCATTATCAATATCTTGAAAAAAAAAACACTTTTTAGGTACAGCAGTTGACATATTTTTGAGAAGACAAAAATCCTATAGTTCAAAAACTTGACGTGATAGAGAAAAACAGATCATTTCTGGATTCAGCATCCAAAAATTAATTAAGAAGAGTTGTCTGACCTAACTCCTAAAAAATTGTGTTCTCCAGTGATTTGCAGATGATGTCATCTTGTTCTTGTCCTGGCCACTGGAACAATTAGGAAATATCTTTCAGTTTATCCATAAATATAGGGAATGCTCAGGCTATAAGGTCAATATCATCAAGAGCGAACTCTTAGAATTGGGGAGAAAACGCCTGCGGAACAATGGAGGAAACTAGGCCTAGAACTACATATTGCAAAGACACATATCACCTATCTGGGAATTAAGATAGGCAAGCTTCCAGCACAACTATATTCACTAAATTATACACCTCTGATCTAGAAAATATTGGGAGAATTTATGAGATGGCAGAATCTGCCACTTTCTCTTCTGCCATTTAATAAAAATAATCAGCTTTGCAGACTCCTATACCTATTACAGACATTACCCCTGATACGCAAGCATTTAGATATAAACACAATAAATAGAACTTTCACCCATTTTATATGGGCAGGTAAAAGGCCCAGAATTGCATTGGGAAACCTGATGCTAATGGCCACGTCACTTTGCTTCAATCTCAATCACGATATCGGCTGAAAAGTCACGTGATTGAGATCGCTCAAACAATTTATTGATATTGTTTGTGCGGTGTCACAAGCATAGATCTTTTTAACGATGTTAAATTTGGCAACGCGCTAGCGATCGTTCGCACGACTCAGCGATCGACACCATCTAGCGTCAGGAATAGGCAAAATTGAGAATGAGATTGTTTGAGGTGTCACACAGCACGATGCAGCAGGTTGAAGGCAGGTTAATTGAACGATGAAGGACAGATTTGAGGTCCTGCTCACAAATCTTCCACCAATCAAGCGATTTTTCACTGAAAGATCGCTCGTTTACATGCAACGACGCACAAACGATATTGCTCAAATTATCAAAATTCCGGATCGTTTAAGCAATATCGTTCACAAGATTGAAGCGTGTGAAGTGGCCATAAGGAGAAGTGAAGGTGGGATCAATTTTCCGAATGTCAGAGCCTACAACATAGCAAGTCTTTCTAGACAAGTGATAAATTGGCTACAGGAGACTAACTGCTACTCTAATATCCAATTGGAAAGACAGTATGCTGGAAGATAGTAAGGAAGGCATTTGGCCTTCCCTTCCAGATCTCTGAACATATGCCAATATTTGGTCACCCGGAATTTCCCCAGGGAATGGAAATATAAAAAAAAAAACGATAGGACAAGCAGGTGATAACATAAGGAAAGCGGGTGATATGATGTTTTCGGAGGTTAAACGATGGCTGAGCCCAAAAGAGATCATGGACAAATTCCATGTAGAAAGCAGACAATTTCTACAGCTCATGCAAGTCCATTCTTTTTGTCTATCTAGTCTTCGCAGGTTATTTAATTTAGTGGGACTACACAATCCAGAATGTGCGCATATCCTCAATATACAATAGTGTAAGACATAAATTCCTCAAGTTAAAGCAGAACATGCTGTTAAGACTTGGGAGAAATGGACTGGGAATAAAGATATTGCAGAGACAATTCTACAGGGGTGGGAACAGGTCAAAAAAATCCATTTCTTTATGAAAGATGGAGGGAGACCTATTTCAAGCTCATGCACACAGCATTAGATTGTTTCAATATTCCATCCTCTCCTAGATTCCCTGACAGTATTACAGTGTGCCCTAAGTGCGGAACACCTTCAACGAATCTCTCCTGCATGGGGTGTGGGATTGCGAGGCAGTTATAGAGTACAGGACACCGGTTGGGGAACAGGTTCAATCATGCTGGGGAATCCAACTCCCACAAGCCATGCTCTTTCATCAGTTAAGACCCCCGGAGATTCAACCCACAGGCATAAAGCAAATATACCTAAAAACATTCACACATTCTTAGTTGTAACCCTACGCGGTTTACTGGGTGAATGGCTTAACCCACGCATCCCATCAATGGTGATGATAATATCCCAGATGAAACACTTACTGGGAATTGAATTAGAGGCAGAATGGAGTAAGGAAAAATCTGCAGGGAAAGTATTTCCGCTGTGGAAAACATTCATTGGTTTTCACTATAGCCCTCACGAAATAGCGAACATGATCAGCCCCTTTCACCACACAGAATGGTATTGTCTGGAGGATCTGAGCGGGACGTTAGGGGTCTTGGGAACTAACCCAGATGTATAATGTAAAGATACGGCATATATTACCATAGAACGACACGCTTAACTATGCAAAATACAGTAAAAGAGATTCTCTTCCTTCCCCTATTAACTTTGACATTCAGCCCGTCTCTTTCTCTCATTATTTCCCCAAAATTTGTTACACGGCATTGACTGAGATCTATTTATGTATCTATATACTATTTTAAATGCTATGCGGACATGTTGCCTAACAGGAATGATTTGTATACGTACTTTTGGTAATCTACATTGTCATTGTGGATGTTATATCCTATACCATGTTATCCTATCCAATGTTGTTCTAAAAATCCAATAAAAGAAAAAAAAAAAAAAAAAATCTGCAGTATGTCAATTAAATTACACCACTCACCTTGCGTACTGAGAGGCACTCCCTGGTTTCTGCTGCGTCACATTACGTGGGTAGGGAATGCATACTCAAGGTAAGCAGTGTACTACAGGGCGGGTGCTGAGAGGGATGGATGCACAGAATTTTGCCTCAAGAAGCTTATATATGCCTGAAACATCCATTGAAGCTTGCAAAAAGCTAGGATGTCTTGAGAACTGCACACTGGGACATGAATGTCAGTGAAGCACCAGCTACACAAACCTCAAAGCCGGGGTGCACCTACGATGAGGCGACTTGAGCTGTCTGACTCAAGCGGCGACCCCTGCTGGTAGACAGGGGGAGGCATCGGCAGGGGTGCCTGGTGATAGTGTGGCCCCCCGCAGATGCAGCTCCTAGAGTCCTGGCCGCTGCTGCAGTCAAATTCTCCCGAATTTTAGCCGCTCTCCGAGTCTCTGCACGCAGTGCACAGCAAGGACTGGGAGTGATGATGTCATCACTCAGTGCCGACACCCCGCAGTGCACAGACAGAGAGGGTGGGAAGGACACTGAGGAGATGAGACATGGAGCAGCCAGTGAAGACCCAGGAGAGAGAGGGGCGAGTATTTCCTTTTTTTTCTCTTTTATCATCTGTGAGTACAGTGGGATACTTTTGAACACTGTCATGTGCATAATATAGGAGTACTTTGGGGGTATATTATGCTATATGGTGGACTATGAGGTGCATTACACAATAAGGAATATGGGGGAGTGCATCTCTATCTCTATACATAATCGGCAGTTTAGCGCTTCCGGCCACTGTGCAGCTATGGAGCAAGGGTGCCTGTGCTAAACTGCTGATTATGCCTGCCTACCCCGGGAGCGCCGCCATATTACGACACCCCCCCCCCCCCCCCCCAATCTTCATGTCACCCACTCCCAATGCAACAGCATCAGGTCTTTTTACTAGTTATACTATATGGAGGAGTTGGGGGGGTGCATTTTTATATTGAGGACTATGAAGGGGGGGGGGGGGGGGGGGGCGGCATATTATATGGAGGAATTTGGGGGTGCATTATAATATATGGAACCTATGATATTTGGAGGGCTCTGTAGGGCAATTTAATGTCTGTAGGGCTGTGGCTAGTTTCACATTTCATTTGTTGTCCATTACAATGGAAATATTAACGGATTCAGTTGTAAGAGACAGCAAAAGTTACATTTTGAGTCATTTTATAGCACATACGTTTTTGATACTTCAAAATTGTATGCGCTGCATGAGATTGCTAGAAGACTAGGTAGAAAGATAGATGAATAGGATCGAAAGATGTAATGGAGATTGGTAATGCTTTCTAGCATCTAGATTCCCGTGTCCCTGCTTTGTCTGCCGCTTCCTACAGCTCACAAGCCGCTGGGTAAATATCCATGAGCAGCATCGGAAGCAGCAGAGAGCAGGAGACAGAGCAGGGACACTGGTAATGCGTTTCTACCATCTTTATTCCGGTCTCATTCTATTCATCTATTGCAAACGCAGCATAACACAATGCTGTAGCGTTACACCCATCTGCAGCATTGCGTTTGATCGGATTGAAACATGGTGCTGTCAACTTTTGGGTGCGCATTTCATCAAACGCATACTTGCAAACAAATGCCTATTTTGGCAGCGTTTGTTCAATGCAAGTCTATGGATGCATTAATGCATTCATTACTGTGTTTGTGCTGCTGTCAAACGGATGCGTTTAACGCACAGCACAAATGCAATGTCAACCTGGCCTATGAGTAAGGTCGGTTTCACACTTGCACTCCCCGCCGCTGCGTATTGCGACGGGGGAAGCGCAAACTGAGCGCATCACAGTGTGTCCCCATGTTAAACAAAGGGATGCGCAGTGTCTGCGCTCGGCTTCTGCTTCCCCGCCACAATATGCAGTGGCGGGAAGCGCAAGTGTGAAACCTAAGGGCCCTTTCACATAATCGTTTTGCGCTGATCGCGGCAGTTGCAGTGAAAAAAAAAAAAAAAAAAAAAAAAAGTTAGCCATTTTTTCTATGCAATAAAAAAGAAGTTTATTTTCAAAAGACACACACAACTTAACAAAAAACAATAACCGGTATATGGCTGTGTCTACATTTCTAAACAGGAAAGAAAAAACAAAGAATCATTTGTATACATACATGTACCCTGCTTAGGTTGGTCTCGGACCATACAATCATAAAGGCACATATATTAAGTAGTCAAGTTTTATCCAAGGCTTTTCACTTATACTTCTGTAAATGAATATATTTTAGCACCTTGTGATCTGAATGAACAGATCCCCAGTGTGTAAACAATGAGACTTCACCCACCCTGTGCATGAAAGGGGTTAAGAGAAACTGCAGCATTTCCAGGGTCCATATAGCCTGCAGATTACCAGAAGGAAACCAGTTCCCCCATTGTATAATTACCTGCAATGCTATACTTCTGGTCATAAAACTGTAAACGTACATGAATAGTCTTGTAATTTAGCGCCCAACCCCCTCCCTACATTCAAAGAGTCCCCTGTTATTAACATAAATACATTTTGTAACAGATTATGAAAAAAAAAAAAAATTTAAATACAGCAATAACGATGCTGCAAGTATGTGCAAACCATCAAATAAGCTTATATAGACAAAATACTTAAGAAAACACAGCCAGAGTTGCCATTTGTGCAGTAGGGCAGATTCGTTGGCCGGTGGAGCAGCATGTGAAACTGCTGAAATCAAGAATACAGGACAGGAGTTCTGATGGATGGAAGAGCCATATTGTGAGGTCGCCCCCCCATCCAATATCCAGAGGAGCTGTATGTAGCAATCTGTAAACGGCTTGTGACGGAGTAAAAGGTGAATACAGATGGCTGACGGACTGCAGGGTCAGCCATATCACATCACATAGCATTTCTTCTCGTCGCTGAAAGATCTTTCCACACGGTCAATTTCCTCAATGATTTTGGTAAAAATCTTTTTGCTGTGCTGTAAGAAATAATTTACCATATTGTTACTAAAGATACCCACTATATTAAGAGAAACATATCAAACCGCTAAATGATAAATACTGCCAGTGACCATATAGTATAACCAGGATCCTATTATGACTATGACTTTACCCCATATAGTCCAGTTACTACAAGATGTGGGAAGCCATAGGGTGCGTGCCCACATAGTGGTTTAGTGACGTTCAAATAGTCAGTAAACCGCTGGAAAATTCAAGGAGCCTAGACTCCTGAGCTCAGAAGTCTCCAGCCGTTTTAAGAGCTGTTGAACAGCGTTTTACAGTCGTTTTTCCAGTGGTTTTTCCGGCGGTTTTCTATGGAGGATTTTGTTCATGGAACCGATCAAAAACCGCCGAGAAGAATTGACATGTTGTATGCTGCTAAACCGCTGGGAAACCGCTCAACCGCGGGCAGATCCGCTCACATAAACCCACTATGTGTGCACAGCAGTTTCTAAATTACATAGGGTTACTTGTAAGTCCTAACGCTGCTTAGGATTTACATAAATTTAAATAAAACCTATGCTAAACCGCCGGCGGTTTTCGCTGCTAAACTGACGTTAAACCACTATGTGGGCACGCACCCATAAACTCCCCCACATGATGCAGGCATGTAGGGACTCAGGTCTGTCACACGCAGCGATGCTGCTGCATACCAGGCAACCATCAACCAGCGATCTACCACTGTCACACGCGTCAATATTGCTGCAACGTCACGTGCAGCAGCGACATTGACAACGATATTGACATGTGTGACGGTCCCTTAAGTCACATGGGGCCCAGGTCCTAAAGTATCGCACTACTCAGACAAGAAATGCCAGTGCCTGGGAGGGAGACATCACCATGGAGAGCAAGTTAGTGGATGTTAGTGGTGAAGAAAGTGCAGCAGAATATTGCCACACAAAAACAGCCTTATTTTTCTGGATCAGCTATCAGCACCACTAATTTGGGGGGGTAAAAAAAAAAAAAAAAAAAAAAAAAACAACCCCAAAATTGCAACTTTGCCTTAGTGTGCATATGGAGTGAAACTTACCTCTGGGTCTTTAGCAGATGCCTCTATAAATGCTGCGCCCCAGGAGTCAGCCAGCTTTTTACCTTCTTCTGTTTTCACTACATGGCTGTAACAAAAAAATATAAATACAACCACTAAATAATGCCTTCTATACAATTTATAGTTTGTTGTTAAGGCAAGAGAGGTGGACAGGGAGGAAATTTATATCACGCACAAACCACTTACCTCTGGGGTGGCAGGTCTGTCTTATTACCCACTAACACAATTGGCATTCTGAAAGATATGGTAAAAATTAAGTCAGGCTCTAATGTCTTCTATGCTATAAATTGCAGAAAGACCACGCTTATTTGGGACCCTCCAACATTGCAACAGAAAATGGCACCAAGTGCAAAATTTCTCTTGGAGGGGGGGGGGGGGGGGGGGAAACCAAAAAAAAAAAAAAAAAAAACACAACTTTTGAATATTTTCCCACCACCTAAATAACAACACAATAATACATGTTCAGAATCTATGAACTTCTACCGACCTGAGGCATTATACCAGCAGGTCAGCTTTACAATATAGTGAACAAAAAGGGGACTAAAAAAAAAAAAACCCAAACAAAACCAAACCTGTAACTACACTTTTCCTGTGTCATCACTTAGTATTTTACCATAGTGTACAGGAAAAAGAATTCCATCATTTAAAGTAAAACTTGTCCAGAGGATGGGGGGTGGGGGGGGGGGGGGAAGCCATGTCCACTCCTCCCATTGTGTATAGGTTTTTTGACCCAAACAGATATTCACTCTGATGGGACCAAGTCAAGACACACCTTGGGCTCAAATAAGGCTGGTTTCACACTGCTGGTTTTTTGTAATGTGTCATTTTAAGTTCTGTTACAAAAAAAAAAAAAAAAAAAAAAAAAAAACCTGGATCTGGATTCCCCCAGAACTGGGTTTAATAGAGCTCTACTGCAATTCATCCCATGGTGTTCCTGATCTGGGTGGATTTGTCAGACCAAAGTTGCAACCAAATGTGTTTTTTTTGGTCTCTGCAAAAGGTGTAGACACCCGATCAGGAAGATCTGTAAAGAACTGCATGAACGTGACTGCAGCCCAAATGAAAGTCAATAGGGCTGGGAACTGATGCGGGTGCATCCAGTATAAGCTAGCTGGAATCACACAGAATCCAAAAAAAAAAAAAAAAAAAAAAAAAAAAAAAAAAAAAAAATAAAAAAGGCTGAGTGAAACCCGCCTATTACTGGCCTTCATCTGCCAAGTATCTAGTTTCTCATCAGCAGTAATACTTGTTCATATTCCTATATTAATCCTTTATCATTCTAGAAGGCAACTGGTGTTTGTTATAGTACATGTCATTCAGTATTCAACTACTCAGGCTTACATGTTAGGCAGGCTTCACACATCCGTGCCTCCGGCACGGACATACGGGGACACATGTTCCCCTGTTGACCCATGCAGATGTTTGTATATCCGTACGGACCGTGTCTCCGTGCGGAGCACATGAGTGTCTGTGTGCTCCACACAGCGACTTGTCCGTTTTTATGTGGAGTCACGGACCGCATTTACGTCCAAACGTGCTGCACACGGATGTTCAGTGTGACATCTGTGTGCACAGACAAAAGTGAAAAAAACCTGAAAATAAAGAATTTCACACTCACCTCGCTCCAGCGGTGTCTGCTCCTCTCACTTCCGGTGCCGCTTGTTAGGGCTCATGAATATTCACCTCACTGAGCCCAAGAGCGAACCAGAAGAGAGGAGCAGCGGCGCTGGAGAGAGGAGAGTATGTGGTGACTGTCCATGTTACACGTGTGTGCACACCCCGCCCCTAAACAGCCATGTTTCACACGTCCATGGTGACACGGATGTGTGAAACAGGCCTTACAAAGTGCCTGCAGATTTTTCCCACACTTCAAGTCAGGACATCAGTTAAAATAAGAATTCTAAATACTCCCCTCCCTCTATACCACCATCCCAGTAAAGCAACACTGCTGTCTGCATACAGTGTCAACAATGCTGGAGCAGTACCAGTTCAGGGAGAGGATCCCATGGGGCTGCTTGATTATTGGGACTTAAAACTGGATTTTCCAGACATGCATTCCTCCCACTCCTCCCCAAATAAAAATGTATACATAAAATAAAAAAGGTTGCACTTACAGGCATTTCCCTCTCTTGTCCACAAGTGTTCTGTGCAATCCACTTGCAATTTGGAAGCTATAAAACAAATAAAAAAAAAAAAAAAAAAAAAAACACACACACATTAAAAACTTTAATGCTAATATTTTATTAAGCACCCTATAGTCATGCATACATTGCTTTACTGTACAACTGGACAGTAGCCTATATTTGATGTCGTAGTTCAAAGCTACCACTAGGGGGAGCAAGAGGCAGTGGCCATAGTATAGTCTGCTTTCCCAGGGGAAAAAAAAAAAAATTAAAATTGATCTCACCTCCTTGGGCAAGCCACAGAGTAGACGACAATGTATCCATGTATGCCAAAAATAAAGGACTGAGGAATCAGAGAATATTCATCCTACGTGGGAAAAATAAAATAAAGTTACACCATTAAATAATGCAAGCAAGATGATATTTACCAATTAGATAGTATCCACTCACTTGTCCTGCAGTGTCCACAACATCCAGCTCAAACTCATCATCGCCCAGTGTGAAGGTTTTACTCCAAGCTACAGAGAAGATACAGGGAGGATAAACATTAAATGGGAAATAATAGCACAAACTATATGAAAAATGCCATCAGCAACACTCCTCACCTCTACTCCCAGCTGAGCCTGGGTTAATCCAGGCCCAGAATTGCGGTCAGGTCATACATTATGGATATAGGTTCTCAGAGTGACAGAATAACCCAGGGGTGGGGAACTCTAGTCCTCAAGAGCTGCCAACAGGTCAGGTTTTCAGTAGTATTGCACATGTGATAATTGAAGCAACTGCACTGGTGATTACTACAACCCCTGTGCAATGCTGAGGAAATCCTGAAAACCTGCACTGTGTGCGGTTCTGAGGCCTGGAGTTCCCCATCCCTGGAATAACCAGTAAACTGTACTAAAACCTGCACTGCACAGCCTGCAAACTACTAAGCTGGTGTGGAAAT
This sequence comes from Allobates femoralis, assembly GCA_033576535.1. Taxonomy (NCBI): domain Eukaryota; kingdom Metazoa; phylum Chordata; class Amphibia; order Anura; family Aromobatidae; genus Allobates; species Allobates femoralis. The sequence continues at coordinate 605,348,999 of JARQOC010000002.1, forward strand.
GGCTAAAGCTCTATTGGAGACTCAAGTGCACCCAACTCAATTATAAACAGAGGGAGTTTAGTTTTTTTCTTCTTCTCTTAGTTGGACTTTAAACGCAATATCAAAAAAAAAAAAAAAAAAAAAAAAAAAAAGCCAAGACCCTCTGGCCACTGCCACAATATGGGTGAGAGTCTACAAGACCACCATTGGTTGGCTGCATTATAAAGATACTTACTGTTTTCGATAGTGGGTTCATAGGTGCTTGGGAAGTCGCCTTTAACAAACTGCAGAGCCAGCGAAGATTTACCTGTAGATTGCAACAAATGAGATAATTAGGTGGGAGAAGAGAATGTGCTCTGCATAGGCTGCAAACACCGCAGTGTGGCCAACACATTAAGGCTACATTCACACTCTGTTTTTGCCTACTTTTTTGGGATGTTTGTTTTTTGCAGTGCATGGCATAAACCAGATTAGTCAAATGAAATCCCGGCCAAATCAATGGGTTCACACGTTTGCCCATTCAGACTTGGAATTCATTGATCCGTTTGCAAGTGCATGTAAGGTACCTTTACACGTCGCAATATTGCATGCAATTTCACTTGCAACTTGCAGGTTGCAGTGAAATCATGGACACATTGTTCTATTTGTACACAGCAACAAAATAGAACAATGTGTCCATGATTTCACTGCAACCAGCAAATTGCAAGTGAAATTGCATGCAATGCTGCGACGCGTTAGGGTATGTGCACACTGGCCGGCGGGTTGGTCGGCGGCGGCTGGGCGGACCCGCCAGGAAGCTCCGGAGCCGTCCACCGGCATCCTGGCGGGTATGTGCGGCGGGTGCCGGGCGGGTGGCCAGCGGGTTAGCGGCGGCTGGAAGCAGTACATGATTCTGCTTGCAGCCGCTGCAGAACCGGCCGGATTATATAACATGCTCATTCGTTGCTAACCCGCTGGAACCCAGCGGGTTAGCAACGGATGAGCATGTGTAAACCGCCGGTGTGTGGACACCGGGTGTCGGTTTACATAGGTTTTAATGTTAATCCAAACGCCGATTTGGATTAACATAAATTTACATGAAATTTATGTAAACCGACCAGCGGTTTACACACCTAAACCGACCCTAACCCGGCCAGTGTGCACATACCCTAAAGCTACCCTGATGGTGGGTTTACACACACCAATTTATCTGTTCAATATCTGAACAGATCTCTGGTTGCAGTGAAATCATGGATACATTGCTCCATGTTGTACACAGCCACAAAATGGAGCAATGTATCCATGATTTCACTGCAACCAGAGATTGGTTCAGATATTGAACAGATAGAGTCAGTGGAGTTTCTCTTTATAAGGCTAGTTTCACACTACGATTTTTTTAAATCCAATGCTGTCTGATTCCCATGTTACAGGAATCGGATCTGGCATAATTGCCGTCAGATCTGATTCTTGTTTCGGATGCAAAAATTGGAGCAGTCTCAAGATTTTTGCTCTGGAAAGAAATCGGACAAAATTGGATTGGACGCGATTCGGATAGCAATTAGTGCACATCCAAATCGGTCCGATCCCATAGGGTTACATGGGGGCAAATTCGGATCCGATGCTGTCCGATTTATATCAGACAGTTTCGGATTTAAAAAAAAAAAAAAAATCGTAGTGTGAAACCAGTCTAAGGCACCAGTCTACATGGTGGGGGGGGAGGGGGAGAAACAAACAAACTATACATACAAAAACAGTGTACATGGGTGGAGCATTTTTTGGAAACCAGATGAGTTCTCCAGCTGAAAAACAGACAAGAGAAAAACTGGAGTATCTGAATGTAGCCCAAGACCAGAGGGGCCAGAGCCAAACTAACCACCAGATTGGAATCACCACTGATGTCAGGGGCGGACACATCAGGGCAATCTAGGACCCACCTCTACCACCAACAGGTGGCGCTGTGCCATCTGAATTGCACAGGGCCCATTAATTGTTCCTTTTTGGTCTGTGTCCACCACTGACTAAGGTCATGGATGGGGCGGGGCTGCTGAATAGAACAGCCACTTGCAGAGGGGATGTATTAAGGCTTGTGCTGTGGAAGAGGTGCAGATATGCAAGATCCACCATGTAGCTGGGGCTATGGGTGTCCTGAAGTGCTGTGCCCACACGGAAAAAAGCTGGAAGTCAATTCTTGCAGATTTTTTACCCCAAACATCAGCACACAGCCATACATCAGCACCCGGAGGAGGGTCCACTGGGTCCAGGCAGGATTGTATGGCTCATTACATAGAGGCCCTTCACCAGCAGTTACACATCTATATGAAGGATGTGCATTGACCTATGGCTCAGGCTGACAGAGGGCACAGGGGTGACTGAGAAGAGATCAGAGCCACCCAAGCCTGGCTGGAAACCATTAGCACATCACTAATATGATGGCCCGTTAATAGATCCACTTGCTCCAAATAAATTAACATACAATCACTAGTTTCCCCATTCACCAAGGATTTAACAAAACTACAGACCCCCAGCACAACTACCCCCCTGTAGAATGCAGCGCCCCCTCCCCCAGTACAGAGTAGAATCCTCCCCCACAGCGGAGCATTGTCCGCCCAGAACACAGCGGGGCCACCGGCTGTCTGCAGGTCTATGGACAGAGCCGCAGGCACTGAGCTCAGTGTGAACTGGACAATTTGCGATCCGCACGAGTGCCGCGCGTTGCACACAGGACACGCACAACCAGACACACACACACACACACACACACACACACACACACGTCTCCTACTCACCGACAGACGGGTATCCGAGCATCACGACTTTGCGGTGCTTGACGATCGGCATGCTGGATAGCGGCACTAGGGCAGTGTACACAGGCTGCGGTACTGATGACCCTCACTCAAATTATGACCTGGCCCCGCGGGTCTTCGGGTCAAATAGTCGTGTGGTATCTCATAACAACGCCCATTTTCCTGCACCTGTCCAATCAAGAGTAGCCTAAAAGTAGCGGCCCGCTCTGATTGGTGGAGCGCTGCAGGTAGACATTGTGATTGGGACACGCCCCTTGTGTGCATCCTTTTAGGATCGTGATGAAAATAAACAAACGGGCTCCTCTGATTGGCTGCCGGTTTGTGTATGGGCGGAGCTGTTGGAGGGAAGAATGGCAACAAAGCCATGTGTTTGTCGGCGGCCGCTGTGTGGTGATGAGGGAGTGCGCGGCGCTCTGCAAACCGGAGGCCAAGGGCAGGTTCACACCGGAGAGGGAGAGAGAGTGCTGGGGCCGAGGGCAGTGCGGGAAAAGCCGCATATAGAGTAATGTAATGTGTGTGAGAAATGATAACGTGTGTCCATAGTGTGGGAGCAGACCGCCAGTCTAGTCTGTGGCAAAAAATCAGCCCTTGTTCATGATCCGATTGTGTGGATTCATTGCTGTTCTGTGACCTGAAACTCCCATCGGCCTGAAAGTATTAGGCCACATGCACATGTTCAGTATTTGATGAGATTTTTACCTCAGGATTTGTAGCCAAACCCAGGAATGGGTGATAAATACAGAAGTGGTGCAGGTGTTTCTATTAGACTTTTCCTCTGATTGCTCCACTCCTGGTTTTGTCTATAAATCCTGAGGTAAAAAAATCATCAAATACTGAACGTGTGCACGTGGCCTTGATAGCCCTGTCAGGACATGTGCACATGTTGCTTTTTTTTGCTGCTTTTTTCACACATGTACATACACGTACACTAACATGCATATACACATAGACACACACGCACATACATAGGCACACATTCACACACACAGAAGCACACACACTCAGACACATACATACATACTTTCATGCACATGCATACACAAACATAAGACATGCATATACAGACACATACATTCACACATATACATACACACACTCAGACATACGTACTTTCGCAATTCGCACACATACATTTTCACACACACATAAGACATACATGCATATACAAATACACATAGACACATACATTCGCACACACATCCATACACAAACATAAGACATGCATATACACACACATACATACATACATACACACACTTGCATTTCTTCCTGACTGAAATGAAAACTGCTGTGTTTTAAAGAAGCAGCATGGTAATTGTCTCGCTGTGGGATCACTGGAGAGGGTGAACAAATTGTGTATCTGCCTAGGTCCCTTGAAAATGGAGCAAAAGAGCAACACAAATGGATAATGCGTTTATGATGCTTTTTTTTTTTTGCAAAAAGAGGATCCGATTTTGATGCAGAAACTGTACCAGAAATGGATAAACAAAAGATGGAGCACAAACGCTCTGTGTGAATGAGGCCTAACATGTCCTCACTCCGACTGCTATTGAACAATTACCCCAGAACACAATCATCCAATCACTGGAAGCCGTACCTATTCACGACTTGAATTTCCGCTCTTCCTTTTTCATCAGTATTTTGGAGATGTAGCTGGAAGCCATGATGTAAGTGCTCAGCATAGAGTACAGGATTAATGTGGACTTATCCCAAATGTTCTGTACCCAAATCACCACCAATAGCATTCAACTCAATCCACAATAATACAGGTCCCCACTAAGGTCCATCATCTGTTAACAGAAATATAGGGGGCTTCCATGCTACTGATAGCACAAAGGCTCAGGAAAAGCGCTATGGCTCCTCGCCCCCCAAAAGGAAACCCAGCATAACCTGCACTCCCGAATCGAAATGCTCTCTCCCTCCTGAGCCCCACAAAGTCTAAACTACAATTAATATCCCCATGTTTGGCATGTTTAGGAAAATGTGTGCCCCAAAAATCATATGTTGCTCTTTCCCTCCCGAGCCCTGCCACCATTCGCCTAAATAGTAGTTTACCACCACATATGGGGGGGGGGGGTATCCTCAGAACTCAGGAGAAATTGCACAACACATATTGGGGTCCAAATTCTCCTGCTATAGTTGCGAAAATGAAAAATGTGTTGCTAAAACAACATTTTTGTGGGAAAATTTAAATGATTTCATTTTCAGAGTTTATGTTGTAAAATATGGTGATGCTCACAACATATCTAGATAAATTCCGTGGGGGAGTCTATTTTCCAGAATGGGGTTACTTGTAGGGGAATCCCATTGTTTAGGTACATCAAGGGCTAACCAAACGCGACATGACACCCGTAGACCATTTCATCAAAATCTTTGCTCCAAAGCGTTGCTCCTTCCTTTCCGAGTTCTGTGCACCCAGTACTTTTCCACCACATATGAGGTATCGGTGTACTCAGGAGAAATTGCACAACAAATCTTGGGGTCCATATTCTCCTGTTGCTTTGTAAAAATGAAAAAATTGGGGCTAAAATAACTTTTTTTAAGGAATAAAATGTACTTTTTCATTTTCACGGCTCAATCGTATAAATGTCTGTGAATCACCTGAGGGTTCAAAGTGCTCATCTAGATAAAATCTTTGAGGGGGCTAGTATCCAAAATAAGGTCACGTTTGAGGGCTTTCCACTGTTTAGGCACATCAGAGGCTCTCCAATCGCAACATGGAGCATAGCGCAGCTGAGCTCATCTGCTTTTGTAACCCAACCTTTAGTGGTCAGGACCTAGAAGCAGTTATTCCCATCTCAGCCAGGAAGTGAAGGAGATGAGAAAAATGCTAAATGCACCATGGTATAGGGTGACTAAAGGGGTCCTGAAATTATTGATATTTGGTTTTATGAGAAAAGATTCGGTATAACTTGTGTTTTACTAATGTAAAGGAAATCTGTCATTTAGAACAAAATGTTATGAGCTTGCAGATATGACCTTAATCTGCAGGTTAATAGCATTCTGATGCAATGAAAGCCCTGCTGAACGTGAACTTTAGCCCCTAGGCAGCTTCGGGCTTTTTGTTATAGAGGTGGCACCAGAGTGCTTTCAGTCACCATTCTGTGCATAGTGAGAGGAGACTGTAACTGCACCCCAGGCAATCACTGACAGCCAGGTCTGTACTGATGCAGTGCAGGTTACATGACAGGATCCCTTTAAACCTTAGCTTTTTCTGGTCCAGTAGGTGGTTTTATCAGTGATAGGCAGCTATCTCACTATGCAGTATCCACAAAATGATATAGGAGTCTTCTCAGCGTCTAGAATTGGACCTCATTTACCTGGTGACAAGTTCCCTTTAAAGGCGGCGTCACACATGTCAATATGGCCTGCGATGTCGGAAGCGATGCGTGGGTGCGCGCTCCCTTCCGACATTGCAGGCTAGCTGTCACACGGCAACATGTTGACAGTGACGCTGCAGCGATGTGGGCGGAGCCATCGCTCGCTGGGCTGGGATCATCCCAGCGAGCGATGCGCAGCAATGCTCCGGTATAGGCTGGATTGCCGCCAACATCGCTATTGCGGTGTCAGACGGCGCGATCCAGCCTAATCGCTGGTTGCAGATTGACAGGTTTACGTTCACCCTCGTAAACCTGTCAACCTGCGACCAGCGATATATCGCAGTTGCGTCACGCTTTCACACAGCACGACGCACTTGCGATATTACTAGCGGCGTTACTTTTCGGCTATGTCGCTAGCGATATTGACACGTGTGACGCCCCTTAAGACTTTTATTATGCAACATTTTAATGTTTATTGAAAGGATCGTGAAACTTGTGTTATCTATAAAGTTACTAAAGAGGCAAGAAATAAGCACTTCGGACATAGATGTGAAACCGACAGCTCATCAATGATTGGTTGTAGTGGTCACATGACATTGTTTATGTCAGGAGGTCCACAGAGGACACAAAGCTGAGAATTCCAGGAGGTAGGTTTACATCTTAAGTTTCTGTAGCACCTTGGGGTCATAAAGGGTTGCCCAATTGAAGAAAAACCCATTAAACATGTCAGGACTTGTAAAAGTAATCAATTTATCCATTAGCTTATTTGAATAGGTACATACAATGGTCAATGGTCTTCTGTAAGTCACTAACACAATTAAGTAGTTTCCTGGCAAAATTTCTTTTCGCACAAACCTACAAACCCTTTCTTTATAAGTTTTTTCACATTTTCTGATGCACACAATTATTAACTTGAAAATTACCCGCTATATTTGGTTAAACAATCACTCACCCCTACTGTGGTGGCTGGAGCTACTTCTCTTTGGCGTGGGTGATATTGGTCATGTTGCTTCTGAACTGCTTTTTCAGGTTTGCTAAAGCCCTAGACATCACAGGAGAGTCTGGGAGCATATACCTCACTGGGGAGGCTGAGGCTAGGGCATAGAGATCACTGGAGAGCTGGATTTAAAGGGCAGACAGTCGGCAAAACGCATCTGCCAGTCTGAGCACTGCGGTCCCCAGGAATCTGCCTGGGGGCCGTAAAAAAGTTATGGTGGGCCACATTCGGCCCTGGGGCCTGAGGTTGCCCACCCCTGATCTAGAGACCCTTATCTCCCCATCTCACCCTGTTTCCCACTACTTCTTATTTTTTGAAAAAGGATATAAAGGTCTTTTTTAAACAAGCAGCAATATTAGCAAAGTTGCTCATTAATATCATTTACATGTTGTAATTAATGCATGGGATTTGTCCAATTCATTAACCCCTTATGTTATTATCAGCACAACATATATGAGGGTATATGCTGCTGACAAACTAGTGTTTTGTCCCATATAAAAGATGTGATTAGAGACTAACGTTTTATCATTTGTCATATCATGGCAGGAGCTATTTATAGTAGACAATAATCATGCATGCAATCATCATCCACTTTAAAGAGCCCTTACCCATGTACAAACAGCGTGCTCTTTCTTTGGACATGTCTGGATTCTTATCTCAATAGGTCTTGAATATTGTTTTTAGAAATCCCTTTAAGACTTAAGTTGATCATACATTTTAGATAGCTGTTGACTGAACTTTCGACTAGTTTTAATCTCCTATGATTCATCCACTCACAGTAACGCTTAGCCAAATCAAGGGTTGCCATATTTTCTATGAGAAAGCCTCTGCTAGAGTCTGACAAATAAATAAATCCGGACGTTGAAATTTAACAGACCAAATCCTTCTCTCCTACCAACCAACATCATCTGTTGGGAGAAAGTCAGAACTCCCCGCATACATATAAACTGGTTGGCAGGGGTTGCCGAATGCAGCAGGTTTAGATGACATTTATCTATTCTAGGACTTTTCAGCAAAGAGATTTTATCTTGAAATGTTCAATCCATGTTCTATCAAACTATGACCAATAGCAACGGACTAAACATAATGGTGGTCTCAGGTATTATTGTGTTACTTGTATAGTATGCTTTTGGCAAATACCAGTTTTGTCAATATTACACAATGTTATAATCTTGAGTGTTTTTTTTTTCTTTATTTGTCAAAAGCTGTTAAAATGTATTAAGGGGGTGTCACACGCGTCAATGTCGTCAGCGAGATGATCGCTGACGACATTGACGGCTGATTGCTGGTGAGCTGTCACACAGACAGACTCACCAGCGATCAATTGACCAGTGACATCATGGAAACGATTTAAATATCGTTTCCATGATGTCCTGCTCCCGCTGTCAGCCTGCTGGAAGCGGGAGCAGCCTGGTCTCCAAGGTAAACTGCGGGTAACTAGGCAGCGCGCGCTGCCTAGATACCCGACGTGTACCTTAGTTACCAGCCTCCTCCGCTCACCCGGTGAGCGGAGGAGGCTGGTAACTAAGGTACACAGTCGGGTATCTAGGCAGCGCGCGCTGCCTAGTTACCCGCAGTGTACCTTGGATACCAGCTCCCAGCGCTTGTGACAGGCGCTGGGAGCTGGAATATCGCTAGTCCCGGTGTCACACGCAGCGATGCTGCGTGTCCACCGGGCGACAATCGCCAGGTTTCTGAGCTGGTTCTGAAACCTGGCGATCATCAACCAGCGATTTATGTCACACGCGTCAATATCGCTGCAACGTCACGTGCAGCCGATATCGTGCAGGCGATATTGACGCGTGTGACACCCCCTTAAGGGTATGTGCCCCAAGGATGTTTTTGCTGCGTTTTTCCTGCGGTTTCTGCATGCAGTTTACCATTGGTTTTATGGTAATGTATGCTAATTTGTTCCTGATGTGTTGATTCCCAGCAAAACCAATGTGTTTCACAGAAACGCTGTGCTCACACATTGGTTTTGCAATGTCAAGAACTGTCAAACCCCTGCAGTTTGGTGCAGATGGGAGGGAATTGACAAGTTCTATCTTTCCTGCATTTTTGCTGCAGTCAATAGCAAAAACGCAGGAAAAACACACAAAAAATGCAGTAAAAACATGCAAAAAGCACGATAAAAATGCAGGACCTAAACGCAGCAAATCTCCTGGCAAGGACTCTAGGATCCTTGAAAGCAGTTCAGGTTTTGCTGCATTCAGGACTGCTTAAAAAACGTCCTGTGGGCACATACCCTTAATGCCTTGTAAAGCGTGCCAGGTTGGTATCATTTCTTTCAATAAGCAAAAATGATATTTTTTTGTAATTTTTAAGACAAAACATTTGGTCCATCACTTCCTTTTAGCCCGGGGTCACACTGGTGTATAACATTAGTGAGAATAGGATGATATATGCTACTTGGTTTTCTGAAAAATGCTTACAAGGAAAATGCCCACAGGCAACCCTAACCACCTAACCCCAACCCTGTGTGCATTTTTCTGGTCACCATGCTAATGATACTCAGCTCAAACTCTCCTGTAAGCGTGAACCGACTGTCATTTTACCGTGATACGATTCTCTTGCAAGTATCTAAGCACAGGTGAGAAGTTTTAGAACCTAATTTCTCCATGTCACCTGAGTGCAGTACGATCTTTTGCATGCACCCATTCTCTTGAATGGGTGTGTGCCATCAGAGATACGCTACCAATTGCAGCATGTATGGTAGCAAATATTTGAGCGAGTACTATCAAATAAAACATAGGAATACACTCATCCGAGTTATATGCAAATATGAGCGAGCCCTTAATGCAGATGTATGGAACTCCAGGCCTCAAGAGCCGCTCGCAGTGCAGGTTTTCACGATTTCCTTAGCATTGCACAGGTGATAATATCACCTGCACTGGTGATGATCCCAACCTCTGGCAATGCTAAGTAAATCCCGAAAACCCGCACAGTGTGTGGCTCTTGAGTCCTGGAGTTCCCTACCCCTACTTTAATGGTGTCCACATCTACACAATTCTATTATGATCAACATAAAGCATTCAGCTTTTCTTTTACTCATCCCTTATTGAAGGAGTGTACTTCTTGCTCGGTGCTTGTCTTCCTGATCTATTATAGAAGGAAGTTTGTTTCTAATATATGCAACAGGAGTTTCCTGAAAAGGATTAATTGAAGGGATTGGGATGGCAGATGTGTACAGATAGGTTGTCTGTACAAAGAATTCATCTTGCGTAATGGACTGTAAGTGAGAATTATCAGTTATCCTGTTGCTGGCAGGTAGGGGCTTATATAAGGATGTTAGGGGGGGACACTGCTTCCAACAGATAGGGTAGGCAATGAAATATCAGAGGTCAAACAGTTATGTTGTAAGGTATAGATGTCAACCATGTACAGTGTGAATTGGCCTTTTTTCATTTGCCACCAACATGAAAAAGGTGCTAATGTATGTTTTAACTTTTATAGAAATCAAAACACTAGCCGATACAAGACAAATTGGGTCAGTAGCAGTCGGAATAAATTGAGCAACAAACTGTAAGGCTGGCTTCACACTACGTTTTTGTCCTGTTCGTTTTGATCCTGTTTTTTGCAGGATCCAAACGAACAGGAAAGGACAGCACCAGATCGGCACCTTCAGATGCTATTTCTGTGTCCGGTCCGGTATCCGGACAAAGAAAGAGCAGCGGGGAGTGGAGCCGCTGTCAGCGCTGTGTGACAAGTGCTGTCAGCGCTGTCTAATATCATTTTAGCAGTGTATAAAGATACACTGCTAAAGTGATAAAACACAGACGTACTATGGGTACAGAGCAGCGCTCCTGATCTGCGCATGCTCTATACCCTGGCACCCGATCTGTGAAACGATTCTGTTGTTCTGTTGTTTCCCTGATCTGGTACCATAGGGCCCCCATGTTAAGTGGATTCGTTTTCCTGTTCTGTTTTGTCACCGGAGCCGAAAAACGCTGCAGGCCTCGTTTTTGGGACCGGTGAAACACAGGATAGAAACGAATCCTGCACCGGATTCACAAAACAGGATGGCCAAATACTGCCAGTCCGGTGCCATAGGGATACATGGGGGCCAAAAACTAACAGAACAGGATCACAAAAGCGTAGTGTGAAGCCAGCCTAAGGAGGTGGACCTATAGTTGTTGCCCCCTCCCCCGAAAACACTAGTCGTGTCAATGCTGTGTATTGGGCAGCATGGAGGCTTAATGGTTAGTACTGCAGTCTTGTAGCACTGGGATCCTGGGTTCAAATCCCTATGCTTGCATGGGTTTCCTCCAGTTTCCTCCCACACTCCAAAGATATACTGATTGGCAACTTAGATTGTGAGCTCCAATGGGGACAGCGATTATCATGTCTGTAAAGCACTGTGGAATGAATAGCATTATATAAGTGAGTAAAATGAATAATAGAATAAAGTTAAGTGTTAGTAATATAATAAAGGAATGTATAATGTGTAAGATGTAGCAGTGTTTATAATGTAATTCGAAGTGTTCCTGCATAATGTAAGGCATGGCAGAGTTACAGTGGGTACGGAAAGTATTCAGACCAATTGAAATTTTTTACTCTTTGTTTCATTGCAGCCATTTGGCAAATTAAAAAAAAATCATTTTTTTCTCATTAATGTAGACTCTGCACCCCATCTTGACTGAAAAAAACTGAAATGTAGAAATTTTTGCAAATGTATTAAAAAGGAAAAACTGAATATCACATATGGTCATAAGTATTCAGACTGTTTGCTCAGACACTCATATTTAAGTCAATGTCCTTATGATGCTCCTTTAGGCTGGGTTCACATTTGCAGACCCCTCCGCAGCGTTCTGCGGAGGAATCCGCAATGTGACCGCAGCGGCCGCGAGCTCCTATCTTTATAATGGGAGCGCACGGTGCTGCGCTTGACCGCGCATGACCGTGCGCACCCATTCACTCCCATATGTGATCTGTGCGCAGGCGGATGCCTGCGCACAGATCACATATGTGAGTGAATGCGTGCACACGGTCATGCGCGGTCAAGCGCAGCACCGTGCGCTCCCATTATAAAGATAGGAGCTCGCGGCCGCTGCGGTCACATTGCGGATCCCTCTGCAGAACGCTGCGGAGGGGTCCGCAAATGTGAAGGCAGCCTTAGATGGTTCTATTCCTTCATTGTATTCCAGCTGTGTTTAATTAAACTGATAGGACTTAATTTGGAAAGGCACACACCTTCTATATAAGACCTCACAGCTTACAGTGCATGTCAGACCAAATAAGAATCATGAGGTCAAAGGAACTGCCCAAGGAGCTCAGGGACAGAATTGTGGCAATGCACAGATCTGGCCAAGGTTACAATAGAATTTCTGCAGTACTCAAGGTTCCTAAGAGCACAGTAGCCTCCATAATCCTTAAATGGAAGAAGTTCAGGACCACCAGAAGTCTTCCTTGGCTGTTCAGCTAAACTGAGCAATCGTGGGAGAAGAGCCTTGGTGAGAGAGGAAAAGAAGAACCCCAAGATCACTGTGGCTGAGGTCCAGAGATGCAGTAGGGAGATGGGAGAAAGTTCTACAAAGTCAACTATCACTGCAGCCCTCCACCAAATGGACCTTTTTGGCAGAGTGGCCAGACGTTAGCCTCTTCTCAGTGCAAAACATATTAAAGCCTGTAGAGAGTTTGCAAAAAAACACTATGAGAATAAGATTCTCTGGTCTGAGATGAGGAAACAACTTTTTGGTGATAATTGTAAGCAGTATTTGTGGTGAAAACCAGGCACTGCTCATCACCTGCCCAGTTCAATCCCAACAGTGAAACATGGTGGTGGCAACTTCATGCTATGGGGGTGTTTTTCAGCTGCAGGGACAGGACGACTGGTTGCAATTGAAGGAAACATGAATGCGGCCAAGTACATAGGTATCCTGGATGAAAACCTCTTCCAGAGTGCTCTGGACCTCAAACTTGCCTAAAGGTTGACCTTCCAACAAGGCAATGACCCTAAACCAGTGGTTCGATCAAACCCCAGGGGTATGGTGTGTTGGTCTCAGGATTTCGGCGGAGCCTCCGCCACGGTGGTCAACACACTCCTGACGGCTGCATGTAGATTTATCACTAAAGAAGGGTTCGGTGAATGTGCATATGAAACTGGTGGGTTGAGTACCTCAAACAAGGTTAAGAACCACTGCCCTAAACGTAATGGTGCACACTCTCTGCTTATTATTATTGATTTCTCTGCAGCCTTTGACACTGTTGACCACCATCTCCTACTCTCTATGCTGCACTCCATCAGCATAAAGGACACGGCTCTCTTCTGATTTTCTTATCTTTCCAACTGCTCTTTCAGTGTATCATTTGCTGGTTCCACTTCCTCTCACTATAGGGGTCCCTCAGGGTTAGGTCCTTGGCCCTCTTCTCTCTTTACACAGCCCCGATTGGACAGACCATCAGATTTGGCTTCTAGTACCAAATTTATGCTGATGACACATAACTATACACTTCATCCCCTGACCCCCGCTGTATTAAGGTACCATCACACGCCGCCATATTGCTGGAAATTTGACCTGAGCGCACACATTCTGGGCACTTTTTTCACAACGCTTCGGAGATGTCACACGTAGCGATTTCGCGTACGATCACCGGCGATCCTGCGTTCCGGAAATCGCCTGACCAAGACCGGAAGCGATCTTCCCTTCCAGGGCCGCACTGTCCATTGGACAGTATGAGCCCTGAAGCTCAGGCGGAAAGTAGGCAGGGGGAGCGGCTGTTTAGAAGGGAGCGGCACTAGCACCACCACAGCGGCTTCCTGTGTGATGGGCGCCGCCGATAAGACACAGCCTCTCCCGCTGCTGCCGTCAGTAGCACCGCCAGAGTCAGCGAAAATTCCTGCCCTCGCTCCTCACTTGCGGCGGGCGGGAGCTGCTAGCCCCTGTACCCTTCTCACATCGCCCCGTCACACGCCAACACCACATCAGCGATGTGGGCGTAGTGTTTGGCCGCTGCGAGGAGATAGGCGTGCCAGAGTGTGTTACACTGCACCCCTACCACTCCAATTGGCCTACACAACTGCGTTACCAACAAGCCACCAATCGCCGCAGACGGGGCGCAGAAAACAGCACGCTCAGGCACGCCTAAGGGATTGATTCCAGAATGTCTGAGCTCGCTTTCTACATCGCTATCGCCCAGTCACACGCCACAAAGCGCTGAGATCGCCTGGTGGATATCGCCTGATTTCACTGCAGTGCAGGGCAATCAGGCGACGCTCCACCGGCGATTTCTCGCCATAGAATCGCCCAGTCACACGCTAGTACGCACATGCAATGTGGTTTCCACATCGCTGAAATCGGGAATTGCCATCAATCTCGCCGGCAATATGGCGATGTGTGACGGTACTTTTACAGAACGAAAATGACTGTCTAACCACAGTTTCCAATATCATGTCCACTCTATGCTTGAAATTCAACCTTTCCAAAACTGAACTTCTTATGATCCTGCCCTTCACTAACCTTCTTAAATCTGACATCTCCCTCTTGGTATGCGGCACCACAATAATGCCTAGGCAGCAGGCTCGATATCCGGGTGTTATGTTTGATGCTGATCTTTCATTCACTTCCTATATACAATCTCTCACCCACTCTTGTTGCTGCAACTGAAGAACATCTCAGGAATCCACCCCTTTCTCACCATGGAAACAACTAAAAACCATGCCTTGAGGAGGGTCTTCTCCCTGCTAGGGAGGTTCCCACCCGCTGCCATACTATTGGGTGTCGATTTTAATATCCTGTTTTCTGAGATTTCTGACAGGCTTTCTGTCGGGGGTCATCCGCCCTCTGAGGCCCTGAAAAAGCTGTCTCAAGACTTCAGGCAGATCATCAGGTCTGAAGCTTTGAATAATGCCTTCAGGGTGGATCTCCGTGGGGAGAGGGCCTTTCCTTTCTATTCACACCCACACCAGACTCACACCAGAATTTATCATTTTTCATAAACTCACAACTGCTAGGGCACCTTGAGAGGTTGGAACTGGGCTCTATTACGTGGTCGGACCACTCCCTCGATCATGGATATTAAAAGGGACAATTTGCAGCCCAGGCCTTACCATTGGCACTTGAATGACACACTGCTCAAGGATCCCGTCACCAGGGCCTCTCTGCTAAAACATCTTGTTTAATATTTCCAGCTCAACATAGGCTCGGTCTCTTCACAGACAACTTTATGGGAAGCACACAAGGCTGTGATGAGGGATCATTGTATTAGGGAGGGGGCCAGGGGCATCACTCATTACCACACTTCCTCTATAGCTGATATTTATTTATTAAAATAACAAACTTTATAACCTGCCAGACCCCCCCCACCACTAGTTCCCATGGGGCATTGGTGATTGAGGAATACTTCGCCACCATCAAGGCACATTCTATATCTCAGGAAGCCACTGCTTCACTTAATGAAGCGATATCTCTTGAGGAGTTGGAGATGGTCTTGGAGTCTATTCCTCAAGGGAAGTCGCCCGGCCCAGATGGCTTGTCCTAGAGTCCCTGACAAAAGTTATGTCGCTTATCCATGTTATGTAAATAATAGCTTATAACCTGACTTTCATCCATTGGTTTTGTAAATTACTCTTTTGAAAGCTGAAACCCTCCCAAATGTGGTTTACGTTAAGAAAATAAATTGGCATCAATGCTGAAATAATGATCATTTAATGAACACAGAATGGTCAGATTTTGGCAAGATTTTGGCAAAAGTTTTGTCGCCTGGTCATATAATGCACCCAATCCTAGTTTACATCCTCACCTGTGCTTCGTAAATGATAGGTTATTTAGTGGGAGTGTATAAAAAGAAACCCAGCACCCCAGACCTTCACTTGAACTGCAACTTGAGCTCTGAGAACATGCCAAAAATCCTCCCTGCGACCAAAGCCTTGATTATCAAGAGGCTGAAGACCAGATCCACTGCAGAGGTAGCTGGCACCTTTAATGTGTCTCAGCATCAAGTACAAAGTTTTAAAAAAAGATTTGAAGAGACTGGAGATGTGTTTGACAAGCCCAGGTCTGGCAGACCCTGCAAGACAACTGTTCAGGAGGAACGTTTGTTGGTTAGAAAATCCGAAGTAAGCCCCTCTTCCACTGCAGCAGAGCTCCAACAGGCCTGGTGACCTCAAGTTCCTGTGTAAACTAGAACAGTTTGTAGGATTTTGTCTCAAAATGGCCTCCATGGTTGAATCAATGCCCAGAAGCCAGCACCAAACAAAAGGCAAATAAAACAATGTGTGGTTTTTGCAATGTCGCACAGCCTGCTAAACAGATGGACGCTGGAAAAGTGGCAGAAGGTGGATTTCACTGATGAATCTTCAGTAGAATTACACCACAGCCACCGCAAATACTGCAGGAGACCTACTGGAGCCCGTATGGATCTAAATTTGGTGGTGGAAAGATCATGGTCTGAGGTTACATTCAGTATGGAGGTGTGCGAAACATTTGCAAGGTGGAAGGCAATATCAATAGCCTAAAATATCAAGAAGTATTAGCTACCTCTTACATTCCAAATCATAAAAGGGGTCAAATTCTGCAGCAGGATGGTGCGCCATCTCATACATCCATCTCTACAACAAAGTTCCTCCAGGCAAAAAAGATCAAGGGGCTCAAGGACTGGCCAGCCCAGTCACCAGACATGAACATCATTTAGCATGTTTGGGGTAGGATGAAAGAGGAAGCTTGGAAGACAAAACCAAAGAATCTAGATGAACTCTGGGAGGCATGTAAGACTGCATTCTTTGCTGTTGCTGATGACTTCATTAATAAATTGCATGAATCATTGCTGAACCGCATGGATGCAGTCCTTCAAGCTCATGGAAGTGACACAAAATATTAAATATGACTCTAATAGCACCACAATTTCATTCACCAATGTTATGCAACATAAATTTGTATTGTAAGTTAATTATTTGTTTAAATATCACATTACTTTCTGTGGGCGACAAAACGTTTGTCTTGCCAAAATCTGACCATTCTGTGTTCATTAAATGATCAATATTTCAGCATTGATGCCAATTTATTTTCTTAACCTAAACCGCATTTGGGAGGGTTTCAGCTTTCAAAAGAGTAATTTATAAAAAACAATGGATTAATTTAACGTCAGGTTATAAGCTTTTATTTACATAACATGGATAAGCAACATAACTTTTGTCAGGGACTGTATTTCTACTACAAGATTTTTGCCAAAGAGCTTCTTCCCCACCTGTCTACTTTGTTTAACTCCTTTCTGCAGGCCACCCCTATTCCTCCCACTATGCTCCATTCCCATCTAATCCTTCCTAAGCCGCCCAGGGATTCTCTTGATTGTGCTAACTACAGGCCAATGAACTCCAACTTGAAGATATTCACCAAGCTATTGGCATCTAGACTTAACTGCTGGTTGCCCCAACTACTGCACAAAGACCAGATTTGTTTTATTCCTTGCCACCAGGGGGATGATAATACCAGGAGGGTAATAGACTTGGTGGATGTCTCGAGTCGGAGAAAACTACAAATGTTGGTGTTGAGCCTTGACTGCGAGAAGGCTTTTGATCACCTCTCTTAGCCTTTCTTCTTTGGGACAATGAAGGCCTTCGGCATCTTGGGTGGCTTTATGTTAGCTTTAAAATCCCTATATAATCATCCAACGGCGGCAACTAAGCTCCCCTTATGTACCTCCAGGCCTTTTGCTATCTCGAACAGCACTAGGCAGGGGTGCTCCCTTTCCCCCCTACTTTCTGCACTATGCATTGAGCCCTTAGCGGCAGCAGTTCATCGTAACCCTGATATCTTGGGGGTCTTGGTTGGGAGTAAATCATTCAAAATCTCCCTTTTCGTGGATGATGTCCTCCTTACACTCACTAACCTTCACGTGTCTCTCCCCAACCTCATGCGTACCTTGAAGGAATATGGAGATCTATCAGGATATAAAATTACTTTGAGCAAAACTGAGGCCATGCCGCTGAACCTCGCGGGGTGTTAGATCACTTATGTTCGAACTTCAAGTTTAGGTGGAAGTTAGACGTAGTGAAATATCTGGGGGTTAATTTGACCTCTTCATATGACACTCTCTTTACATCTAACTTCCCCCCCTCTTTAGAGAACTGAGAACCCTATTGAGCAAATGGCTACCCCTCCCCCTTTCTTGGATGGGGAGGATGGTGGTGGTTAAGGTGAGTCTATTGCCCAAACTGTTATAATTTTTTTAAACCCTCCCGATCAGAATACTGCTGAAAGAGTTAATATCCCTCCAAGCCTCCATTCTAAGGTTCATTTGGAATAATAAGCATCATAGAGTGGCCAAGGAGGTCCTGACGGTCCATTGGCTCGGGGTGGAGGGGGGAAAGGGGAGTTGCCCGTCCCAGATGTTCTTAAATACTGTTGGCCACCCATCTTAAGAGAATCCCTTGTTGGAATTCCCTATGGGTCTACAACAAGTGGACCGAAATTGAGAAATTTTGGGTTGCCCCAATACACCCTAATTCTCTTTTATGGTCACCAGCCCAATGCAACACTTACCAGAGATCTTTGGCTCTCTTGCACACACAAATTTGCTCTAACATCCCCTTGCTCTCCCTTGGTGTACTTTATATATCAACCGCTGATACCAAGTAGATTGGAATCTGCTTTGGTACACCCATGGCTCAGAGCCAGATTGTTCAGATTTGCGGATATTATAGACAGGAATACCATGAAGATTCATCCCTTTGACTATCTTACCAAACACTTCTATCTTACCAACCGTGAGTTTTACCAATATTTACAAATTAGAGACTTTACCAGCACTCTATTTGGTCGGGCAGTAGCCTCCATCCCTACGAAGTTCGAAAAGCTTTGTAAGAGGGGCACGGACACCAAGGTCCTGATCTCATAGATATACAGACTGATTCCGACCTGCAGTGATAGTCTGGTGGGGTCTTTTCTTACATGTGCAAGTGGGACTCTTCCCTAGGTAGGCGGATTTCCCCCGGGAATGGTCCGCCATTTGGAGTAGCCACCAGTCCAATGCAACACTTACCAGAGATCTTTGGCTCTCTTGCACACACAAATTTGCTCTAGACATCGATATGCACCTAATATAAGCAAAACATTTACAAAGTTTTGATGTTCTGGTATCACACGCCGGACTACCTTCATAGGCTAGATCCTTCTATCCTTCCTTCTTGCTGGAGGTGCGGGGGAAGGGGAAGGACAGGGACTTTACTAGTCTTTTGGGGACAAGTTAAAGATCTGATTTACAAGGTCTTATTTGTGGAGGTAGACCTTGATCCTGTGGTTTACCTCTTGGGTTTAGCTGTGAGAGGCATGGGTAATTTTGCCTCTAAAGTAATGCGTCACATTCTCACCGCAGGCCGGTGCCTCATAGCTTTTGGCTGGAAACAGTCGAGGGCCCGTCCCTCCAGAGCCATATGAATAGAATGTTAGATGTCAGGAGAATGGAGCATCTCACCGCACTTCTGAACGCCTCAGTGGACTGGTTCCAGGCCGTTTGGTCCCCTTAGGATTACTATATGGCTAGCGATGGACCTTTAGGGGCTAGTTCTGCTGGAGCTTCAAAACCACACATGACCCTTTCCATACCTTTCCTTATTCTCCCTTTCCCCCTCATGTCTTGTCTTTGTCCAAAGATGTTTCTTCTGCTAATATAATAGTTGTTATGATTCAGTTAGTAAACACTTGGTTTTATAGGCCTCTCGACCGAGTTTAAGCCAGTTTAGGCTGGCTTCACACCATGTTTTTTGGGATCCTGTTCAGCCTGTTTTGAAAAGGACAGAACAGGATCCATTTTTGCCTCCCATGTATCCCCATGGTGCCAGATTGGTCATAAATGGCCATCCGATTTTGTCAATTCAGTCTCCGATTCGTTTCTGTTCTGTTTTTTCCCAGCCCCAAATTTGGAGACTGCAGCATGTTTGGGCTCCGGTGAGAAAAAGGACCAAACCATACAGAAACAAATCTGGGGCAATCCGGTGCACATAACATGGTAGTCTATGGTGCCGGATCCGAGAAAAAATAGGATCTTTTCCGGAGGCTGTTTTAGTGTACTGAGCACGCTCAGTACACTAAAACTGCCTTGTTCCCGTGTGACGTGTGTAATTTCACTTTAGCAGTGTATCTACATAAACTGCTAAAGTGAAATTAAATCAAGCAATAGGTTAAAAAAAAACAAAAAACTCTCCACTGAGTGTCCCTCGATGTGAAGCGTCCATGTCCGATGCCTGCAAGGACCTTAATCAGCTGACCTGCGGCAACCAATCAGCTGATGTGTCAGATGATGGCATCAGCTAAACGGTTTATGCCAAAGCCAATTGGTTTAAACCGCTCAGCTGATCCTGTCATGTGACACATCAGCTCATTGGTTGCCGCTGGTCAGCTGATTAAGGTCCTTGCAGCCATTGGATGTGGACGCCTCACATACTGGGACACTCGGCGCAGAGGTGAGCATTTTTTAAATATTTTTAACCATTGCTTTCTTTATTTTCGCTTTCGCAATGTATTTAGCTACATTGCGAAAGTAACAGCCCCAACACCACTTGCCTGCGCTTTGCAGACTTCGGCTCCTCCCAGCTCTTTCTGAGTCCGGATCCCTCAAAATCCCGGATCTGGACACAGAAATGGCATGTGGAGTTAAAAATCCGGTCCGTTCCTGTCCGTGTGGTCCTGCAAAAAACAGGATCCCCATGGACAGGAACAAAACCGTGGTGTGAACGCAGCCTTACTCGCCCCTTATTTTATGGGTCGTGGGTCGGTGATCATTTTTTAATCTGATTTTCATGTTGAATTTATCTATTTATATATCTGTTTTACGTCTGAACACTTACATTGTACGATTGTTCAATGTTTTTTATTGTTTCTAACCTTTAATAAAAATTTATAATTAAAAAAAAAAAATATGCTGCATTAAAAACTAACTAAAAACTTATTGTGGGCACAAGAAAACTTGAACATAGTGCTGAAAATATAACCAGTAATCTACTGTGTTGTGAGTTCAATGGGCTAAAGGGAAAAAAACAAAAGACTTGAGCATGATACAATTGAGCTTGTTCAATTCTTCCTACCATCTGCCTTTTTGGGTACCGTTAATCTTCTTCCATTACCATTAAATGGTTGACTTATTATAATTGGCAGGTGGGCAAACTTTAAAGAAGATCTGTCACCTGTTCTGAATGTCTGTTTTAGTACCAACTTGCATTGCAAAAATATAACAATTCTAGAGTATTTTCCCTGCATTGTGTGTTTCCTTGTTATCCCTCCTGTAAATCTTTTAATTCTCAAAATTCAGAAGAGCTGAAAACTCCTCTTAAGTCCTTTTGATTATTATTATTGTTATTTATTTATAGAGCACTATTGATTCCATGGTGCTGTACATGATAATGGGGTTGCATACAAACAAGTTAAAAATACAACATACATTCAACAGGGCAATGGGGAAGAGACAGTAGGTTGGGTCAGCTCCGATGGTGGTGGAGCACCTCACTGAGATGGTTTTGATTTTTCAAAAAAACATACAATTTTCATCAATAATTTCAGGTTTCGTCTGTGTCCATTTTTACCATCAGAGTTTCATCAGCAATTTTTCCGTATGGCAAAAGAATTAAGGCTGTATAAGGCCAGCAATCATCCGTGCAGAATGGATCCAGCAGATCAAGATCCATGTTCAGATACAACTTTTTTTGTCCAGTAAAAAAAAAAATATTTCAACTGGATCCATTTTTTGTAAATTGAATTAATAGAAAACTGATCCGTTAGATAGCAGTGTGCTATTATCTATTTGAAACTGATCCAGTAAGCAAAGAAAGTGATCATTTTCAAATGAAAGAAAAATGGATCGGATTTAGTTGAAATAATTTTTTTTTCTAAACATTTAATATTCTTTTATGACCATAAAAACATAACTCATTCTTAAGAAATATTTAATTTAAAAAACAAAACAAAAAAACAAGCATATGAAAGGTAAGTATTTGCATACTTACAGATGAGAATAGTTAATGTTTTTCTAAACATTTAATGATCCTTTATGACCTTAAAAACATAACTCATTCTTAAGAACTAACTAAATTGAAGATAATGACAAGATATGGCTGTAAAAGTTCTTTGAAAAGCATTCTAAAGCTGCTTTCACATCGCGTTTTTTTTCCTGTCCGTGGGATCCAACTTTTTGCAGGACCCCATGGACAGGAAAGGATCGCATTGGAGGTGACCTCCAGATGCAATTTCTGTGTCCGGGTCCGTGATTTTCACGGGTCCGGACACAGGAAGCCCGAGCCTGCAAAGTGCAGGCAAACCGGGCACTTTCACTCACACAATGTATATATACAGAGTTGGCCAAAAGTATTGACACCCCTGCAATTCTGTCAGATAATTTTCAGTTTCTTCCTGAAAATGATTGCAATCACAAATTCTTTGGTATTATTATCTTCATTTAATTTGTCTTCAATGAAAAAAACACAAAAGAGAATGAAGCAAAAAGCAAAACATTGATCATTTCACACAAAACTCCAAAAATGGGCCAGACAAAAGTATTGGCACCCTCAGCCTAATACTTGGTTGCACAACCTTTAGCCAAAATAACTGATCAACCGCTTCGAACCATCAATGAGTTTCTTACAATGCTCTGCTGGAATTTTAGACCATTCTTGTTTGGCAAACTGCTCCAGGTCCCTGATATTTGAAGGCTGCCTTCTCCAAACTGCCATTTTTAGATCTCTCCACAGGTGTTCTATGGGATTCAGGTCTAGACTCATTCCTGGCCACCTTAGAAGTCTCCAGTGTTTCTCTCAAACCATTTTCTAGTGCTTTTTGAAGTGTGTTTTGGGTCATTGTCCTGCTAGAAGACCCATGACCTCTGAGGGAGACCCAGCTTTCTCACACTGGGCCCTACATTATGCTGCAAAATTTGTTGGTAGTCTTCAGACTTCATGATGCCATGCACACGGTCAAGCAGTCCAGTGCCAGAGGCAGCAAAGCAACCCCAAAACATCAGGGAATCTCCGCCATGTTTGACTGTAGGGACCGTGTTTCTTTTCTTTGAATGCCTCTTTTTTTTCTCCTGTAAACTCTACGTTGATGCCTTTGCCCAAAAAGAGAGAACATTTTTCCAAAACGTTTTAGGCTTTCTCAGGTAAGTTTTGGCAAACTCCAGCCTGGCTTTTTTATGTCTCAGGGCAAGAAGTGGGGTCTTCCTGGGTATCCTACCATTCAGTCCCTTTTCATTCAGACGCCGATGGATAGTACGGGTTGACACTGTTGTACCCTCGGACTGCTTGAACTTGTTTGGATGTTAGTCGAGGTTCTTTATCCACCATCCGCACAATCTTGCGTTGAAATCTCTCGTCAATTTTTCTTTTCCGTCCATGTCTAGGGAAGTTAGCCACAGTGCCATGGGCTTTAAAAGTCTTGATGACACTGCGCACGGTAGACACAGGAACATTCAGGTCTTTGGAGATGGACTTGTAGCCTTGAGATTGCTTCCTCACAATTTGGTTTCTCAAGTACTCAGACAGTTCTTTGGTTTTTTTCTTTTCTCCATGCTCAATATGGTACACACAAGGACACAGGACAGAGGTTGAGTCAACTTTAATCCATGTCAACTGGCTGCAAGTGTGATTTAGTTATTGCCAACACCTGTTAGGTGCCACAGATAAGTTACAGGTGCTGTTAATTACAGAAATTAGATAATCATCACATGATTTTTCTAAGGGTGCCAATACTTTTGTCCACCCCCTTTTTTATGTTTGGTGTGGAACTATATCCAATTTGGCTTTAGGACAATTTTTTTGTGTTTTTTTCATTGAAGACAAATTAAATGAAGATAATAATACCAAAGAATTTGTGATTGCAATCATTTTCAGGAAGAAACTAAGTATTATCTGACAGAATGGCAGGGGTGTCAATACTTTTGGCCAACACTGTATATACATTGCGGGAGTGAACAAAGGGTTAAAAATATTAAAAAAAAACATGCTCACCTCTCCGGCGGTGTTCTGCGCTGTCTCGCTCCTGGGGCTCAAGGACCTGGTGTTGCCTGACAACCTGATCAGCTGAGCTGTCATGTGACCAATCAGCTGATCAGGCTGTCACATGACTGCGTGGTTTAAATCTCCTGCGCCCGCCAAAATTGATCGATGGGCATGAGATTTAAACTGCGCAGTCATGTGACAACCCGATCAGCTGATTGGTCACATGACCGCTCAGCTGATGGGGTTGCCAGGCAATGCCTGGTACTTCAGCCCCAGGAGCGAGACAGCGCAGGACACCGCCAGAGAGGTGAGCATGTTTTGTTTTTATTTTTAACTCTTTGTATAGTTAATTTCACTTCTGCAATGTGTATATATATATACATTGTGGAAGTGAAATTAAAGGGGAACAGAGTGGTTTTAGTGTACTGAGCATGCTCAGTACACTAAAATCGGGTCCGAGAAACAACCCGATGTTTTCTCGGACCTGTGCTCCATAGGCCCCCATGTTAAAGGCCACGGATCGGATCTGATTTGGTCCTCTGTGCCCAAAATCGGAGCAGTCTCCGATTTTGGGCACAACAAAAAATCAGACAGAATCAGATCTGACACAAATCGGATGGCAATAAAGCCAAATCGTGCAGATCCGATCCCCATAGGGATACATGGGGGCCAAATCGGATCCATGGCTGTTTGTTTTACAATGGACAGCTACGGATCCTGAAAAATCGCAGTGTGAAAGCACCCTAAGTCTTCCTCTTGAAAGTGCAATTCCTCCAGGAGATTGGATATAAATTTGGTGTAGTGTACATTCTTCTCGGGTTCCTTATGAAGAGGAATCTTTGGTAATAAAAATGTCAGCAGGACAGTGACAATTATTGACCATTCGGGGGCCGTGTGAGTAATATTTGTATTGGAAATTGGAAAGTGCTCACCAGATGGTGCAGCTCTTTGGATACATCACTGTATGTTAACTGAAGTAGTATCAGTATAACCGGAAGCAATTTTTTCAGTTTTTCTAGTACTATTCATTTAAGGATTTGTTGTTGGGAACATGAACCCACAAGACGAAGATCAGTAACCTAGGATGTCGGCGAAGTTCATCTGGCTCCCATTCCATATCTTCAGGTAACATGTAATGTCCTGTGAAGAACTGCTGGGTTTGAATTTCTAACATTATTGTGTTTTCTCTGAGCTTTTCATACTTAGGAAGAGGCTTCGATACACTGTCCTGGTTTACAAAAGGTAAAGCCTCGTTCACGAATGTGGCGCTATTAGAAAAATTCTGTGTGACGTCATCATCCAAAATTAAATCATCTTCATCTTGTTCCTGCATCTCTGGTGGCAACGGGAACGTCTTCTTTATGTTCTACTGTATAGTTTGTGCTAAAGAGATATTTAAAGGTTTCCTCCGATTTCCATTAATTTAGGGTCTGTGTGAGGACTTGATGCATGCTAGCTTTAACCACTACAGAAGGAGCACCGCTTTGTTGCGTCGCATGATAAGTCTTGGATTTGCAGAGATGTTTCCGCAGTTGCTCTGCACCACTATTGCTTCCTGCTCTCCGAGTCACTTCCCTTACTACCTCGGTCGCTTTAGATCTTCAGAGCATTGCTGGGCAGTGTCTTTTTGTGGATCAGATGTCTTTTAATGGCCTTTTATTTTACAACGACCTTAACTCTTTGTTGTGTCAGCCAGATTCTGGTCTACGTTCCCGCTTTCTGAAGTCCTCACCTTCTGGGTACCTTTACCGCTGTCTAGCAATAATGCTGCATCCTTAGAACTCTGTTCTGGAGCTGAAATGACTGAGGAGACAAAGGCCTGTTCAGCTTAACCTTAGCCATCGCGGTTGGCAGAGCTGAATCCACCCTCTTCTGTTGTACGCTCAGGTTTTCGATTTCTTCGGATCTTCCACTTTTGGCAGGAACATCACTGGTCATGTCATAGTTATACTTTACTGTTTCTGGCAGATTGTCAATGTCCAGCTTCTATTTCTTCGTTACATTGACTTTATATTGCTTCCTCTTTAATTTTTGCATCATTCTCCTCTTCTTCCTCCTCATTCAATTTTTAGCTTTCCTTATCAGCATCTTTTTCTCCTCCTGCTTTTTTTTTTTCTCAACCATTTTCGTAAAAGAGCAAGATGTTGAGTTGTATCGTGGTCCTAAGAGAAGCACTCTGTTGACCTATTTCTTTCGCTGCACATATTAGTCACAGTTTTAGAGCTTGTTATAGCAATACCAGGGTCATCAGTCTCCCTTGATACTTTATCACATATTGGCCTTTTCTCAATCTTTTCCTGCCCTCACAGATTTGCACTGGCCATTTCTACCGTTGCGCCATCTCTCCTGCACTTCACCATTTTTTTTTGCCGGACAAAAAAGTTCTATCTGTAAAAAATTTCTGTGAATGGATTGGTGATGGATCTATTCGAACAGATGATTACTGGTCATGTGCACATAGCCTAAGGAAATTACAAACTATCCCTTGCAATGTTGACCATGGGTTATACATGGATGCCTTCCGTATGCTGTATGTTATTTTCACAGATTGTATGGGTAATTTTGCTCTGTGATTCAAATCAAATTGGATATGACACGTTCTGTAAAAGGACACAGACAAGTTAACATCGTCTTAGGCTTTTATGGGTACATATACTATCCATGAAAATCAGAAATAGAACACGTATGTGAAAGATGTCTGAATATAGCCTAACTCTTAAGTATATGAGCATTTTTAGGATGTAATATTAAAATCTCATTTATTATTATTTATTATTACAGTGCCATTTATTCGATGGTGCTTTACATGTGAAAAGGGGCATACATAGACAGGTATAATAACCATGAACAGTACAAGGCACACACAGGTACAGGAGGAGAGAGGACCCTGCCCGTGAGGGCTCAAAGTCTACAAATTTATAGACAGAAACATTCAATAGTCACATACAAATATTTTCTGTGGCCATTTATGTTATGGGATCTCACTACGTCGAACCCTTATACAAAAAAAAAGCCTAGTCCACAAATGAAGCAGTTAGGCTGGCTTCACATTTGCGTATGGGAAGGCAGCGTATTGCTGCGTTCCCATACGCAGTCAAACGCATGCGCACTGCGTTCCTATGTTTAACATAGGAACGCATGGTGCCTGCGTTTGCTGCGTTCGGGTGCGGATGCGGACGATATCTGCTGCTTCCGGTGTCCAGCATCCGCACCCGGGACGCAGCATGTTGGGTTTTTTTGTGCGTTTGGGGAGCTTGGACAATCAGCAAGCGTCCCCAAGCGTACAAAAAATGCATTGGCTTCAATGGGTCCGCAGTGTCCTCTGCATGACACCGCAGGAGAACGCTGCGGACCCATTGAAAAATCTCCCAGTGGCCGCCGGTGATGTCACAGGAGCTCACCGACGGCCACCGGGAGATCAGCTCAGCCTCTGCTGTCCTCCTTCTCCCCGCCGCCTGTAATCTCCTAGCGATGTCGGCGGGGAGAACAGCTGATGTGAGAGCTGTTTGAATCTTCCCGCGCCGACATCTCCTCTCAGTGTCGGCGCGGGAAGATTCAAACAGCTCTCACATCAGCTGTTCTCCCCGCCGACAGTCCCGGAGCTTACCGGCGGCCGGGGGGGGCGGAGATCTCCGGCGCTGATCTCCGCCCCCGGCCCGCCCCCGGACAGCGCCGATTGGCTGCCGGGCTCCATAGTGATGTGTCCGCAGGCGGACATTATCCGCTGCGGACACATCATTTGGACACTGCTTCTGACAGCGTTTGTGTCTGCATGCCATCAGCATGCAGACACAAACGCTAATGTGAAGCCAGCCTTAATATGCTGAAGAAAAATTCTTCTATCTCCCCCTTCCATGTTTAAAGAAGTCCCAGATCTCTTGGTCTGTATTTACTCTCACCCCCTCCTGTGATAGCAATTAAAGTGGTAATTAACTCTTTTGTGTTTGGTATAAACACAACAAAACTGTTGTAGTGTGCATATGTATCTGGAATAACCCAATCACCTACAATCTAATCAAGGGTAGAGTCATACTAGTGTATGGTAAATCATAGCAATTTTGATGCATGACAGTTGCTCAAACGCAATTCCATTATCGCACCCATAGACTTTACAATGACAAGTCTCCTGCGATATACACATGCAATCACATCATGCTGCGATTTTGCACGCGGTCCGAATGGAGGTGAGAAAAATTACCCAGATATGACCTGTCTGATTGATCAACATTGGTCCGAGTGTAATGCGAGATTTTCTTGCATTGTGCTTGCGTGAATCTTACGCTAGAGTGAGTCTACCCAAACTGGAAGAAAAGTGTCCATGTCTCTAAAAGTTACATAAAACAATTGAGGGATGCGCAAACTTAATTAAAAATCCATTGCAATAAAAATGTAGCAGATATCGCTGCAGAGATTGTTTAGACTTGATACACATTTCAATCTTTATATTGAGCACTGGTCAGTTTATGCTGCATGTTTTCTAACAGCAATTGCGTAAGATTTTTTAAATTCTCATTGAATACTCTGCAATAAGCAGTAGATTATCCCGAAGAGACCTTTTGCTATGCATGTACCCGTATTCAGATCTGATTGATTACTTGGAATTCTCAACAATTATTGCTCCATGTAAGAGAACAAAACAATCAATGACGCATTGTGAAATTGAAAATTACTACATATATGTTTGAATAAGCATAGTTGCATTCATGGAAATTTACCTTTGGCAATATTTGAGAAAGTCGTCATGATTTTACAGGACGGGACCCGATTTACAAATTAAAAATATGGCCCATACAGAGACCTGTAATTCTACTCTGAGAGTTATTTGCTCACAATGATTTATTTGCTTTTTATCATTAATGTACATTAGTATAAAACAAATAAGGAGAAGAAAATAAAATATTCATATCTACCCATTTTGTCCCAAACTGTTCAAATCTGTCTCTTCCATTTGGTATACCATATTTTGTTCCATTGTAAATGTGTAGATTGTGGTAAGACAAGAATAGGTGATAAAAGGAAATAAATATAGCACAGACTAGGACTAAAATGGGAATAGTGTATATCAGATATCGAATCTCACCTTGGTCCTGTTAAGATTCTGGTTCATCTGTAATTAGATTGTTGGTTCCCCCACTATTTCTCTCTCGAGAAACAAGCTGGTCATCTGAGACGTTTTATTATGTGTTGTGTAGATTGCGTAACTTTTATGAAACTTTTCCAAATTAAAGACAGTAATGTTTCCTTTTTGGCTATACTTGTTTCAGTTGGAACATGTCAAAATGTTCATCTAGGAACAGTTTTTCTGTGTGGGTTTTTGTGTGTATCTGTATTCCATGAGATAAACCCAACTAAAGATCCCCGATTTGGGTTGAGGGGTAGAAAGGATACAAAGTCAGAATCTTGGATTGCTGGAATGAGACACAGAGAGTAGAGTGTATTTCTAAGTTTCTGGTTTACAAAAGATTACTTGAGTATTTTAAAGCAGATAAGATACTATGGGTGTCGCACTTTTGAATCTAATTTGTAACTTATTTAAGTCTGTGGAGCATGGTGTATTGTGCATAGTAGAATGTTGGGATTTAGAATAATTTTTCTCTCTGTCAAACAATAATTTTTCTCTCTGTCAAACAAATGTATGATTTGTATGTGTGACAGATAGTACTCAGATGTAATTCAATAAGGCTGTTCAGATAGTTTTTTTTCATGGGAAAAAAAGTATCCATATGAAACAAATCACAACATGGCTTATTCTGTTCAGCACTTGATGAGATTCGCCTATTCAGTCTATGTGTGTGCAAAAAAATTGGACCCTATATAGATCATCCTTTTTAAATTACATTTTTATGAAAACATTGCAATTAATAAACTGCATTTGGTTCTGTAAGTTCCTCTTCAATGGAAGTATTCAAACAGAGGTTGGACAGACATCTGTCTGGGATGATTTAGTGAATCCTGCTTTGAGCAGGGGGTTTGGCCAGATCACCCTGCAGGTCCCTTCCAACTCTACCTCTCTATGATTCTATTGTACATGTTTTATGTACATTATGTGTAGTACATAAACAACTGACATACAAAAAATTCATGCCATACAAATTTCATACATATGTAAAAAAAAATTGACATGCATATGACACACAGATGGCATGCAGCATTCAGATGGAACTATGAATTAAAATCATCTGTTTTTTTCTGGATGAAAATTGTATGATTTTTTCATTTACTCTCATGAACCCAGTCTAGTAGTTCTTATTCTTCACATGTAAGACATAGTGAGTCTTTAGATTGGTTTATATTTCCCAATCTGTAGTGTTAGATTACTGCTGATAGTGTAAATGTAAGTGATCGCTACCAATTTAATAGCTTGTGTACACCATCCATGATACAAACATTCTGTGGCCATACAGTCTTTGTCCTCGGGAGCACATTTCCTAATAACACAGGGTGAGTTGCTACCGAGAACAATGATTTTTGTAAGCAAGACTAGAAAGCATTTCACTTGAGGAACAAGAATTTTGCTCATTGATCTGGTGATTGGCAGCCTTATTACACTGACTGATTATTGTCAAATGAACATTTCTAGGATTGTTTTTTTACCCGATAATTGGCAATCAACCATAGAGAGCAATATGATTACATTTCATGTGTAAAATTGATTGCTAATGCACAAATATGTGCAATGTGAGCAATCACACAGGCGATCATAGATGTCTATTGTTAATCTCAGCTGTTATTCGGTCAATCAACAACAACATGGCTATACGTATATAAATGTACAAAGAATAGGCAACAATCCTACACTAAATCTAGTTTTTACAAATATTTACATTTTTCATCCCATACACACACTTATGTGTTATGTTGAGTTTGCAGCGAAGGTCTAAGTTCAGAACAAGCATGCCGTGACATGTCTGTATTATGGACGTGTGAGTTTGGCTATATCTGTTCTGTTACTTTGGGGTAAAAATAAAGTTTCTATTATGAAAAAATGTACAATTCCGCGGTCACTTTGAGTATTTGGTGAGTTTTTTAGGCTGCCTTCACACTTGCAGATGCATCTGCAGCGTTTTGCAGATGCATCTGCAAGTATCAGCATGCAGACCGCGGCCCCTATGTTTATAATAGGGCGCACCGCGGTCTGAAAGCTCTCATTCATTCCTGTATGTGAAGCGTCCGCAGGCGGATGCCTGCTTACAGATCACACTCTCCCGCCCGCACCATGGACGCAAGATGTCGCGTCCATGGTGCGGCCGGGAGAGTGTGATCTGTAAGCAGGCATCCGCCTGCGGACGCTTCACATACAGGAATGAATGAGAGCTTTCAGACCGCGGCCGCGGTCTGCATGCTGATACTTGCAGATGCATCTGCAAAACGCTGCAGATGCATCTGCAAGTGTGAAGCCAGCCTTACCTCAGTATTTGTAAGATAAAACCAGGAATGGGTGATAAATACAGAAGTGGCAACATCTTTTTATTATCCTTTTCTTCTGATTGTTCCACTCCTGGTTTTGGCTACAAATACTGAGGTATAATACTCACCAAATTCTCAATGTGTGAACGTGGTCTAAGATGTAAATTTAAAAAAAAAAATGATTTGAAATCTATTCGGTAAAAAAGAGTAAACTAATAAATCGGACTATTTGCTATTTCTCCAGACAGAGCCTCCTTATCAGTTAATCAGCATTTTTACAGATCAGTTTATCCTTTGCTAAGCACTCTGTCAGTTCCCAGACAGGTTGACAACCAAAAATAAACCACACTATGTTCTAGGTCTGTTGTTAATATATATCCTAAAGCATATACTGAAAAAAAAGATTATTACTATAGGCTTATGTCACGTTTTGAGCTATCCATGCAGCTTGACCCTCCTGGCTGTGCTTGACCCTCCTGGCTGTGCTCGACCCTCCTGGCTGCGCTCGACCCTCCTGGCTGCGCTTGACCCCCCTGGCTGCGCTTGACCCCCCTGGCTGCGCTTGACCCCCCTGGCTACGCTTGACCCTCCTGGCTACGCTTGACCCTCCTGGCTGTGCTTGACCCTCCTGGCTGCGCTTGACCCCCCCTGGTCACACTTGACCCTCCTGGCTACGCTTGACCCCCCTGGCTACGCCCGGCTCCTGGCTACCATCGACCACCTGCCTGCTGTCAATCTCTCCTGCTACCCTGGACCCCCTGGCTCCACCACCCCGTCCACGGCTGCACCATCCGATCCCCAGCTGCACCATCCCATCATCCGACAGCACCACCCGGCTGCGCCACCTCGTCTCCGGCTCCATCATCTCGTCTCCGGCTCCATCATCTCGTCTCCGGCTCCATCATCTCGTCTCCGGCTGCATCATCCGACGGCACCATCCCATCATCCGACAGCACCACCCGGCTGCGCCACCTCATCTCCGGCTCCATCATCTCGTCTCCAGGTCCATCATCTCGTCTCCATCATCTCGTCTCCCGCTCCATCATCTCGTCTCCGGCTGCACCATCTGATCCCCGGCTGCACCATTCCTACATCCGACGGCGCCACCTCATCATCCAACAGCATCATCTCGTCTCCGGCTCCATCATCTCGTCTCCGGCTCCATCATCTCGTCTCCGGCTGCACCACTCCATCCACGGACTGCACCCCACTTGTGACCACGACGGTACCCCCTCGCTGTACCCCATCCCTGGCTTTTACGCATCCTGGGCTATTCCTGCATCCCCGGCTGTACCACTTCCCTAGTTGTCTTCCACCCCCAGCTACACCCCACCCCTCCTATTACAATCCCTGACTCCACCCCACCCCAGGCTGCACCCCACCACCTGACCGCACCCTACCCCTGGCCTCACCACACCGCGCGCCACCCCCGACTCCATCCCGTCCTCCGCCACCCCCTAGCTCTACCCACACCCCTTCTCCATCCACGCACCTCACCTGCCACATCCCACCCCTGTCACTTCTCACCGCCAAAACCAGCTGCCCACAATGTTTCCCCTCCTCTTCACCCTCACCCCCATCCTACTCCACTTCCTCCTAACCCCGCACATCCCTCCACCCACCAAGGCCATAGCGATCTCTCCATCCTTCCTACCCACCCATCTCACCCCCTCCTCCGAACTGTTCCTCCACACCCAATCACTCCACACACGCACGGCCCCCACGCAAACTCTCCTGCTCCCACCTCCTAACCCTCTCGCTACTTCTCCTACTTTCAGGTGACATATCCCCCAACCCTGGACCCCCCCACCACATCCCTCCACTCACCTCCAATTTTCACCCATCCCCCATCACAAACTCTCGCAACCCCCGCAACCTCATACCCATTCACCCAACCCCAGTCCCCCTGTCTGGAGCACTCTGGAACGCCCGCTCAGTGTGCAACAAACTCTCCTACATCCATGACCTCTTCATCACCAATAAATTAAAATTCCTCTGCATCACCGAAACTTGGCTCACCCCCGCCGACACAGCCTCCCCTGCCGCCCTCTCCTACGGCGGACTCATGCTTTCCCACACCCACGCCCTAATAGCACCCGTGGGGTGGTGTGGGTATACTCTTGTCCGACAGCTGCTCCTTCATCCCTACTACACCACCTCCCTCCGCCTCCTTACCCTCCTTCGAACTGCACTCTATTCGCATTTTCTCCCCCTGCAACCTCCAACTCGCGGTCATCTACCGACCCCCGGGATCCACCACCTCCTTCCTTGACCACTTCAACACTTGGCTTCTCCACTTCCTCTCCTCCGACATCCCCACCATCATCATGGGCGACTTCAACATCCCCATCGACACCCCCGACCCGCCTACCTCCCGACTCCTATCTTTGACCACCTCCTTCGGCCTCTCCCAATGGTCCTCCTCAGCCACTCACAAAGACGGCCACACGCTTGACCTCATCTTCTCCCGCCTCTGTTCCCTCACCGACCTCTCAAACTCACCCCTCTTCCAATCTGACCACAACCTGTTGACCTTCTCCTCCCTCTTTCCCCCCTCCTCACCCCCCCCTCTCCGAAAACTCAGTCACCCACACAGAGACCTAAAAGCCATCGATTTCAACTCACTCTCCCACTCTCTCCTCCCTCTCACGGACCTTGCCTCCTCACCCGACGTTAACACTGCCGCCACCCTCTACAACTCCACACTAACTGCGGCTCTCGACCAGGCTGCCCCCCTCACACACACCAAAACCCGCACAAACAGACAACCCTGGCTCACCCCTCTCACAAAAGAGCTTCGCCGAACGTCCAGGGTCGCTGAACGGAGATGGAAGAAATCCCACTCCACGGCCCACCTCACAATCTACAAGCAATCCCTCTCCAACTTCAAGGTCGCACTCACTGCCGCAAAACAAACCTACTTCTCCTCTTTAATCAACACACTGTCCCGAAACCCCAAACAACTTTCAGAACCTTCAACTCCCTTCTAGTCCCCCAGCACCTCCTTCTTCCCCCCTCATCTCCGCTGACAACTTCGCCACCTTCTTCAAACACAAGATTGATAAAATTAGAGAAAGCTTTGGCCCAACGTCCCCCCCAACCCACCACCATTACCGCCCAACCCTCCTCGACCAAAGGAAGCTTCTCCAACATGACTGAAGCCCAGCTCTTCACCCTCCTGTCACGATCTCACCTCACCACCTGTGCCCTCGACCCTCTCCCTACCCATCTCATCCCAAACCTCACCACCGCCCTCATCCCTGCCCTAACCCAACTCTTCAACCTGTCACTCACTACTGGCGTCTTTCCCTCTTCCTTCAAACACGCCTTGATCTCACCCATCCTCAAAAAACCCTCCCTCGACCCATCATCCGTCGCCAACTACCGCCCAATATCCCTTCTCCCTTTCGCTTCCAAACTACTCGAACAACACATCCACTCTGAACTGTCGTCCTACCTATCCTCCCACTCCCTCTTCGACCGCCTGAAATCTGGTTTCCGACCTCATCACTCCACCGAAACTGCCCTTACTAAAGTCACCAATGACCTCCTGAACGCAAAGAGGAAAAAACACTACTCCGTCCTCCTCCTCCTCGACCTATCCGCCGCCTTTGACACAGTCGACCACTCCCTCCTACTCCAAATCCTAGAATCCCTTGGCATCACCGACCTCGCCCTCTCCTGGATCTCCTCATACCTTACGGACCGCACTTTCAGCGTCACCCACGCCGACACCTCTTCCTCGTCCTACCCCCTTACTGTCGGCGTCCCCCAGGGATCGGTACTTGGACCGCTACTTTTCTCCATCTACACCCTCGGCCTAGGTCAACTCATTGAGTCCCACGGCCTCCAGTACCATCTCTACGCCGACGACACCCAAATCTACCTCTCCGGGCCCGACATCACCTCCCTTCTGTCTAAAATCCCCCAATGCCTGTCCGCCATCTCATCCTTCTTTTCTGCTCGCTTCCTCAAGTTGAACATGGACAAAACAGAGTTCATCGTCTTTCCCCCCAGCCGCCCTCCCCCTCTGCCAGACCTGTCAATCCGAGTCAACGACTGCTCTCTCTCCCCAGTCCCCCACGCAAAGTGCCTCGGGGTCACCCTCGACTCCTCCCTCTCCTTCAAGCCCCACATCCAAGCCCTTGCCACCTCCTGCCGACTCCAACTCAAGAACATCCCACGCATCCGCCCGTTTCTTAACCACGACACCACCAAAACTCTCGTCCACGCCCTCATCATCTCCCGCCTTGACTACTGCAACCTACTGCTCACCAGTCTCCCTGCCTCCTCCCTTGCACCTCTCCACTCTATCCTGAACTCAGCTGCCCGTCTAATCCACCTGTCTCCTCGCTACTCCCCTAGCTCACCTCTCCGCATGGCACTTCACTGGCTCCCCACCCCCCAAAGATCTAAATTTAAAATCCTAACCCTGACTTACAAAGCCATCCACAACCTGTCCCCCCCTTACATCTCCGACATGGTCTCCCAATACCAACCTGCACGCAACCTACGCTCCTCACAAGAACTCCTCCTCTCCTCCCCCCTCATCTCATCCTCCCAACACAACCGCATACTAGACTTCTCTCCCCAGCACGTCAGACACTCGCCTACCCTCAAGAGCTTCAAAAAGAACCTGAAAACTCATCTATTCCAACAAGCCTACAACCCATGATGAGACCCAGCGCCGCTCCACCAACCGCTTGGCGCTTCCCCCCCCCTATCGTGTCTTCCCCCACCCCCGTAGACTGTGAGCCCTCGTGGACAGGAACCTCTCCCGTCGTGTATCAGCAAGCATTGTCTGCTCATATGTACTGTACCTGTCCTTGTTACGCCCACTCCTTATGTAAAGGCCATGGAACCAATGGCGCTATATAAATAAATAATAATAATAATAATAAATGCTCACTTCCCTACTTAATGGTGCATCCACAAATGTATAGTATACTCCAGTGCCCCTTGAATGGGACTAAGCTGCAGAGGATACAACTCTTATCAGGCACCACGGGCCCTTCAATAAAAGTATGCAGATGTCCTGAATAAAGGCCCTGTCACACATAACGAGATCGCTAACGAGATCGCTGTAACATCACAGATTTTGTGACGCAACTGCTATCCCGCTAATGATGTCGTTATATGTGACACGCACCAATGATCTGGCCCCTGCTGTGAGATCGTTTATCATTACACACTGCTCTGGATCATTTGTACATCATTGCGCTCCATCGTTGTGTTTGACAGAGACAATGACCAACGATCTCAATGCTACGCTATGGAGTGACAAATCCCAACAACCTCGGTATAATTCTTGATCGCTGGTGCATCGTTTTTCACATCGCTGGTGAGATATCTGTTTGACATCTTACCAATGATGTGAAAAACGACGCACCAGCGATCTCTGCACATCTTATCATTATCGGGGTCGCTGGTGCGTCGTTATGTATGACTGGACCTTACAACTTCCAAGTATCCAATATTAGCTAAAGGACCTCATTGCAAAATCTTCAATAAGACCCCAATTCCATTGGTCATTAATAATATTGGTTATATCATGGGTTACAGGGTTCTTTTAGGCCCCTAGGATAAAGGGCCTTGTTACGACTACAATCTCTGCACCTACAATAGTTATGCCTCTGTTAGAGAGGTATGTAGCGGTACTATAGAAAGGTCATCAACATAAAATTCCTGTAAGGCTGGCTTCATTTGTCATATATGGCCATCCGTTTTGTGAATTCAGTGCATGATTCATTTTTGTCCTGTTTTTTCCGGGACCAAGAATCGGAGACTGCACCATTTTTAGGTGCATCAGACAAAACCAGATAGAAATTAATCCGGTGCCATCCGGATCACATATAATGGTTCTCTATGGCGCCAGATCTGGGAAAAAACTATCATTTCCTGGATCCGGTTTTAGTTATTGAGATGCTCAGAAGACATGCAGTGTTCCTCACAGCCTAATTTCTGTTCTGGATTTCTCTCTCTTTTTCCCTCTCTGTCCCTCTCTCTCTCTGCGGACTCTCTTTATTAGAGCGGGAGTAAGATCAGGAGAAGAAGTGTATAGTTGTGTGTCATCAGCATAAAGATGGTACTGAAAGCCAAATCTGCTGATGGTCTGTCCAATCGGGACCGTGTAGAGAGAGAAGAGAAGAGGTCCAAGGACTGAACCCCAACAGTAAGAGGAAGAGATACTGAAAGAGCGGTCAGAAAAATAGGAAGAGAACCAGCAGAGAGCTGTGTCCTTGATGCCGATGGAGTGCTGCATGGAGAGTAGGAGATGGTGGTCAACAGTGTCGAAGGCTGCAGAGAGATCAAGAAGGATAAGTAGAGAGTAGTCACCATTACGTTTTGCTATCAGAAGGTTGTTGGTCACTTTGGTGAGAGCAGTTTATGTAGAATGTAGAAGGCGGAAACCAGACTGTAATGAGTCTATAAGAGTTTGAGTGGAGAGGTAATGGGAGAAGCGGGAATAGACCAGGCGCTCCAGGAGTTTAGAGAGGGAGATTGGAGACTGGTCTCTAGTTATTTGTGCAGGATGGGTCAAGAGAAGTTTTCTTTAATAATGGAGTAATGATTGAGTGTTTGAAGGAGGCGGGGAAGATGCCAAAAGAGAGGGAGAGATTGAAGATTTTGGCTAGGTGTGGTGTGACCACCGGAGAGAGAGACAGGAATAGGTGTAAGGGGATGGCAGTGTATGTGGTGGGACAAGAGGAAGAGAGGAGCCTGGAGACTTCTTCTGTGACTGGGTCAAAAGTGAAGAGTGAGCCGGAGGGAATGTGGTGAGAGGTAGGGGTAACAGCGATTTGAGGTTGGAGTCGATTCTGATGGATGTGTTCTATTTTCTCTGTGAAGTAAGAATTCAGGTCATCAGCACAGAGGTCAGTGATAGGGGCCCACACTTTAGGACTGAGGATAGAGTGATAGGTGTCAAAGAGTTTTTTTGGGTTGTTGGATAGTGAGGAGATCAGGGTGGTGAAGTAAGTTTGTTTGGCGAGGTGAAGGACAGAGTTGTAAGTTCTCAGCATGAATTTATAGTGAATGATGTGTTCTGGAGTGCGGCTTTTCCTCCATAGATGTTCATCACTCCTAGTGCATTGCTGGAGGAATCGAGTTTGTGATCTGAGCCAGGGCTGTTTAACTCTGTGTTTGGAGGTTCTGGGGGTGTGGGCGCTACTTGGCCAGGGTGCTTCTGGAGAGTCAATTTAAGTGGTTTACTGCCAGATTGGGACAGGAGAATGAGGAGATTGGGGACAGTGATGAGTGTAGAGAGTCTGTGAATGTATGAGGGTTAATGACCTGTAGATTTTTGAATGTGTGATTGGTCAGACTGTGTTGGGTTGGATGAGAGTTTTTGAGCGTGAAGGAGAGAATGTTATCAGAGAGAGGAAGAAGCGAATTATCTAAGGAGGAGGTTGAGCAGAGCCGGACAAAGATCAGGTTGAGGGTGTTTCCATCTTTGTGTGTCTCAGAGGTTGAGAGCTGTGAGAGGCCAAGAGAGGTGGTTAGAGATATGAGCTGGCATGCAGATGGGGAGATGGGGCTGTTTATGGGGATGTTAAAGTCTCACAGAATAAGGGTTGGTAATTCTGAGAACATTAAATGCGGCAGGCACGCGGAGAATTGGTCGAGAAACTGGGTGGGTGATCCTGGGGTGCGGTATACCACCGCTATCCTGAGAGGGAGGGGATGCAAGAGTCTGTGTGGACCTCAAAAGAGGGGAATGAAAGTGATGGGGCTGGAGGGATAACCTGGAAGGTACATTGTGGAGACAGGAGTAAGCCAACTCCCCCACCATGTCTGTTCCCAGGTCTCAGGGAATGAGAGAAATGTAGGCCACCATGAGAAATAGCAGCAGGGGAAGCAGTGTGTGAATCCAGGTGTTTCTATGGAAAAAACGAATCCCTCAAAACACAGGATCCGGGAGCATAATTGGCATCCGTTTACACAAATCCGTTCCTGTCCGTCTGGTCCTTTAAAAAACAGGATCCACATGGACGGGCACAAACCGTGATGTGAAGGGGGCCTAAGACCAATTTAAGTGTATCCTGATAAATGTGTAGAATTGCAAAGTATTTGTAAAAAATGATCTCATAATGTGCCTCAATAATTGATTTTATATTTCACTGCTCATTGCCTAGGCTTCTGGCCACCTCGTTAGAGTCCAGTTTGATGGGCAATGAAAGTCCATTTCAGTGCCCCTACGCTGCTCACATGCTACAGAGAAGAAGCTGCTTCTGCTAGCAGCTTGGATAGAGCACAATGTAGACCAGTGTTTGGAACGGTCAACCATCAGGAGGTCACCTGCTCCTTAAAGCAGTAAGGCTAGAAGCTTAGAATTGGTGTGCTCCTGAAGACTGGTCGTCAGAACATCTCTTAGAGGCTGCAAACTCTTTGCATAGGTTCTTGTCTCATTTTCCCCATTTTTTTTTTTTTTTTACAGATGTTCACTAAAGTCCAATTTTTGTCATCTAATTATGCAGATATTCTTAAGTGCTGACACCTGACAAATAAATAGTATTAGATCTCATTTAGAAATCCTTTATTCACATGTGTATTTTACCTGTTTTTTATGGGACTCTTCACATGTCAATAATTTTGCAGATCAAGGTTCATGAAAAATAATGGCAACTATGCTTCATCTTTGTCCATCTTTTACTGTATAGAAAGGGGAAGGATGGAAATTTTATTTGAATTATAACAAGAAAATGAGATGCCAAACAGACACACTGACAAAAATGGACAAAAATGGGATTTAGCAAAAGCGGTCCATTTTTTCTCCTTTGCAAGGGAAACAGATGTCTGAATGTTGCCTAATTAGTATTCTTACAATTATTAAGACCTCATTCAGACATTTCGTTTTTATATATGTGTGTTCTATTCATGTATTTCACAGATACAACACATACTCATTATAGTCTTTATTGCTGTCCAGATTTCTTATTTTGTGGACTACGGTATGTGATTTGCAAAAAAAGACAGAAATATTTCTGTTTTTCATCCAATTGGCTGACAAATCAAAGTCTACAGGTGTGTGAAAATCATGGACAGCACATGGATGTCATCTGTATGTAATTCATGTTCTGTTCGTTCTTAACATTACAATTTATAGGAGTAGCTGTGCAATTTATTTCATGCAAGAAAATCACTGAAATTCAGATATTAAAAATCTGAAACGTCGACCAAATAATGATGAAAATGAGATCTGAAACACTGATGGGAATCACTTTTTTAGGGGGGGGGGGTCATAAAAGAAAATCACTGATGTCTGAATGATGCCTAAGAAGGCTGCCTAGAAACTGAGTTTTCTGATTTAATCTTTGATGACGTATGCTCTTCAAAATGTTTCTGTGTACATGAAAGGCTGCCCCCATGGATGAGCGGTGTACGTTTTCATTTTGTACACTACTATGTGGCTGATCCATTGGGAGAGCCATGTAGGCATTGATCTTAGAACAAAGTTTTAAGTAAGTTGGAGACGTCTTCAACAGTCATAATATTACACCTCGATTTCATTTGCACATGAGTGGATGGAATTTTCGGCCTGGAGACAAATGTAATCTTCACAAAGGTTACAGTACAAGAACAGTCACAAAGAAAATGGCTCTGTTTATTTACAAGTGTCAGTCAGCTCTCAGTTGACTTCTTGCTGCCTAGTTGCATTGGTTGGATGTTAATTACACTATGCAAAGTAGAAAGACAGGAATTCTCAGGGTTTGGAATGTAAATTGAGGGGGCTGGGATAGCCAAGAAATGCCAGGTAATTCCCTTGAAGACACAAGGACTTGCTACACAGTTCATTTCAATTGTTTTCTAGGGTGAGGGGCGTGAACAAGTCCCATTTTATAAATAAACCTTTAGTAGAATTTTACTCAACAGTCTATTTTATTAAATTCTAAAAACTAATACCGGTAATAATTTCAAGAGCCAATATTGCGCTTGTTGACTTGAAAATGCAATAATGTGTCCAAGATGCAAATGCCACTCTCACCATAAATGAATTGTTTGCATTGATGAAACTATACCATGAATGTAATCACAAAGGGCTCAATCTGTGCAGCTCTGGCATATGGACTTTGGGAACAAGACACTTAATTTGAGACAGGACATTTTCGTTCACAATCTATCAAAAATTCTTAAAACTGTTCTAAAGAAAAATCAATTAAGTTAAAAACTAAAGTAATCTAAAGTGTCTTCCTAAATATACCAGTTCCTATGTGCCAAACTATTTTTAGCAATAAGCTAACCTTATGTCAAGGGTCAGTATGTGCCACTGAGCAGAGGTGATCAAACTTTGTCAATGCTCAGAAGAAATTTACCATGTGTGCGGTAGGATCCTGTGGGAGAGTGATTTAAGGCCCCAATAATTGGCCAAAGAAACATTCACTGCTTCTGGTTATTGGCCCATGTAATGATGGCACTGTTCAATTTGGAAATGAGCAAGCTTGTTCCTTGGCTGATGACGTATTTTATAGTTGTCTTCAGAACATCTCTCTGTGTAGACAGGGATGTGCTGTCGTCGATATGCAAACTAGTGATTGCATTAACAATTATCGCTTCTATTATAGTTTGACCATGTAGAACAGCCTGCAAATTGGCAATGATCGACTTGTTATATCATCGTAATCTGAATTTCTAAGCTTTGTAAAGAAAATGTCAAACATGCTGTGTATGTGTAAAATTAACTTTTCCCTTTTAAAGCTCCTGTATGGATGCTTCTGTGTTTCTCCTTAAATGTTTGATTTCAGCGCCGGTGTTATAATGTTTTGTCTGATCACTGGCCTCAGCAACATGACGTCAACAATTCTTAAACTGCTTGTAGATATAAATATTGGCTCAATTTTTGGGAACTTTCAGAAGATTTGCATAAAAACCCAAGCTTACCAGAGCAGGTTTGTGCAATTTCTACGCTGCTGTCACATTGGCAAATGTGCAAGTCCATATGGATCCTTGAATTTCAAGGAATCTCATGAACAGACACAGACTGTGCAAACGGCTTCTTAGTATGTTCAGTACAGCAAAACGGATTGGGTTCATGGATCCGTTTTTTTCACAGATCCGTCCTCCATAGACCCCCATGTTATTTCATACGGACAAATATTGATCCATGTCTGTCGGTTTGTGTCTGCTTTTTTCATGGCAGCCTCTTTGGGTGCATGAAAAAAAATGGACAAAAGCGGATCCGTTAAAAAAAATGGACACAAGGATGGCCACTTTAGGACCTATCCATACCCATAGGATAACATAGGAGGCCATAACAGATCCATGTCTATCTGTTTTAAAATGGATAGATGGGACACAGGAGTGGGGGACACAGGAGAATGGGAGACACAGGAGGAGGAGAGCAGGGGACACAGGAGAATGGGGGGCAGA
Organism: Allobates femoralis; assembly: GCA_033576535.1. NCBI lineage: Eukaryota > Metazoa > Chordata > Amphibia > Anura > Aromobatidae > Allobates > Allobates femoralis. The sequence continues at coordinate 605,391,770 of JARQOC010000002.1, forward strand.
GGAGGAGGAGAGCTGGGGACACAGGAGAACAGGGGACAGAAGAGGAGGAGAGCTGGGGACACAGGAGAACAGGGGGCAGAGGAGGAGAGCTGGGGACACAGAAGAACAGGGGACAGAGGAGGAGGAGAGCTGGGGACACAGGAGAACGGGGGACAGAGGAGGAGACCGGGGAACACAGAAGAGGGTACGAAGGAGGGGAGCGCGGGACTGAGAAGGAGGAGAATGGGGGATAGAGGAAGCGGAGAGCAGAGGACACAGCAGGAGGTGGAGAGCGGGGCACTGAGGAGTAGAGCGGGGAACACAGGAGAAGGAGAGCAGAAGACTCCACTACTGGGTTAGGCTAATATGGGGGGGTGACACTCGGTTTTGGAGTGAGTCTACAGTTTTGTGCAGTTGTCCTTAATCCTATTTTTCAGATCCCGATGGGGCTGCATATATAAGGCTGCATATATAACACACTATATAGAGAGATATAAGACTGCACTACATGGAGAGCTATGAGGCTGCATATATAAGACTGCACTATATAGAGAGATATAAGGCTGCACTATATGAGGCTGTACTAAAATGAGAGCTATGAGGCTGCATATATAAAACTGTACTATAGAGGCTGCACTACATGGAGAACTGAGCCTTCATTATATTATGTGGAGGGCTGTGAGGCTGCATTATACTTTATGGAGGGCTGTGAGGCTGTATTATACTATATGGAGGGGCTATGAGGCTGTATTATACTATATGAAGGGCTGTGAGGCTGTATGATGCTATATGGAGGACTATGAGGCTACAATATGTAGGATAGTGGGGTTGCATTTTAATAATTGGATGACTATTGGGGCTACCTTATGAATTGGGAACTATAGGATGCATTATAATACATGGAGGACTATGGGTTTATATTATATATGGAGGAATATGGGGATGCATTATAATAATGGAAGGACTATCGTGGCGGGAGGAGGAAGACCATATATACCACGGTAAGGGCCATATTCCAGGAGGAGGACCATATATAGCAGACTGGGAGACATATTTAAAAGGATAAGCTCCATATTCCAGTAGGATGACCATATATAGCAGGATTAGGGACATTAATACATAATGAAGGGGAAGAGGGGTCAATTTGTGAGTCTTTATAGAAATTAGAACGTTACTCGGGGCCCATACATTCGACCAACGTGTGCTCGAGCGGGGGGTCCAGGTCTGAATTTCGCACCATGGCCCACCAAACTCTAGTTAAGTTACTGGCAGCAGGGCTCTATACACACATAAGGAAAAAAGCAACGTGTGCATAAGATTTTAGAAATCTCATTGTATTATGCTGGCAGTGTGGTAGTTACATATTTTGTGTGCCAAATATGCTATGTAAAAAACGCTGCAAAAACACTGTGTGTGAACATACCTTAAAATTGAATTTATTTTTTCAATCACATATTAATAGGATATTTAGATTGTGAGCCCCAACAGGGACAGAATTACTGATGCATGTAAAGTGCAGTGGAATTAATAGTGGTAAATAAGTGAATACCGTACATGTTATATTATATTATTATTCATATTGTGATGCAATAATAAAGAAACTTTTCAAGTAATATGCTGCCAATAACACAACATCATTTTTTATACAATGAACATTTATTTGGATAGTGTTAAGAAATCAGTGAATTACTGCTGATTAGCTTGCGTATAACGGTCATTTCACTACCTGGGTTGGCCCTTTTGACGGGCAAAAAATTATACTATACTTATGTTAGTGAGATTATTATTTATTTTGCTTTTTTATATATTTATAAGTTCCACAGTACTCTTCAGACACCATCATCATTGTCCCCATTGGGGCTCACAATCTAAATTCACTATCAATATGTCTTTGGAGTGGGAGGAAATCAGAATAACTGGGGGAAGCCCAAATAAATGCAGGGAGAACATACAAACTCCTTGTAGATGTTGTCCATTGTGGGCTTTGGACCCAGGATGCCCACGCAGCCCAAACTGTCGTCAATCCACTGTAATGTGCACATGAACAGATAGCGTCTTCTTGATGGAAACAAGGATCAGGAATGTTGGATTGAATCAAATACATTTATTCTCTCAATGGCAGAGATATCTTTCTCCCCATTGTCCAGTTATATACTTGGCTGATTTAATTATTGGGGACACAGCTCTCTTGTGCTATGGTTGAACATTGCATGTGGAAACAACACAACATTTTACACCACTAGCAAAGTAACTGAGATGTCTGAAATCTGATTATATCTGCTCATTTTTTCCTTGCAGAATGAACTATCGGGCTACGTTCCCACAATCAGTTTTTGATGTTGTAGAATTTCTGCACCTATTATGTAAGTTAGGCTTACTTGCGGTTTTTATTACATTTTTCTGTACGTTATTTTAACATATGTTTTTATTGCGTTCTTGACACTGTCGTTTTTGTCTCTTGTTGGTACATCATCCTGGTATTTGGCTTTGAAAAAACTTTATTGATATACTTAGATATGCAGTACCGTATATACTCGCGTATAAGCCGAGTTTTTCAGCCCAAAAATTGGGCTGAAAAGTACCCCCCTCGGCTTATACGCGAGTCAGTGCTGTATACCGATGTGTACATCGGTACATACCGATGTATACATCGGTATACAGCAGCCCCCGCATCCCCAGTAATGCAGGGCCCCCCAGCGTCTCTCCGGTCACCTGTAAAGGAAACTATACTTATCACAGTGCCGCTGTCCGCGCCCGCTGTCCGCGCCCACTCGCAGCTGCCGACCGCGATCCTCCATCTTGCGTCTTCTTCCTGTTTCTGTGCTCGTCGCGGGCAATGACGTCATTCCCTGCGACGAGCACAGGAAACAGGAAGAAAGAAGACGCAAGATGGAGGATCGCGGTCGGCAGCTGCGAGCGGGTGCGAGCGGGCGCGGACAGAGCACTGTGATAAGTATAGTTTCCTTTACAGGTGACCGGAGAGACGCTGGGGGGGCCCTGCATTACTGGGGCTGCCTGTATACTACCGCTGGGGCTTGTATATACCTCTGGGGCCCTGTATACTACCACTGGGGCTGTATAAACCACTGGGGCTGTATATACTGCTGGGGCCCTGTATACTACCACTGGGGCTGTATATACTACCACTGGGGCTGTATATACTACCACTGGGGCTGTATATACCTCTGGGGCCCTGTATACTACCACTGGGGCTGTATAAACCACTGGGGCTGTATATACTGCTGGGGCCCTGTATACTACCACTGGGGCTGTATATACTACCACTGGGGCTGTATATACTACCACTGGGGCTGTATATACCTCTGGGGCCCTGTATACTACCACTGGGGCTGTATATACTGCTGGGGCCCTGTATACTACCACTGGGGCTGTATATACTACCACTGGGGCTGTATATACTACTAGGGCTGCGTCTATACTACCACTGGGGCTGTATATACCACTGGGGCTGTATATACTACTGGGGCTGCGTGTATACTACCACTGGGGCTGCTGTATCTACCTCTGGGACTGGTGTATACCACACTGCTGGGGGCTGTATACTTGTGCTAGGGTCCACCCTCGGCTTATACACGAGTCAATAGATTTTCCCAGGTTTTGGGGGCAAAAGTAGGGGGGTCGGCTTATACACGGGTCGGCTTATACACGAGTATATACGGTACATGCATTTTTGGTGCTTTACCTACACAGAAATGCATTAAAAACGCATGTCCATTTTTTTCCCTTGCAGACTTTCTGCATCTAAGGCTAGTGCCACATTAGCATTGTTGCCTCCACTACAAGCGTCATTAAGCTGTCCGTTGCAAAATAGCGCAAGATTTCAAACTCTGGGACTTACATGCCGGCGTTGGTCCATCACGCATATTACAATGGCAGAGTTAAGGCAGCGATACACTACAATATCGCTGCGCTAATGCTGCGGGAATGCTGATCTATGCTGGATCCAGCATGGAGGAGGCCACAATACCTAAAGGTACCGTCACACGCAGTCATATCGCCGGCGAGATCGCTGGCAATTCCTGAATTCAACGATGTGGAAGCCACGTTGCCTGTGCGTAGTGGCGTGTAACTGAGCAATTCTACAGCGAGAAATCGCCGGTGAAGCGTCACCTGATTGCCCTGCACTGCAGTGAAATCAGGTGATATCCACCAGGCGATTTCAGCGCATCGTGGCGTGTGACAGGGCGATAGCGATATACACCGCGATCCTGAAATTAATCTGATAGGCGTGCTTGGATGTTGTTTTTTTCTCGCCGCATCTGTGGTGATTGGTGGGTGATACTGCGTTTTGATTGGCTGGCCATGTCCAAGGCGGCTTTTATTTGATGACCCGTGCGTTCACGCAAGGCTGACCAATGGGAACGCAGTTCTGTCCACCAATCTCAGTGATAGGGGCGCGGTGAAACACACTGTAGCACACCCCTATCAAAACAGTATGCCCACATCGCTGCTATGATTGTGGCGTGTGACGTGGCGATGTGTGGAGGGAAGATCGCTTCCGGTCTTCTGCAGGCGATGTCCGGAACGCAGGATCGCCGAAGATCGCATACGAGATCGCTACGTGTGACAGCTCCACAGCGTTCTGAAAAAAGTGCCCGAAATGTGTGCACTCATGTCAAATTGCCAGCGATATGGAAGCCATATTGAGGCGTGTGACGATACCTTAATGCAAGTGTATGGGGAAAATTTGCTCATACAACTCAGCATAACCAAGAAATGAACATGTTGTACATTTGTAAACATGTACTGCAGGTCAGTATAAACTGAGTAAAAAGGGCGTAATGGGGCTGAGATTTCTATAAATCCCATCCATCTTTGCCGGTACTGTAATATGACGTGTTCTTGACACAGTGAAACAGTGCAGCACCTAAAATTCACCAAAAGCTCATCACAGCTTCAGTTTTTATTGGATACACAAGGTACAGCAAGAACTGTTTGTAAACAATTGTCTTCCTGCTATCTCCATAGTAGGCCACTTCCTAAATGATGGGGGTTGGGAGTGTGTGACCTCCCAGTGTTGTCTTTGTCTGGAATGATCAATATGGGTGTGGTGTGAATGCCTCAGGGGATGAGGTTGTTGTGTCCAAACCTAGGTTGTTTCTTTGTATTGGCTTAAAGGTGGTCAAAGTATCCTGAGAAAAGTCTGTTGGAGGTTTGGGGGTTGGGCGAACTGGAAGGAACTTCGAGTATTTATGATGTAATGCCAAGAATTTGAGGACAGAGGAAAAGTCTTGCAAAAAGGAAGCATCACTTCAGAACTGGTCAACTGATAAGATGTTCAATAATCTTTTAGTTGCTTACTTCATGGGTCCTTGAGATCGTAGGTCATCAGGGTGATGGGAGTTCAGACAAAGAATACCATTTGTATTGCTAATCTTTTAAAGATTGCTCTGCACTACAGACCATATTGATTCAGAGAAAAACATACTGCATATGTTTTGTTATCTTCAATGATCAATAAAATGTAGTTATGTATGCTTTATTAACATTTTATTATATATTCTATTCTTTTATCCTTAATCAAAATATTTATATGTAATTACAAGTAAAATTAATGAATTTCTAATAGCACTTTATGAAGTTAAAGGGGTTTTCCCACAAATTTTATTTTAAACTATAGATCTTGGACTAATAATACTTTCGACAATTGAATGTTTAAAATAATGTTTCTGTTCTGAGATAATCTGATATGTGTCTCTGCTATGTACTGTGTAATGGATGTGTCTGACCGTAGAGGACATGGTCTGATCATACCACATCTCCTGTGCTGAGATAATCCTATATACAGTATGTGTCCCTGCTATGTACTGTGTAATGGATGTGTCTGACTTTTCAGAGACATGGTCTGATCATACCACATCTCCTGCGCTGAGATAATCTTATATATGTGTCCCTGCTATGTACTGTGTAAGGCTGGCTTCACATTAGCGTTTGTGTCTGCATGCTGATGGCATGCAGACACAAACGCTGTCAGAAGCAGTGTCCAAATGATGTGTCCGCAGCGGATAATGTCCGCCTGCGGACACATCACTATGGAGCCCGGCAGCCAATCGGCGCTGTCCGGGGGCGGGCCGGGGGCGGAGATCAGCGCCGGAGATCTCCGCCCCCCCCGGCCGCCGGTAAGCTCCGGGACTGTCGGCGGGGAGAACAGCTGATGTGAGAGCTGTTTGAATCTTCCCGCGCCGACACTGAGAGGAGATGTCGGCGCGGGAAGATTCAAACAGCTCTCACATCAGCTGTTCTCCCCGCCGACATCGCTAGGAGATTACAGGCGGCGGGGAGAAGGAGGACAGCAGAGGCTGAGCTGATCTCCCGGTGGCCGTCGGTGAGCTCCTGTGACATCACCGGCGGCCACTGGGAGATTTTTCAATGGGTCCGCAGCGTTCTCCTGCGGTGTCATGCAGAGGACACTGCGGACCCATTGAAGCCAATGCATTTTTTGTACGCTTGGGGACGCTTGCTGATTGTCCAAGCTCCCCAAACGCACAAAAAAACCCAACATGCTGCGTCCCGGGTGCGGATGCTGGACACCGGAAGCAGCAGATATCGTCCGCATCCGCACCCGAACGCAGCAAACGCAGGCACCATGCGTTCCTATGTTAAACATAGGAACGCAGTGCGCATGCGTTTGACTGCGTATGGGAACGCAGCAATACGCTGCCTTCCCATACGCAAATGTGAAGGCAGCCTAATGGAGTTGTGTCTGACCGTACAAGGATATGGTCTGATCATACCACATCTCCTGGGCTGAGATAATCTTATATATGTGTCCCAGCTATGTACTGTGTAATGGATGTGACTGACCGAACAGGGACATAGCTGATCATACCATATCTCCTGTGCTGAGATTTGGACGCCCTGCTGGGCACGCTCCCTTCTGCAATGTGCACTCCCGCTTTTGTGTCGGTCGCTGCCGCGGGGCAGTCAGTTCCGCATATGCGCATTTGCACATTCCTAACGTGAAGGTGCCGCCTTTGTGAATTATGCGGTCGCCGCCATGTCATATCCACGTCTGTGCACTACGCAGACTCCGATATTACGTCACGAGGGAATCCTGCCCAGAAATCCTGCCACCCACAAGGGCGGGCCAAGCGCAGGTCGGGTGTCTGCGCAGTGGAATGCTCAAATGCGCATATGTGGGACTGACTGCTCCGCAGCCGTGACCGGCACAATGGCGGAAGCGCACATTGCAGACGGGAGCACGTCAGGGAGATGTGTTTGCACATCCAGCAGGGCATCCATAACAAAGCCAGGAGGGTACACAGAGGACAGAAGACTGCCCACTTAGTCTCCACATAGCGGCGATGCTGGACACAATGAATAAACAAGGTATCAAACTCAATTTAGTAAATAAATATTGCACACTGTTAGCTCACACAGGGATGGTTAGGGATGCGTTTGCAAGATGCAGGGACAGGTAGCCATAGGTTTGAAGCCAAATCCACATGACAGGTTCCCTTTAATGTTAAGGTGTTGTCTTATGTTGTGAAAATATCCTAACATGAATACACTTGCAGTATATTAAGCTTATTTCATGAATTGATATATTATAAAGCACAGAATAAAAACGTAAATGAAAAAATGAAAATAAACACTGATGAAAATAGAGTACAATTGGTGTTAATCTGGCACCTGGCTCTATTTTCCTTAATTATCTGACAAACCCTATTTAACTGGCAGACTAACTTTCCAGTTTGCACTCACTTTGTAAAAATGGCGCGCCGTTCCAAAGTGACTGAAACCAAGCATGTTGTCCAGATAAAGGCCAAAGGCACTATCAGCTGTGGCAACGGAAGTTGGTCGCTCCAAGTCTGTGATTTCTAGAATATTGCATTTTGACAACATCACAAACTCTTTCAAGTCACCCAAGAAGGCTGGTCGCCCTCAAAAGACACATGCAAGAGATGACAGGATAATGCAGAGAATCTCCGTGAGTAATTGTTTCAACACTGCAGCTGGAATAGCTCGCTAGTTCAGTGCTGAACAGGAAAAGGATCAGTCTTATCATGCAGTGTCATGATGTTTAACAGCATTTTGACTGGATCCCACTCTGCAGTGACCAAACCTCTCATTAGCAGAAAGAATCAAATGGCTAGACTCACTTTTGGTGAGGAGCATGTTGTGTGGACAGAGAAGAGGTCCACAGTTCATTTTAGTGATGAAAGCAAGTTAAATTCATTTGAGTCTGATGGGAAACATTATGTTTGTCAACAAACTGGGAAAAGACTGAACCCGAAGTGTAAAGAAATTAGTGACAGGTAGTGGAATAAGTGTAATGGTTTTGGGAATGTTTTCTCCTACAGGGGTTAGACCTCTCATACAGCTACATGGCAGAGTGAATGCAAGTGTTTATCAGAACCTTCTTCAACAACATGTGGTTCCTTACTTGCGTTCAGCACTCAATCAGCCAACAACATTCATGTCCTCTGGCACACAGCAATATGAGTAAAGCAGTTTCTTGAAACAGAAAACATTGATCAGAGTCCTGATCTAAACCCATAGAAAACCTCTGGAAAATCCTTGGTGACAAAGCTATTACCAAGAAACCCACAACAGTCACAGAACTATGGAGGAGACTGGAAGAAGAGTGGACCAAAATCACACCATAGCAATGTGAGAGACTAGTGACATCCTGTGGCCACAGGTGTGCTGAAGTCATTCTAAGCAAAGGCCTGTACAAAGCAAAGGCCTGTACACGTCCTACTGATTGATGAATGATGTAACCTTCACAAAATGTAGTTTTAATCTTTGTGCTACACTCATTGCTGTTCTCTAATTATGATCATCCCGTTTTGTGTAAAATAAAGGTTTTAAGCGGATAAACTTTGCTTATTTTGGAAAACACTGTTCTAGTACACAAAACACCTTAACATGTTGATCAATGTACTGTACATTGTTCTCTAATTTTGATCAGCAGTGTATACACATCATAGGCCGTGAAGAGCTTAAAATTTATATCTATGTCTATATATACAGATATCTTTCTATCTGTCAAATTTACTGTTACGGTATATAAGTAGTTTTCATGAGCAAAATGAAATTAAAAACATTTGCTTATTAGTGATGAGCGAGCAGTAAAATGCTCGGGTGCTCGGTGCTCTGGCTGAGCATCTCAAGATACTCTTGTACTCGGCCAGAGCACCGAGCCCAATGTAAGTCAATAAGTGACAGGCTCCGCCCACAGACTTCCGGTTATAAAACGAGTATTTCTGGGAAAGGGCGGGAGGGTGGGCTTTTTCAAATCGCCGCAGCATATCACACCTTGCTGTGGCCCCCAGAGGGATCCTATCAATTAATCTGCTCCCTGTATGGTGCCAGCTCACTGTGTGCACTGAAGGGAGCAGTGTATGTGTCTCAGATCGCTATTTATCACCGAGCAGTCCGAGCATCTCGGCAGTACTCGGTGCTCGCCGAGCACCCCGAGTACCGAGATACTCGTGCGAGTACTGAGTAGCGCCGAGCATACTCGCTCATCACTATTGCTTATTAATTGCATTTTATGAGTTTTTCAAAGACCGCCAAATGTAATTTTAATTGAGTCCTATGTAAATTAGTCTTTCTTTTAAAACTGTGCATAAGAAACTTGCTACTCAAAAAAAAACAAATAAAGACTGCTAGCATTTTAATTTAGGAATAATTATCACCCTTTTACTTTCAAATGAGCTATTTACAGACACCAAATCCTCTTCTAGAATCCAAATTTACATGATAAACACACCAACAGCAGAAAGCTCCATTTCAGTTGTGCACTAGTGGGGGCTGGGATGTGTGTGTGTGGAGGGGGGACAGGATGCAGAATGCCAGGGCAAGTTGCTTTGTAAGGGTAAGGCTGCCTTCACATTTGCGTATGTGTCTGCATGCTGATGGCATGCAGACACATACGCTGTGCAAAGCAGGGTCCAAATGATGTGTCCGCAGCGGAGAATGTCCGCCTGCGGACACATCATTGTGCAGGCTGCCAGCCAATCGGCGTTGTCAGGGGGCGGAGATCAGCGCCGGAGATCTCCGCCCCCCGGCCGCCGGTAACCTTCGGGACGGTGTCGGCGGGGAGAACAGCTGATCTGAGAGCTGTTTGAATCTTCCCGCGCCGACACCGAGAGGAGATGTCGGCGCGGGAAGATTCAAACAGCTCTCAGATCAGCTGTTCTCCCCGCCGACATCGCTAGCACATTACCAGCGGCCGGGAGGCGGAGGACAGCAGAGGCTCCAGCTGATCTCCCGGTGGCCGTCGGTGAGCTCCTGTGACATCACCGGCGGCCACCGGGAGATTATTCAATGGGTCCGCAGCGTTCTCCTGCGGTGTCATGCAGAGGACACTGCGGACCCATTGAAGCCAATGCATTTTTTGTGCGCTTGGGGACGCTTGCTGATTGTCCAAGGTCCCCAAACGCACAAAAAAAACCCAACATGCTGCGTCCCGGGTGCGGATGCTGGACACCGGAAGCAGCAGATATCGTCCGCATCCGCACCCGAACGCAGCAAACGCAGGCACCATGCGTTCCTATGTTAAACATAGGAACGCAGTGCGCATGCGTTTGACTGCGTATGGGAACGCAGCAATACGCTGCCTTCCCATACGCAAATGTGAAGCCAGCCTTAGTGAATTCTCTTAATGCTTGAAGTTGAAATAAGAAAGTTGATTAGGGTGATTAAAAGAAAAAAAATTGAAAAAGTATAAGAGAAAAAACACTTGCTAAGCAATGTCTGGATTGCTATATATAATTGTGCAGCAATATACACAGTGTTTGAAAATTTAGGAAGAAAATAATTAAGTGATATTGGGACCATGTCCAGGCTGAAATTAGGACATGGTGAGATATTTTATATCAATATCATTATCATTATCCAGATAGTGACTCCAAACACACATCATAACGCAAATAATTAGTAGTGGGAGCTTAACATTTTACACTGACTTTTCACTGTATGATCTGAATCCAGTTGAAAACCCATAGGGACTTTGTTGAGACAAGGGGTGTAATTAGATGTAGGGGTTGCAATCACACCCAGGTCCTGGAGCTAAAGGTCTACACAGATTGTATAATGACCATCCATGTAAGCTTAGCCCTATACCCCATTTCCTCAAGATGCCTGGACCACCAGTGCAATAAGCCCCGGCACCTTGTGCAACCCCTATCCCGTTGTAGATTGTAAGCTCTTTTGAGCAGGGTCACCTTCATTTCTTGCTTTATTTATTGTATTTTTTTTTCACATTGATTCTATACCTATTGTTTTGTATCCAATTATTGTACTTTATTTGTTCTCTATTGTAATTACCGTACTTACTGTATTTTCTGTACTCTAACCCTACATTGTAAAGCGCTGCGGAATATGTTGGCGCTATATAAATAAAGTATTATTAATTGTCCTTTTGGCTTATATGAAAAGACCAATGCTATTAAAGAACTGCAATAATTGAGGGCCCCGTTACATCTTTTGCACTGGGGCCCATGAGCTACACTTTACACGGACACTGATTAAGACTGTCGTTTGGCAAGCCATTCTTAATGAAAGGGTTAACTTGAGTATGATAATTCGTTAAAAGGAGCACACCACTTAATAAACTAGGTGTTTCAACTTAAGTGTGCCTTTAAAATTCGTGGGTACGAGTGTAGGGGAGTGGACCCATTGGGTCGCAGTACTAGTGTCAACCTGGAGGTGCTTGACTAATCAACTACCTGGTCTTCACTAGAGTCTCTGATGATGAGGTTAGGTTTGTGCTGGAAGTTAGCTGCCAATTGCCTCTTAAGTGAGCCACGGTACTGCGACAGCTGGCTCCAAGGGTCTGGGATGCAGGTGAGGCTATGGATACAGACAGGCAGGGGCGTAACTACAATAGGTGCAGGGGTTACAATCGCACCTGGGCCCTGGAGCCTAGGGGGCCCCAAAAGTCCCGTTTGCCTATAGAAACAGACTAATGCTAAAGATTTGCAATGATTGGGGTCCCCGTTGGAGCTTTCACGTCGGGGCCCATGAGCTTCAAGTTACGCCACTGCAGACAGGGACAGTCTCTGGTGATGACTGGTGCAGACAGTTGCATACTGGGTGGCATGTGCAAATGGGTGTACATGGTACAGGTGAAGTTGGTACTGCAGGTAAGGAAGGAGCATCAAGTATGGCAGATGCAGTGGGTATGGTAGCATAGCTGGTTCAATCTGGTTTAAAGGGTACAACGCCACACCTGGATAGCAGATACTGGCGGGTACTAGGATACAGTCACAGGTTAGTAGCCACAGGTACTGGCATGGAATACAGGATACAAAGGACAAGGCCTGAAAACTAGCAGCATATCTCTAAGAATAGACCCTCAGACACTGGAGGGAAGTGGCTTTAGGCTGAGAGACATTTACTGGGATGGCACGCTGTCACTTTAACCTTTTCATGACCTTGGACATACCAGTACGTCCCTTTAATGTGAGCTCATGCGATGAGCTCGCACCATTCACTGCACATCTTAGCTGATCTGATCAGCTGACATGTGCAGCTAACAGGATATAAAATCAATGAATTAGATCTGTAAACTGAGTAGTAGAAAAAAGTCAAAACGCCAAAATTCCTTTTTTTTGGTCACTGCAATATTGCAATAAAATGTAACAGACGAACAAAACAACGCATATACCAAAAAGTAGTATAATTAAAAACATCAAGCCACAAACAGTAAGCCATGGTCCTGAAAAATGAGAATGCTAAGGGTCAAGGAAAATGACACCAAAAGCACAATTCTTTTTATTCAAAAACCTCTGAATTTATTTCACCACTTAGATAAAATTAAAAGTATACATGTTTGGTATTCACAAACTCGTACCAACCTGGGCATCAGACCATCATGTCAGTTTTACCATGTAGTGAACACGGTGAATAAAAAACCCAAAACAATTGTGTAATTTCACTTTTTTTTGCAATTTTGCAGCACTTGGAATTTTTCCCCATTTTCCTGTATACTATATCACAAAATAAATTATGTAATTCTAAAGCAAAACTCGCAAAAAACAAACCCTCATGTGTTTATATTGATGGAAAAATACAAAAGTTATGGTTCTTGGAAGAAGTTGGGAAAAAATTAAAGTGCTAAAATGTGAAAAGGCAGGGTCATGAAGGGGTTAAGAAAAGGGGGCATGTTACGCGCACATCCTAGACGTGCTGCTGGGAGATCAGTGCAGCGTGCGCAGGACTCAGGAGCCTGACGCAGGAGAGGGAGCCAGGGCAGATGCCGCAGGATGCATGGAGAGGTGAGTTTGCAAGGAGAAGGAGGCAGGAAAGAGCAGGGACATAACAGAGCCAAAGCCAAATATGTACTTAGTCAGTGACTGGAGTATACCTCTCTAGTAAGTTATGTAAATTGTCACTTCAGTGAGGAAGTGAGAAACTCCAATGCCACCCAATAAGGGTAGCAATCCTTGTAGTCATAATCGACTCTTTAACAAGCCTTGTAATATGACTTAGGATTTGTGCCAGATCAGTGTAAGTTTTCATGAATTTCGATTTGGTGGCCATGGCCATGCCCCATCCCACACATGCTATGCTCAAATTGGTATAGCTCGTCTGGGCTGCTGTTGCAATATTTCAGCGCAACTTCAAAGCTGCACAAAAATATTGCTACTTAACATGTTTGATGGCAGCATTCTAATGGGCACACCTTATTGAATCTTAGTATGGAGTCCACAAGAGAAAATTGTCTTCACTTTTGGGTTGGTTTAACATGCCACATGGACACAACTAAAGATTTTTTTACAAAAAATATTCCTATGTGAAAGCTTAGGCTGGGTTCACATTGGCGTTCCCCTCCGCAGCGTTCTGCGGAGGGGAAGCGCCATGTGTGCGCAGCCAGCAGAAGCCCCTATCTTTATAATGAGAGCGCACGGTGCTGCGCTTGATTGCGCATGACCGTGTGCTCACATTCACTCCCATATGTGATTTGTACGCAGGCAGACGCCTGCGCACAAATCACACCCTCTCCTCCGCACCAGGGACGCGACATGTTGCATTCCTGGTGCGGACGAGAGTGTGTGATTTGTGCGCAGGCATCCGCCTGCGTACAAATCACATATGGGAGTGAATGGGAGCGCACGGTCATGCGCAGTCAAGCGCAGCACCGTGCGCTCTCATTATAAAGATAGGGGCTTCTGCTGGCTGCGCACACATGGCGCTTCCCCTCTGCAGAACGCTGCGGAGGGGAACGCCAATGTGAACCCAGCCTTAGGCTGGCTTCACATTTGCGTATGGAGCGCTGCGTACCAAACGCAGCCAAGCGCTTGCGCACATGAATTCCTATGTTTAACATAGGAACGCATGTGCCTGCTTATGGCTGCGTTTGGCAGCATTTGCGTTCGGATGCGCATAATTTATGCACCCTCCGACCGCGCTCCAAACGCAGCTTGCAGCATTTTTTTGTGCGTTCGCGGCGCTTGCTCTATCCGCAAGCGCCTGCAAGCGCCTAAAAAATACATTGATCTCAATCGATCCGCAGTGTCCTCTGCATGACACTGCAGGAGAACGCTGCGGATCTCATTGAGATCTCTCCCGGTGGCCGCCGGTGATGTCACAGGAGATCACCGACGGCCACCGGGAGATCAGCTGAGCCTCTGATGATTGCCTCCTCCCCGCCGCCGGTAATCTGCTAGCGATGTCGGCGGGGAGAAACAGCTGATGTGACAGCTGTTTGAATCTTCCCGCGCCGACATCTCCTCTCGGTGTCGGCACGGGAGATTCAAACAGCTGTCAAATCAGCTGTTTCTCCGGCGCTGATCTCCGCCCCCGGACACCGCTGATCGGCTGCCGGGCTGCACAGTGATGTGTCCGCAGGCAGACATTATCCGCTATGGACACATCAAAATGTCCCTGCTTTTGACTGCGTTTGTGTCTGCATGCCATCAGCATGCAGACACAAACGCAAATGTGAAGCCAGCCTTAGTGTTCTGTAGATAAATAACCAGCACATTTTGTCTTCGTATACTGATGGGCTGGTGGCTAGACATACACATTCCTTTTGTCTACTCCTGCCCCCCTTTAAGCTTTTATTGCTAACTAAGTTGAACTTAGGTATCTAAAACTAAACAGAGACTATCTTTAAAAAGAAATACTGCCCACCTACTATGGGTGCTATAAGGTGATAAGTACAATCTTTCAGAGACAAGTAAAAGACCCCCTACAAATTATACTCAAAAAGGTCATTTACGCAACACAATTCTGTAAACTATTATAAAATTAATGTCTACAACCCTCCATTTATAAAAGTTTATAAAGTTCAGCCATAAGGCTACAAGGCACATAAAGACTCCAGACTCCAATGAAACCCACTAACCATTTGGGTTGGTCGAGAAAGAATGCTATTTCTACAGAAAATAACAGAATTGGAGCTGCCGGATATTTATGATCCTTCTTTTGTTGGGGGAAACAATAGTAGTGGAAAACCAGTTTGTCATTCAGGAGAGTGTGTTAGTAGCCATAGGCATTATTGTCTGTGGTAGCTACCAACATAAGGTTTAGGCCTGCACCCAGTGGTAAAGACCTGTCAATCAAGAAATTCTATGTAATGGGTCAGAGCAAGGGTTTTGGTAACCAAAATTAAGAAGAAAACAACTACTTTCTACATATTATTATTATTACTTATTTATAGAGCACTATTGATTCCGTGGTATTGTACATGAGAAAGGGTTACATGTTGTGAATTCATTGATGAAGAATTCTGGTTGTGAGCTCCCTCCTGTGGTTGTTGATGGTGATGCAGCTGGCTGTGTTTGGAGAGTTTCTCAGCTGATCTTGATGATTGGCAGTCTGCTTCGGATTGGAGCATATAAGTGGCTGTTTCCTGGAACCCTAGCTGTGCTCTACCCCGGTAGCACCATTCCTGCTCTCCTAGCCTTGTACCATTACCCGGAATCCTTAGCTGTGCCGAAGCATAGGCTAACCTTATGAGCCGCCCCCCTGGTACTAGCAGCCGTGGTGTTTAGACCCCCTGGGCTTGCCCCTGACAATCCCTGTATAGGGGTTGGTTAAATCAGGACCAGCTCACCTAGGGGAGTTCAGTACCACGGCCCAGTGGGTCCACTCTAGGGCGCCTTCCCCTGGAAGTGTGACAGAATAATCAGGCCATGGACCCCACTGGTACCTCGTTCTCAGCGCAAAAGGAGCTGGCTTATATTTGGGAGAGTCGGAGCTGTATAGCGGCTTGTCTTCAGTCCATGGATACCTGGTTAGCCTCCCTGTAAACCTCCGACCCGGCATCCGCCACCCAGCCTGCGAGCCTACAGCAGGAGCTGTCAGCACATTGAGACATGCAGTCTTGCAGGCTGTCGTACATATCCCCCATGGACGATCATCTGGACTCCCATGCAGTCTGCAACAACGGCCTCGGTTCAGGCCGCATCCTATGACCGGTCCCCGGGTGGCGTCTTGAACCCTCCACCTCGCCTTGGGAGACCACCTAGATACAGCGGAGACCAAAAGAAATGCCGCGGCTTCCTCAACCAGTGTCTCTTGCACTTTGAACTACTGCCACAGCAGTACCCCACCGATCGGGCCAAGGTGACTTTCGTGGTGTCCCACCTGGAGGGCGAGGCTCTGGTGTGGGTTAACCCTCTATGGGAGCGTGATGACCCAGCGGTCTCCCACTTGTCGACCTTTCTAGAGACATTCCAGAGGGTCTTCGATGAACCCGGTCGGGTCGCATCTGCTACGGAGCCACTCGTCAACCTCCGTCAAGGGATGCTCGCCGTTGGGCAATACGCCATTCGTTTCCGCATCCTCTCCTCCAAGGTGAGATGGAATAACGAAGCGCTGACTGGAACTTTCTGGCGTGGTCTGTCTGGCAGGATAAAGGACAGAACTCACGGGTCGGGATATCCCAGACGAGCTGGAGGACTTGATCTCACTAGCTACTCGCATCAACGTGCGTTTCCAAGAGTGCTCCCGTGAAACCGCCAGGGAAAGGAGATCCGTCCGGTGTCGATATTATACTGGAAGACCAGGAGAAGTCCTCCGCCTAGGTCACATAAGAGAGACCGTCCTAGGCGAGAGCGATGCCTCTCAAAACCTCACCCTGCCCGTGCAGGTGATACATCCGCAGAGACACTTTTCTGAGCTAGGCAATGTGGATTCTCTGGCAGCAGGAAATTTCATTTGGCAAGAGGTGGTGACTCAACTTGGAATCTCTGTAATACCTCTGGTGACACCTCGCTTGATTGCATCGAAGGATGGCAGACTGCTGCAGATCATCACCAAAGTGACAGAGGAGGTGGAGGTGCAGATCGGGGCTCTACACCATGAAAAGATTGCCTTCTGTGTCACGCCTGGTCTCTCCCATGCCCTGATCCTCGAGCTTCCCTGGCTTCGGGTTCATGAACCTGTCCTGGACTGGCGCTCTGGGGACATGCTGCGGTTGGGTCCTCTCTGCCATGAGAGATGCCTGAAATCTGTTCTGCCACCCGGTTCCCCACAACCAGCTTCTGTTCTTCCTGGTTTACCAACTGCCTATTGGCAGTATTCGGATGTCTTCGACAAAACGAAGGCACAGGTCCTCCTGCCTCATCGGCCGTATGATTGCCTTATTGATCTGGTTCTTGGTGCTACACCACCCAAGGGACGAATCTACCCGTTGTCTCCAGCCGAGTCACAAGCCATGTCTGAGTACATCACACACAGCTTGGCTATGGGCTTCATTCGAAAATCCACGTCCCCTGCTGGCGCTGGGTTTTTCTTTGTGAAGAAGAAGGAGGGCACCCTTCGACTCTGCATAGATTGCAGAGGCTTGACTGCCATCACCGTCAAGAACAAATATCCCCTGCCGCTGATTCCAGAGCTCTTTGACAGGCTCAAAGGGGCTCGCATCTTCACAAAATTAGACCTCCGAGGAGCATGCAACCTGGTTTGCATACGTGCCAGAGACGAATGGAAGACGGCTTTCAACACCAGGGACGGCCATTATCAGTATTTGGTCATGCCATACGGGTTGTGTAACGCTCCCGCAGTGTTTCAGGAGTTCGTCAGTGACATCTTTTGTGATCTGTTGTATACGTGTGTGGTGGTATATCTGGACGATATCCGCATCTTCTCCCCGGATTTGTCCTTTCATAGATGGGACGTGCGGCAAGTCCTCCTGCAACTGAGGAGGAATCGGTTGTATGCCAAGATGGAGAAATGTGTCTTTGAGCAGACCTCTTTGCCCTTTCTCGGATGCATCATCTCTGCCTCCGGATTATGGATGGATCCTAAGAAGCTCTCTGCCGTGCTGAAGTGGCCCCGTCCTGTGGGGACTAAGGCTATTCAGCGGTTCCTTGGTTTTGCAAATTATTACAGGCAATTAATTCCCCATTTCTCGTCCTTGATCAAGCCCATCACGGTTCTCATCTGTAAGGGAGCAAAAGCCTGTGACTGGACCCCAGAGACCGAGAACACCTTTTCCACCTTAAAGCGCTCCTTCTCCGAGACTCCTGCCTTGCACCGACCAGAGGTAAACAGACAGTTCATTGTAGAGGTAGACGCCTCCTCCATAGGAGTGGGGGCTGTCCTCTCCCAGAAATCCTCTTCAGGTCGGTTAGTCACCTGCGGGTTTTTCTCTAAAGCATTTACCTCATCAGAGCACTCTATTGGGGATTGTGAATTGCTGGCCATCAAATTGGCACTGGAGGAGTGGCGACATCTCCTCAAGGGTGCCGTTCATCCGTTCATTATCTTCACACACCACAAGAACCTGGCTTATCTCCAGTCCGCCCAGAGGCTCAACCACCGCCAGTTCCGGCCTGGCAGTAAAAACGTCAAGGCTGATGCTCTGTCAAGGTCCTTCCAGCAGTCGGATGTGGAAGAGGAGACCTTCCATATCCTCGATCCTACAAAGATAATCACCGTGGCTCCCTTACGTGTAGTTGGACTTCCGCCGGGGAAGAACTTCATAGCACAGGATCAGAGGAGGGCAGTCCTGGCATGGGGACACTCATCTAAAATTGCCGGTCACGTAGGAGTTAAGAAGTCTCTCTCTTTGATTTCCCGCCACTATTGGTGGCCTACTATCCGTCAAGACGTCCACGACTTTGTTGCTTCATGTCCGTCCTGTGCTAGAAATAAGGTGTCCAGAGAGTTACCGACTGGACGTCTACTGCCTCTCCCGGTCCCATCGGCTCCTTGGCAACACATAGCTATGGATTTCATTACGGATCTACCCTGCTCCTCGGCTGTACGGTCATATGGGTAGTCGTGGATCGCTTCTCTAAAATGGCTCACTTCATTCCTTTGCCCGGTCTACCATCCGCTCCTGAGTTAGCCAAGATATTCATCGAACAGATCTTCCGGCTCCACAGAATTCCTCGTCATATCGTGTCCGATTGAGGAGTTCAGTTCATTTTCCGGTTCTGGAGGGCGCTGTGCAAGCATATGGACCTCACGTTGGACTTCTCCTCGGCTTATCATCCACAATCCAACGGGCAGGTGGAGCGCATTAACCAAGTCCTCACCACCTACCTCGGGCACTTTGCCAATGCTCATCACGATAACTGGACCAGTCTCCGTCTTTGGGCGGATTTCGCTTACAACAATCACTCTAGTGAGTCGTCAGCTAAATCTCCTTTTGTCGTGGTATTCGGGCAACATCCTGGTTTACCTCTTCCGTTCTCCTGAGCGTCCGGCAACCCGGCGGCCGATGCATTGTCCATGGACTTTTCCAAGATCTGGAGTGAGACCAGAGACGCCCTTACACGAGCCTCCGGCAGGATGAAGAGACATGCCGATAAGAGACGCTTAGATACACCATCTTATCTCTCAGGCTATAAAGTGTGGCTTTCTTCCAGATACGTCATGCTGAAGGTGCCATCCTACAAGTTAGGGCCGCGTTATATTAGTCCTTTTGAAGTCCTTGGATGCATCAACTTCGCATCCCCAATTCCTTTCATATCTCGTTGTTGAATCCGGTGGTGCGTAATAGCTTCCATCCATCCTCCGACACCATGCCACGGCCTCTCAGCTTCGAGAATGTCTATTTGGTCAGGGACATCCTTGCCATGAAGAAGAGTAGAGGCATGAACCTCTTTTTGATTGACTGGGTTGGCTTCGGTCCTGAGGAGAGGACCTGAGAGCCACGGGAGGACATTGATGCGCCATGCATTCTGGCGAGGTTCTTAGTGCGCCTTTGCAGGAGGGGGCGTGAGGGAGGGTGTACTGTTAGGTCCTCTGGCACCGCTCCCCAGCTCACCTCTCCCGGGTCGGCATCCTCTGCCCCTCTGCCGGCCGGGCATCCGGTGTCCAGGTGTACTGTGTCTCGGAGCCGTCACTGGGTTCCCTTCCTGTCAGCTGACCACTGGGCTCACACATGAGCATATTACAATGGTCGTATTCATGTGACCAATCAGGGCGCCTTCCCCCAGAAGCGTGATACTGGCCATATGCAGAGAATTCCGGATGCATATCTTGTATACACAGACAGCACTCTACTGTATATACAGGTCCACACTATATACATACAGTATATAGATACACAAATACAACATTTAGTGTGGATCTGTATATAGAGCATAGTGCTGTGTAGAGACAGACACACAGAGACAGAGAGAGACAAAAAGAGTGAGAGAGACAGAGAGAGGGAGACACAGAGAGAGACAATAAAGAAGAGAGAAACAGGAGGAAGTGCTCCTGGTGTATTACCTGGTGGTCAAGTGGAGGTATGAGCAGGTGATGGTGGCTTTAGCTTGTGGTTCTTGTCGCGCACTGCTCACCGAATCCTGATCACTTGATGAAGGCAGAGTTTTCTGCTGAAACACATTGTGAGGACCCTAGTAAAATCAAGTAACATTTCTTATCACTGTGTCCTGGCTCTCCTTCTGAGTGCCCCTCTTACCGCTGCTACCACTTTTTCCTCCGTCAGACAGAGACAGACAGACAGAGACAGACAGAGAGAGACAGGCAGACAGAGAGACAGACCGAGAGACAGACATACAGAGAGACAGACAGAGAGACAAAATTACAAAGCCATCCTCAGAAAGAAAAGCAAAACCACATCTTCACCAAACTCCTCCAACTCCAAGACGCCCTTGAAGACAACAAATTCTGGGAACTGTGGAATCACCTTGGATCCAACCAGAAAAGCAACAGCCTCCACATCCAGAGCAGCAACATCTGGCTCCAGTACTTCAAGGACCTTTACAAAGACATCTCAATTGAAGACCTGAACCCGGCACAAAAAGAGCTTGTGAAAAAACTGAAAGATATGGATGAAAAGATCAACGATTTCCAAAATCCTCTGGATACACCAATCACACTGCCAGAAATAACAGAAAGGATCACACAGATAAAAGGTAAAAAAGCCAGTGGTCCAGATGGGATCCTCCCAGAAATGCTAAAATATAGCCCGCCAGGCTGTGATAATAAAACTACCGTATATACTCGTGTATAAGCCGACCCGTGTATAAGCCGACCCCCCTACTTTTGCCCCCAAAACCTGGGAAAATTTATTGACTCGTGTATAAGCCGAGGGTGAACCCCAGCACAGGTATACAGCCCCCAGCAGTGTGGTATACAGCAGCCTCCCCAGTGGTATATACAGGCCCCAGCAGTGTTACAGCAGCAGCCCCAGTGGTATATACAGCAGCAGCCCCAGTGGTAGTATACAGCAGCCCCAGAGGTATATACAGCAGCCCCAGTGGTAGTATACAGCAGCAGCCCCAGTGGTAGTATACACGCAGCCCCAGTAGTATATACAGCCCCAGTGGTAGTATACACGCAGCCCCAGTAGTATATACAGCCCCAGTGGTAGTATACAGCCCCAGTGGTAGTATACAGCAGCCCCAGTGGTATATTCAGCCCCAGTGGTAGTATACAGCAGCCCCAGTGGTATATACAGCCCCAGTGGTAGTATACATACAGCCCCAGTAGTAGTATACAGCCCCAGTGGTAGTATACAGCCCCAGTGGTAGTATACAGCAGCCCCAGTGGTATATTCAGCCCCAGTGGTAGTATACAGCCCCAGTGGTAGTATACAGCCCCAGTGGTAGTATACATACAGCCCCAGTAGTAGTATACAGCCCCAGTGGTAGTATACAGCCCCAGTGGTAGTATACAGCAACCCCAGTGGTATATTCAGCCCCAGTGGTAGTATACAGCCCCAGTGGTAGTATACATACAGCCCCAGTAGTAGTATACAGCCCCAGTGGTAGTATACAGCCCCAGTGGTAGTATACAGCAGCCCCAGTGGTATATTCAGCCCCAGTGGTAGTATACAGCCCCAGTGGTAGTATATAGCCCCAGTGGTAGTATACATACAGCCCCAGTAGTAGTATACAGCCCCAGTGGTAGTATATAGCCCCAGTGGTAGTATACATACAGCCCCAGTAGTAGTATACAGCCCCAGTGGTAGTATACAGCCCCAGTGGTAGTATATAGCCCCAGTGGTAGTATACATACAGCCCCAGTAGTAGTATACAGCCCCAGTGGTAGTATATAGCCCCAGTGGTAGTATACATACAGCCCCAGTAGTAGTATACAGCCCCAGTGGTAGTATACAGCCCCAGTGGTAGTATACAGGGCCCCAGCAGGGCCCCCCTCATAATTTGGCGCCCCCACCTCACTTTCTGGGCCCCCCCGCTGCAGCGCTGCGCATATACATTACCTGTCTAGCAGCTGTCACCCTCCGATGGCGGATCGCGGCTCCCGGCTCCGGGCTCCATCTTCCTCGCTCAACACCAAGTACCCAAAGACAGCCTGACCAAGCCACCAACCCACATTGCCTGACAAAAGGTGAAATCCAAAAGATGGTACACAAAGGCAAAAAGGAATATCTCAGCATCTGGAGGAACGACATAAACAAATTACAGAAACTGACGATATACCAGAACCTACAGAGGGATTACAAACTGGCCTCATATCTAGAGAAAGAGGAAAACCACAAAGAGCGACAGATCCTGAGCCGGTACAGACTGAGCGCCCACAGCCTACTCATCGAATCCGGGCCTCACCGACAGAACTACAAACCTCGTGAGAGCAGACTGTGCCAGCAGTGCCCCCAGGACGCCGTGGAGGATGAGGCCCACTTCTTGATGAGGTGCCCTAAATACTCCACAGTAAGGGGCACTCACTTCAAGAGACTGTCTGATCTCCTCCCAGACTTCATTTCTATGGAGTAAGAAGAGAAACTGCTGATACTACTGGGGGAAGAGGAAAATGCAGCGGCCATAGCAGCACGATATGTCAGTGCCTGCAAGACTAAGAGGAGACTGATATGCCATAGACTTCTGTACCACCGGAACTCCTATTCCAACTAAGAGGAATGCATGGGCCTGTACCACCCTGAACATTATTCCCAACTAAGAGCTGATATGCCATGACTCTGTACCCACCTGGACAGTACCTATACCCAACTAAGAGCTGATATGCCTTTGACCCCACCCTGGACATGTCCCTATCCCCCAACTAAGAGCTTGATATGCCATGGACTTATATACCCCACCCTGGACATGCCCCTACCCTCTAAAAGGATCTTGATATATCCTGGACTCTATATGCCTACCTACTCCCAACTCCCTACCCCCATCCCCCTATTTTTACCATTTACTTTGGCAATGTTAATATGTATTTAGTCCTGCCAATAAAGCTTTGAATTTGAATTGAACAGAGACAGAGAGACCGACAGACAGAGAGAGACAGAGAGAGAGAGAGGAGACAGACAGACAGAGAGGGCAGACAGAGAGAGCAGACAGAGAGAGACAGAAGAGACAGACAGACAGAGACAGACAGAGAGAGAGACAGACAGAGAGACAGACGACGAGTATACTCACCACCAGCAACAGCAGCAGCTCCGTCCTGACTTCAGTCCAGTCTTGCATCCTTCCAGTGCCTGAGGCTGGGCCGCAGCTGCTGAAGAGGTGAGGAGATCAGGGCCTGCCCCCTCACCTCTCTTCCAGGCCCGTGTGACTTCCAGTTTGCGATCCATGGTGATGGAGGAGAGGGGGTGGGGCCAGCCGGTGATCGATGAGAGGGAGCCTGTGCAAAATGTGAGGGGGCAGGGCCTGGAGGAGATTGGGGCCCGCCCCCTCACATTTTGCATGGGCCCAGGCAGCAAAGCAACTTCAGCATATGCTGGACGGGGGGCAGTTAGAGTAGCGGACGATGCCACCTGCAGTCACGGACTCACGGCTGGGCCCTCCTGCCCTTGATCTAATGGCCATGCCCCTTACAGTCAGGCCCTGGGCCCCTTACTGCACGAAGGGCTGTAACCCCCTAGAGGCGGCCCTGACTGCATGAGTGCTGCTGGTGTTGAGGAGCTAAATTTCATTGATGGTATCATAACTAGAAGAACCAACGGACAGACAGCAGTGCATGAACCACCACCTTTTCATCTAATGCTTTAATCATTGATGGTATCATGAATTCACAGATGTACTGCTCTATATTGAAAGAGAAGATGCTACTGTCATTCCATGTCCATGGTAAGGAGTGAGTTTAAATAATGAAAGTGAGTGTCAGCAAGTTGCAACCGCTGAGATAAGAGCAGTATGGAATCTCAGAAGTATAAAAAATGAACATCTTGTCCTCAGAGATACCTTTTTCTGAATGTTTCTGAATTTTTCTGAATCTCGTAGACTGTGAGCCCTCGCGGACAGGATTTCTCCCCTCTTGTATCTGTACGACTGAATTGTCCACATTTATTGTTACTTGTATTGTTACTATGTTACTTGTCCTAGTCTGCCCCTTTTAGCATGTAAAGCGCCATGGAATATGATGGCGCTATATAAATAAATAATAATAATAATGTTATACATGAAATATTAGCCAGATGTAACAAAATGAGAGACATGACTTTATTAAAGGGGTTGTCCACTGCTGGAGTTGGCTCATGCAATTTTTCAGTTGACGCCCACCAGTAACTGCTGAGCATGGCGAATGCTCTGACAGCAGAAGCTTAACCCTTTACATGCCATGGTGACATCTAATCGGTTAGATAGGTAGAACATTTGTCACCCTCTATTAGTCTCCCACTACACAATCAATCTGTAATGGTACCTTTACACGCCGCCACTGCAGGATGGATACCAACGGCTACTTCACGTGCACGAGCATGCTCAAACGGTTACAAACGGTAAACGCACCTCCTTTACACGCCGCCACAAGGTGCGCTACGCGACGCTACATCTACAGCTAGCTACATCGCCGGGTGTCCACAGTTCCCTTCTGTGGGTTCTTTACACGCCGATACAGCTCGCTACAATCGGCGATGTAGCCATCTGTTTATGGGCAGTGCACGGATACAGATGTATCTGTAGCCGGCTGTGTCGTCCCGTCTTCAGACGCCACTACTACGGGCGATATTGGCGCCACAAGCTACATTTGTAGCCTGTAGCGGGTTGTATGCATCCTGTTGTGGCGGCGTGTAAAGGTACCATAAAGCATTTTGGAATCAATGGCACTATATAAGCGAGAAAAATAAATAAATTCACCCAATGGGTTATTTAATGGCAGTTGGGGGACAATGGGTGCTCAATTTGACAAGGGGCTCCCAAATTTCTACGTATTTCTGCCTCTGGTGATGGAAATCATAACAAAAACCAGACAAAGCTCCATTATAGCCATTGGGATCCTCATAGTGCTATTTGCATCTCTTATGGTATGAATCCATATGCATGAATTCTATCTATTTTTTTGTGTGTGGATTTGCATAGAGAAACAATATTGCAAAACAAAGGTGTGAATAAACCTGGAGCAGCATAGAATGTCTATATGAATCAAAAGCCACTGCTACCTAATTAGCACACCAGGTGTATTTATAATCTATCTATCTATCATCTATCTATCTATCTATCTATCTATCTATCTATCTATCTATTATCTATCTATCTATCCATCTATCTATCTTTCTATTTATCGATCTCTCATATATTCTATCAAACTTTAATTTTTGTTATACTAGAAGTAAAATAATTTCCATAATTTCTCATATTACATGTTTGCTTTGTCCATAGCAATAGCCACAGCATTTGACCAGCCATAGTTGCTATATAGTCGACACAAGTAATAAAGTTTGGGAATGCAGTCTTACCAGTTTAACTGACCCAAAAGTTGGACAGTTGTACAGAATAAAAGCCAAAAACCTGATTGTCACCCTCTAGTGATAAGGCCACTTCACACACACAGATATCCGAGTCCAATATCTGAACAGATCTCTGGTTGCAGTGAAATCATGGATACATTGCTCCATGTTCTACACAGCCACAAAATGGCAAAATGTATCCATGATTTCACTGCAACCAGAGATCTGTTCAGATATTGGACTCAGATATCTGTGTGTGTAAAGTGGCCTATATAGTGAGTAAAAAACAGAGGAGTTTGACAAAATCTTCCAGATAAAAACAGAAAAGTAATGTTATTTTTATAGTGTCAGCATATCCCACAGCACATTGGATGGTACACAGACATCCGTATGAAATCCGTTTTTATCACATACACATCTCAAAGGAAAAAATATATATAAAGATATAGATATATGACAGAAAGGTATGAGATAGAGTAGATAAGTAAATAGCCTGCAGAAAAATAAGTTCACAACTCACAACATATATTAAAATTGTTCCCTCTATAGCTTATTGTACAACTTTTTATGATTAAATAAATTAATGAGAAAATGATGTGTGGTTCTTCCTAATTTTGCTAACCAGCTAAGATAAAGCAGACAGCTGCAGGCTGATGTAATCAGTCTGGGAGGGTCCATGGCTATTGAGCCCTTCCCATGCTAAAAATACCATCCATCAGCCACCCCATAAGTGGTCCATCACATTAAATGCGCTTTACCTTGGTTTTCCCAATTACCCTGATGCATTGGCAATCCAAGCAATAGTAGTTTGTGTTGTTGTCAGCTGTGTCCAATAACACACACACAAAAATGCTTTATTTTCAAAAACACTCCCCTACAAGCTTGTAAAAGAGCTGGATATTGCCTAAAAGGGCCACTTAATATGGTGGTTCTGCTGTTCTCCGCAAGGAACCACCCCTTGGCTGGGTCTTCCCTGGAGGGATATCTGTGTTTGAGACACCTAACCGAGGCTCCACAGACTCTATTTGCATATTATAATTCCCAGGGAGCAATGTGCCTAGGAATTCACTGTGTTGAGCGCTTTAGCCAGCTGCCCGCAGTGTTTTCTTGGACTGGTCTCCCTGAGATCAGTGAATGCTTTGTGATGGAGATACAAATATGAAATATTTTCCTTATGATGATAAAAGGTGAAAACAACATTAAAAGGATTATTATTGAAATAATCAATACAGTTATTTATAGACGAATCTGGATCATGCCAGCTAATTAAACAGTCATCGCTCTGAATCCAGATTGACATTTGAGGTTTTTATTTTGTGGGTCATAGGATATTTACATATTTTGATTTTTCACTTCCAATTGGTCTGGTTGTATATAATTATGAAATATACATTTTTTTTGCATTTGTCTAATTTGTCTATTCCTAGATCCCATACACTTCACTATTTCCACTCATACAGAATTGCTCACCAGATTTCGGAAACAATCTATCAATCCACACAGGCAAGAAGTCAAACCATAGATGACCAAAAGTTTAGTGATTTGGGATAATGAGAAAAGATTCAGGGAAAATGTACGATTGTATTGTACACACTTACTGAAATTTATTTAATACTTTGTACAAAATTCTTTGCTGGTGATGATAACAGCTTCAGGACGTCTCATGCACAGAGAAACTAGTCGCATGCATTGCTCAGATGTGATTTTGGACCATTCATCCACACACACACTCTTCAAATCCTGAAGGACTTGTGGACTCCTTCTGGGAACACTGAGCTTTAATTCCTTCAATAAATGTTCTATTGTATCCATGTCAGGTGACTGGCTGGGTCATTCTAGCAGCTTTAGTTTCTTTCACTGAAACCAAATAAGAGTTTAGGGCCGGGATCGCTGGTACGTCGCTACGTGGTCGCTGGTGAGCAGTCAAACAGGCAGATCTGCTCAACGACGCAGCAACGATACGGACCCCCATAATGACCTCGCTGGTCTTTGGAGACATGTCACACAGCAGTTAATTTGACGACTCCCCCTCAGCTCCGATTGGTGCTCGCTAGTGCGTTCTGATTGGTCGACCGAGCTTGAAAAGATGGCCAAAAGTCGCGCTTGTATCCTTTGTTCCTGAACTTGTGTTGGTTGGTGGATCTTTCTAGAGGTCTCTGTGCTGCGACTCCACACTGGTTCATCTGGTTCATCTATACAGCATCTATACAGCTTCTATATAACTATACTTCATCTGCAAGGTAAGCATCATTTGGGGGTCTTAAATTTATGATTTTTGAAGCAATTCCTTTTTTACTTATAGGACACAAACCAATTATCTGCAATTTGTGATCATGCTTCTACATCATTTGAGGTCTCTGTAGTGCTTCCGTTTTTTACATATAGGACACAGCAATTATCTGTAATTCGTGGTCATGCTTCTACATCATGTGGGGTCTCAAATTATGATCTTTGTAGCGCTTCCATTTTTACTTATAGGACATTATCTGTGGCCATTTTAGGTGGGTATCCTGTGGGAACTCCCATACATCCCAGTTCTATATTGTGTTCATACTTCTACACTTGAAAGTAAATGGAGGGCTTGGCTTAAATGTACATACCGTTCAGCATGGGCGGCCCTTTTAGGGTTTTGTGCCACGCCCTACAAACACTAGTGTGGTTCGAATGGGATTTTTTAACTTTTCTAAAATGTAACATGTATGTTCCGTTCTCAATGTTTGTTTTTCTTTATTTCAGATGTCCTCTCAGGAAATCACACGAGAACTCATTGAGTTATATCGTTCACTGCCTTGCTTATGGAGGATAAAATCTTCAGATTACACCAATAAGTATAAAAAAGAAGCCTATCAAAAGCTTGTTGCCTTTTTTAAGCTGCACAATCCAGACAACCCCGTGGATGAAAGTGTAGTGAAAAGAAAAATTAAAGAGCTACATATAGTTTACAGGAGAGAGCTAAAAAAGGTGGAGCAGTCGATCAAATCAGGTGTCGGAACTGATGACGTCTATACACCGACGTTATGGTGCTATAAGTTGCTGGCCTTCACAAGAGACCAAGAGCTGCCCCGGAGAATGGAAAATCTGGTGGACGAACCCCCTGAAGATCCTGACATCCGGACTTTGTCCCCTGCTGGAGATGTAAGTACCTTCTTTTTGTACCTTGAAAAAGCATTAAAACTTTTTATGTATATCGGAAAGTTTACTAATAAATGGTAACTACAGTTTTTAATGATAACTTAGGCATATTCCCAAAGTTATCCCTTCCAGTTCGTATAGGTATACTCCTTTACTAGTTTCTTCCCACTCAGTTTTCATAGAGCAGAATGACATTTCATATTCCGTACTACTAGTATTCGATATCCCGTACTACTAGTATTCGATATCCCGTCGTACTAGTCCCGCCCCTCACAATTGTATCCAGTGCTCGTGTACCCATGTGAGTGCTGCTCATCATATCCAATGCAAACACATTTCTGTGGTGGGTTGGTGTTGAAAGATGTAAAGTAATATTTAGATTTGGAGTTAACATGAATTTTCTGTTCACGCAGGAGCATATGCAAGATGTTCACAAGGATTTTCCCGCACCTATGTGTGACAATAGTGACATTGGCAGCACACAGATTTCTAGTGAAGACACTCGTGAAGAAGCTGCACCCTCTACAGTACCTCAACGACTATCTTCATCCCGTAAAAGATAGGCTGGCCGGCTGCCATCTCCTGATCTGATAGGTCTGGCAAATAAGATTTTAAATGCGCAGAGCACCCCCTCAGTAGATTGCTTTGCCAAGCTCATTGACGGGAGAATGGCCAAGCTTGATGAAACACAAAGGGTGTACGTGGAAAGGATCATGCTTGACGTACTAGCTAAAGCAGCAGCGGGAAAACTCAAAGACATATCTGTTTTAACTGATAGCATGCAGCAAAATCCATGTTCCCAGTACCCACCGTACAACACACTCCATGAGTAGGATTGAGCCTCTGCAACACTTGCAGCTTGGCCCCCCACAGTATCCCATGTTTCAAAACTCTTCCCAGCTATGTTCAACGCCCAGGCAATGATATGAAAATCCGGACTACTACCAAGATTTGTAGTTGTAGTGTTGTAAATTGTCACGTTTACTTAATTCTTCTGATATGTTGTGTTTATTGTATTGTTTTTTTGTGTTTATTGTTTGTATTGATAAAATATGTGTTTCATTATATTAAAAATGTTCTTTTGCTTCAAACTTGTGGCCTGTTTGCATGAATGAAATAATGGGTGAGAGTGATGAAACATGTTTTTGAGTCACCGCCAAGGACTCCCCGCTATTGTGAACGCTGCAGAGGTATGTGCTACCCCTAAGCCCTACAGCAGCCACAGCAGCACCTCACCGACCCCCATACCAGTTCCCGCACAACACCCAGTGCTCCAAGTGAGAGGAGCCAGGTAATAAGACACAGGGAAAGGGATGACTGGTACCAGAGGGAGCGCACTACAAAGAGACTGAGGGATGAAGCCTGCACTCAGCCCCCACTACCCATAGAACTACGCAAAACTGGCATGTAGTGTCGGTATACCATAAGGATGGTTGGGGATTTTTGAGAGAGCCAGGACTTTTGGATGACATTTTCTTTTCCCGGCGGGATGTAGAGTCATTTTTAAGAAAGAACATCCCCGGAGAGACTTGCATAGAGGCAAACAGGTCACGTACGAACGACATCCTTCCCCATTGGGATGGTTCGCCATTAGAATCTCTAGAATAGATTAATGACATTTGAAACAATGGACTCCCGATGAGAGACACTGCTTTCTCGTGTAAATAACCCCTTTTTCCTGCTTAAGAACGTTTAAATGAAGAAGTGTGTCCTGTCGACCCTTAAGTCTTTTTATTGAACTTTTCCCCTTACATTTTGATAATGTGTGAAGAAGAGTGGCCCAGCGGTGATAACACACTGGACTGTGTAGGACTAAAGATTACCGCTGGGCCCGCATGCTGAAGTCGGTCCCGTTGCGCCAGAATAATGTGTGATGTTTTATATGCAACGTTGTAAGATATGTGCCTCCCTGGACGAGGAAGAAAATTTTTTTTTTAAAACTATAAGTTTTTATTAATTTTTCCAGCAGAAATCAAAACAAAGATAGGTAACATAGACAACACAATTAACATAAAGCACTGTCGGTATACTACACAAAAACATTTTATCAGGATGGTATATTTAAAGTAATCGGAGTCCCGGGTAACTGCGTCAGTCTTAAAATAGAGAAAGTATCTCTCACGTGGGCGTAACTCCAGCACCCCCAAAGCGGGCGAATCCCACCCGAGGGGTTAGGCAAGGGGAACCCAGGACGGACAAGTGTCCAACTTCCGTTCCAGCCCTTAATAATTGTTAAGATCATAAACATAATCAAATAACCTATTCAAGTTCCACAGCATGGTAGACAAACCAACAAGTAAGACGTCAACAGGACATACAGGAGGGTGGGGGGGGAGGTTAGGGGGGAAGAGAGAGATTGCTCACCCTCGAGACCAGCTTTAAAGGACGTGAGCTCATTAGCAGCATCATAATACTCCCACGGAGACCATATCATCATATATTTATCCACTGAGTCGTGCATTATCGCTGTGATGTGTTCCATGCGCTTAACATCCAGGATCCTTCTCCTAAGACCCGGTAGAGATGGGGTAGATGTCTGCTTCCAATTTTTTGCAATCAAACATCTAGCCGCTGTAGTTATATGGAGGAAAAGTTTGGACGCTGTTTTGCCCAATCCTCTAGCTCTAGCAACCAATAGGAAAACCAAGGGGTCCAAGGGAATATCCGCATATAGAACTTTATCTATTAAGGTTTTTACCTGACTCCAAAAAGGGCGAATTCCCGAGCAGGTCCAGAAGATGTGATAAACAGAACCCACTCCCATCCCACACCTCCAACATGTCGAGGGAATAGAGGGGTCCAATCTGTGGAGAACCTCTGGGGTGTAATACCACAGAGTCAGAATTTTATATATGTTTTCCTTGTATAATGTACAGATGGAAGACTTAGCAGCACTACTCCAAATGTACGACCAGTCCTGGTCGGAAATTTTTCTCCCCAGATATGCCTCCCACCTCGACATGTAACGGAAAGGCTCACCCTGTGTTTCTCGGGGATCAGATAATAATGAGTAAATTGCAGAAATCAGACCCTTAGTTCCCGTGGATGACCTACACAACCTCTCGAAATCCGTGGGAACCGATACTCCCGCCCTACCAAACAGTGATCTGGCCAAGTTTCTAATCTGGAGAAATTGTAGAAAACTCTGCTCGGCAGTAAGAAGTGTTTCCTCAAGTACTCAAATGTATGAATCTCCATGGTCCTCCCATTTATTATGTCCGCATAACGGAACAGGCCTGCTTTCAACCACGGGTGTACCATATCAGATTCAAGACTATTCGGAAGCATCAGTTGATAAATAAATGACACCAAGGGGGAGCAAGGCAACATCAGGGCGAATCTCTTCGTGCAGGAGTTCCACAGCTCACGAGTGAACTGCATTGGGCCCAACAGAGGAGACTGAGGACGTGCCTGGGCAGGTGGCCATAAAAATGAATTTGGGTGGATAGGGGATATCCAGAGCTTCTCTATCTCAGTCCATCTATTATAAGCCCAGAGGGAAGTCCAACATGGGATTCTCCGTGATGTGTAGCCCAGTAATATTTTAAGATGTCAGGTACAGAGAACCCACCTCTAAGTTTATGTGTCAAGAGCACCTCTCTAGCCACTCTGTGTCTCTTCCAGTGCCAGATGAAGTCCATGATGCTGCCTGTAGTGATTTCAGTTCCGAGAGAGGAATCTTCACCAGCAGAGTTTCGAAAGCGTATATGAGCTTGGGAAGAATGGTCATTTTTACTGCTATTATTCGACCCATCCAGGACAGAGGAAGAGACAGCCACTTGGACAACTTCACCCTTATGTCTCTGAAAAGGGGAGGAAAATTGTGTTTATAAAGGGTGTCATAAGATGAGGTAATCTGCACTCCTAGATATTTAACCGCCTCCGGCTTCCATTTAAATTTATAGGTCAGTCACAGATGATCCCAATTCTCGGGAGGGAGTCCTATGGGCATAGCTTCCGTCTTACTGGTATTCAATTTATATCCAGAGAGAGTTCCATATGTTCCCAATACCCTGAGAAGGTTTTGGAGAGAAATATGGATATTAGTAAGGGTCAAGAGCACGTCGTCCGGAACAACGCGATTTTAAATTGTTTTCTCCCCAGCGTCACCCCCGAGATATTGGGATTAATCTGATGGCCGCTGCCAGGGGTTCTATGCAAAGGGCAAATAGTAGCGGTGAGAGTGGACATCCCTGCCTGGTGCCATTCGAAATGGCAAAAGGCTTAGACACACTGAAAGGGAGCTTTATGGAAGCCGAGGGATAGCTATACAACGCTTGCAGGGCCATCATAAAGCCCCCAGAGACCCCAAGGGAGCGCATGATTCCAAATAGGAAGGGCCAAGAAAGGCGGTCGAAGGCCTTTTCCGCGTCTAGGCTTAGGAGCAAAGCCTGTTGTCGTCTCCGATTCAACACATCCACCAAGTCAATGATCCTCCTAGTATTATCACCTCCCTGTCTATGGGGGATAAAACCCACCTGATCTTTATGGACCAGGCGAGGCGTCCAGTTATTGAGTCTCATAGCTAAGAGTTTGGTGAAGATCTTTAAATCGGCGTTCAACAGGGCAATTGGTCTGTAGTTTGCGCAGTCCAAGGGGTCCCAGGGTGGCTTGGGGAGAAGGACAAGATGGGAATGCAACATCGCGGCCGGAATAGGGTGTCCCGTCATAAAGTCATTAAATAGGGCAGTCATGTGGGGAAGTAGCGTTGTGGCGAAAGTCTTGTAGTATAAATAAGTCAGACCGTCAGGGCCAGGGGATTTTCCTTGTGGTAGAGATTCTAGGACCTCCCCCACCTCATCTGTTGTTACTACAGCATTGAGAGTCTCCACGGCCCCCTGGGGAAGAGAAGGAAGCTCCAATTTGGAGAGGTATGTTTCTACCTCTTCGGGGCTCCTAAGACTGCCATTGTCGCGGTAATAAAGATTATATAGTTAACTATAGTATTTATAAAAGATGTCAGCTATAGCATCCAGGTGGTACTGGAGAGTGCCATCAGAATCACGCAATGCTTGAGGGACGAGGTCGCCGTACGCTCTTTAAGTTGTCGAGCTAAAATGGTATGGGCTTTATTGCCCCTTTCGTAGAATTTTTGTTTTTTAAAAGTTAGCAACCTCTCGCCCCCTGCACCACCAAATCCCTCAACTGCTCCCTCAGTTTAACTACCTCTCTCAGGATAGGCACCGATGGATGGGAGAGCAGCCTCCTCTCCTGAAGCGCCAGGCTAGTCGTAAGTGATTTTTTTAACGCGTTTTCTGATTTTTTTGGCTCTAGCCCCCTCTCAAATACAGTGTCCCCGCATCACTGCTTTGTGGGCCTCCCATAGCACCCCATGGGAAGAAACCGTCCCCGCATTCAATGCAAAGTATTCCTCGAGATGGGTCTGTAATGATGCTTTAATCGTCGCATTTTTCAGCAGGGATTCGTTCAGGCGCCACGGACCCCTATGGGGACGGGAAGAGAGGTATTGAAAATCCATAGTTAAAGGGGCATGGTCTGACCACGATATTGTACCCAGGTCTACCCTCTCCATGGCTCTCAACAAATGGGAGTTTACAAAGAAATAATCAATCCTCGAATGGGTTTGGTGTGGATGAGAAAAGAAAGAGAAAGTTCTTTCTCCTGGGTGTGCAACCCTCCAGGCATCAAACAACGCCTCCAAGCAGATCAGCCTGCGTAGGCCTAAAGATAGCCTCCTCAAGGCTTCAGTTGGACGCTGTCCCCCCAGAGTGAGCCTGTCATGGATTTCAGAAAAGGGGATATTAAAATCTCCTCCTACTATGGATGGTGCAGCAGGGAATCTCGCTATTTTGTGAAATACTCCTTTCAAGAATCCAAGCTAACCATTGTTCGGGGCGTATAGATTAGCCAGGAGCAGGGGTCTGCCATTGAGGGTTAGTTCTAAGATAATAAACCTACCTCCCGGGTCTATGTGAGAAGAGATGACATGTACTGGGCAAGTGGCCGACACCAAGATAGCCACCCCACCTCTCAGTCAGTAAAAGCCGAGAACTGATGTGGATAGGCATGTGCCGCAAATTTGAACGACCCAGTGGAGTCAAAATGGGTCTCCTGTAGGAACACTACCTCAGCTCCAGATGAGCGGAGCTCCTTGAGCAACAATGCCCATTTCCGGGGGGGAATTAAGTCCCCGTACATTGAGGGAGATTATTTGTGTCATCTTAGTGTATGTGAGGGGATCTCGTGCATATGATAAGTGCGATACCTGAGGAAGTAAAGATTCTCGAGCAGCCTGCAGGTAGTGCAGGGCACCTTCTTTTCACTCTCTGTCACAGCGGGTCTCGATCAAGGGATTGGATTCTGGGAGGACACACAAGGAGAAAACACAGAGGGAAGGGGGAGACACGCACAAACAAATATGAAAAACCATAAAAGATGAAACATCAGCATTAGATTATATATAAAAAAAAAGATATAAGAAGAAAAAAACATCAAACACAACCGGAAAAAAACCTGGTCAAGGGACCCCTTCAGAGGGAATGGAAGGGAAGGAAAATAAGAAAACCCTCTCCAAACACTGTAGGGAGGGGTTAGTCCCTTCGGTGTCACCAAGAAAGTAAGGTAGCGTGGGAGCGGGTCCAAAGCCCCCCAAGAAGTCTACTTTGTCAGGTGCGGGGCACCTGCCAGCCACGTCTTCACAGGCCCTGTGTTATAGAACAGTCCAGGCATGGCAAAAAGAAAAGATAATCAAAGGAGGGTTTCCCCCTGGTAAGGACGCAATCCATCAACGGGGTTGTGTATGGGCTTTATTTCTTTTACCCCCTCGTCTACGTCCTCCCCTCTCGCCTCTCCAAGGTCTCCCGACCCTTGACCACACTGGAGGCGGGGAGGTCCCAGCAACATATAGGACCCAATGAGGGATATGGACCAGAGGAATATCCAAGGTGGCACAAAATGCCGGAATATCTGCAGGAGTGCGTAACGAGGCCGTGCGACCCTCCCGTCTCGCCGTTAGGAGAAATGGGAAGCCCCACCTATAGGGGATCTGATGCTCACAGAGAACTGCCAAAAACGACCGCAGGTATCTTCTCTTTTGTAAGGTTATGCGGGAAATGTCTGGATATAATTGTACCTTGGCTCCCTGAAAGGTGATGTCAGTCTCACTCATCCGAGCTTTAGCCATGATCTGCTCCTTAATAGTGAAATCATGGACGCAGCAAATGATATCTCGCGCCAGACATAGATTTAGGCTGTAAAGCTCTATGAGCCCTGTCCAATTTGGTGATGTTGGAAGGAGGGGACCCCATTATGTCGTTGAAAATAGATTGCAAAATGGCGTCCGGCGATTCCGCCTCAGCAGACTTCGGGATCCCTCGCACCCTTATATTACATCTGCGTCCCCTGTTGTCCAAGTCCTCCATATGTGCCTGCATTTCCTCTATGATAGCTTGCTGCGAGTTCACCACCTGGTGGATCTCAGTTAGGTGTTTTCTGGTAGTGATTCAGTCTTTTGGTGGTGTGAACAGTGTCCTACAGATCAGTTCACTGTGTGCATGGCTCATTAGTGTCTTTCTAGTTTGTTTCTTGTTTCTGCAAGATAAGGGAGCCGCCCACCACTCCCTTTGGGTCCTGCACATGAAAGCTGTCTTCTGCAGTCAGTCCGTGTCAGACACTGGACCTGTCTGGACCCGGCTCATGTAGGTAACTATTCACATGGTCAGGTTTTTTGAACACACAGATAGGGACTGCTCTGATACGGGTTACCTTGACGTTCGGTAGAGCAGCTTCGTATACATTTTTTGCAAAAAACGTATCAACTAAATACCCTGTTTTTTTATCACTTTTTTTATGCAGCACTTGCTTTTTAATGTTTTTATCTTTTTTTAACAGAGTATTTTTGCACGTTTTTCTGATTGTTTTTTGTGATTCAGTCTTTTGGTGGTGTGAACAGTGTCCTACAGATCTGTTCACTGTGTGCATGGCTCATTAGTGTCTTTCTAGTTTGTTTCTTGTTTCTGCAAGATAAGGGAGCCGCCCACCACTCCCTTTGGGTCCTGCACATGAAAGCTGTCTTCTGCAGTCAGTCCGTGTCAGACACTGGACCTGTCTGGACCCGGCTCATGTAGGTAACTATTCACATGGTCAGGTTTTTTGAACACACAGATAGGGACTGCTCTGATACGGGTTACCTTGACGTTCGGTAGAGCAGCTTCGTATACATTTTTTGCAAAAAACGTATCAACTAAATACCCTGTTTTTTTATCACTTTTTTATGCAGCACTTGCTTTTTACTGTTTTTATCTTTTTTTAACAGAGTATTTTTGCACGTTTTTCTGATTGTTTTTTGTGATTCAGTCTTTTGGTGGTGTGAACAGTGTCCTACAGATCTGTTCACTGTGTGCATGGCTCATTAGTGTCTTTCTAGTTTGTTTCTTGTTTCTGCAAGATAAGGGAGCCGCCCACCACTCCCTTTGGGTCCTGCACATGAAAGCTGTCTTCTGCAGTCAGTCCGTGTCAGACACTGGACCTGTCTGGACCCGGCTCATGTAGGTAACTATTCACATGGTCAGGTTTTTTGAACACACAGATAGGGACTGCTCTGATACGGGTTACCTTGACGTTCGGTAGAGCAGCTTCGTATACATTTTTTGCAAAAAACGTATCAACTAAATACCCTGTTTTTTTATCACTTTTTTATGCAGCACTTGCTTTTTACTGTTTTTATCTTTTTTTAACAGAGTATTTTTGCACGTTTTTCTGATTGTTTTTTGTGATTCAGTCTTTTGGTGGTGTGTGAACAGTGTCCTACAGATCTGTTCACTGTGTGCATGGCTCATTAGTGTCTTTCTAGTTTGTTTCTTGTTTCTGCAAGATAAGGGAGCCGCCCACCACTCCCTTTGGGTCCTGCACATGAAAGCTGTCTTCTGCAGTCAGTCCGTGTCAGACACTGGACCTGTCTGGACCCGGCTCATGTAGGTAACTATTCACATGGTCAGGTTTTTTGAACACACAGATAGGGACTGCTCTGATACGGGTTACCTTGACGTTCGGTAGAGCAGCTTCGTATACATTTTTTGCAAAAAACGTATCAACTAAATACCCTGTTTTTTTATCACTTTTTTATGCAGCACTTGCTTTTTACTGTTTTTATCTTTTTTTAACAGAGTATTTTTGCACGTTTTTCTGATTGTTTTTTGTGATTCAGTCTTTTGGTGGTGTGAACAGTGTCCTACAGATCTGTTCACTGTGTGCATGGCTCATTAGTGTCTTTCTAGTTTGTTTCTTGTTTCTGCAAGATAAGGGAGCCGCCCACCACTCCCTTTGGGTCCTGCACATGAAAGCTGTCTTCTGCAGTCAGTCCGTGTCAGACACTGGACCTGTCTGGACCCGGCTCATGTAGGTAACTATTCACATGGTCAGGTTTTTTGAACACACAGATAGGGACTGCTCTGATACGGGTTACCTTGACGTTCGGTAGAGCAGCTTCGTATACATTTTTTGCAAAAAAAGTATCAACTAAATACCCTGTTTTTTTATCACTTTTTTATGCAGCACTTGCTTTTTACTGTTTTTATCTT
The DNA here is from genome assembly GCA_033576535.1 of Allobates femoralis. Taxonomy (NCBI): domain Eukaryota; kingdom Metazoa; phylum Chordata; class Amphibia; order Anura; family Aromobatidae; genus Allobates; species Allobates femoralis. Next base: position 605,430,443 of record JARQOC010000002.1, read on the forward strand.
TTTTTAACAGAGTATTTTTGCACGTTTTTCTGATTGTTTTTTGTGATTCAGTCTTTTGGTGGTGTGGAACAGTGTCCTACAGATCTGTTCACTGTGTGCATGGCTCATTAGTGTCTTTCTAGTTTGTTTCTTGTTTCTGCAAGATAAGGGAGCCGCCCACCACTCCCTTTGGGTCCTGCACATGAAAGCTGTCTTCTGCAGTCAGTCCGTGTCAGACACTGGACCTGTCTGGACCCGGCTCATGTAGGTAACTATTCACATGGTCAGGTTTTTTGAACACACAGATAGGGACTGCTCTGATACGGGTTACCTTGACGTTCGGTAGAGCAGCTTCGTATACATTTTTTGCAAAAAACGTATCAACTAAATACCCTGTTTTTTTATCACTTTTTTATGCAGCACTTGCTTTTTACTGTTTTTATCTTTTTTTAACAGAGTATTTTTGCACGTTTTTCTGATTGTTTTTTGTGATTCAGTCTTTTGGTGGTGTGAACAGTGTCCTACAGATCTGTTCACTGTGTGCATGGCTCATTAGTGTCTTTCAAGTCCTCCATATGTGCCTGCATTTCCTCTATGATAGCTTGCTGCGAGTTCACCACCTGGTGGATCTCAGCTAGGTGTTTTCTGGTAGAATCGTGATCTTCCTCTAGGGTCTCTATTCTGTTACGGAGGTGTTGTAAGTCCTGTCTTTTACTTCATTAATCAGGTTTTTGAAGTCGTCTTTAGATGGCAGGGAGCCTAGGGCAGCTTGCCAGTCAGCAGGGGGTGAGGGACCTCCACCTTGTGTTTAACTCATCTGGGGGTATAGCTGTGGTTTGAAAAATTGTTGTGGATGGGGGGAATAGTAGTACTCCTGAGGCCTTCCGGGGGGTGTAGGGGCCTGGGAACTCACAGTTTCAGCGGTCCCCAGCCTGGAAGTAGCTCTTGTATTGTAAGGAGTGTGGTGCTGTGCACCCTGCATGGGTTGTTGGTCCCCCTCCTCCGTTACCTCGTGGTGCTGCTGCTGTATCCGGGAGCCTGTTTCAACCACGTCGCTCCACTCCTCCGGTAAGCCCGACACCTCGGAGTCCATGTCGGGATCCTCCACATGTTCTCCCTCGCTGCTAGTCTGCTCCTTCTCCGCACCCTCCATGGGGAGATCTCTCTGGGTGCGCACCTTCCCCTCACCATGCGGCTCTGAAGATGGCGCCCGCTCAGGGCCTCGCCGCTGTCCCTGTTCTAGGAAGGCATCCAGCGCCGCTTTAATTAACAGGGCGCTAGCGGCAGACGCCTGGACAGTGCGGGAGCGCTTGGGACCCATGATAGCCCGTGATACCGGGCCATAGGTGTGATGGCGGCAGATTATAGCGGTGGCCAGCGGGAGCCCCAGAGACCCGCGACCGCTCAGAGCAGCATCCGGACATGCCCCCCCGGGGAAGAAAATTTAAATATTCATGATTTGTAAATAGTTTACCCGTTGGTTTACATAAATCTAAAAAAAATGTTCTTCACTTCCCGAAGGGCGAATGTGATGCTCGGGGACGAGCATGTTCAATCAAGGGGGAGTGTGGCGCCCCACTACGTAGGTGCCACAAAAGGGGTACTGCACCCAGAAAAGCGGTGTAGTACTCCACTGCAGTTGGGACTATGGTCACTAGATGGAACCCCAGAGCAGCACTAGAACATTGGGTGGGAAGGACCCCGGGAGGGATATAACGGCCTCTAGGGGGAACTAGTCTGTCGCTGAGTAGGAGTCTGCAGAGAGAGTCGGAGGAGGAGGGAGCGAGGAAGGAGCTAGGCAGCCAGCCTGAAGAAGCAAAGAGGGCCACCTCGGCTGAGGGGCCCCAAAGAAAGCAAAGAACACAGGAAACAGAGAAAGAAAGAGAGGGAAAGAACTCAGAAGCAGAGTTCACTCTAAGAAGGTGATTGAGTAACAGTAGAGTTTGCCCTTAAAGGAAGAAAACCGGGTACCGGAGCCCGCAACTGTGAGGTCCTTCAAGACTCAAATACGGCCCTGACTCCCAAGGAACCCACAAGAAGGGAACCAGAACCGCAGTAAGCGCCTGCGACGTTCAGACAGAAGGTTAACCTGATGGGTAGAAGGGAGAGGAGACAGAACAAGAAGCAGCAGGAGGCCAGGTCATCTATATGAGATCAGGCTTCACAACGCTGGGAACAGAAAAGAAGGAAAAGAAAGGGAACATAAAGAAGGGTTCCATCTACAGCTAGAAATCCCAACTGCAGCAGCCTGGAGCATTTGCCAATATACCATCTGACTAACTGTTGAACTGTAAAGCTGAATGAAAGTGGTTCAAGTAAAGTTACCCGGTGAAGTGAAGTATTGACTCCACTGCATCCTTTCTATATAAACTGCTTGTTATACAGCTTCACTGCCCGGTGGTCCAGTCCCGCCTGTGGGGACTATTTCATCCAAGCCGCAATACCACCGGCCACCGGAGGACTGTGGCGGCCTGGTGGTCATCACCAGATTCAGCAGGTGGCGTTACGAAGACAACCTTGTAAATATTAACCCCATATCCCCTTTATTCAGTTGACCCCCAGGGCCACGGCTTCAGGATGGCACCCGTGACTTCCCAGACTGAACCTGAGCCCGAGAGCCGAATACCCGAGCTCTGGGGGCTTGTCATTTTTTTTGGGGGGGGATAATTACTTAAGACAGTAGCGTATATAACATTAAACGTAATTTCACAGAACTTCAAAAATTTATGAACAAAATAGAAATAAACAAAATAATTACAAAATGTACAAAATATGTACAGATTATATACATAATTTCTGCAAAATGGGGAGTTTCCTACCCCTCCCTTTGAGCAATGCACATAAAAAGCTGTCTTCTGCAGTCAGTCCAAGTCAGACATTGGACCTGTCTGGATCCTGCTCATTTTAGGTACCAATACACATGGTCAGGTTTTAAATACATCAGATAGGGACTGCTCTGATACGGGTTACCTTGAAGTTGGTAGAGCAGCTTAGTATACATTTTTTGCAAAAAAAGTATCAACTAAATACCCAGTATTTTACTTTTTCAGCAGCACTTGCTGTTTACTGTGTTTTTTTACAACGGAGTATTTTTGCACGTTTTTTTGACTGTTTTTTGTGATTCAATGTTTTGGTGGTGTGAACACTGTCCTACAGACATGTTCACTGTGTGCATGGTTCATTAGTTTTTGTCTAAAGTATTCCTTGTTTCTGCAAGATTGGAGAGTCTCCCACCCCTCCCTTTGAGCAATGCACATAAAAAACTGTCTTCTGCAGACAGTCCAAGTCAGAAATTGGACCTGTCTGGATCCTGCTCATTTTAGGTACCAATACACATGGTCAGGTTTTAAATACATCAGATAGGGACTGCTCTGATACGGGTTACCTTGAAGTTGGTAGAGCAGCTTAGTATACATTTTTTGCAAAAAAAGTATCAACTAAATGCCTTGTATTTTACTTTTTCAGCAGCACTTACTGTTTACTGTGTTTTTTTACAACAGAGTATTTTTACACGTTTGTTTGACTGTTTTTTGTGATTCAGATTATATGCATAATATACAAAATACATACAGAACATATACAACACATATACAAAATATAGACAAAATATATACAGATTATATACACTATATACAATAAACATACAACACATATACAACATATATACAAACTATATACATTTCCGTATTAAAATGAGGAAAATGGAAATTTTCTTATTCATATACAGTCATTCCTGCAGTCATTTTCCTGCAGTCCTTTTTTTTTCCTGCAGTCATATGCGGCACACTGTCAAAGGAGACAGGTCGCCACTAGTGATGGGCGAGTCCTAAATTACTCGGAATCGCTTGACTCTAGCGAGTCCGAGCCCGGGACTCGCTACTCGTTGCGAGTCTAGCGAGTCCAATGTTAATGAATGGGGAAGCGAGTAATAGCGAGTAATGTGCGATTTACAAATCGCAGATGTGTCTCGGAAGCTTCAGCCTGAAGCAATCCTAATTTTGTCAGAGACTCTGACAAAACTAGGATAAGCATTGACTTGCATTGGACTCGTTTACTGTGCTATTAATCGCTGGGAAACTCGCACAGTAAGGAGTCAGGCTGTCTGCTCTGTGCTGGCTGCCACAGCTCCAGGGTCCTAGAGCCCGCCTGCTCTTCATGTGTGTAGCAGAGCTGATATTGTTCTCAGTCTGCTCACTCCCTGTGCATAGACATCTATATCTATGCACAGGGATGTAGCAGAGAGGACATCGCGTTTTGGACTACTTCGGACGGAAGAGGATTTTTTTAATTAAAGATGGAGTCCCTAATGGCTTTTTTTTTATTTCAAATAAAAATTTTTCTCTGTGTTGTGTTTTTTTTAAAACAATTTAATAGAAATTCATGGCGGTCATGTCTAATATTGGCGTGACCGCCATAAATTTCGGGCTTAGGGCCAGCTGATAATACAAAGCTGGCCCTAACCTCTTTATTACCCAGCGTGCCACCGCCACCAGGGCCGCTGGAAGAGCGGGGTTCAGCGCCAGAGGATGGCGCTTCAATGAACGCGCCATCTTCTGGGGCGGCTGCAGGCTGCAATTTGCAGCGGGGGGTGCCCAGAAAGCTTAGGCCCCCCTGCGCTGCGGATTCCAGCCCCAGCTGCTTAGCTGTACCTGGTTAGACATAGAAATTGCGTGGAGCCCCACGCATTTTTTTTTATTATTTCATGAAATTCATGAAATAATAAGGGCTCCCCTATATTCTTGTGTCCGGCCAGGTACAAATAGGCACCTGGGGGTTGGGGGCAGCCCGTCGCTGCCTGCTGGATCCGGCTGGTTCCAGAAATACGGCGAAGCCCACGTGAAATTTTTTTCTGATAAATCCATAAAACAATGTAAATAAAAGGGACTGCATCTTTATTAACCCCTGGACCATGGGCGAGGGGTTAATAAAGATGCAGTCCCTTTTTTAGGATTGTTTTATTAATATTTCAGAAAAAAAATTACATGGGCTTTGCCGTATTTCTGGAACCAGCCGGATCCAGCAGGCAGCGACGGGCTGCCCCCAACCCCCAGGTGCCTATTTGTACCTGGCCAGACACAAGAATATAACATGCTTTTTAAAGGTGCTTGTTTTTTTTTTGTTTGCACTTACGGATTAGCGGTTCCTCCGGGTCCTCATGGGGTTTTCCTCATGGGGTTCTTACTCATGGGATTCCTCCAGGTCACTGTCACTGATGACCCACCCAGATCCACCACCTAGGGAAAGACAGAACACTTCATAGTACATGAGAGCTCTACAAACTTTTCACACCCATGTATCCTTTTAAGACTTACCAGATGGCGAGCCAGCACCCACGCCACCGAGTGATGCTGGCGAGAAAACCTGTGAGGGGGAACCTTCCGATGATGACGGCTGCACTGCTGGAGGCTGTATTGAAGGCCCAGGCGGTGTTGAAGGTCCAGGCGGTGTTGCAGGTGGAGATGTAGGTGGTGTAACATCTTGAGGCGGGCCTAGGGATAGGAGCCTTGATTATAATTTATTGCAATGCTCACTGCATTATCGATATTATAACTGAAGCCTAGGGGCAGGTGTTTATGGGGGGGTTAGGGGCGGTTATTTGCGACCGCTACACTTCAGGCGCTTGGTGCACCCGAGCAGGTGCCGAAGATTGGAGGGTGGAAGGTAAGCCTGTGGGAAAGGAATATACATAGCGGTGGTTATGAGGCACTATCCCGCTATGCATAGTGCCTCGTAAACGGGTAAATCAGATATTGAAAACAAAAAAGGGCAGATTAACCGCCCGCCCATAATATACCCAAGGTTAAAGTGATTATGCCCCTCTGGGCAAGACTAAACTATGTGCTAACTGGGGGCCCTGTGCACTGCGTAGTTTAGGCTAGGCCATAATATACCCGGGCAGAGGTGTATGTAGGTTTTCTGGCACCAATCATCCATATGCGATTTTTACACTTCCATGCACAGTGACTGCTGAAACCAGCAAGAGCTGTTTCTGACAATGAGTATATTACACATTGTCAGGAGCGGGCAAAGATGCGGTCGCGCTCCCTTGCTTTTTTTACAAGTACACAGCAAATGCAACATGTTGCATTTTATGCGTCTGAGGATACTTAGTATATATGTGTCGCACCCCGCTATGCAGGCGTCACAGAGCGGTACTGCACCCGTAAAAAAGGTGCAGATACTCCAGCTGCAGATGGATCACAGGTTGGTGGGTGGAACCCATTAACCAGCACCCCACGTTAGGTCACACGGTAGGAGGTTACCCGGGAGGAATAAAACCACCTCTAGGGGGAACAAGGAGGTCTTTGGCTGAGGCTTTTGTCTTGACCTCCAGGTCTGAGAGCAGAATGGAAAGCTAGAGGAGGGTCTCTCGGCTGAGGGACCAGGAGAGTGGGAGAAAGGACAGATCCCAGGAACAGACAGCCAGTTGGGGAAAGAAGGACTTGAGGAGGTCTATCCTCGACAGCTTACCAGGTCCCGGAGCCCGCACCTGTGGGATACTTCAGGAGGACCACAGAAAATCCGGAGTCCTGGGGAGTCTACAATTCACTCCAGGCACCTGAGCAACCAAAAGAGGGTACCAGGCACCACTTGATGGTTCGGCGGTCAGCCAGCAGAAGGTTATCCGACGGGAGCAAGGATGAGAGGAAGAGTTGAGGTCCGGCTGATTTCAGGTTACCGGGCTTCAGATAACCACTGGGAGACAGGAAGGAAAATACGGGAAGGAAGGCACACACCAAGGGTCCAGCATACCACCTAAGATCTGCCTGCAGCCACCCGTTCAGCTACCTGTTCTCACACCATCAGGAATACTGCACTGTAACTTTTGTATGCAACCAATACAATCGTCAGTAAAGTACCCGGAGGAACAGTGACTTTGGACTCAATTTGCTTTCTTCTTATGAACTTGCTTCCCTACAGGAATGCATCCCCGGAGGTCCAGTCCTACCTGTGGAGGACTACACCATCCTAGCCACGATACCATCTACCTCCGGCGGACTGTAGCGGAGCTGGTGCAAATCACCAGAAACTACAGGTGGCGTCACGACAACAAACTCTGTAAATAGTCCCCTGCAAATATCTCCCCCCTTTTCAAAAGATACCCGGGGTCAGGCGCGGCTGCCATTCCCCGTGACACAGCAGTTAACCCTTGCCGCCTGACACCTTAGTACCCAAAGCCTGGGCGCTACATATGCTAGTGTCCTGAAGCGCACAAATAATGCATGCAGCTCAATGGAGCAGCACTGTCATATGGGTGGCACTGCAGCCAAGTGCAGCGTTTGGCTATCCGAATCTCTGCTCAGTGATGAGATCATGCTGCCGGCAAAGGCAGCCGGGACTATAAGAGTGGGAGCTGAATACGCGGGGGGCTACCACTGGTACACACACCTCGTCCGCACGCGGCTCCACTCTGTACGCGACTCTGCTCCGCACACCTCATACAGACACAGCTCCGTTCAGTACACCTTGTCCGCACGCGACACCGCTCCGTTCGTGGCTCTGCTCCGTACACCTCATACAGACACAGCTCCGCTCAGTAAACACCTCATCCGCACGCGGCTCCGCTCCGTTCGTGGCTCTGCTCTATACACCTCATACAGACACAACTCCGCTCCGTACACCTCCTCTGCATGCGGCTCCACTCCGTACGCGGGTCTGCTCTGTACACCTCATACAGACATAGCTCCACTCTGTACACCTCGTCTGCACGTGGCTCCGCTCCGTTCGTGGCTCTGCTCCGTACACTTTATACAGACACAACTCCACTCCGTACACCTCATCTGCACGTGGCTCCGTTCCATACGCGGCTCTGCTCCGTACACTTCATACAGACACAGCTCTGCTCTGTACCCCTCGTCCGCACGCGGCTCCGCTCCGTACGCAGCTCTGCTCCGTACACCTCATACAGACACAGCTCCGCTCCGTACACCTCGTCCGCACGCGGCTCCGCTCTGTGTGCGGCTCTGCTCCGTAAACCTCATCCAGACACAGCTCCGCTCTGTACACCTCGTCCACCCCTGGATCTGCTCTGTACATGGCTCTGCTCCGTACACCTCATACAGACACAACTCCACTCCGTACACCTCGTCTGCACGTGGCTCCACTCCGTACACCTCATCCGCACGCAGCTTTGCTCTATACACCTCATACAGACACAGCTACCCTACATACACCTAGTCCAGATCCTCTCATAACCACTCACCGCGATATCTCGGGATTTGTGCCCGGATCCTGGTGATGCGATTCCCGGACTTATAACGCAGGTCTAGTTTCTTGCGGATCTGCTTTGCAGAGCGCTCCACCCCTAACTTTCGAGAAAGTCCTCTGCGGATCCTCTCCAACACAGCCTGCTTGTGGAGAACGGGATGTTCCTGCTCTCCACTGCATTCATAATGCCTGGCATCTGTCTCCCTGATCAAATAGGCTATTTCAGCCTGCCCCCAGGGTGAAGAGCGTTTCCTGACCGCCATATTCCTGTCTGTGCACACAAGACTGCTCACCAGAATGCACAGGACACCAGGAAAAGCGTCATGACGTTCCACCGCACTAGCATCATTTGGTAAACGCTGTTGCGACTCAACGGGAATGTTAGTGCGTGCACTATTGTTGTATAAATTTATGGATGTGTGGAGGGAGAGAGAGTGGGAGAGAGAGGGTGGGAGAGAGAGGGTGGGAGAGAGTGGGAAAGAGAGAGAAAGAGAGAGAGAGAGATATGTATAGGTGAATTATACTTTCCCTTTGTGGCACATTAATGTCTGTGTTGGGGAAACTATGCACGTGTACGGTCCCATTACAGTCAATGGGGCAGTGAGACGTCTGCGCAGGATGGACTGCTTAGTAGTGAAGCAATGACAAAAAAAGCTTTAGTACAATAAAACAAACAGTTTATTAGACTAATCAATACAGAAAATGAAAGTAGTGTATCAATGTGATCAGTAGCCAACTATAACATCTGATGCTGCCAAGTAACAGCACCAGGACTGTTAAAAAATTGACAGTACTTTTCTCAGCAGCTCTTCGCATCCTCTGTGTTTCTGCCGTGTGCGAATGTTTGAAGGTCTGCAATTACAGCTGCGTCTTCACGCTATTCACCGAACTCCACTTCCCCATTGGTCGGATCCACAGAGTCCATGAAGCCAGGCGGACTGTATGCAACTGTATCACCCCAGCGTAGAAAGTTGTGCAGCAGGCAACATGCCAAAACAACAGAGTCTATTGATTCAATCTTCATGTTAATAGGCGTGTGGAAAACTCTGAAGCGATTGGCCATAATACCAAAGACATTTTCGACAACACACCGTGCCCTTGATAAGCAGTAATTAATGATGGGCGAATCCTAAACTACTCGTAATCGCTAGACTCCGACGAGTCTGAGTCCAGGACTCGCTACTCGTTGCGAGTCTAGCGATTCTAATGTTAATTAATGGGGAGGCGAGTATTGCAGCGATTCCTCTGCTGCCGGACCCTATAAGGAGTCTGGCAGCAGAGGAAAAACCTGCAAATCCCCATGTTATTCTTTTAAAGCCAGCGGCAAAAAACCGCTGGCTTTTAAAGAATAGTAAAAAAAATAAATAAAGGATTGAATCGGGGGAGGGGTAGGAGGGGGGGTGGGGGGGAGGGTGGAGAGGGGGGGGTGCACCCGACCGGCCGGCTACTTACCGCTGCCTCCACCGGCGCCGGCTGCAGGCTCTTTCCGGAGATTCCCGAACGCTGACTGAAGCAGTGAATAAATTAACTTCCGTCACTGCTCGGGAATCTCCGGAGCAGAGCGAGTCTGGCTGACAGCAGAGTTCAGCTCAGGTCATAATGACCTGAGCTGAACCCTGACTGTTTAGTCAGTTCTCAGCTGTGCTACATCCCTGTCTGTCTAAGCACAGACAGGGATGTAGTAGAGCTGAGATTGTGTTTTGGACTACGTCGGACGGAAGAGGCTTTTTTTAATTAAAGATGGAGTCCCTAATGGCTTTTTTTGTTTTATTTCTAATAAAAAAAAATTCTCTGTGTTGTGTTTTTTTTAAAACAATTTAATAGAAATTCATGGCGGTCATGTCTAATATTGGCGTGACCGCCATAAATTTCGGGCTTAGGGCCAGCTGATAATACAAAGCTGGCCCTAACCCCTTTATTACCCAGTGAGCCACCGCACCAGGGCCACTGGAAGAGCGGGGTTCAGCGCCAGAGGATGGCGCTTCAATGAACGCGCCATCTTCTGGGGCGGCTGCGGGCTGCAATTTGCAGCGGGGGGTGCCCAGAAAGCTTGGGCCTCCCTGTGCTGCGGATTCCAGCCCCCAGCTGCTTAGCTGTACCTGGTTAGACATAGAAATTGCGTGGAGCCCCACGCATTTTTTTTTATTATTTCATGAAATTCATGAAATAATAAGGGCTCCCCTATATTCTTGTGTCTGGCCAGGTACAAATAGGCACCTGGGCGTTGGGGGCAGCCCGTCGCTGCCTGCTGGATTCGGCTGGTTACAGAAATACGGCGAAGCCCACGTCAAATTTTTTTCTGACAAATCCATAAAACAATATAAATAAAAGGGACTGCATCTTTATTAACCCCTGGACCATGTACGAGGGGTTAATAAAGATGCAGTCCCTTTTTTAGGATTGTTTTATTGATTTTTCAGAAAAAAAATGACGTGGGCTTCGCCGTATTTCTGGAACCAGCCGGATCCAGCAGGCAGCGACGGGCTGCCCCTAACCCCCAGGTGCCTATTTGTACCTGGCCAGACACAAGAATATAGGGGAGCCCTTTTTTTTATTATTTCATGAATTTCATGAAATAATTAAAAAAAAATGCGTGGGGCTCCGCGCAATTTCTATGTCTAGCCAGGTACAGCTAAGCAGCTGGGGGATGGAATCCGCAGCGCAGGGAGGCCCAAGCTTTCTGGGCACCCCCCTCTGCAAATTGCAGCCCGCAGCCGCCACAGAAGATGGCGCGTTCATTGAAGCGCCATCCTCTGGCGCTGTACCCCGCTCTTCCAGTGGCCCTGGTGCGGAGGCTCACTGGGTAATAGAGAGGTTAGGGCCAGCTTTGTATTATCAGCTGGCCCTAAGCCCGAAATTTATGGTGGTCACGCCAATATTAGACATGACCGCCATAAATTTCTATTAAATTGTTTTAAAAAAAACACAACACAGAGAAAATATTTTTTACTAGAAATAAAAAAAAAAAGCCATTAGGGACTCCATCTTTAATTAAAAAAATCCTCTTCCGTCTGACGTAGTCCAAAACGCGATGTCCACTCTGCTACATCTCTGTGCATAGATATACATGTTTATGCACAGGGAGTGAGCAGACTGAGAACAATCTCAGCACTGCTACATCTCTGTGCACAGACTGTATGTCTGTACACAGGGAGAGCAGGCGGGCTCTAGGACCCTGGAGCTGCCAGCAGCCCGCAGGACCCGGAGCCCAGCAGAGAGCAGACAGAAGAGAGGTAAGGAGAATTTCTCCCCCCTCCCTTCCTTCGCTCCCTGCTCGCTCCCCCCAGCCCAGTCCTAACTTAGGACGGGGGAGGTGGGGGGACCGGACTCTTTACTGTGCGAGTAATCCCTGCGATTACTCGCACAGTAACGAGTCGGGCGAATCCCTTACTACTCGGCGAGTACCAAGTAGTAACGAGTAGATTCGCCCATCCCTAGCGGTAATTATAAATTTGTCTTTCCGCCATAAGAGTTTTTTGGGGGAATGGTTTGATAAGATTCGGATGAAGCGGAAAGGCTTCATTGCCGATAAAAACAACATTAAGGTTGCCGGTAGTCTCACAGTTTGGAGGCAAGTGCAGGTCACAGTTCTGCAATTGCTCTCCAAAACATGTGTGCTCTAAAACACCACCATCGGAAACCCTGCCATTCATGCCAACATCAACATTTATGAATTCGTAGTTGGTGTTAACAAGGGTCATCAGGATGATGCTGAAATAGCCCTTATAGTTGTAGAAATAGGATCCAGAGTTGGGGGGTTGGGTGATCCATACATGTTTCTCGTCCAATGCCCCACAACAATTCGGGAACTGCCAAAGCTACTCAAAATTGGAGGGAATTTTTTTCCAGTCCGCCTCCATTTTGGGAAACTGCACGTAGCTATGTAGAATTTGAACAATCGCTCTACATGTCTCCAGAATTAGAACGCTCAGCAGGGACCTTGAAACAGCTGCTGAAAAGTGCAGGTCTTGCAGAGAGCGACCAGTGGCCCGGAATCGCAGCATGAATGCCAATCTCTCATCTGCCAGGACAGCAGCACGCATCAGTGTATTCTTCCGCTGAATAAGCGGCGTAACCACTTCCAGCAACATTTTGAAGGATTCCTCTGACATCCGCAGATAGTTGAAACAAGAATCCCAGAAATGAGGGGCAGGCCCTAATTACTATGCACTGCATACCTCACCCTCATCTGTAGGATTTTTATTTATATACACACTCCCCTCAATTTTAAATTATGCAAAGCACAATGGAGTTTTTGTGTTGCAAAGTTTATTCAATTATCTTATGTTAAAAGACAAAAGATGGTCAATCCCACACAGGGGATCTCAATGGGAGTACAGTAAGGCCAATGTAATGGTCTGGAGTGGTTATATCCATACACTTATGCACAACACAAAGAAAAAACACATTTTCATGTCAAGTATGTATTCTTTATCCCTACATCAACCTTCAACATATAGCCCCCGTCACACATAACGAGATTTGTAGCGAACGTCACAGATTTTGTGACGTAACAGCGATCTCGCTAACGATCTCGCTATGTGTGACACTTAGCAGCGATCAGGCCCCTGCTGTGAGATCGCTGATCGTTACAAAGTGCTCTGGGTCATTTTTAGGTCGTTGGTCTCCCACTGGGAACGCTGCATCGCTGTGTTTGAAAGGGATAACGACTAACGATCTCAATACTATACCCAAGAGTGACAATTCCCAACGACCTCTGCATCATTCCGGATCATTGCTGAGATCTGACTGTTTGACATCTCACCAGCTACCCCAAAGTGACGTGCCAGCGATCCCTACCAGGTCGTATTGTTTTCGGGATCGCTGGTGCATCGCTACATGTGACGGGACACTATCTGTTATTCTAATGTGGCACAATCACCTTGGTGAATAAACAGTGGGGACAATGCACCCCTCACCAATACGGTATAGGGGTCTATCTACAGTCCTCCCAATTGGCAGATAGTTGCAAAAATCTTGAGGATCCTTCTCCTGAAGCACTCTTAGAAGTTGGATGTGGGGTAATTTGGACCTCTTCTACAGTCACTCTCTGGTCCACATGCGATGCTTTCGTTTGGAACACCTCTCTAGCATCCTTGCATCATTTCGTCGCCGAGCTCCCTCAACCAGCAATGCAGCAACGACAACAGCACGCTCTGCATCGTTCATGATGTGCAAACTGCAAAAATACAATGTAAAGATGAGAGAAGTTGCAACAAAATAATTAAAAATGTACATGTTAAATGTCATGGAAAACTGTGTTCCATGTATGTGAACAGATACTGCACGGGCCTACAGTATGGGTGTTTACACAGCTAGAAGGCAAGCCCTCCATTTGCTAGCCAGTGTAGAAGCATGACGACACTGTAGAATAGGGCTGTATGGGTGTTTGCACAAGAGACCCCCATAAAATGTCCCCCATGCAAAAGCGTATGTACACAGATAGAAGGCAAGCCCTCCATTTGCTAGCTAGTGTAGAAGCATGACAACAATGCAGAATAGGGTTATGATTCCAGATAATGTCATAGAAGTAAAAATGGAAACGCTACAAAGATCATAATTTGATACCCCAAATGATGCCTACCGTATAGACATTGTAGTATTGCATCCTGGAGACCTCTCTACTATGATCCGCAAACCAGCACACTCAGGAACAAAGTAGCTTTGGAACAAAGGACGGAAGCGCTACTAAGTTGCCTTCTTTTCAGTCAAAGCAACCCAATCAGAACGCAGCAGTGGGCACCAATCGGAGCTGAGGGGGCGGGAAAGGCAACGCAAAATCACGCCTACGTGGCCGGGTTCTGAGTCACTAACGATGTTGTTGTTAAGGTGTCAAACACACTGATGCACACTGCCCTGCGGGAGCACGACGACCAAAAAATGGTCCTGAACGATTTGTAACGATCGACGATCTCACTGCAGGGGCCAGATCGCTGATGCGTGTCACACGCAGCGAGGTCACTGGCTAGGTCGCTGTTACGTCACAAATCCTATGATGTTTCAGCGACATCGTTAGCGATGTTGCTGTGTGTGAAGTACCCTTTTGGAATCATTGTTGATTGCTCTCAGTGGGAGAAACAAGATAATAATCTTGTAGTTGTGATACCTTTTAATGGCTAACAAAAATAAAATAAGTGATGTTACAAGATAAGCTTTCAAGACGTCTCAGGTCTCTTCATCAGGCATGGTATGACAAAATATTCAAAAAAACACAAATATATACACAACCAGAGCAGAGGCAAGGTATAATAAATGGACATTCAAATAAATAAATAAAACAAAGCCTGGAGAGGATCGAGGCTTAGCGATGTCAACGTTTTTATGACCCTAATTTATATGTAAATCTGGTGTTTTCAGTGTGGCTGAAAAACATTCTCCAGATCCACAAAAATGCTTGGCTACTGGTAAATTATTTTTTTTCTCTGTAATTGTTTGACGATGAGACCTCATCCTTACTCTTAGCTGTTGTCCTGTCTCCCCAACATAAAAGCTCCCACAGTACCTCAAGCTGTGGGTTGTAGGTTACCACCAGAGGAACACGATGATTTTCTTCTTTTTCTTTGTATTGGAGTGCTTGACTTCTAGGGATCATTGTGGCCTTAATGATCTGATCATCAATGGAGGTCAGGTGGTAGCCTTGGTTTAAAAATTTCTTTTTTAGATGGTTTAAGTGTTGATTCCAGTCTGCTGGATTGGAGCAAGTACGGTTATATCTGGGGGCCTGGCTGTAGACAATGGACTTTTTAGTGTTTCGGGTGGAAACTGTCCCATCTGAGGAATGTGGGATGGTTCAATCGGTTTCCGATACACCGATGTCTGGAATGAACCATTTAGAATTTCTATGGTGGTATTCAGGAAGTTGAGTTCTGTTTTTGAGTGGTCCAGCATCAAGTTTATGGTGGGATGAAATTTGTTGAAATTGTCATGGAATTTTAGAAGTTCTTGTTCAGTCTCAGTCCAGATTATTAAGATGTCATCAATGTATGTAAAGTGCTATGGAATTAATAGCGCTATATAAATGAATAAATAATGTAGAGGAAGTAGGCTAAGCGTTTGATTTGGGTAGGAGGCTAAAAAGTCATTTTCCAGTTTAGCCATGAAAAGATTGGCGTTCTGGGGGCAATTTTGCTTCCCATAGCGGTTCCGGCGCATTGTAAATACAGTTCTTCACCAAAAGAGAAATGTTGTGGGTGAGGATAAATCTGGTGAGGTTTAGAAACTGATTCAGAAGGGATCCCATTGACTTCATAAAACATTTGGCAGGTGGTAAGTCCATCTTCGTGTGGGATGTTAGAATATAAGGATTCCACATCCATGGTGGCTGAGATGTTACTTTTGAAGAGGGAGCCTATTGTAGATAGCTTATTTAAAAGGTCCATCATGTCCTGTATATAGCTGCCTGTCTTCCTTACTAACAGTTTAAAGACATTTTCCACCCACCCAGAGATTCTTTCAGTGAGTGTTCCCACCCCTGAAATGAGCTCCCTGGGTTACCTGGCTTATGAATCTTGGGAAGCATATAGAAAACTCCCATCTTTGGATGCTCAGTTATTAAGTCCAGAAGGTTTGTGGAATCTGTACCCAAACATTTGATGAGTCTTCTCAAGTCCCTCATATATTTTGAAGTTGGTTCCTCATCCAGTTTGGTGTAGTACTGTATATCCATTAGCTGTCTGTGTGCTTCTTTAAAGAGGACCTGTCACCCCCCTTCCCTGGATTTCAATCTAAGTGCAGCACTTAATGCAGCATGTATGTTGCATTCAGTCAAGGGGTCCCCCATGTGTCAGAGTGCTTGGTGCCCCAAGATATAGCCTTTGTAAAACTCACAGTTAGAAGCCATGATGGCAGTCCCTGGTGCTTGGAGCCACACTGATTCACGGGTGCATTTCACGCCCCCTGCGTCTCTGTGAAACGTTATAAGAAAATGTGCCTCCTAGTAATAGGAAGAAACTGAAGTATGCTTGAATGTATATAGTTTAGGCTGCTTTCACATAACGATTTTCGGTCATTCGATTGTATCCGTTTCAAAACGGATACAATCGGATCCGAAATCGGACCCCATGTTCCCCTATGGGAATCGGATGGGATCGGATGTGCCACTATTGGCATCCGATTTTGGCACCATCCGATCCCATCCAATTTAATCAAGGGCACAAAATCGTAGCCTGCTACGATTTTGCGTCCGTGACTCACATCGGACAGCATCGGATCACTGCTGATCCGAGGCTGCTCCGAGGGCCCACAACATGGGAGCCTATGGACATCGGATCCGAGCTCACCTCGGATCCGATGTCGGCTCCGTACTCCCTGTCTTTCCCTGCTTCTGCTCCTCCATCTTCTTCCCTCTGCTATTCTACTCTGTCTCCCCGCTATTATATTCTCTCTCCCACTATTCTATTCTGTCCCCCCGCTTCTATATCCTTATGTATTCCCTATCCTGTCCCTCTTCTCTTCCCTGTGTGTAAAAAAATTAAAAAACCTCCTCCCGGAGGATACATCACCTCTCACCGGCTCCAACGCTGCAGCACCATCAGGGCAGAAGAGCCTGTGATGATGTTAGAGACCCGGTCACATGACCCGTCAGCTGACCGGGTCTCTTACATCATCACAGGTCCTTTAGCCCTGATAGTGCTGCAGCGTTGGAGCCGGTGAGAGGTGATGTATACTCCCGGAGGAGTTTTTTAAATTTTTTTACACACAGGGAAGAGAAGAGGGTCAGGATAGGGATAGATGAGGATATAGAAGCGGGGGCACAGCAAAGAATAGCGGGGGGACAGAGTAGAATAGCGGGGAGAGAGACTAGAATAGGAGAGGGAAGAAGATGGAGGAGCAGAAGCAGGGAAAGACAGGGGACCGCAGGATCCACATGGATCCTGCACAGAATCGGATTGGATGGCTATTTGCCATCCGATTGCAGGGATCCGTGTGGATCCGTGCCTGTCCGTGGGATCCTCCTTCAAAGTCGGATCCCACAGACAGGCACAAAATTGTGGTGTGAAAGCACCCTTACCCGTTGATGTTGTTGAAAATATAAAAATACTTTTCACTCCCCGGTTGACAGGTACCTATACTCGAGGACAAGTATGTTTCATCAGGGGGGTATGTGGCGCCCCACATGGTCAGGCATCACAGTGGGGTATTGCACTCGTAAAAGTGGTGTAATTTTCCTCAACTGCAAGTGGATGCTGGGCTGGTGGGTGGGACCCATTTATGCACTCCCACACTAGATTAGTGGTGGGAGGTTACCCGGGAGGGATCTAGCACCTCTAGGGAGTTGGAGAGGAGTCGAGGAGGAGTGTGGAGCGAGACGGAAGGTCTAACAGGACAGCTCCAGGCTGGTCATGAGGAAAGATGAAAGGGGATCCTGAGGGGATCCCGAGAGAGGGTGCCTGACGCGTGAGTCTGAGCCCGAGAGAGAAAGTGGGAACCCCAGCGTGTAGCGACCATACTCCAGGGAATTCCCCAGTCCACCATGGGAATGCCGGACGCGAGGAAACGGCCAAAGTCCACCTCTGAAGTCGTCAACCGGCTGCTGCGGTCTGTTCACCGGCTGCAGCACCCTTCCAGACGGAGCGGTCTGCCTGCTTCTTCACGTCGAGGGAGGGGAGCCCCAAGACTACCTTCAAGGAGTAATTGGGTATAGACTCATCCTAGGCGGGGAAGAAAGGACAAGGGTTCGTCAACTAAGGTATACCACGGGTACCTCCATACCACCTGGCATGCACTTGCAGCCACTCCTAGAGCTACCTGTTTCTTTAAAGGGAACCTGACACCTGGATCTAAGCCCCTACACTATCACTACCTGTCCCTGCACCTTCCTAGCTGCTCCCTATCTATCCCTCTCTGAGCTAAATCCGCCCTATAAAACAGCAGAAAAATAACTTATAACTTACAGAAGTCCCTGAGGCTGGGGACTGAAAAGGCGGGCCCAGGCTCCATTCTGCCTCTCCTCGATGCAGCAGCACACGCCCCGCTGGGCGGCGTTATTCTTTCTTCATCGCCACCTCCTCCATTTGGAATCTCCCACCCGCTTTACACTGTAAGGTAGCGGTTAGGATCGGCACGACAGATGGCAGTGACTCAGGTATTTACTCACACAGCAGTTTAATGGCACAGTTCAAGTATTCACAGACCTCTAGGTTCCGGGGCGCAGCCGAGTACAACCTCATGCAATCCCAACAGCTGATATAGAAGCTCTGTACCTTCCCCCGGGTAGGCTGTGTTAGGTCAGCCCACAACCTTTCTCTCCTCACCATCCGCTCATTAGCCTCATGAACGTCCACTCTGAGAGAGCTCATAGGCTGTGTTAAATCTTCACACAGCCCTCTACACAGTAGCTCCTGCTGCTGTCCTGACACACTCCACCCCCTCCCCACAGCCCAGGGCAGCTCATATCATCTCCTATTCACCCGCACACCTGGGTGTCAGTGCTTTCAATCAGCACTCAGCTCCAGTAGCAGCTTACCCTGTGTGTGCTGCTACCGAGCAGAAGATACAATCTCCCATATGCTGTGTTCCGGTCAGGGGACACATCGAGGTCGCATCACCACAACATGATAGGTGTAAAGCAGGTGGGAGATTCCAAATGGAGGAGGCGGCGATGAAGAAAGAATAACGGCGCCCAGTGGGGCGTGTGCTGCTGCATCGAGGAGGGACAGAAGCCTGGGCCCGCCTTTTCAGTCCCCAGCCTCAGGGACTTCTGTAAGTTATAAGTTATTTTTCTTCTGTTTTATAGGGCGGATTTAGCTCAGAGAGGGATAGATAGGGAGCAGCTAGGAAGGTGCAGGGACAGGTAGTGATAGTGTAGGGGCTTAGATCCAGGTGACAGGTTCCCTTTAACAACTTTTGCTGAACTGTGGACTTGTATGCTGATGACTGTTTACAGTAAAGTACCCGGGAGAGTGACTTTGCCTCCGTGTCTTTGTGCCATTTACCATCAACCTCTTTGCTTACAGCTACACTGTCCCGCAGGACCAGCTCCACCTGTAGGGAGCTTTGCCAT
This sequence comes from Allobates femoralis, assembly GCA_033576535.1. Taxonomy (NCBI): domain Eukaryota; kingdom Metazoa; phylum Chordata; class Amphibia; order Anura; family Aromobatidae; genus Allobates; species Allobates femoralis. The sequence continues at coordinate 605,449,632 of JARQOC010000002.1, forward strand.
CCCTGCCGCAATACCATCGCCCTCCGGAGGACTGTGGCAGCTCTGGTGATCCATCACCAGGTACTACAGGTGGCGTCACGTGATAATAACTCTTTTCCTTGTACATAACCCCTCTATTAAAGTGTCACCCAGGCCACGGGCTCAGGCACCGCCACCCATGACATCCCCGCAAACCCTCTGATCCTGATACCCAAGTACCCCATGGCCTGGAGCTCGACAATAGCTCTTTGATTGTACCCATCATGAGATGTTTCCTGTGTGGCACCTGGGTAATGAGACACCTTTTATAGGCCATCAATTGAACCAGCTGCTATTAATTTTCACTAAGTGGCAGAATTACTTTCTAATTATTGATAGATTTCAGCTGATGTCATGACTTTCTATGGCTTTTTGCACCTCTTTTTGAATATGTGTTCAATACTTTTTCTATGTGTCATTTCTCATTATTATAAATAACTTAATTTATGGACATATATGGTTAGGTTTGTTTGGCTGTGGGGATTGGATGGGTAGTTACCAACATATGGTGAGAAATTCATGTCAATAGCAGCTCTAGAAATATATTTACTTAGAAAAATGTTGCTGTGTTCAATACCCGTTTCCCCGCTGTATATTCTAACAATTTTGCATGTATATTTCACTATTATAGTTATTACGTTTAGATAATAATTGATAAGAATAATATTTTTTTGTTATTTTGCATATATATATACCATATTTTTCAGATTATAAAACACACTTTTGTTCCCCAAATATTGGGGGAAAGTGGGGGGTGCGTCTTATAATCCGAAACGTACTTTAGGGGGCGGCTCTGGAACGATGTCAGGGTCTGGAGGAGGCTTGCTGTGGATTGCAGGAGGCAGCGGGAGGTCACGTGCTCCCGCTTATTAGCCTCATATAATATGCACTGCAACCGCTGTTCAACACCTCGGTGCTGAAACCGCACCAAGATATGGACAGGGGATCGGGCATATTACATTGCCTGCAGTCATCCCCATCCTGGACTAAGCCCCACATTTGAGCTTATTTCTCCAACGCTGTCCTCAGTGGCTCCGTGCTTGCGGAATTTGTTGAGTCCTGGGGAGCCGGTCAAGTGATCGGCATAGCAGAGTGACATCATCACTGTGTGCCCCAATCACATGACTGGCTTTCCTGGGACTCAGGAAGTGTGGCAAGCACGGAGCCACAGAGGACAGTGACGGAGGGGTAAGTACAAAGCAGTTTGTTATTTTAGTGTGGGCAGCAGCATGAGGGACCATACAACAGGGATGGGGGGTGGCATATGTGGCGCCCTTGATGGTCAGGCGTCACACCGGGTATTACACTCATAAAAGCAGTGTAATTTTCCCCAACTGCAGGTGGATACTGGGCTGGTGGGTGGGACCCATTCCTGCACTCCCACACTAGAGTAGTGGTGGGAGGTTACACCTGGGAGGGATATAGTCACCTCTATAGGGAGTCAAAGAGTCAGTGAGTGAGAGTTAGTGAAGGAGGGAGGAGGAGTGTGGAGCAAGTCGGGAGGTCTAACAGGACAGCTCCAGGCTGATCCTGAGGAAAGATGAAAGGGGATCCTAAGGGGATCCTGACAGAGGGTGCTTGACGCGTGAGTCTAGGCCGAGATAGAAAGGGGGAACCCCAGCGTGGAGCGACCATACTCCAGGGAGCTTCCCCAGTTCACCACGGGAACGCCAGAACCGAGGACACGGACAGAGTCCAGCTCTAAGGTCATCAACCGGCTTCTGCGGTCTGTTCACTGGCTGCAGCACCCTGCCACACGGAGCGGTCCACCTGCTTTTTCACTGCGAGGGAGGGGAACCCCTAAAGTACCTTCAAGGACTAAATGGGTCTGGACTTATCCTAGGTGGGGAAGAAAGGACACAGGTTCGTCAACTAAGGTATACCATGGGTACCTCCATACTACCTGGCATCCACTTGCAGCCACCCGTAGAGCTACCTGTTTGTTTAACATCTTGCTGAACTGTGGACATTGCATACTGGAGCTGACTGTTTACAGTAATGTACCCGGGAGAGTGACTTTGCCTCCGTGTCTTTGTGCTACCAAAATTTAACCTTTTTGCTTACAGCAACGCTGCCTGGAGGACCAGCTCCACCTGTAGGGAGCTTTGCCATTCTTGCCACAATACCATCACCCTCCGGAGGACTGTAGCGGCGCTGGTGATCCCTCACCAGGTACTACAGGTGGCGTCACGAGACAACCACTAATTTCCCTTGTGCATAACCCCTCTTTGAAGTGTCACCCAGGCCACAGGCTCAAGCACTGCCACCAGTGACATCCCCGCGAACCCCTCTGAGCCTGATAGATGAGTACCCCCCGGGCCTGGGGCTCGACACATATCCAGCACAAGGGCATGTGTACCAGCACAAGGGATTGTGTACCAGCACAGGGACATATGTGCCATCACAGGGTCAAGTGTGCCAGCACACAAGGCATGTGTGCCAGCACAGGGGCATGTGTGTCATCCGATAGGGTCTGTGTGCCATCACAGTGGGCCTGTGTGCCATCACGGGGGAGTATATGTGCCAGCACAGTGGGGCTATGTGCCAGCACAGGGGAGCTATGTCCAATATAAGGGGGCCATATCGAGGATGAGGGATCTGTGTCCCAGGATGGGGGACCACGTACCAGGATGAGGGATATTATACAGTCATATGAAAAAGTTTGGGCATCCCTCTTAATCTTACTCATTTTTTTTGGCTTAAAATTTTGTTTTTGCACCAGCTATTTCAGTGTGATATATGTATAACTGATGGACACAGTAATATTTCAGGATTGAAATGAGGTTTATTGCACTAACCAAAAATGTGAAATATGCATTATTTCAAAATTTGACAGGTGCAAAAGTATGGGCACCCTTCTGATTTTCATGATTTGAATACTCCTAACTACTTTTTACTGACTTACTGAAGCACTAAATTGGTTTGGTAACCTCATTGAGCTTTGTACTTCATAGCCTGGTGTATCCAATCATGAGAAAAGCTATTTCAGGTGTCCACTTGCAAGTTGTTCTCCTAGTTGCATCTTCTCTGAGGAGTGGCATCATGGGCTCCTCAAAACAGCTCTCAAATAATCTGAAAAAAAAAGATTGTTCAACATAGTTGTTCAGGGGAAGAATACAAAAAGTTGTCTCAGAGATTTAACCTGTCAGTTTCCACTGTGAGGAACATAGTAAGGAAATGGAAGACCACAGGGACAGTTCTTGTAAAGGCCAGAAGTGGCAGGCCAACAAAAATATCAGAAAGGCAGAGAAGAAGAATGGTGAGAACAGTCAAGAACAATCCACAGACCACCTCCAAAGACCTGCAGCATCATCTTGCTGCAGATGGTGTCACTGTGCATCGGTCAACAATACAGCGCACACTGCACAAGGAGAAGCTGTATGGGAGAGTGATGCGAAAGAAGCCGTTTCTGCATGCATGCCACAAACAGAGTCGCCTGAGTTATGCAAAAGCACATTTGGACAAGCCAGTTTCATTTTGGAAGAAGGTCCTGTGGACTGATGAAACAAAGATTGAGTTGTTTGGTCATACAACAAGGTGTTATGCATGGCGCCAAAAAGACACAGTATTCCAAGAAAAACACTTGCTACCCACTGTCAAATTTGGGGAAGGGTCCATCATGCTTTGGGGCTGTGTGGCCAATGACGGCACCGTGAATCTTGTTGAAGTTGAGGGTCGCATGGATACCACTCAGTATCAGCAGATTCTGAGAATAAGGTTCAAGAATCAGTGTCAAAGTTGAAGTTACGCCGGGGATGGATCTTTCAACAAGACAATGATCCAAAATACCGCTCCAAATCTACTCAGGCATTCATGCAGAGGAACAATTACAATGTTCTGGAATGGCCATCCCAGTCCCCAGGCCTGAATATCATTGAACATCTGTGGGATTTTTGAAGCGGGCTGTCCATGCTCAGCAACCATCAAACTTAATGAACTGGAATTGTTTCTGTAAAGAGAAATGGTCAAAAATACCTTCAGCCAGGATCCAGGAACTCATTAACAGCTGCAGGAAGCGACTAGAGGCTGTTATTTTTGCAAAAGGTGGATCTACTAAATATTAATGTCACTTTTCTGTTAGGTGCCCATATTTTTGCACCTGCAAATTTTGAAATAATGCATATTTCACATTTTCAGTTAGTACAATAAACCTCATTTCAATCCTGAAATATTACTGTGTCCATCAGTTATTACATATATATACACTGAAATAGGTGTTGGAAAAAACGAATTTTAAACAAAAAAAAATGAGTAAGATTAAGAGGGGTGCCCAAACGTTTTCATATGACTGTATATATTGATTTGTAAGACAGGACATGGGCGTTATAAGACGGAACCCATTGAAAATTAAAAATTTTTTTTCTCTTTTCCTTCACCAAATTTGGGGGTGCGTCTTATAATCTAGTGCGACTTATAAAGTGAAAAATATGGTCTATTTTTTCCTATATTTGTTTTTATTTATCTCTAGCAAAACAAATACTATTTTTCATTTATCAGTTTTAAATACCGTAACTCCCTAATTTCCCATGAGAAACCATATGTTGCAATTCTCTATTTTTGTGCTGAAAAACCTAGCCAGAATTCCTCTTGTTAAATATATCTGCATTATCTATTGGACTATGTATGTACGATGACATCTACCTGGACTTTGTCCAATGAGTGTATTTTTATGGACTTTTCTATGTTGACTTTTTTGAGTCATTTGAAGGTTTTTGCTGATCAACTATGCATTAAGTTGTTCTTGGTAGTCTGTTTCAGAGAATTGGCCCCTAGGGATGAGCGAGTATACTCGCTACTATTCGTTATTCGCCGAATAGTAGCGGTATTCGGGCTACTCGCTACTCTCCGAGTACTTATGAGTACTCGGGAGTAGCGAGTATTCCTAATACCTTCGCAGTGTATCTGTAGATACACTGCGAAAGTAGCCTAAAAGTGAGTAAAAGTTGTTAAAAATAATAAACTTGCATACTCACCTTCCGACACCTGTACCGGGAGCAGAGAAGCTATCCGATTGCTGGAAAATGACCTGTCACTACCAGCCAATCAGATGGCCGGTAGCGATCTGGCCAATCAGGTGGTGCCACGTCACAACCACGTGATCGCTAGCGGCCACCTTATTGGCCAATATGCAAGGTCCTAGATGTACTATCAGGACCTTGCAAACTGGCCAATAAGGTGGCCCCTAGCGATGACGTAGTTGTGACGTGGCGCCATCTGATTGGCCAGATCGCTACGGCCATCTGATTGGCTGGTAGTGACAGGTCCTTTTCCAGCAATCGGATGGCTTCTCTGCTGCTCCCGGTGCAGGCGTCGGTAGGTGAGTATGCAAGTTTATTATTTTTTAACAGCTTTTACTCACTTTTAGGCTACTTTCGCAGTGTATCTATAGATACACTGCGAAAGTATTCATACTCGCTATACTCGCAATGAGTAGCGAGTACCGCTACCTACTCATTGCGAAATATAGCGAGCACGAATATTAAGGTACTCGCTCATCCCTACTGGCCCCGTCTCCAACACTTCTTGCGAGCAGCGCAATTGTTATTCAACTTATTCTCAATACCCATAGTTTTAAGCGAGCCTTAAAACGCATCTCTTTAGACTGGCCTATCACCTCATCTCACTTAGCTAACTATTCCCATTCTGCCCTTTTCCAAATCTGACTTCTTCGGTCATCTGTCTACACCCTCTATGCACTTAATATCACTTTATCTATACTTGTACAGTTCCTGGCTGGTGACTAGATCATGCAGCGTTAAATGAATCTCCTATTTATTATATTAATGTCTTGACTATATATGATGGCACCTTTTAGCATTTACCTTTTGTGCCTCCCCTATCTACCTCATAGATTGTATCTTATGATCAGGACCCTCACTCCTCTTGGTATCGGTTTGAATTTGTGTACTCAGGAATTGACCTAATAATAATAATAGATAATTTTTATTTTATAGCGCCAACATATTCCGCAGCACTTTACAATTCAGGGGTATACGATACATACAATACAATATGTAATAATAATAGCAATACACCAGTACAAATGTAACACAATACAAACCATATGAGACAAAAATAGATAAATGTGGGCGCCCTATGGCTGGGCGCCACAGGGAGGTACTGGCACCCCAATACAGCAGGTGTAGTGCCTCCGTAGTTACTGGTTTTGGGGTTCCCCTTATAGAGTCTGTTCACACACACACAGGACTAGGCCACCTTAGTAATAGAGGGGACTGATTTTCAGTAAGTTCCAGGGGTGGAAGCCTAGGCATAGAGTTGGAAAACCAGGAAGTTAGGAAGAGTTTTAAGTTCAGTTAATATGGAAGGAGCTAATAGGACATTCCTGCAGCTGCTGACATGAGGGCAACCCAGAATAGAAGAACAATCCAGGACCGGTGGAGCCGCTGGTGCCGGACTGGAAAATCTGGGACAGCAACCGCATACCGAGCTGAGGCATGAGTGGTCTACTCCACTGCAAACCATATGACTGCGACCGGAATTTAAGGAAGCCGTTAATGGCCACAAAGAGGACTCCACCTCAGTCCAAAACAGGTCCAGGACACTCTAGATCATGGGCAAAATTCCGGTGGGGAGTATTTGCTGGGGTGTGCTCCCGTCCGTACCGTAAGGAACAACCAAATCTACTAGTAACAGACCAGGGGACTGGCGAGGGATCTCTGCAAAGGTGGTTAAGCAGGGGAAGAAAGACTGAGACCCCGAAAGCCAAAAGGAAGGTACACCAACAGACTCTATAAGGCAACCCGAAACCTGTGGCTACGTTCCCGTTGAACCAGACTGTTACTGTGTACTATAACATCTGCCGGTACCAGTAAAGTGAAGTCGGAGTTGAAATGTGTCTGTTTTGCTTCCCGCTGGTGCCCGGAGGACCTCAGAATTCTTGGAGGGGTAAGAACAACTACTCTCCTCATCCCCGCATCATCCACCCTCGCTGCCCTGAGGTAAAGCTCCACCTGTGGGGAGCTGTACCACACTGAGCTGCACCCATCATCACCTCAGCGGCCGGCCTGCAGCGCCGGTATCCAAATTACTGGGATCCACAGGTGGCGTCACATACTCTTTATCCCTGTAAATATTTCCCCCATCTAACAAATGACAGCCAGGGCACGGAACCGGGAACCCGACCACCCGTGATTCCCCGGTTAAATTCATCAATCCCAAGCTTGGTATCTGAGTACCCCTTGCCCTGGGCTCATCAAATGCATCACTGATCCCATTAGAAGTGAGGTCCCTGCTCGCAAACTTACAATCTATGAGGTAGTAGGGGAGACTCAAAAGGTAATAGTAACAAATGCCATCATATATGGTCCAGCTATCAATATGATAAATAGGGGATTTACATAATGCTGCTTGAACCGTTCCCCAGCCAGGATCTGTACAAGAACAGATAAGGTGCTATTCAATGCATCGGGGTGTAGAAAGAGGATACAAGAGGCCAGATTTGGAGAAGGACAGGATGGGAATATTTACATAGATGAGGTAGATAGATACAATACAATAATTAAGCAAATATAAAGGTGACCCTGATCAAAAGAGCTAACAGTCTGCAACAGGATTGGGGTTAGGTTACACAAGGTACAAGGGTTTATTACAGTGATGGTCCAGGTATTTTGAGGAAGAGGGGGATAGAAATAAAGTTACATGAATGGTCACCAGACACCTGTGTAGAGCTTTTGGGTTTGGTGGAGTTTGAAGAAGAGATTCTGTCCAGAGAGATGGTACTGTATATAGTCCATTCACTAAGGACTTCTATTAGGAAGCATGATAGGCCGCCTTAAAAAGATATGTTTTTAGGGAGTGTCTGAAGCTATGCAAAATGTGGATAGTCCTGATTTCTTTGGGTAGAGCATTCCAGAGAATTGGTGCAGCTCGGGAGAAGTCTTGGAGCCGGGAGTGGGAGGATCGGATTAGTGCAGATGTTAGTCGAAGGTCATTTGTAGAAGGTAGAGAATGGGTGGGGTGATAGACAGAGATGAGGAAGGAGATGTACGGAGGTGCTGCACTGTGAAGAGCTTTGTGGGTGAGAACAAGCAGTTTGAAATGGATCCTGTAGTGTATAGGCAGCCAGTGCAATGACTGGCACAGAGCGGAGACATCTGAGTAATGATTGGCCAGATGGGTGATCCTGGCTGCTGCATTAAGGATGGACTGGAGAGGGGAAAGTTTAGAGAGGGGAAGGCCAACTAGTAGAGAATTGCAGTAGTCAAGGCGGGAATGGATTAGGGCCACGGTAAGGGTTTTAGTTGTTTCCATGGTGAGAAAGGGGCGAATTCTAGAGATGTTCTTCAGGTGCAAGCGACAAGAGCGGATGAGAGATTGTGTATAGGAGGTGAAGGAGAGATTGTTGTCAAACATAACACCCAGACAGCGAGCCTGCTGCCTAGGTGTTATCGTGGTGCCGCACACTGAGAAGAGAGATGTCAGATTTAGGAAGGTTAGTGGAGGGCAGGAGCAGAAGTAGTTCAGTTTTGGAAAGGTTAAGTTTCAAATAGAGAGCAGACATGATGTTGGAAATTGCAGCTAGACAGTCATTGGCGTTCTTTAATATCGCAGGGGTAAGGTCAGTGGCTGAAGTGTATTATTGTGTGTCATCAGCATAAAGATGGTACTGAAAGTCAAATCTGCTGATGTTGTGTCCAAGCGGGGCCATGTAGAGAGAGAAGAGAAGAGGGACAAGGACTGATCCCTGAGGGACCCCAATAGTGAGAGGAAGTGGAGCCAGTGAACGTTACACTGAAAGAGCGGTTGGAAAGATAGGAAGAGAACCAGGAGAGAGCAGTGTCCTTTATGCAGATGGAATGCAGCATAAAGAATAGGAGATGGTGGTCAACAGTGTCAAAAGTTGCGGAGAGGTCCAGAAGAATAAGCAGAGAGTGGTCACCATTACGTTTTGCTGTTAGGTCATTGGTCACTTTGATGAGGGCGATTTCTGTAGAGTTAAGGGGGCGGAAACCAGACTGTAATGCCCGCCTGCCCAGGGAATCCTCATTTAAAGTAGATTCCCGGGCAAAGTGACCTGGCTTCTTACAACGGCGGCAAAAGAGCTGTCTATCCGGCTGATAGCGGTCGCAGGGTCGTCCTCTCGTTGCTTGGAACCTCCTTGGCCTCATCCACGGGACACCTCCTTGCTGGTTGCCAACTCGATCTTCGGTGCAGGCTTGGATCCAAGCAGCTCCTTGATGACTTTAGCCATGGAAATAACGGTGTCTGTCAGGGCATTTAGCTTTTGATTGAGGGCCTCATTAGAGATAGGCTCTCTGTGTTCAGCAGCACTTGCTAACATGGCAGATGTTGCTGATACTCCTGGCTGCTGGGGTGCTGCTGTGGGGCCTTGGGTGAAGCTCAGATCCCGGGGCTCTTCTATCTGCTGAAGATGGATGGCTCTATCTTTTAACTCAGCAAAAGTCATTTCAGGATTCTGAATAATCATCATGCTCTACTGTCCTCTCTGAGAAGGGGATAGGAGGCCTTCTATGAACTGATCAATCACCATTTTGTCAGCTCCCGGGGCTAAGGCAGGTCCTGCTGTTTAAGTGCTTTGAGTGCTTCCTGCAAGTTTAGGGCATAGTCTCTTGCACTCTCCTTAGGCTTTTAATGACATCCAAAGAACCTCATTTTACCTCGGGTGTCAGCACTGGATTTAAATGCTGCTTTTAGTCCAGCTACAAGATGCTCTATAGTATCTTTGTCTCTGTCCGGCCAGGACGTTATTTCCCCCCGCACAATGCCAGTTAACTGTCCCATTATCATTCCAACACGCTGGGCTTCAGTTAGGGGGTACATAACATAGTATGCTTGTATCTTAGTAATAAAGTCATTAAGGGTGTTGGACTCACCGGAATATTGTGGCAGCCACATTGCTCCGCCGGGTGCTCTGCCGCTGCTCGGCGCCACTGGATCTCCTTGGTGTGACATCCTGTGCCCCCTTAGTTAAGGTTAACCCTCCTGTCTTCCGCTTCCGTCCGAATGTCTTTTGAAGGTTCCGCGGTGCACCAGGGATTCTCTTCCCCGCCGGATGTCATCAGAGTGCACCGCTCACGATGACATGCCCCCTTTTCTTCCCGCGCGTCAGGTGCTCTGTAATGGCGGAATTTCAAAATTACAGTTCTTGTGGCGCAGTTTGAAAACAGTTTTTCACACAAATCACGGCACACAATGCCCGGTTTACCGGGCATGGTAGATCCTGTTTGTGACGCCAAGATGTGTGGCCCACTGGGACGGGGTACTCGGTACCGGACCGGGGGTAGCACTGGGGAATGATCACGGCGGTCTTGGTCCGGAAGTTAAAGGGGAATTATTTACAGGAATGAAGTTGTGATGCTTCCCACAGGTTGTGGTCAGGGTGACCACCGCTGCTGCAGACCCTCCGGGGATGATGTTTAGCAGTCGGTGATGAAACGGCTCTCTGCAGGTACAGCCTTGTTCCCCGGGGCAGTGAAGGTAATAGTCTATGATGGATGCTGAATAGGGGTAGTGGTAGAGATGATAGCTGCTTGTGAGGGAATGTAGGGTTTGAGCACAAGGATCACACAGACTCACGGTTTTGTAGTTTTCCACGTCTTTACTGCAGTTGTTGGTAAGCAGAGTATTGTCCACCGAGTTTGTACCGGGGCTGGGTTATTCCCACCCTGACCGGGTCCTTGGCTTCCTACTCCTGCGCCTTGTGTGTGGCCCTGCTGCTGCTTTAGCTGAACTGCTGGCCCTGTCTCTCCTCACAGGTACCCCCTTGCTAGGCAACTTAAGTCTTGTCTGTGTATTTCTGACCCCGCCGTGTTGCTTCGCTGTGGTACAGTGCAGATCTATAATCTCCACTAATCCGGTGTTTACTGTGCTGCTGGTGTCAGGCACAATTTTGGATCCGGTATCCGTACTTTGCGCTTCTCCGGGGTAATTTAGGAGTAAGTCAATCTCCCAGATGTGTTCTCCTGTTCTCTAAACGCCTCTCCTCAGACCCTGGCTAGGCCTGGAATTGAGTAGCAGACTGTGGAGAAGCCTAAGGCAGCTCCTTTACACCACAGTCTCTCTTCCTCAGTTCTCCCAGGAACTGAACTCTTCACAGTACTGCTACGTACTGAACTGACTACTTCCTCTCTACACCAGAATATATACAGTCATGACCAAAAGTATTGACACCCCTGCAATTCTGTCAGATAATACTACGTTTCTTCCTGAAAATGATTGCAATCACAAATTCTTTGGTATTATTATCTTCATTTAATTTGTCTTCAATGAAAAAACACAAAAAAATTGTCCTAAAGCCAAATTGGATATAATTCCACACCAAACATACAAAAGGGGGTGGACAAAAGTATTGGCACCCTTAGAAAAATCATGTGATGCTTCTCTAATATGTGTAATTAACAGCAAATGTAACTTACCTGTGGCACCTAACAGGTGTTGGCAATAACTAAATCACACTTGCAGCCAGTTGACATGGATTAAAGTTGACTCAACCTCTTTCCTGTGTCCGTGTCTGTACCACATTGAACATGGAGAAAAGAAAAAAGACCAAAGAACTGTTTGAGGACTTGAGAAACCAAATTGTGAGAATTGTGAGGAAGCATGAGCAATCTCAAGGCTACAAGTCCATCTCCAAAGACCTGAATGTTCCTGTGTCTACCGTGTGCAGGACCACCCGTGACTTCCCCAGCAGTAACCCGGTCCGATAGCGAGTACCCCCGTCCCCATGGGCCCGACGACCATAAAATCTGATGATTTTGGTCGACTTGTCCGTCTTTGTCATGCCTGTTTCACATTAGCTTTTCTGTCCGCAACGTACACCTGCATACTTCCTTCCTGGCATCCGCATGCTTTTTGTGCCCCTATACTTATCATTGTGTACAAAGGTACATGCACTGCCATCAGTTTGTATGAGTCTGCGTTCCTGTGCATCGTTCTGAGGTGCCCGCCGAACGCAACATGTTGCATTTTTTTAGGTCTGAAAAATGCGCAGGCATGCGCATACAGATGAGTACGTCAAAACAACGCATGAATGTCTATGGGAATACACTGGTACGCAAGGAGATATGTGCATGGATGCGTTTCATGTGCATGTGTATTTCAGACTGAGCATGTCCAAGAAGTTTTCCCATGAGACACGCCCATTGGGCATGGCTTGTCACAAGGAAATTCTCCTGGAAATATGGGACGCATGCGCATAAAAAACCCAAACCCATGCAAACGCACACATGCACATCGGTTTTTCTGGCGTCATGCGTAAGCAGATGTGGATAAAAAGCACTGCGTAAGCATGCGTTTGCATGAGTTTTGGCATGTGTTTGTGCATGTGTATGATTTGCGTGCTTTCCAAACAATAATGTGAAACCAGCCAAACTTTGTCCAATCTTGCATTTTATTTCTTTTACTGAGGTTGGCTTCACACCTCATTTTTTCGGCTGTCAGGCTATGTCCGGTGCTTCGCAGGAGGCACCAGACACAGCCTGACAGCTCCAGACAAATAGAACCAGAGGGCTAATATGCCCTCCTTTCCTGTTTGTAGCCTGATTCAGCCGAGTGCAGCTGAGGTAGCTTTCCCCTGCTGAAATGGTGTTGAACCACTTCACAGGGGACAGCTCCCTGGTGCTGAAGTTCAGCGTAGCTCACGTCCGGTTCCCGGATCCTCCCGGATCCTCCCGGATTGGGGCAATCCGGTGCCATAGACTCCCATATTAGGGTGCGCCGGATTGCCCAGATCCGGGAGGATCCAATTTGGGCAGATTTTTCACCCCGGACACGAAAATGCTGCAAGCAGGATTTTTGTGTTCGGGAGAAAAATCCGAATGCACCCGGATCCTCCCGGACAGATGGAAACCCGATGGCAGATAGCTGCCATCCGGCTCCATCCGGCCCCATAGGGCTGTATTATGACAAAATCGAGTCCGGGGCTGTCAGGTTCTCCCAGGACAGCCCCGGACCTGATTGTGCCGTGGTGTGAAGCCAGCCTAGAGAGGTCTTAAAGGGAACCAACCATCAGGTTTTGTAAGTTAGAAAGTAAAAGCAGTGGCATACAGGCGCTAGGATGGTGAATTGAATCATACCTGAATGTTTCTAATAAGATGTTTGCTTGCAGAAATAACTTTAGTTAAAGTTGAAGAAATGTGTTCAGAGGTGATTGACATGTGCATCAGAGGCGGGACTTTGTGGGTCGCGTCCTCTGTATAGGTTCCCCCTCGTGCATCCTTCTGATATCCTCCCCTCCTTTCTTTATTTAAATTTTGTGCCACAACGCCATTGCAACTGTTGATGACGCATTCACACTGCTAAAGGAATGGTGACGTTGTTAAGATAATGCCGGATTTAGCGCATGCATGTAGCGCGATCTCCGACACCATTTTACTGAGGACACTGTGGAGACGAACATGAGCAGCATCGGCGCATGCACAAACTGAGTTTTTTTCATCTGTGCATGTGTCCCTGGCACTCATGCCTGTGTCCTCAGTAAGGCCTCTTTCACATCAGCGTTTCTCTCTGATTGCGGCAGATTTACTACATCTGCCGCCTAACCGTCACACTTGCGGTTCACCTGCAGCAAGCCCCATGCAATATCTCTGAGACTTGCGGCAGGTACGTCAAGTGTGGTATAGTTGCGGTTTTGGCACTTGCGGCAGCTGCGGCCATGAAAAAAACGCTGCTTACCGCGTTTTTTTCACGGTCGCAACTGCCACACGTGCCGAAGCCGCAACTATACCGCACTTGCTGCACCTGCTGCAAGCCCCATAGACATTGCATGGGGCTTGCCGCAGGTGAACCGCAAGTGTGATGGTTAGGGGCAGATGCGGCAGATGTGGTAAATCCGCCGCATCTGCCGCGATCAGCGAGAAACACTGATGTGAAAGGGGCCTAAAATAGTGCCGGAGTCAGTGTATGAGTGTAGCACAATCTCCGGCACCATTTTACTGAGGACACTGTAGAGAAGAATACGAGCAGGCGCATGAACAAACTGAGTTTTTTTTTCATCTGTGGACTGGGTCCTCTCCCCTCCTGTACGACTTGATTGTCCAAATATATTGTACTTGTCTCGTCTCCCCTTTCCATATGTAAAGCACCATGGAATCTAATGGCACTATATAAATAAATAATAATAATAATCTGTGTACGCGCCCCTACCACTCATGTTCGACTCCATAGTGTCCTCAGTAAAATGGTGCCGGAGATTGCACTAAACTCATACACTGACTCCAGCACCATTTTAATGACTTTACCATTCCTATAGCAGTGTGCACATGTCACCAGCAGTGGCAAAGGCCGTGCGGCATAAGATTTAAATAAAGAAAAGAGGTGGCATATGACATGTGCTGCAAGGGCGGGCTTTGGCGGTTAGGTCCTCCGTATAGATTATGCCCCTCGTATCCTCCTGATATGCCCCGCTCCTTTCTTTATTTAAATCTTGCGCCGCACCGCCATTGCCACTGCTGGTGACATGTGCACACTGCTATAGGAATGGTGACGTCGTTAAAATGGTGCCAGAGTCAGTGTGTGAGTGTAGCACGATCTCCGGCACCATTTTACTGAAGACACAGTGGAGTCGAACATGAGTGGCAGGAGCGCATGCAGAGAAATAAAAACTCAGTTTGTGCATGCGCCGATGCCGCTCATGCTCTACTCTACTGTGTCCTCAGTAAAATGGAGCCAGAGATCATGCTACACGCATGCGCTGAATCCAGTGGCAATGGCGGCGTGAGATTTAAATAAATAAAGGATGGCGGCACATAAGGAGGATGCAATCTATACGGAGGACGTGACCCACAAAGTCTCTCACCCCTACTGCATACATCAAACATTGCTGCACACATTTCCTCAACATTAACTAAAGTTATTTCTGCAAGCAAACATCTAATTAGAAGAATGCAGTTATGATTCTAGTCACCAGCCTTTATGGTGCTGCTTTTACTTTCTACCTTAAAAACCTGATGGCTGGTTCACTTTAAGCTAACATTGCCTTTCTCATTACTAATAATACTTATTCACTTTTAATTAAATATCTATTAAACTAAAATATGTTTTTTTTGTCCTGCTTATGTGTCACGTTTGTCTCCCGTCCCTTGGAGACTTGTGACAAATTTGGGAGCCGAGTCTCGTTCCTTTATAGAGACTTTATATTAAACGTGTTTCTTTCCTTTAACAGTGTAGGTATTAGGCTATGTGTCGACACTACTTTTTGGGTGTGTGGCACCCACTGGTCGGTGCGCCACAAAGGGGTACTGTACCCAGACCAGTGTGTGCGGTATTCCAGTGACCAGTGGATGGAAAGTTGATCTGTGGCTTTCATTACATATTCACACACCTAGAGCTAAGGGGCCAATTGGCTAAACAAGTTACCAGGGTAACCGGTCCCAGTGGGAGGTCATATAGGTGGGAGTGAATAGCGGGAAAAAGGAGAGAACGTAGAGACAGACCATGAGGGAAGTTGAGGAAGGAGGACCTTACAAGAGTTGCAGAAGAGGGCGCCTGAAATGGAACAGTGGCCCAGACAGAAGGGGGAGCCCGAGGGTGTTGGTAAACACCTGGAGCCAGACCGTCCTAATAACCAGTCTGGGGGAAAATCCCAGTCCGAATAGTGGGGAACTGGCTCCGAGAGCGGTGCAGGAGAGTTCAGGCCTGAGCCGCCAATACCGGAGGGCCGTGGTCAATCAGATAGCCATGACCCAGTCCAACGCACATCCCCACCAGGATCTCTGTCCAGGGTTTGAGCCCCTTCTAAAGGGTAACTCTCCCCTTAGAAAGAAGGGTAACCTCTAACAGATCCGTGGGCCTGGTGCAGAACAAGTGGATCGCTGCAGGGCCACCCTAAGGAAGCAGGAGCAGCGCAGAGAAAGTGAGGACAGAGGGCAAAGCCGAAAGAACAAATTTGAAAGCCACAGAAGAACACCTCATCTGCCGGTAACTACCCAGGCCAGCTACCCGAGAATGTAAACCTGTTTGTTGCCTGACGGTTACCAGTAAAACCCGTATAGAGACTCAGCAACGTGTGGTGTGTTGTTCTTTCCTGCCGTGAGAGATCACTTAACTTCTCACCTGCAGAGTGGCTTCCCTGTGCCTGTTATCACGACAACTAGTACAGCAAATCTGCCTTCGGGATTCTGCTGTGCCTGCTAGGAGCAAGACCAACTGGCTGCAGTAACATCATTCCCCAGAGGTCTGACAGCAGTGCTGGTGTTTTCATCAGATACTGCAGGTGGGTCACGAATAACACATGTTTATTATTTTAACTTCCACATTTTTCAGCGACCACTAGGGCCACGGACCCGGGCACTGGCCACCAGTGACAGCAACCAATGCCCGGGATTCGAGTACCTAAGGCCTTGGAGTGGGTCAGGTGCAGGGATTTTCTGCATCAAAAATGCTGCTAAACTGCATCCTGTGGCAGAAAAACACAGCACAAAACCCATGTGTTTTTTTATACATTTTTGGTGATGCCTTTTTTTCACTGTTGTCAATGCCTGTGAGGCCTGAAAAAACACACCAAACAATTGACGCTCTTTCTTTTGTTCTGACCACAAACTGCAAGGGAAAAAAAGCATCCTTGAGACAGTATTTCAGAATTCTCATAGACTTGCTGGGGGAAGGATAGGCATGCAGTCTTGTGACTGAAGGTGACAATAATGCAACAAAAACGCATCAAAAACACATACAAAAACTCAGGGTAGCACATAGCCTTAGCCTACATTCACACAGGGCGTATTTCCTGCGCCTTTGAGGGCGCGCCTTTTTTTCTGTGTTTTGTGGCCGCGCTATTTAGTGTGGGTAAAAAAACGTGGTGCATTTATGGCCACATTTCTCTCCCAAAAGTGCAGGAGGGAATGATGTCACACGGGGTAGGAAGAATCCTGTGTTCCTCCCCCGTGTGACAGGCCTTTTGGCTTTTGCAGTGTATTAATACACACTGGAAAGCTAAATAAAAATTATCAAAAGGTATTAAAAATAAAAAAATAGAATACTTACCTCTCCGCCGGATGTTCCCGGTTACCGGTACCTGAGACATCCACGTCTATTGTGCTGCCATGACCTTCAAGATGTGATTGGCCAGTAGCGATCATGTGGTACCATACCACATGATCGCTACAGGTCAATCACAGATCTGGAAGATCTTGGCAGCACAATAGATGTAGATGTCTCAGGTACCGGTAACCAGGGAACATCCGGCGGAGAGGTAAGTATTCTATTTTTTTATTTTTAATACCTTTTGATTAATTTTCATTTAGCTTTCGCAGTGTTATTAATACACTGCAAAAGCCAAAAGGCCTGTCACACGGGGGAGGAACACAGGATTCTTCCTACCCCGTGTGACATCACTTCCCCCAGTGTCCGCCATTATACGCGCTGGAATTGCACATTGTCTGAACGGCGATGCGTAATTACAGCGGTTATAATGGGGCCTATGAGAGAAACTGTTTACTTAAAAGCGCCAACAATTGACATCTTGATTCTTTTTACGTGTGCGCTTTCTCCAATAAAATTTCCATTCACTTTGCCGGCAGATCAGACACGCTTTTGTGGGAAAAGCGCGCACAAAAAATCACAAGAAATGCGCGCTCTGTGAACATAGCCTTAATGTCAGTTTCTGTTGCTAGCAAAGCTTTTAGGTGCTCTACCCAATTGTGGCTACTTTGTGACCGCTGCCATTTCCTTTGTATGGTCACATGAACTTCATACGTAGCTGACGCACCCAGGGCAGGGTACTCAGATCTCAGGCTCAGTCTGGAGGTCACGGGTGGCTGCCTGAGACTGTGGCCCTGGTGGTCAATGAATTAGGGGGAAATAATAAAACAAAATAAAGTTCGTGACACCACCTGCAGTACCTGGTGATGCTCACCAGCGCCGCCACAGCCCTCCGGTGGTCGATGGTATTGCGGCAATGATGGTATAGTCCTCCGCAGGCAGGACTGGACCGCCGGGGCAGCGATTCTGTGGAAGGAATTAGTTTGCGCAAGGAAAGATGTAGCAGAGTCAAAAGTCACTTCACCTGGTACTTTACTGGAACTTTTTGCAGAGTCATTACAGTTCACAGTGCAGTATGATGTAACAATGACAAGTGGCTATGGGTGGCTGCAAGCAGATCTTTGGTAGATAGACGAACCCCCTTTATGAAGGTGAACCTTCTGTTGATCACCGCAGCCAGCTACCGCGGTCTGATTCCCCTCTAATGAATGCTTTAGGAGTCAGGGCCATACCTGGAGATACCCCCGTTCAACGGATTCTCTGCAGGCCGTGAAGGTTCCTACAGGTGCGGGCTCCGGTACTTGGTTGCTTTCCTAGAGCGAACTCAATACCAGCTCTTTGAGTCCCTTGCTCCTTTCTTTCCTCTTCCTGGGATCTGTACTTCTGTCTCCCTTCATCTTTCGTGCCTCAGGTTCCCATCCTGAACTTATCTAGTTCTCCAACCCTGAGCTGCCACTTTCCTTGACCGACTTCCTCCCCGAGTCCTAGACTGCTGACACCCTAGACTAGACCAGCTCTAGTGCCCCCTGGGGCTGACTATATACCCTCCTGGGGTCCCTCCCACCATGTGACTAGTGTGGGGTGTGGGTATAGGGTTCCTCCTACTGCCCATAGATCCACTTGCAGTGGGGTAACTACACCGCTTTTATGGGTGCAGTACCCCTTTTGTGGCACCTACATAGTGGGGCGCCACATAGCCAAGCTACCTGGGTGGAAGGAGCTATTCTGGAGAGCTGACGCTTGCTAAGCCATCTGCTGACTAAGAGAGTGGCAGGATCCATGAAGTCGTGTTGATGTTTCTTGTCTATCTTCCTTGCCTTCTTGTTGTATTAGTTCAGTGATGGGACTAGTGCTCTCACTGTCCATCTCCCTAGTGAGGGTTTAGAGCAGGGCTAGCGAGGGACTAAGTATCCTGCATGGCAATGGGGTGAAAGAACCCATATATGGACAGTAGGGAGATCAGGGCACAACCACAGGTGAGTGCAGGAGGTCTCCCTTTCCACCGTCCCCTAGGAGCAGGGCCTTCCCCGTTGTATTTGACACACCAGTGTTCCAATTGTTTGTAGTTCTGTGTTGTGTGCCAGACGCCGTTGATCTTGGCGCCACTGTCACATACTGTATGCAAACGCATCCTAGTCCATGGCATGACATTTGATTTCTCTTTTCCAAATACATCATTATTTTTATTTATCTTTAGAGCACCATTGACTCCATGGTTCCATGGTGGTGTACATGATAATTATATGGAGTGGATATTAGCTGTTATTTATTTTCCAACACTAATATTATTCCTTTTCTATGTCATTTATACATATTCATTTTTATTCATCAACTATTTGCATAATGGAACTACTGAAAGTTATTCCACCGCACACTAGAACACTAAGGGCCTTTTCGCACCCATTGATTACGATGGAAAACACTATGAAAACGCATGTAAAAACGCATGTCATTTTCAGAAAATGCAAAACGCATGCGTGTATGCAAGGTTTTGGGCTGCGTTTGCAAAAATGCATGCGTTTTGCGTTTTCTGAAAATGACATGCCTTTTTACATGCTTTTTCATGTGTTTTCCATTGTAATCAATGGGTGCATTTTTGGATGCATTTCTTTGCGTTTCTATGCGTTTTTGCACTGCAAAAACGCATAGGAACACAAATGCAACCCCCCTCGGATGTGAACTTAGCCTAAGACACTCTTAGTTTTCTAGTGTGCAGTGGAATAACTTTCTGTAGTTATCTGTCTTTTCCACTACCACCTCTTTACATTTGCTAAGCGTCCTAGTCAGTTTTTTGTTAAATTTGTATTATTTTTTTCTGTCTGCACACCCTCACCTGTTAACCATTGTGGAATCATCTCCCTTATAGCTAGGATCCTATCTGCCCATACAAGCAGATTTTTAATTGCATATAGAGGCATTTCAGGTCCTGATACATGAGATGCATCTTCTCACGGTTATCGGGCTCATATGCATTGGCCAATACATTAGCTAAGCAACTCCTTGATAAAAATATACCTCCAGCAGTAATGCTATGTCATATTCTCTCTGTTCAATTATACAGTAAGCTAATTGTATTTTTCCCTTTTTATCTAATGTTCCTAAGTGCAAGGCCATAGTCTTATTAAATTGTTAGTATTCTAGTGTGCAGCGGAATAACTTTCTGTAGTCATGTTTTTTTATGCCAGCACCGTATTCACATTTGCTAGGTGTGCTAGACAGTCTTTTATTAAATTTGTGTAATGGCACAAATTTAAAACCACGTGACTTGGTGTGCATCTGCAAGGGTTAATTTATCTCTTCTCACTCGGTCTAACACTCATCCCTATATTAGGCTGAAAAAGTGAGCATAAATCACACCTTGACACAGTCCACACACGCCTAGCTACACAACACACTGCCACACTCATCAAACACACAGGGTGATGAGACCCTGAAATATACTACTGTCTGCCAATCAGATCACACACTCTAAGGCTATGGATTCTTTCAGAGCATACAAGGACCACAATTGTTAAAATGTTAAGTTTTAATATAAAAAGTTACAGTGCTTACAATAAAAAGATATAAAAGATAAAAATAAAAAGTACATACAGATATGCAAAATAGTTATAAAATAAAAGGAAAAAATTATAGAAATACCTAAACTTTCCAGTCTAATTTCTTCTGCTTCCTGGGGAAGGAGAAATGAAATAAGGATCAGATCAGCATTGTCTGACCTCAATCTGTGAACCAAGACCTTTTTTGTCTGCAAGCCTTTTATAGGCCCTTGGAGTTGAAATTTCGAGGACAGCCTTTAATTTAAATATTCTAATCCCTGATCTGTGACTGGACCATTGATAATTTAGCAATGAATACATTACATTTCAATGCTCTTTGTCTTACAGCACTTTTCTTTCCACAATATGGAATGTAAAGCTGTGCCATCAGGGACCATTTGTCAAATCCTTCGAAGCCACCAGAGATATGATGGATTACAACCTCTGTGTATTCTCAGGAGACCCCCTGTGGTTTCAGATCCTGTGGACAGGATGGATATAGGTCATGACCTTTTGTGTAGGGATGCAGCCTGTGAAAAAATGTTCATTTACTGCTGTGGTCATACATTCCCTTACAAATGCATATTTTTTCTCTACAGGACCCCCTTTAAAGTAATGATATATTATCAATGTTTGCATATATTCGTCTACATATTACATTTCCTATTTATTATACATGTATCTCTATGTACATGTTTCTATATTTATTGTAGTTTTAGCATTCCTTTTCATCCTTTTTTCTTATAAATAAGAATGTACTTATATTTTTACACCTTTTACACGTCAATCGTTTGTCATTTTATTCATCCTAGCAGCATGTGGCCATATCTAACTGCTACAATTGTACACACTCACATTTGCATCCCTTTAGTCATAGATTCACTGCAGCTCTTCATCCCGTTAGTAATGCCTATTTTCATCTCTATCCAGGCGATATCGTGACTGTCCATTTATGAACAGCATTGTGATATCCACATGCGATAATACTTTTTGACCATGTCTAATATGGCACTAGGGATATTACATTGTCATCACTTCTGATTCAGAGCACATACCTTATAGTAATTTAATCTTATCTTCTAAGGTAACAAATTGCAATACATGATTGGTCTGATACCTGATTTGGCCACGTCTATGATGCATTCCCTATATCATTTCTGATTTGTTAATTACTTTATAATACCATTACTTCTGGACTTTTTTGTAATAGTTTGCAATTTTTTCTGAACTGATGTATACTTATGCTTTTTATTGCATTGTTATTTATTTACCACTTTTTTTATTGTCATTTTTGTTTGATTTCTATTTCCTGATCCACTTGTATTGTAATTATATTCAATATATTAGCTCTTATTTGGTTTCTGTGGAGCCCATTGGATCATTTATTCTTTGGACTGAGAGGTTGAGCCCCCTGCTCTATGTCAATTATTTATTTGTTGTAGATGTCCTTGCATTGGGTCGCCCTTAAATGATCTGTTTTCCAATTTATGATGGCAGTGCAGCTATTTATCTGGGTATAACTTAAGATGAACGTCAGTCTTCAACTGCGGAAAAAGGGCAGATTTTCTACTAATAAAAACTGCATCATATCATAAAGTCGCAAATTATACAAGCTTGAAGCAAATGAATAATAATAATCACATCCACATTTTTGGGCAAACCCAAAAAATTAAAGGATTGTTAAATCAGAGCAAAGAAGGCTGGAAAATAACAATGAATAAAATGCTAAATTTTGTATTAAAAAAGGTGTAAACAATATGAATCTGTATTCAAAGTAATTAAAGTAATTAATAGGAGGTTAAATGAAGACGAGTCAGTCTACTAACACCATAGAAATAGAAACACTATGATAAATCTGGCACATTTTAGTTGAAGTTTACACTGTCTAAGAATTAGGTAATGTTGATAAATGTGCCCATATATCTCTTTTTTGCAGTATTTATATTTAATACAGATAGTTTATTTTTTTTTCAATTTTTGGACAATGTAGTTCTGTTTTATTTCCTCTAGATGGCAGTATTAGACAAGTCTAGTTGTCATGCAACTATGAATCTGTATACAAATAGCCTTTTCAGAAGGAAGAGGATGTAATCTCTGGTGCCATCTATTGGATGTAACAATCCTAAAAGTCAATATTCCCTACGGGTGGGTTTGAAGTTGTAGAAAAATATGAAACTAAGGCTGGGTTCACATTTGCCCACGATGTTCCTGAGCGCAGCAAGATGCAGGCACTATGCGCTCCTATGTTTAACATAGGAACTCACAGTGCCTGTGGGCACCTGCGCTCAGCTACCTTTGCGTTCGGCTGCGCATAATTTATGCACATGCCGAACACAACATGTTGCATTTTTTGTGCTTGGATAGGTGTTTGCTTTATGTGCATGCAGACAGCCGCGCACAAGAAATGAATGGATGTCAATCTGTGTGAATTGCCATCTGCTGGCAAGCGCACAGACGCTGCGGAAGATGACCTCCTCTGAGTTCATCTACAGGTGAATCCTGTCCCGCAGTTCTCTTCTTCTTTCCTCTTTCTCCTTCTTCTTTCCTCTTCTTCTTTCTTCTTCTATCCTCTTCTTTCTTCTTTTCTTCTTTCTTCTTCTGTCATCTTCTTTCTTCCTCCCTGCCGCCACTGGTTTAAAATAGCCGGCGGGAAAGCCAGCAGTGACACTGCCGGCTTTCCTGCCCCGCTAATTCAAATGATCAGCATCATCATTTGAATTAGCGGGGCGGGAATGAATTAGCGGGGTGGGAAAGCCGGCGGTGAACTTTACCTCTGGCTTTCCCTCCGGCTATTTTAAACCAGCGGCAGCAGGGAGGAAGAGATCTCTGCCGCTGATCTCCGCCTCCCGGCTGCCACCGCTGTTGGGTGGCAGGGCGGCTCACAATCACATTTTCATGTGAATGCATGCGGACAATCTCCGCTGCGTTCACATGAAAGTGTTTGCGTTTGGCACTGCATGTGCGGTGCATACGCTGCAACGCCGAATGCAAATGTGAAGCCTGCCTAAGTGATACTCATCTACTGGCACCCACCTGGATCCCTTCAGACTGCTCCATGGCCTGCGCTGACACAGGAGGAAGAGAAGTCTCCCATACACCAGCAATCGGACTATTGTGGATGGTGATGAGCTGCAGTGGCCAAGCGACTTGATCAGCAGTTTATACAATGTTTTTCTGATGATGTGCTGCCGAAGTCTGCCCCATCCTTTTGGTATAGGAAGATAAACCATTGGCTTCTTACTTCACAGAGAAAATAGAAAACATCCATCAGGAAATCAACTCCCAATCTCAAATCGCTGTTAACTCTACCTCTCCCCATATTTCCTCTGGCTCACTGTCCATTTTTGACCCGGTTACAGAAGAAGAAGTCTCCAGGCTCCTTTCTTCCTGTCGTCCCACCACATGCACTGCTGACCCCATCCCCTCACACCTACTCCAGTCTCTCTCTCCGGTGGTCACCACTCACCTAGCCAAAATCTTCAACCTCTCCCTCTCTTCTGGCATCTTTCCCGCCTCCTTCAAACACTCAATCATTACTCCATTATTAAACTTCTCTTGACCCATCCTGCACAAATAACTACAGACCAGTCTCCAATCTCCCCTTCATCTGTAAACTCCTGCAGCGCCTGGTCTACTCCCGCCTCATCCGTTACCTCTCCACTCACTCTCTTCTAGACACATTACAGTCTGGTTTCCGCCCCTTGCATTCTACAGAAACTGCTCTCCCCAAAGTGACCAATGACCTTTGGACGGCAAATTGTATTGGTGACCACTCTCTTCTTATCCTTCTTGATCTCTCTGCAGCCTTTGACACTGTTGACCACCATCTCCTACTCTCTATGCAGCACTCCATCGGCATCAAGGACACAGCTCTCTCCTGGTTCTCTTCCTATCTTTCTGACCGCTCTTTCAGTGTGTCATTTGCTGGCTCCACTTCCTCCCCTCTTCCTCTAACTAATGGGGCCCCTCAGGGTTCAGTCCTTGGACCTCTTCTCTTTCCTCTGCACGGCCCCGATTGGACAGACCATCAGCAGATTTGGCTTTCAGTACCATCTTTATGCTGACGATACACAACTATACACTTCTTCCCCTGACCTTACTCCCGCTCTAATAAAGAACTCCAATGACTGTCTAACTGCAGTTTCCAATATCATTTCGGCTCTCTATCTGAAACTCAACCTCTCCAAAACTGAACTTCTTTTGCTTCCGCCCTCCACTGACCTCACTAAATATGACATCTCTCTCTCAGTGTGCGGCACTACAATTACACCTAATCAGCAGGCTCGATGTTTGGGTGTTATGTTTGACTCTGATCTTTCCTTCACCCCATATATACAATCTCTTGTCCGATCTTGCCGCTTGCACCTGAAGAACATCTCTAGAATTCGCCCCTTTCTCACCTTGGAAACCACAAAAACCCTCACTGTGGCCCTGATTTACTCCCGCCTTGACTATTGTAATTCTCTTTTAATTGGCTTTCCCTGCTCTAGATTCTCCCCACACCAGTACTTCCTTAATGTAGCAGCCAGGATCACCTATCTAGTTAACCGATACTCGGACGCTTCTGCTCTATGCCAATCACTGCACTGGCTGCCAATACACTATAGGATCAAATTCAAACTGCTTGCTCTTACCCACAAAGCTCTTCACAGTGCAACACCCCGCTACAGCTCCTCCCTCATGTCTGTCTATCACCCCTCCCGTTCTCTTCACTCTGCAAGTGACCTTAGACTCACTTCTGCACTAATCCTAAGTTCCCACTCCCGGCTCCAAGACTTCTCCCGAGCTGCATCAATTCTCTGGAGTGCTCTACCACAAGAAATTAGGTATATCCACAACTTACATAGTTTCAGACAATCCCTAAAAACACATCTTTTTAGGGAAGCCTATCATAAGTCCTAGTCAGAGTTATCTAGACATAGTCTACCCGCTCCACCAGTCTTAAGTGGACCACAAATAATGGTTGGCGGCCACTTATACTGCTCCTATCTGTTCCCCATCTCCTTAAGTTGAGTATACCATCACTGTAAATAAGCACCTGTACTTTGTCACCCCCACCTCATTGTTAGATTGTAAGCTCTTATGAGCAGGGCTGTCATTATTTTGCTCTATTTATTGTATTATGCTTTGTATTGTATTGTTTTTGTACTGTATTATATCATATTTTCTGCTGTTTCTTATGATTGTTAAATATGATCTTCTGTATTGTAAAGCGCTGCGGAATATGTTGGCGCTATATATATGAAGATTATTATTATTATTATGATAAGTGTCGGGCAGCCTCATGCTCATCTCTTCTTACTGAAAGTACTTACATGCTAAGTCAAGCCAAGTATATACACGTGCTTCTCAATGAATTAGAATATCATCAAAAAATGATTTATTTCAGTAGTTCAATACATAAAATGAAATATATGTATATAGTCATTACACACAGAGTGATCTATTTCAAGTGTTTATTTATGTTAATGTTGATGATTATGGTTTACAGACAATGAAAACCCAAAAGTTATTATCTTAGAAAATTAGAATAAGTAACACAAAACACCTGCAAAGGCTTACTAAGCATTTAAAATGGTCCCTTTGTCTGGTTCAGTGGCCTACACAATCATGGGGAAGACTGCTGACTTGACAGATGTCCAGAAGACTAACACACTTCACAAGGAGGGTAAGCCACAAAAGGTCATTGCTAAAGAAGCTGGCTGTTCACATAGTGATGTATCCAAGCATATTAATGGAAAGTTGAATGGAAAGAAATAGTGTGGTAGAAAAAGGGGCAAAAGCAACCGGGATAACCGCAGCCTTGTAAGGATTGTTAAGAAAAGGGCATTCAAAAATTTGGGGGACATTCACAAGGAATGGACTGCTGAACATCTCCATGCCACGCCACATTGATGCACTAATTTATGCAAAGTGCCTCAACCAAGTATTGAGTGCATTTACTGTACATATTTTTCAGTAGGCCAACATATATGAGTTAAAAATCATTGTTTCAGTTGGTCTTATATAATATTCTAATTTTCTGAGATGATAATAATAATATTTATTCATTTATATAGCGCTATTAATTCCGTAGCGATTTACGTTCATTTGCAACACTGTCCCCCATTGGGGCTCACAATCTAAATATCTTATCAGTATGTCTTTGAAATGTGGGGGGAAACCCGAGAACCCAGAATAAACCCACGCAAACACAGAGAGAACATACAAACATAACATCCAACTTGAGATCTAATTTTTATCATTGAGAATTATGATATTTGATAACAAAGTGTGTTTCCATGCAGGACACATAAAGGGTCCATAAATTCAGATTTAAACCTGCCCGAACAGAGTCAAAGATTGTAATGAATTTGTAAATTCATTAATCTTTCACTTTGTTTGTGTGGCGCCCCACTACGAAGCGTCACAGGAGGGAATTGCATCCCAGACTGAAGATGCAAAATTCTCTAAGTAATGACATGGTTAACATCAGAGCTCCATACCCTACATGCACCATCAGAATAGAGGGCCAATAAGGTCCTGGTGGGCGGAGTGTATAAGTAGAGTGTAGGAGAATGTAGAAGAGGAAGGAGAGAGGAGAAGTGGTCGGGAGAAACGTAGGAGAAGAGGGCTCTGCACAGTTCCGTGCAGCCCTGCTGACCACCTACCGGTTGGCGCCATTACCCGGTGCCCAACAACCGGAACCTGGGCGAACATCTAACGGGTCAAAATACACCCGCGTCCATCCACAACCGGATCACTGGATCCGAAGCTACCAAGTTGTTCAGCACTGCTTAGCAAACCAGGAGTGGAGGGACCGCTCTATAGGAGCACCCCACCGCAGCCGCAATCAGAGCCGTCTTGCCAGCGGAGTACCCACAGAAAGGAATCTGGCTCCCCTCACACCGGGCTGTATACACCAGCAGGGAAATTGAAGTAGCCCCCTTGTACCCGAACTTGGCGCACTAAGGCGACATCGGCAACCCATCTAGAGCAAGTTTAGAACGGAGGAACACCGCGGAGCTCTGAAACAACACAGGTAATTGCTGAGTCCACCCAGTCCGTTACCCGTTACCTGTATACCCTGTATCATCTACTGGTTGCAGTAAAAGACCCGTTACAGAGAACACTGGTGTCTGTACTTCTTCAGAACTGTCTAACTCCGCGTGCTAAGAGTTACAAAGCTGCCGCACAACATCAGGTGCAGCTCCTGGCCCCGGGGACTCCCGCTCGTCCTGTGGGGAGCGTCCCATCTTGCTGCTGAACATCCCCCGGAGGCCCAAGCAGCGCCGGTGAAATCACCGGAATTCCCGCAGGTGGCGTCACGACAAGAATAACTAACCCTTATCTGTTCAGCCAACTACTATTGATCTGGACCACCGAGCCCCACAGCCGCAGGCGCAGAACCGTGACAGGGAGAAGCAACGCCTACGACGTGAAGACCCGGTTACGGTGAGTCATTTGAGTAGGTTTATATCTATCAGAAGGATTTATGACTCACTACAAGATCTGAAGAATCTGTATCAGAGACAATGAGGGCACCAGGTTTACATATAAATTAGGACCATAAAAACTTTCACACCACTAAGCCTGGCTAATTAAGGATTCTCTCCCTAGGCTCTGTTTGTTTAGTTAAATGTCTATTTATTATATCTTGCGTCTGCTCTGGTTGTGTATATATATTTGTGTTTCTTCTAATATCTTGTCTTACCATGCCTGAGGAAGAGACGTAGGATGTCTTAAAAGCTTGCTGCTTTGTAACATCAATTACTTTATTGTTGTTAGCCATAGGTATCACACCTACAAGATTATTTAGCTTCTCCCACTGAGAGCAATCAAACTTTTGTTAGATGTGAAGTGAACCAAATTTGTGCCAAAATTTGAAGCAAAATATAGCCGTATGTTTGATGAGAAACATGCACACTGGTAGGAGGAGGTTATTTAATAGAGTTCAGATAGTGCTCCGCCCCTCAAAAAATAGCAGATATAGGTCCTGCTTGGGGGTTGATGGTCTTCTACATCCCTGTCCTGCTTCCCGCATGTAATGATGGGTGTGTTCTGGTATCTGTCTCATGCTCTTCTCCATACCTGTCCTGCTTCCCGCATGTAATGACGACTGTGTCCTGGTATCTGTCTCATGCTCTTCTCCATCCTTGTCCTGCTTCCCGCATGTAATGACGGGTATGTCCTGGTATCTGTCTCATGCTCTTCTCCATCCCTGTCCTGCTTTCCGCATGTAATGATGGATGTCTCATGCTCTTCTCTATCCCTGTCCTGCTTCCCACATGTAATGTCGTCCGTATCCTGGTATCTGTCTCATGCTCTTCTCCATCCCTGTCCTGCTACCCGCATGTAATGATGTCCGTACACTGGTATCTGTCTCATGTTCTTCTCTATCACTGTCCTGCTTTCCACATGTAATGACGTCCTGGTATCCGTCTCATGCGCTTCAGACTGTGCTGGAGACAGCACATATAGATGTAACATCCTGGGGGTGCTGGACTACCTGTGCAACCCAAATGGACCGCAGTTACCACTTGATGCTACCAGTTTTGACTAGGACACTAGTAATATTAGAGAAGAATCAGTCAGAAAGAATAGTGAGAGCAGCTGTCTGTGGCCACCACCTGCCAATGGATTCTCTTTTTGAGGTCTGTCTTACTGTGCCTCTTGTGAGGTAGCGACTCAGGGAATCCGCTTGCAGCATAATGGAATGACATCACCGACTCATTTTTAATGTATATCATAATACCGTAGTTTATTACATGGCATAAACTACAGGTAACACCCACCATACGCTTTACATAACATTACACCATATGTACATGTGACATTACATCTTATATACATTATACATTTTACACTTTAGAATCACTTTATTCCTCCATATTCATCAGAAGTTCAAGGCGTCACCCACTGACCCTTGCAGACCTCAGCCTGGTTCTAATGACGGCTACCACCGTCTAGCACCCTGACAGGGATCTTTCCGCATCCTACTGTAGGGATCCTCAACCTACCCCTAGGGAGTCTCAACCCACACCACCAGTAACACTTACCAACGGGACCCTGCTTGACAAACTAGTCAGCCCCACGTTACATCACACATCATACTTGGCACTTTTACATAAGCCATCAACACATCATACATAGCACTTTTACATAAGCCATCACATATCTATGGTATCATCCAGGGTAGTTTTCCATACACCCTTATGACACACACTTATCACCGGGACCATATCACTACTATCACAGTCAGTCACAAAGTCGGCTGTGACTGCTTGGCCCTTGAGCCGTACTCGGTCTCTCACACCGCACATCTGACCGCCTGGTCCTTGAGCCGTCCTCAGTCTTCATCACTCATATGACCTCATATGACCGCCTGGCCCTTGAGCCATCCTCGGTCCTGGACACTGGCTGGTATGCACACATCAGGTTCCACTGGCATGGAGCTGGCAGGCTCCCTTCACTTCCCCACTGGGGACGGATCACTTCCAGCACGTCCTCACATGGCAGTGGTCTGGACTGCTCTGATTCCCATCGTCCTCTCTCACACTCAGACACCTGGCAGACTCTTATTGTAGCTGCCACACCTGACACATCCACTCCTGGGTTGTTAGCAATTAGCACACATTGCTCTCAGCTGCTCATTAGGCTCATCTACTCCTTCTAGATGTTAACCCACTGTGCATTGGACAGGTTTACAGCACTCACACACAGGAAAACCGACATATGTGTACAGAGACCTGTGCTGATAACCCGTGTGATGCACCCGGCCATGGGTCACATCACCACACTATCCATACACTCGTCACTTTTATTTGAACTAAAACAGGTGAAATTGATTCATAGCCACTTGGTTCCTTACTGTACAATTGATATTCTGGAAGTTTACTTGACTTTGGGTAATACTGTGATGTGCAAGTGCTCTCTTAAGTTGTTTGAACTGTGTATTAGACAGGCTTAGTAAATCTTTAGTAAATTACTATTTCACCCTTCTTTTCTGCTCGATTTCTAAAACTGAACATGGACAAAACAGAATTCGTCATGTTTCTCCCATCTCACTCTACCCCTTCAACATACCTTACAATCAAAGTCAATGGATGCTCACTCTTCACAGTCCCGCTTGCTCGGTGCCTCATATCCCACATGCCACATATCCAAGCCCTTGCCACCTCCTACCGATTATAGCTACGGATGAGCGAGTAGTGAAATAATCGGACTCGCTATACTCGTAATGAGTAGGTCCGGATACTTTGGTACTCATTACGAGTAGCGAGTCCAATGTAAGTCAATAGGAAATGAGAGTACTAACTTTGCTGGCCCCTACAAAGGGGACTGGGGGGCTGAGGAAAAGGCTGAAATGGGTGCATGATTGTTTAAAACCCCGCGGTAAAAAGCAGCCAGCTTTTAAACAATCACTTAGCCCATCCTCCACTTTCCCTCAGCCTCCCATCCCGATTCTTCGCTCCCCCCGCTGCCTCCCATCCTGATGCTAAGTTAGGACCGGGCGGGGAGTCCAGCACTAGTGAGCAGGAAGCACAGGACCCGGGTGGGGAAGCCAGCAGTGAAAAGACTTCACCGCCGGCTTTCCCGGTCTGTGCTGCGCTCCCCGCTCCCTGATGCCCCCTCCCCGCTCCCTGGTGCTTCAATCCCCGCCTGGTCCTAACTTAGGATACGGCAGGAAGGGGGCATCAGGGAGCGGGGAGCGCAGCACTGACAGGGAAAGCCGGCAGTGAAGTCTTCTCACTGCCGGCTTTCCCGCCAGTGATTTCAAATGAACAGCTGAGGTATCAGCTGATACTGATCAGCTGTTCATTTGGAATAGCCTCCAGTGCCCTCAGGGGGTTCATGTGAGTTCATACTTGACTGCATGAACTCACATGAATTCTCCCACTGCTGCACAGCTCAGGTACATCTCTAGTAGAGGTTCTCTACCAGAGATGTAGCTAAGCTAAAGAAGAAGACTCCATTGGACTACGTCGGACGGAAGAGGAATTTTTTAATAAAGATGAATGGATAAGCTGGGGCCTGGTCAAATGACAGGGGTGCGGGGAAGGAACTGACACACACACCGCTGGTCGCTCTTTACCTTTTTACTGCTGTTGAAGCAGGTAAATCGTCCAGAGTACCACCGGGTGTTCAGGAAGCACTTCTGGGTCTCCACAGCGAGTGGGTATAAGGCCTCCTCTTTACTTTCCCCATGTGTGCATGAAGCCCCCGCTTGTGTATAACTTGGCTGGCCTCCTCTGCTCTCTCGTTCTCCTCCTGTGCTGTCAGCGGGATACTCTCTGCTGACTACTGCTGATTCTCTCCCTGCGGTGCCTGGCTTCCTGGTATGTGACTGTGCAAGGATCCAGGAGACTGAAGTCTGCACGGTTTTCCGGTGTTCTCCACTGGGCCTGGTGCCTCTTCTCCTTGCCTCTCGACACCACTCTTGGGCCTTGCAGGGCTACTGGAGACTGGTCAGGGTGACTGGCTCAGGCCTAACGCAGCACAGAACACCAGCACTTCTTTGCAGCTCTTGTAGTGTCTGCCACACGCTGTCTAACTCCGCCCCCAGCACCAGTATTTATAGGGGATCCTGCCTAAAAGCAGCAGGTTGAGCTCCCCCTACTGTGCTGGGGTGGAAGGTGTTGTGTGTAACTGTGTACCCGCTGCGTGTGAGTCTGTGGGTAACTGTGGTTAGCAGGGCGCCAAATATCTGTCTTGTGACATTGGGTTGCCGTGCTTCTGAGCAGCCTAGCTAGAAAACTACAATAATTGTTAATTGCCTTTTGTCACAGCATACCCCCATGAACCTGTTTTACTCTTATCATTCTCCGTTCCCTCGTGGACGGGGTCCTCTCTCCTCACCTACTGTGTCCTCACCCATCTTTTGTACACTGTGAGCCCTCGCAGGTAGGGTCCTCTCTCCTCACCTACTGTATCCTCACCCATTCATTGTAGACTGTGAGCCCTCACGGTTAAAGTCCTCTCTCCTCACCTTTATCCTCCACCCATCCCTTGAAGACTGCGAGCTCTAGCAGGCAGGGTCCTCTCTCCTCACCTACTGTATCCTCACCCATGCCTTGTAGACTGTGAGCCCTCTTGGGCAGGGTCTTCGCTCCTCACCTACTGTATCCTCACCCATTCATTGTAGACTGTGAGCCCTCGCGGGCAGAGTCCTCTGTTATTACCTTTATCCTCACCCTTCATTTGTAGACTGTGAGCTCTAGCAGGCAGGTCCTCTTTCCTCACCTACTGTATCCTCACCCATCCCTTGTAGACTGTGAGCCCTCGTGGGTGGCGTCCGCTCTCCTCATCTAGTGTGTCTTCACCCATCTTTTGTAGACTTTGAGCCCTCATGAGCAGGGTCCTTTCTCCTCACCTACTGTATCCTCACCTATTCACTGTAGACTGTGAGCCCTTGAGGTTAGGGTCATCTCTCCTCACCTTTATCCTCACCCATGGCTTGTAGACTGTAGGCTGTACCAGGCAGGGTCCTCTCTCCTCACCCATCCCTTGTAGACTGTGAGCTCTACCAGGCAGGGTCCTCTCTCCTCACCTACTGTATCCTCACCCATCCTTTGTAGACTTTGAGCCCTCGTGGGCAGGGTCCTCTCTCTCCTCACCTATTGTATCCTCACCCATCCCTTGTAGACTTTGAGCCCTCGCGGGCAGGGTCCTCTCTCCACCTGCACCTGTCCATGCCCTGTATTGTTCGTGAATATTCTACTTGTCTTTATTACGTATACCCCTTTCCACATGTAAAGCGCCATTGAATAAATGGCGCTATAGTAATAATCATAATAATCTACCTCAATGTCTTTGACTGTAAGATTCCTATGATGGATCTGCAGTAGCTGAAACTGTTGTTTCTCATTCTTCAGAATGACTGCAAATAATGTGGGACTTGTCAGTCTGAACTCTGCTTTGTGCAGCACATAGCAGCCTGGACAGGACAGATTTAGTTAAGTATAATCTCTTCAGTTATTTCAGATATTTTATTGAGCTCAGTAATACAAAGGCTTAAATATACTAATGTATTGTATTGCATTTTCTGCTGTTTTAACCACGTACAAGTGGAAATTCACACTAAATAGCTGAATCACCTTTCACCAATTTCCTAAGACTTTTTGATTTATAGGATAACTCAGGTTAAGAATAGATTTATGGATCTGAGATTCTGGCTCAGGCTAAAAGGACACGTGTCAGGAAACAGCAGTTCTCTGAAAAGACAATTTTAGAGCTCCGATTTTGCTGTAAATAAAACGGCTAAGTTGCAGATAAGTCATATTTCATCTGCAACTATCACTGAAGTCATGCAAGAGTATTGCCTGGACACAACAGAGATATAGATCAGTTGTCCTTAGCTCCTGTGCAAATTATACCCCAGGTCTTATTCACCTGACCACCAATGACTACGTGCCACTCTATAACATACTATACACTATATAAATTTAATATAAAGACGTGCCAGGGTAACATAGTGGAGATATAACTGGCCCCAATGTGACAGAACGTGACTATGTGGGATCAGATAAATAACCAGCTTGTAGGTCTTTAACTGTATATATAGCTTTATTTCGCACATAACCTCATTTTTCCAGTTTTTATATATTAAGTGGGCAATGTAGGAAGACAAGCAAATGTATTCTGTCCATGAGTGACGTTATTGTTAATGACCAGTAGGTGGCACCAACATATTACCTAGGAATATGATGCTGTATGGCCATAGCATGGGTACAGAAGTTTAAAGGGAACCTGTCACCCCCTTTGGGCAATTTAAACTGTGCCCACCAGCTTACACATAATGTAAATGGGGTTCTTGTAACTCCTCTATGTGCCCAGACATGCCCCTCATACCTGAGAAAATAACTTTTTTTCTGTCCAGCGCAGGCCTCCTGTTAAGTCCGGGAGGCTGGTATATGGTCCCGGTGGATTATGTCCTCGCCGCTCCATGGCTGCAAAACCCGCCTTGCATTTTTTAAAATTGCCGCCCCATCTGTGACCGAAGCTTGAGTGACAACCGCACTCGCGCCTGCGCAGTGGAGCAGGTGTTCGAGCTCCAATGAAGATAGTGCCAACATCTCATGAGATCTGTGAAGTCTCACGAGACATCGGCACTATGTTCAATGGAGCGCGAACATCCCCTCCACTGCACAGGCACGAGTGCGGCTGTCACTCAGAAGACCAGAAGAACAGTGCTGGACATCGGAGAGAGCAGATGTAGGTGAGTATATAATCACACTCACACTTTAATACATGCACATACACACATTTAATGAATGAAAAATGGGAGTTCTTTAATTGGGTCATTTAAAAGAAAAATGTGGCTCACCATTTTGTAAAGGACTGTGTTGCAAAAATATGTTGTATAGGATTCATGTACACTAGGATGCAGCTGGAATAGTCACATAGATCTCATAACTTTTCTGAGAACAACAGTGGCAGTTGCATATTATAAGGCAAAAGGGTCGTCAACTACTTGGGCAAAACCTTATACTCTACTGCTGGACTGGCAGCACTCCAGGGAGTATGGAACTGCTATAGCTGGAACACTGCTTGTTCGGGAGGTGAGTTTTTTTTTTTAAAGCTATAACTGTAGGCATATCAATTTTGTTTCCGCAAATGTTTACTTATTAATTAAATGTCTGTTTTGTATACAGCACAAGCATACTTGCTATACAGATATTATCAAACATGGCTTACTATCCTAAATTGGGTTCACACTTTGTCTGCAGGAGGTGCAGACACACTACGGACATTTTGTTATTAGGAAGTAACTTCACTTAGGGTGCTGTTACACTAGGCGACGTTCCAGCGATCCCAACAATGATACAACCTGGTAAGGATCACTGGAGCGTAGCTACGTGGTCGCTGGTGAGGTGTCAAACAGTCACATCTCACCAGCGACGCAGCAACGATACGGCAACCCGTATAACGACCTCGGCGATCGGTGGGACCCAGTCACACAGCAGCTAGTCTGAAGACTCAGGCCTATGTGGCTGAGTTCTGAGTCACTAACGAGGTCGTTGTTAAAGCGTCAAACACACCGATGCATACTGCACAGCGGGAATCCGACGATCAAAAAATGGTCTAGGCCATTCCGACATGATCGGCGATTTCACACCGGGGGCCCGGTCGCTGCTACGTGTCAAACATAGCGAGAACGCTGGCGAGGTCACTGTTGTGTCACAAAACCTGTGATGTAGCAGCGACCTCGCTAGCGATCTCGCTATGTGTAATGGGGGCTTTACAGTTGAACCCAGAAGTTTACATACACTATATAAAAAGACACATAAGCATGTTTTCGTCACTATCTGACATGAAATCAGAGTAAACCTTTTCCCATTTAAGTCAGTTAGGATTATCATAATTATTAATATTTGCCAAATGCCAGAATAATGAAAGAGATAATGTTTTATGGTACTTTTAATTACTTTCTGCTTTATTACTTAGTTTACATACACTAAGATTACTATGCCTTTAAGCAATTTGGGACAGCCCATATGATGATGTCATGTATTTAGAAGGTTTAGTGGCAACATCTGAGTTAGGCTGGGTTCACATTTGCGGACCCCTCCGCAGTGTTCTGCGGAGGGGATCCGCAATGTGACCGCAGCGGCCGCCAGCTCCTATCCTTATAATGGGAGCGCACGGTGCTGCACTTGACTGCGCATGACCGTGCGCACCTATTCACTCCCATATGTGATCTGTACGCAGGCGGATGCCTGCGCACAGATCACACAGTCGCCTCCGCACCAGGAATGCAACATGTCGCGTCCCTGGTGCGGACGAGACTGTGTGATTTGTCCGCAGGCATACGCCTGCGCACAGATCACATATGGGAGTGAATGGGTGCGCACGGTCATGCGCAGTCAAGCGCAGCACCGTGCGCTCCCATTATAAAGATAGGAGCTGGCGGCCGCTGCGCACACATGGCGATTCCCCTCGGCAGAACGCTGTGGAGGGGAATGCCAGTCTGAAACCAGCCTTAGGGCCCTTTCACATCAGCGTTTTTTTCAAATTGCGGCAGATGCGGTGAAAAAAACGCATCTGCCGCGATTACCGCATACCGGCTGCACTTGCGGCGCGGTTGCGGTAAACGCCATACTATGTATAGGCGGACTTGCGGCAGGTGCGGCAAGTGCGGTTTTGGCACTTGCGGCAGGTGCTCCCGCGAAAAAAAACGCGACTGACAGTATTTTTTTTCGTGGCCGCACCTGCCGCAAGTGCCAAAACCGCACTTGCCGCAAGTGCCGCAAGTCCGCCTATACATTGTATGGTGTTTACCGCAACCGCGCTGCAAGTGCAGCCGGTATGCGGTAATCGTGGCAGATGCGGTTTTTTCACCGCATCTGCCGCGAATTTCAAAAAACGCTGATGTGAAAGGGCCCTAGAGACACATTTGTCAATGTGTTTTAATGCACACCAGAAACACACTGCACCTTTGTGTAGCATCATGGGAAAGTCTAAAGAAATCAGCTAAAATATGAGGAAGAGAATTGTGGACTTGCACAAGTCTGGTTCATCCTCGGGTGCAATTTCCAGATACCTGAATATGCCTTGTTGATCTAAACAAACTATTATACACATGTACAAACAGGAAGAGAATGCCAACAGCCATGATACTGCTGAGGAAGGAGAGGGGTGCTATGTCCCTGAGATGAACGTGTTTTGGGCTGACATGTGCATATCAACCCAGGAACAAAAGCAAAAGACCTTGTGAAGATGATGGTGGAAGCTGGTATAGGTTTTATCATTATCCACAGTGAAACGAGTACTGTATCAACATAGGATGAAAGGCCACTCTGCCAGGAAGAAGTCATTACCCCAAAAGAAACCTAAATAAGCCACATTAATTTTTGCAAATGCACACAGGAACAAAGACCTACATTTTTGGAGGCATGTCCTGTGATCTGAGAAATCTAAAATTGAACTGTTTGGCCATAATGACCATCATTACATTTGGAGGAAAAAGGGAGAAGCTTGGAAGCCTAAGAACACCATCCCAACTTTGTAACATGGGGGTGGCAGCATCATGTTGAGTTGTTTTGCTGCAGGAGGGACTGGTGTACTTCACAAAATAAATGGCATCATGAGGAAAGAAGATTATGTGGTAATACTAAAGCAACATCTTAAGACATCAGCCAGGAAATTAAAGCTTGGGCGGAAATGGGTCTTCCAGATGGACCATGACCCAAAACATACTGCCAAACTGGTTGCAAAGTGGCTTAAGTATAGCAAAGTCAATGTTTTGGAGTGGCCACCATAAAGCCATGATTTCAATCCTATAAAACATGTATGGGCCGAGATAAAAAGGCAGGTGAGAGCAAGGCAACCAGCAAATATGGCTCAGTTACAACAGTTAAGAAAAGCCAGGGAACCCATGGGATGGACAGACAGCATGACAATTGGAAAGGATGGAGTTAAAGGGTTAATGGTTGCAAATGGGGAAGGCATTGAAAAAATGCATAAGGATGGGGAAGATACAGCAGGAAGTGGGGAGCAATGTAAGGGATCTAAAAGTAGGTAAGAGATAGTTGCCTCCTCTTTCTACTTCCTGGGGATAACAGCTTTGAGTGATGGCAGACCTACCAGCGTTGCAGGAGATGATTCGGGTAGCTATGCAGGCTCACGTTCAGGCTACCTGTGTAGTCCCATTGGCATCTACGTCTGCCCCCGTGGTGTGTGGCCAGCAGTCCTGGCCTCCAGAGCGTTACTCCTCAGATGTCCGAGGGGGAAGGGGGCCATGGTCTAGGAACCCCCATGGGGACCCTCTGTGGCAGAGCGGGTATCTGGAGCTGCAGATGACTGTCCCAGCTGAAGGGAGGAACCCTCAGCAGGGCCATGGCAGAATGGAAGTGGACATATCTAGTCCATGCCCTACTTCTGGTCCATGGCCTGAGAATGCAGTGAGCAGAATGACGATAGCTTCTGGTCGGGCCCGGCCTCTGGAGAGGGACAGGTGAATGTGGTGTCTGCTGGGTTGGCTGGGAGTTGAACCCGGCGCCTGAAGAATCAGGAGCGGCTCTCTTGCAGCTGGCAGGGAAGGTCTGGAATTGCCAGGAAACCTGTTCTGGGCTCACGACTGAAGAGGTCATGAGAGGTATCTGTGGCCCATGGGGCTCAGAGGACCCGAGGGGCTTCCCACTCCAGTACCCAGAGGGAAGCAGCAGGGGCCATTGCTGCCAGGGAAGCCATGGAGGGCAGGTGTGGGGGACAGCAAGGCTTGGCTGCAGCTCCTTCAGTCTGCTCAGAGGATGATGAATACACTGACGAGGAGGGAGCCATTTCACCAGGAAGACTACTGATGACCAGACGAGAGAGGACCTAATTGCGGCTGATCCGAGGGAGTGCATCTCTGAGGCAGCCTGATGATATAGCAAACTCTAATTATTTTTTTATGCCATTTGTTGGGAGTGTCATATCTAGTGGAAAGCAGGATGGGGAAAGTGTAGAACCCGGGGGATCAGTCAAGGGGGTTATGAGCTTTTGTGGCAGTTGTTGGGGGTATGAAGGGTTTAATTACCAGCATTTATGAAGGTGGGGAGTCATGGTCCCTGGTGAGGGTGTGGGTAGGCTTGGTGGTGACCATGTCGATTGGTGGAGATAATGAAGTGTCACGGCAGGATAGGGTTGAGGTGGCGCAGGAGGAGATTACGCCTGTGGTGGTAGTGGAAAAGCGTGGGAACACCTGGATGTTGGGGAGAAAAAATTAAAGAAAGAGGTGGGATTTCGTCTGTTTAAAGACCCGACATGTCTTAATTTGAGGGTTTCCCCATTGGGGGTCCTGCCGAAAACTTAGTTAGGGAAGCAGGGCCTGGGGCCTTGATGCAAAGTAGAATGTGGAAGCGGCTTTCTGAATGTTACCAGTGCACTCGGAGAGTCAGCATTTATTGAGCTGCATGAGGAATGGTGAATATTATGCTGATCGTTGTTTGCCGATGGGCTGTTCTATTTCAGTTAATACTTTGAAGCATTCAGTTCTTTTGAGGAGTAGGCAGTGCGAGATGTGTCCAATATTGGCTCCATCATCCATTACCTGGATGATTTCTTTTGCGTTGGGTAGGCAGGTTTGTTCATTTGTGCAGCGTTACTATTTCCTTTGAAAAAGGTGGCGGTGGTATTTGGTAGTTTGGTATGGACACTGGAAAAAACGGAGTGCCTGGTGTCTGTGATGCGGTTTCTAGGTACCGTATATAAATTGATTCAGTAGCCTTGAAGTGCAGGCTTCCAGCACAAAAATTCTGGATTTGAGGTGTAAAGTGGCAGTGGAACGGACAACAAAAAAGGTTCGGTTTAAGATGGTACAGTCCTGGGTGTGGGTAAGCTCAATTTTGTGGGCAGAATTGTGCCCATGGGCCAAGTCTTTGCTGGACAGTTAGAGGCCTCTGTGGCGTGAAAAATATGCCCTTCACATTTTGATCAGATTACAATAGAGATCAGTGCGGATTCGGTTGTATGGGATGTCTTTTTGCAGGAGTACAATGTTCGGAATTTATGGTTAGAAAAGGTGGTTCCCAACAGGATGTTGCACGTGTATACAGATGCAGCTGGTTCATGTGGTTTTGGTGCCTTCTTTCAGGGTCACTGGTGTGCGGGAAGTTGTCCTGAGTGTTGGCAGGTGAAGGGTTTGGTGCAGAATTTGGCATGTTGGAGATTTTTC
The DNA here is from genome assembly GCA_033576535.1 of Allobates femoralis. Classification (NCBI taxonomy): domain Eukaryota; kingdom Metazoa; phylum Chordata; class Amphibia; order Anura; family Aromobatidae; genus Allobates; species Allobates femoralis. The sequence goes on from JARQOC010000002.1 coordinate 605,489,778, forward strand.
CTATTGTGGTAGCCATGGAGCTGTGGGGGCAGGAATTCTCAGGTTGGAAGGTTTGTTTCCATTGTGACAATTAGTGTGACTGTTGGTGCTGAGTTGTTTCCAGTTGAATATTCAGGTGTTTGCATGCATGAAGTGTCCAATTCGGTGGCTGATGCATTGTCTTGCTTTCAGCTTTTCAGGTTTCGGGAGTTGGTGCCTTTGGCAGAAGAAGTGGGAGTGCAATATCCAGATGATTTGTGGAGCATGGTAATGAAGTACTTATGGGATTACTTTGGAGATCGGGGACTGAGGCTACTTGATGCCGATACTGCAGGCTATATCAGGAATGGGAAGGCTTTAGAGGTAAATGGGGAATGCATTACAGGTGGATAATTTGTTGGTGTTGTCATTCATTGGAAATGACATTGTGTCAGGTATATCAGCAGTGTTGCAGAGGATGGCTGCAATAGCTTTTTGGTTGAAGTTGCATGGGAAGTGGGATGTGACCACGTATTTTTGGGTGAAGTATGCCTTAAAGCGATTTTGAAAAGGGGCACGCAGCACAGATAAAAGACGGATGTCTCCTTTAAGTTGTTGGGTAAGATAGTACTAAGTTTGGAGTCACTCCCACACCTCCTCTTCACCCTACCCCCTATCTGTCGGTGCCCCCCAAAGCTGGGACCCATACTCTTCTCCATCTACACAGTTGGCCTAGGACAATTTATTGAGTCCCACGGCCTTCAGTATCATCTCTATGCTGAAGACACCCAGATCTATTTATCTGGGCCTGATATCACCTCCTTACTATCCAGAATTCCACAATGCCTGTCAACTATCTCCTCCTTCTTCTCTGCTCGCTTTCTCAAACATGGACAAAACTGAGTTCATCCTCTTCCCCCTAAGATGCTCTCCCCCTCTACCAGATCTATCCATCAATGTCAACGACTGCTCACTCTCCCCAGTCCCCCACACCAAGTGCCTCAGGATAATCTTTGACTCTTCCCTCTTCAAGCCTCACATCCAAGCCCTCGCCACCTCCTGCCGACTCCAGCTCAAAATCATTTCCCGGATCCACACTTTCCTTGATCATGACACTGCTAAAACCCTTGTACATGCTCTCATCATCTCTTGCCTTGACTCCTGCAACCTCCTGCCAACCAGCCTCCCCGCTACCACCCTCGCACCTCTCCAATCTATCCTAAACTCCGCTGCCCAGCTAATGCACTTGTCTCACCTCTACTCGCCGGTCTCTCCGCACTTTCAAGCCCTTCACTGGCTCCCCAGTTCTCAGAGATCCCGATTTAAAACCCTAACCATGACATACAAAGCCATCCACATCCTGTCCACTCCATACTTCTCTGACATGGTCTCCTGATACCTACCCTCACACAACCTGCGATCCTCCCAAGAGCTCCTTCTCTACTGCCCTCTAATTTCCTCCTCTCACAACTGCATACAAGATTTCCCCCGTGCATATGCTATAATTTGGAACTCTCTCCCCAACACATCAGGAACTCGCTCGGGAGTATTTGAAATTGGATAGTGTTCATTTGAATGAGATTGGAATGGACATATATATTTTGGGCTTGCGGGACGGTGTTGAGCAAGCGTTGGGTGTGGGGCAGGTACAGACCACGTAAGGGGTCATGTTGCCAGTCCGGTGCCAGGGGGTAAGTCTGGTCTAGAAATGGTTTAGTTGGAGGGAGAGCCACTAATAGGGTATAGTGGCTCTAGTTACAGGTAACTTGCAGGCATGGGGTCCAGCAAGGTGTAGGTAGTAATTTGTGATTATTAATGCCTCATCTTTGGGCTGGTGTGTTGCGGCCAGGGATAATATTTTCTTGTGGGAGGTGGCTTCTGGACTAGGCTTATCCATGGTTATGCATTGTATTATTATTGTGTCATTCATTATTTGATGTTGGGACACCAGTTTTGTGGCGGCCCTTTGTTAGTGTGTAAATAATAGGTAATAAAGGGCTGCTTTGGCCAAATTTAGACAAGATGCAAGCAGTGTCTGTTTATTATTTACAAGTTTGGTTTGGTTGCTTCAGTTAATGAAGGAATTTAACGATCAGGAATTCCCTCATAGATTGTCATGTCAGGAGGAATGGGCCTAAATTTCTACCAACTACTATGAGAAGCTTGTGAAAGGATATCCAAAATGTTTGACCCGAGTTATACAGTTTAGGGGCAATGGTACCTAGGGGCTGGCTGGCCCAGGGGGCAGATGCCCCCCAGGCCAATGGTCAAGCAGCAACTTTTTGGCCGCCAACCATCTGTCATGTTGGCCACTCTGCCCTTATGGACCACTGCTGTGTGCTTGCCCCCCAGGCCAAAATTTACCAGCCAGCCCCTGATGGTACAAAATGCTAATCAAATGAATGGAAACTTTTGACTTTGCAGAAAGTAATAAAAATACCTTAAAACATTCTCTCTCATTATTCTGGCATTTGGCAAATATTAATAATTATGGTAATCCTAATTGACCTAAAATGGGAAAGGTTTATTCTGATTTCATGTCAGATAGTGAGTAAAACATGCATATGTGTCTTTTTATATAGTGTATGTAAACTTCTGGTTTCAATTGTATATTATATTTTTGACATGTGGGAGACAACTAGAGAGCCCGGAGCAAACCAACACAAACACGGAGAGTACATACAGGTACGATGCAGATTTTGTCATGCTCATTTGTAAGCTATGTCAAATTCATATTCAGGACCCCAGCACCTATTCTGGTTTAATGGTTATACACCCATAGGGCACAGGAAGTAAGGGCAGGGGTGTAACTACAATAGGTGCAGGGGTTGTGATCGCACCCAGGCCCTGCTTCCTAGGGGGGCCCCAAAAGTCCCTTTGGCCTTTAGAAAAAGACTAATACTATTAAAGATTTGCAATAATTGGGGGCCCTGTTGGAGCTTTCGCATTGGGGCCTCTGGGCCTGAAGTTACGCCACTGAGTAAGGGGACCCTTGCTATTTTCAGCGCGTATCATCTATTAAACTACAAGTAAGGACCTGAGCTAATGAATTCACAGCTCACAATGACTGGTGGATATTTAGAGCAATATGAGACCATTAGCTATAGGAGAGCAAGGGGTGATATCTGGTTCATGCACAGGAACCCTTCTGTTTGTGTCTGCCTCTGATCCTCGCATTGATTTATTAGGGGCAACTGAGCTGCAGTCATCCATATACGTCTGCTATGAGAAATGCTTTTTTCACCTATAAAACTAACAGAAGAATGACAGCTTTCTATTAACCATTAACTAGGGCAGGGTTATTTTATGTATCATAACAATGAGAAAGTAACTATTTGTATGCTGTTTGCTCAACCTGTTAGTCAGAGGTCCAAGCTCCAATACCAAAACTAAATATATTACGTCAGGAACTCATGAATTGTTATATGTTTAAACTAGTATCCCTTGCAGGGTGGATCCTAGAATGAAACCTAAAGGTATGGGGCAGAAAATTGCAGCTTGACTTTCCCACCATAGTATATCATCCAATAATTTGGTACGTCCAACCTTTTCTGTCCTTTGCTGTGCAATGTCCTTTTCAAGCATCTTCAGTTAATATATGGAATTCTGCATGCAAGTAGGCCCCTGATTTCACAGCACATATCAGTCACCTACCAAAAGATGGAATTAGTCTAATACTGGAGCTGGAAGCCAAAGCAATGGAATGCTCTGAACAACCCAGAACACCTCCAGCCATATTGGTATATCAATTCCAAAGTGGATTTCCCCGCAAAACAATGGAGTTTTAGAGTAATAAAAGTAGGAATTCACTTGTGTCCTTATAACCCACACACATGTAATTGGTTTTCGGGGGTAGAATAAGCTGATTGATTTCTTTTACAGGGGCTCAAAACTAGAAGTTATTTCCTGTTCATCGAATGGGGGATATATTGCTGATTGCTTGGTATCTGATAGCTAAAACCTTCAATGACCACAATAAAAAGGCTATGGAACCCAGGAACAAGGCTCTGCAAATTTCCATCTTGAGTGGAGCCAAGGTGCACATGCTCTTCCTTCCCTTAAATCATAAACTAGGGAACTTCATTGAAATAGGTGACTACAACTATATCCCCATTCACAAAGACGATGAATGGAGAATCAGCAGAGCATGTGCACCTCATCTCCATTCAAGATGAAGGTCCTGGATTGCTGGGGATTACAGTAGTTGACTCCAACTATCAGTACGATATATCCCAAGCTAGCCCAGTCGATAGGGTATAACATGTGATTTTGGGCAAACTCTTTTAATTAAGACACCAGACCAGACACCAACCTGAAACTAAGCTCAGAAATAACTTTAGACCCAAGAACAGAATAGCCCAAATACTTACCCTCATCACCCCAGGGCTTTTTGGAACCACCACACATATGATCCTTAGGCTGGCTTTACATGACGTATTTTGGGATCCTGTTCTGTCCGTTTTGAAAAGGACAGACCAGGATCCATTTTTGGCTCCCATGTATCCCTATGGTGACAGGTTGGCCATAAATGGCCATACGAATGACTGCTCCGATTTTGGGCTCCGATGAAAAAACCGGACCAAACTGACAAACGAATCTGGGGTGATCCAGCGCTTATAACATGGGAGTCTATGCTCAGTACACTAAAACTGCTCTGTTCCCGTCATTTCACATTAGCAGGGTATCTACATACACTGCTAAAGTGAAAGTAAAGAAAGGAATGGCTAAAAATAATTTAAAAAAATGCTCACCTCTTAGCTGACCGGGAAGGAGCAGCAACCCGATCAGCTGGTGTGTCACATGACAGTATCAACTAAGCGGTTTAAATCGCCTGACAATTGGCGGAGAGGTGAGCATTTTTTTTTATTTTTAACCATTGCTTTCCTTCCCTTTTGTAATGTATGTAGATACATTGCGAAAGTGAAAGTACAGTTCCTGGCTCTTTCTGTGGCCGTATCCCTCAAAATCCCGGATCCAGATACAGAAATGGCATCCGGAGTTACACATCTGGTCCTGTCCATTTCTGTCCGTGTGATCTTGCAAAAAACAGGATCCCCAGGGACAGGAACAAAACCGTGGTGTGAGCCCAGCCTAAGCAATACTACAGTATCTACAATGTTTATTGTCCAGGTGATGCCCTATAGTGTGCATTTTGTCATTTTTTAGCAGCATATTCTATGCAGGCATATACCTTGGAACATAGAGTGTCTGGCTGATTTATCTGGTATGCCAGTGGTATGCAAATGTTTAGACATCCCTGGTCAAAACTACTGTTGTTGTGAACAGTTAAGCAAGTTGAAGATTAAATGATCTCTAAAAGGCATAATGTTAAAAATGACACTTTTTTGTATTTTAGGCAAAAAAAAATATTTTATCTCTGACATTTTAACATGACTACATCAGCTGAGCGGTTTAAATCGCCCGCCAAAACTGATCGACGGGTGGACGATTTAAACCGCTCAGCTAATGCGGTCATGTGACACATCAGCTGATTGGGTGCTGCCCCTTCCCAGTCAGCTGATTAAGGTGGTTCAGCCATCAAAGGTGGATGCCTGGCATCGCGGGACACTCGGCAGAGAGTTGAGCCTTTTTTTTTTTTTTTTATCCATTCCTTTCTTTAATTTCACTTTAGCAGTGTATGTAGATATGCTGCTAAAGTGAAAGTGACAGTGCCGACACTTGCCTGGCTCGGTTCCCCCCAGCTCTTTCTGTTTCCTGATCCCTCAAAATCACGGATCTGGACACAGAAATGGCATCCAGAGTTTACAATCCAGACCTGTTCTTTGCTGTCCATGTCGTCCTTCAAAAAACAGGACCCCACGGACAGGAACAAGACCGTGGTGTGAAGCCAGCCTTAAAGTAGTTGTCTCATGCTTGGAAAGTATTCTTTCTGCAATAAATGGGATAACTTCCCAATCACTGGGTGTTTGTCCAGTGAAACCCTCATTGATCTTGAGAACCGTGTATTTAAGCAAATGTCTTTCATGCGTACCTCTGCCCTATCATTTTTATTAGAGCGCTGAAAGCCAGCCGAGCCCATTGCTCTCCAGCACTCCCATTAAGAATGAATGCGTATGGTTCACCCCTCCATTCAATTGAGGCTCCAGAGATTGGTTCTCAGAATTGGTGTGGGTCCCAGTGGGAAAACCCCCACCAATAAAACTAAATTGGGAGAGAGGATACTTCCAACTTGGGACATTTGTGTAGACAACTCAGTCCAATGAAAAAATTAAACATGAATTCACCCAAAGAATGTGGCTAGGGTCACATTTGCTATTGCAATTGCGATTACCGCATCCAGATTTGGATGCGGTAACCACAATTGCCATTACACACATTTTGCAGGCAAAATGTGTGGATGAAGTGCTGCGCTGCCCATAGATCTACTGTAAATGCCTACAGGACCTCGGACAGTGGCACATACTATACGTACATTATGTATAGTATGTGTGCAGCTGACAGGGGAGCCGCGGCTTCATTCAGAAAATTGTACAGAGCCGACAATAGCCAGCTAACTGTACAGGGGTTATTAACCCATGACATGCCATCCTGAGTGGGCAGGATGTCTCTAGGGGGGGTGCCCACAATTATTATTAATATTTAATCTTTTATTACAGATGCGGCAGCAGGGATGAACAAACTATACGGTAACCGCATTGCTCAGGATTACACATCCTGAGCAATGCGGTTACCGCATTGCGGATATAAGAACTGCTCCGAAAACTGCAGCCTGCATGATTTTTCATGCAGGCTGCAGATCCGGAGCCAGTAACTGGATTGCTTGTAAAGCAATCCAGTTACCATAATGGGCTCCAATGAAAACGCTGCAGAGGGGTCCGCAAATGTGAACCCAGCCATAACCTAAAAGCTGCGTCATCTTTGCTCTATCTCCTTTGCACTAGTTTTGATATATCTGTTTCTACTTGTGATCAGATTATCTCTAATGTAATTGTAATCATTGATTAACAAACAAATAAAATTGATGTGTATATAAGTGGCTTTTAGTTTTCCCTACGGTTCTTTCTTTTCAGTCTCTGCTAGGAGAGAGCAGGAACTGAGATAATAAAACTAGTTTGAATACAAAGACTTCTCAGATTCAATGGTTAATAAAGATGGCAAACAAAGGCCAGGTATCAGCAGAGGAAGAAGATCATTAACTGGTTAACAATCATGAACTATTCACTCCTGACAAATACTTCACAAGGAGCAAACCTCATATGCACACAATCCCAAATACAATCACACACACTGACACACATACAGTTATCTACACAAACAGAAATCCTACAATTGTATCTGTGCAAACACCCTCAAATGCAAATACCTACCCAGTGGCTAGCATGCACTCAGGCACAGAAGATGAAATATGTGCTCATGTCTGTCCACAGCACTCCCTTGAATACCTTTTTTGATATGTGATAACCTCCTGTTTAGAATTGTTGATCAGTATGAATCTGGGTACTAAGACCCCCACCGAGTGCTGAAGGGGCAGAAACCCACAATTTATCCTAAGGCTGGGTTCACACTTGCAGATGCCTCCGCAGCGTTCTGTAGCAAAATATTTGTAATCGCTATACTCATAACGAGTACTTTGTAATACTAGTGAATTCGTCCAAATAGCGAGTCCAATACTAGTCAATTACAGATAGGCTCTGCCCACACACATCCAGCTATAAAACGAGTATTTCCAGAACAGGGCATAAAACACAACAGGACAATGCATACAACACCTTGCTGTGCTCCCCAGAAAGAGCCTAACATTCAATCTGCTCTCACTGGGGTGCTGACTCCCTTTGTGTACTGAAGACTGCAAAGTATTCACTGATCTCAGGGAGACCAGTCCAAGAAAACACTGCGGGCAGCTGGCTAAAGCGCTCAAACAGTGAATTCCTAGGCACATTGCCCCCTGGGAAATATGAATATGCAAATAGAGTCTGTGGAGCCTCGGTTAGGAGTCTCAAACACAGGACTAGCCATATATCCCTCCAGGGAAGGACCCAGCCAAGGGGTGGCTCCTTGCGGAGAACACCATAACCACCAAATGAAGTGGCCCTTTAAGTCAATATCCAACCCTTTTACAAGTTTACAGATATGACAAGGGAATACCAAGGCCAGGTATCCATCCACATACAGCTGTTTCGGGGTGTTGCCCCTCATCAGTGTGGAGTAGGATTCTGGCTAGATGGGAGCAAGGCCTAGTAGACCAAGACTGCAAAGTATTCACTGATCTCAGGGAGACCAGTCAAAGAAAACACTGCGGGCAGCTGGCTAAAGCGCTCAAACAGTGAATTCCTAGGCACACTGCCCCCTGGGAAATATGAATATGCAAATAGCCAGAATCCTACTCCACACTGATGAGGGGCAACACCCCGAAACAGCTGTATGTGGATGGATACCTGGCCTTGGTATTCCCTTGTCATATCTGTAAACTTGTAAAAGAGTTGGATATTGACTTAAAGGGCCACTTCATTTGGTGGTTATGGTGTTGTCCGCAAGGAGCCACCCCTTGGCTGGGTCCTTCCCTGGAGGGATATATGGCTAGTCCTGTGTTTGAGACTCCTAACCGAGGCTCCACAGACTCTATTTGCATAAAAGGATAAGACCCTATTTTGCGCTTGTGTTTCCTCATTTTTAGCTATTGCGGATCCGCACATGTTATGTAAAGATGCAAACCCAGCAGAATCTATACAAATAAGTTGCATGCTGTTTATTTATATTACCACAAAATTCATCTATGAATTGGAGGTGGCAGAATTCATAACAAAATCCATGGTTAATCATTTCTTTTGCAGGAAGCACAACAGTGTTACTCTATATGAAGTATCATCACTAATATTGTCTGGGAGCATTTGTCACTGGTATTGTTATAGAAGGCATTGTGGTTGGCACTCTTCTTCTGGCTATATGTTGCTGCTACAATACAAGTTAATGGGGTTGGATTTTGACCCTGAGGGTGTCCTGATCGGCACAAGCAAGTCTTAAAAAAATTTGATGCAGTTGGACTGTTTGTGACCTATTTGTTGCGGTTGTGCTGCGAGGTAGCGGCTACACCTAACAAACTTTGGCCGCATGTCTGGCATCAGCACGCTGCTCTACCTGAAAACACACATCTATAGGACAACACATGGGAGCACTTTATAGCCAATAGTTATGCTTCAAGTAATTTTATTGGTGGAAACTATTGCAATCCAAAACTGCTCACCACACACCAAGAGGTAGTGGTAAGTGTTCAGTTTAAAGAGGTAAAATAATTTAGCAATGTTTTGGGATCAATACCCTTCATCATGCAAGATGAAATAAGTATTGGCACAGAGGAAGTCAGCAGTCTGTGGTCTGGGGTATTACACCTTAGAGCAGACCACACAACTGTGATGATCCTCAGTGTGGAGTAAGAGAATGTATCACCATAAGCCATAGCAACCTGGTCTGATCCAGGGAATGACACCCTGAACCAAGCACTATCGGCTCTGTTTCCATGTAGCCACCTCTATGTCATGATTCCTGACAAAGAGGATAACACCCAAAATATTGATGTTTAATTCTACTACCTTTAGTTGTTTGAGCACTTATCACTGCTGTTCACGCACAACGTTTAACAATTAATTGGATGACTTAGGTGGCCATCTTTCTTGTCCATTGCATCCTGAAATGAACTTTTTCAACCAAAAATAGGGCTTCCAGAACTTGGTAAAGAGGTGAAAGTGACTTATACAAAACTATTAGGATCATGACTTTCATTAGGAGTTAAGGCCTTCATACACATTTGACAAAAGTTGTCAGAACTTGATGATTTTGGCTGCATTAGATGGCAGTCTCTGGTTGTCTCTAGGTGGACATACTGATCAGGCAGTTGGAATTTGTTCTATATCTTTGTTCATAGAGAAAACAGGAACACTTGACCGAATGAAGCATTCCAGTGTATAAGGAAGTCTGAAGAGATATTTGTCAAATATAGTTCAATCGACCACCATCTAATTTACCTGGCCATCGTTCATTATAAAAAATGAATATTTACATGACCTGGCAGTTAAATTGGGAATTTAAAGGGAACCTGTCACAAGGTTTTTTTCCCATACAAACTGGGGCACCACCAGTAAGCCCTTATATACAGCATTCTAGAATACAGTATATAGGTCCCCAAGCTGATCTGTATAACATAAAAGATCTTTTTTATTATACTCACCTATAAGGCCGTCTGTTCCGAAGGGCATCGCTAGTCTTGATCCGGCGCCTCCTCTCTTCTTTTTTGTTTGTGTGGATGACATATCCAACATCACCCACACAGTGTACTCCATTGACTTCCTGCACACACACTTCTCTCTGTCCTGCTGAGGGCAGATCATAGTAATGTAGTGCACATGTGCGGGCACTTTGACCTTTCCCCACACCTGTGCATTACAGTGCTTTACCGTGCCTTCAGAAGGGCAAAGAAGTGCGTGTGCGCAGGAGCACAAAGGGGGAGACTGTGTAGATGACGTAAGATACATAATCAAAATGAAGCAAATAGAGAGGAGGCGCTGATCAAGACCAGTGTTACCCATCAGACCGGACCACCACATAAGTGAATATAATAAAAACTCTTTTTTATATTATGCAGATTGGCTTGGGGAATTATATACACCATTCTAAGATACTGTATAGATACTGTAAATAAGGACTTACTGGTGGTGACCACACTTTACGTGTAAAAAACCTGGTGACAGATTGCCTTTCAATAGACCAGGACAATTTCAGATGGATGGGGTCTGACATCCAGCACTGCTTCCGATCAGCTATTAGCTGCTCCGGATGTAATTAATATATGGAGCCAGGACACCACAGCTTTCTACATTGCTTAATGGCTGCTCCCTGGTAATAATAATATTTATTCATTTATATAGCACTATTAATTCTATAGCACTTCACATACATCAGTAATGCTGTCCCCATTGAGGCTCACAATCTAAATATCCTATCTGTATGTCTTTGAAATGCACATTATCTGCTATTCACATGAATGGCAATCTACTTATATAATCCGCAGTTGGGATTCCGGGCGTTGTAGCCGAATCCCAACATGCTTTGCGCGGGACTGCGAGTGATGACGCGCAGCGTCATCACGAGCCGCAGACCCGCAATACTCTAAAAAAAAAAAAAAATCCTCACCTCTACCCGAGCCCGCGCTGTCTCCCGCCGTCTCCCGCCGTCTTCTGCCGTGTTCCGCTAGGCTCCCGGTGGCTGTGCAGGCTCCCGGTGCCTGCAGTGATCTTCTATCTACTGAGAGTGAAGGACCTGTGGTGATGTCAGAGTCACGTGACACCAGCTTACTCCAGGCAAATCGCGGGTCACGTGACTCTGACATCACCACAGGTCCTTCACTCTCAGTAGATAGAAGATCACTGCAGGCACCGGGAGCCTGCACAGCCACCGGGAGCCTAGCGGAACACGGCAGAAGACGGCGGAACACGGCAGAAGACGGCGGGGGCTCGGGGTGAGGTGAGCATAATCTTTTTTTATTTTTTTTTAACCCCTGCCTTGCACGAGCGCACCACAGACACCTGTATACTCCACCACCACACACGCCTGTATACTCTGCCACCACACACGCCTGTACACTCTGCCACCACCACAGACGCCTGTATACTCCACCACCACACACGCCTGTATACTCTGCCACCACACACGCCTGTACACTCTGCCGCCACACACGCCTGTACACTCTGCCGCCACCACCACACACGCCTGTACACTCTGCCGCCACCACCACACACGCCTGTACACTCTGCCGCCACCACCACACACACGCCTGTACACTCTGCCGCCACCACCACACACACGCCGTACACTCTGCCGCCACCACACACACGCCTGTACACTCTGCCACCACCACACACGCCTGTACACTCTGCCACCACCACACACGCCTGTACACTCTGCCACCACCACACACGCCTGTACACTCTGCCGCCACCACACACACGCCTGTACACTCTGCCGCCACCACACACGCCTGTACACTCTGCCGCCACCCACACGCCTGAACTCTGCCGCCACCACACCGCTGTACCTCTGCCGCCACCACACACGCCTGTATACTCTGCCGCCACCCACACACGCCTGTACACTCTGCCGCCACCACACACGCCTGTACACTCCCTGCCACGCGCACTGCCCACCACACACGCCTGTACACTCTGCCACCACCACACACGCCTGTACACTCTGCCACCACCACACACGACTGTACACTCTGCCACCACCACACACGCCTGTACACTCTGCCACCACCACACACGCCTGTACACTCTGCCACCACCACACACGCCTGACACACTCTGCCACCACCACACACGCCTGTACACTCTGCCCACCACCACACACGCCTGTACACTCTGCCCCACCACACACGCCTGTACACTCTGCCGCCACCACACACGCCTGTACACTCTGCCGCCACCACACACGCCTGTACACTCTGCCGCACACCACACACGCCTGTACACTCTGCCAGCCACCACACACGCCTGTACACTCTGCCCCCACCTACCCACACACACCCTGTACACTCTGCCACCCACCACACACAGCCTGTACACTCTGCCACCACCACACACACCTGTACACTCTGCCCACCACCACACACAGCCTGTAACTCTGCCCCACCACACAGACGCCTGTATACTCTGCCGCCACCACACCTGTAACTCCCGCACCACAATGCCTTATACTCTGCCGCCACCACACAGACGCCTGTAATACTCTGCCAGCCACCAGCACAAGACGCCTGTATACTCTGGCCGCCACCACACACTGCCTGTAACTCTGCCGCCACCACACAACGCCTGTATACTCTGCCACCACCACACATGCCTGTATACTCTCCGCCACCAGCACAGACGCCTGTACACTCTGCCACCACCACACACGCCTGTACACTCTGCCACACACAGCCTGTACACCACCACCACACACGCCTCTATACTCTGCCACCACCAACACAACGCTGTAACACTCTGCTCGCCACCACCACACACGCCTGTATACTCTGCCACACCACACACGCCTGTACACTCTGCCACCACCACACACGCCTGTACACTCTGCCCCACCACCACACTACACACCTGTACACTCTGCCACCACCACACACGCCTGTAACTCTGCCACCACCAACCACACCACGCCTGTACACTCTGCCACCACCACACACGCCTGTACACTCTGCCGCCACCACCACACACGCCTGTACACTCTGCCGCCACCACCACACACACGCCTGTACACTCTGCCCCAGCCACCCACCACACCGCCTGTATACTTGCCGCCACCACCACACAACGCCTGATTAAACTCTGTCTCCGCCACCACCACACACGCCTGTATACTCTGCCGCCACCACCACACCACGCCTGTATACTCTGCCACCACCACACACGCCTGTATACTCTGCCGCCACCACACAACGCCTGTATACTCTGGCCACCACCACACATGCCTGTATACTCTGCCACCCACCACAGACGCCTGTAACTCTGCCTGCCACCCACCACACCACGCCTGTAACTGTGCCGCCACCACCACACACGCCTGTATACTCTGCCGCCACCACCACACAGCCTGTAACTCTGCCGCCACCACCACACACGCCTGTATACTCTGCACCCACCACCACACACGCCTGTATACTCTGCCACCACCACACACGCCTGTACACTCTGCCACCAGCACAGACGCCTGTATACTCTGCCACCACCACACATGCCTGTATACTCTGCCGCCACCAGCACAGACGCCTGTATACTCTGCCACCACCACACACGCCTGTATACTCTGCCACCACCACCACACACACCTGTATACTCTGCCACCACCACCACACACGCCTGTATACTCCACTACCCACAGACCCACCTGTATACTCTTCTACCCACAGAGCCGCCTGTATACTTTACTACCCACAGAGTCACCTGTATAATCTCCTACCCTCAGAGCCGTCTGTATACTCTGCTACCCACAGACCCGCCTGTATACTCTGCTACCCACAGAGCCCCCTGTATACTCTGCTACCCACTGGCCCGCCTGTATACACACAATTCATTTCACCCTGCTCCCGATGCAATTGCATCGGGCCTTTTTACTAGTAAGATAATAAGGTACAGTATCGGGAGACGCCACTAAACAATGTACAGTCTACCAGCTTCACAGTATAGGTCATCAGTATTAATGTAGTTGAAAACTTATTCAATCTATGAGTTATTTAATCTTAAATCCCATGAAAAATTAAATATGACACTTTTATCACACTTTTATATCACAAACGTTTCTCTGCTTTAAAGTACTCCACCATATATTGATTAATGGTCATAAGAAAGTTTGAGTTTTCTTTGCACTAAACTACTTTAAATGATAGCATTATTTGCAAAAAAAGCATTTTCGGTTAGCACAGTTCCTTTGCAGCAAAGTCCTGGGTTCAATCGCACCAAGGACAACGTCTGCATTAGTGTCTATGTTCTCCCCGTGTTTGTATAGGTTTCCTCTGTTTCCTCCCAAATTCCAAAGACATACTGTTTGGGAATTTAGATTGTGAGCCCCAATGGGGACAGAGATGATGATATCTGTGACGCAACGTGGAATACGATGGCGCTATATAAGACGAGAATAATAAATAAATTGTCATATAAATAAAGCCAAATGAACTAACAGAAATATCCATCCAGTAATACAGTTTATGCCATTATTGTGTGGTTATTGATGAGTTCACTTATGTATTAGACCTCCTGTTACTGTACATGAAGGGATTGTCTCCTCTAATTGCACCATTGTAGCTACAAATCCAGCTTTTCTAATATTCATACAAAATTAGGTAGGTTGAAATTAGAAATGGAGGGGGGGCAGCTGCAGGGGTTCCGCAGAGGAAAGCTCCTCCCGGCACCCAGTGCTGCTGCCCTTGAATTGAGCCTGCTAATCACGCTGGGATTAGACTCATTAAACCCGCCGTTAGCTTCCCCGCTTACCGTGGTAATCCCCTCCGCTCCCCCAGATAAACACATTCTTTCAGGGCTTACACAATATTTACTGGGGGTGACCGCAGAGTCCTCAATGCAAGTCTTGTATTACATGTTCTTTTCCATTTGTATCCGAGCACTCAGTGAGGAGGTAGGAAATGTATTGAGAGATGAGGAGTCAGCTCATGTAATGTTGGATTAACTTTGTCACAAGTTATAATGTATCATGATCTTGTTCTGACTTTCTATGGCTGTTGATTTTACAGCTTCACTGTTGAGTTTCATTTCCTACCCACAGTAACAATGTAGTTTCCCATTTCCGATGATATCTGAATGTCTTCCCTACAAGAACTGTTCCATATTGTCATTATTTCAACTAAAACTATAAGCCTTGTTATTTTCATCAATCCATTTTCTCCTCTAGTGTAGTTTCTTATATTGTATACATCATTACTACAGTTCTGGCCAAAAGTATTGACACCCCTGCAATTCTGTCAGATAATATTCAGTTTCTTCCTGAAAATTTATTGCAATCACAAATTCTTTGGTATTATTATCTTCATTTAATTTGTCTTAAATGAAAAAACACAAAAAGAATTGTCCTAAAGCCAAATTGGATATAATTCCACACCAAACATAAAAAAGGGGGTGGACAAAAGTATTGGCACTGCTAGAAAATCATGTGTTGCTTCTTTAATTTGTGTAATTAACAGCACCTGTAACTTACCTGTGGCACCTAACAGGTGTTGGCAATAACTAAATCACACTTGCAGCCAGTTGACATGGATTAAAGTTGACTCAACCTCTGTCCTGTGTCCTTGTGTGTACCACATTGAGTATGGAGAAAAGAAAGAAGACCAAAGAACTGTCTGAGGACTTGAGAAACCAAATTGTGCGGAAGCATGAGCAATCTCAAGGCTACAAGTCCATCTCCAAAGACCTGAATGTTCCTGTGTCTACCGTGCGCAGCGTCATCAAGAAGTTAAAAGCCCATGGCACTGTAGCTAACCTCCCTAGATGTGGACGAAAAAGAAAAATTGACGAGAGATTTCAACGCAAGATTGTGCGGATGGGGAATAAAGAACCTTGACTAACATCCAAACAAGTTCAAGCTGCCCTGCAGTCCGAGGGTACGACAGTGTAAACCCATACTATCCGTCGGCGTCTGAATGAAAAGGGACTGTATGGTAGGATACCCAGGAAGACCCCACTTCTTACCCCGAGACATAAAAAAGCCCGGCTGGAGTTTGCCAAAAATTACCTGAGAAAGCCTACAACGTTTTGGAAGAATGTTCTCTGGTCAGATGAGACAAAAGTAGAGCTTTTTGGGCAAAGGCATCAACATAGAATTTACAGGAGAAAAAAAGAGGCATTCAAAGAAAAGAACACGGTCCCTACAGTCAAACATGGTGGAGGTTCCCTGATGTTTTGGGGTTGCTTTACTGCCTCTGGCACTGGACTGCTTAACCGTGTGCATGGCATTATGAAGTCTGAAGACTACCAACAAATTTTGCAGCATAATGTAGGGTCCAGTGTGAGAAAGCTGGGTCTCCCTCAGAGGTCATGGGTTTTCCAGCAGGACAATGACCCAAAACACACTTCAAAAAGCACTAGAAAATGGTTTGAGAGAAAGCACTGGAGACTTCTAAGGTGGCCAGCAATGAGTCCAGACCTGAATCCCATAGAACACCTGTGGAGAGATCTAAAAATGGTAGTTTGGAGAAGGCACCCTACAAATATCAGGGACCTGGAGCAGTTTGCCAAAGAAGAATGGTCTAAAATTCCAGCAGAGCATTGTAAGAAACTCACTGATGGTTACCGGAAGCGGTTGATCGCAGTTATTTTGGCTAAAGGTTGTGCAACCAAGTATTAGGCTGAGGGTGCCAATACTTTTGTCTGGCCCATTTTTGGAGTTTTGTGTGAAATGATCAATGTTTTGCTTTTTGCTTCATTCTCTTTTGTGTTTTTTCATTGAAGACAAATTAAATGAAGATAATAATACCAAAGACTTTGTGATTGCAATCATTTTCAGGAAGAAACTGAGTATTATCTGACAGAATTGCAGGGGTGGCAATACTTTTGGCCACAACTGTATATCAAATTAAAGGTCACCTATTTTGTAATGTCTTCTTGTCTAAAGACATATTTGTCATATCCATTATGTAAAGAGTCTACAGCAAGTGAACTTTAGAGTTGGTAGCAAAACATGATGGCTCTAAAAAAAATTTAAAACGCCCTTATTGAATCCAATTATTCTCCTGAATCCATTTTAGAATATATGTCACAAGAAAGATCTGAACAATTGTATTGATTATAAGAAGTCTCATCAAAAGAGCAAATAAGGAGCTTGAAGGGATTGTTTGGAATATACTTAATTAACCAAGGCTTACAGATGTATAAAATGATAAACAGAGCTATTTATTTCCCTCTCTTTAGGGTACTTTCACATCAGCGGTTTTCACCGATCGCGGCAGATGCGGTGAAAAAACGCATAACCGCTGCACTTGCGGCACAGTTGCGGCAAGCACCATGCAATGTCTATGGGGCTTGCGGTAAGTGTGCGGCAGGTGCGGCAAGTGCTGTTTCGGCACTTGCGGCAGGTGCGGCCGCGAAAAAGACCGGGGTCAGCAGCGTTTTTTGCGGCCGCACCTGCCGCAAGTGCCGATACCACACTTGCCGCAAGCCCACATAGACACTGTATGGGGCTTGCCGCAACTGTGCCGCAAGTGCAGCGGTTATACGCTAATTGCGGCACATGCGGTTTTTTCACCGCATCTGCCGCAATCGGCAAAAACCGCTGATGTGAAAGCAGCCTTACATTGCCTCTCTGATGGTCGTCAGGTGTTTGTTCATTGTCATCACATTGACAGGTCATGTGATCACTGCTGCCAATCAACCAATCCCTGGGCTCAACAACTCTGCCCATGTACATGATACCAGCTGCTGAGCACAGTCGACGTAAAGTGCAGCTAATCAACAAAGAGAGGAGCAGTGGCTGATGAGTCTGGTGTGCTTAAATTAGACCTGATTAGACCTGATGAGTCTGGTATACTTAAAGGAGTTGTCCGGACTTTTTCTATAATTTACATGTATATGTAGGCTGCAAAATGTTGACAATTTGTAATATACATCCTGTCAACATTTTGCAGAGTTACCTAGATATCACTGATTTGCAGCAGCCAGAGAACGTCCAGGGGGCGTGTGTGCTGGAGCTGCATGTAAATAAAGAACTGGTCAATTACTCCCAGACTCCAACACAGACGGCCCCTCCCCAGTCTACAGTATGGCCAGCCACTCCCAGACTGCTACAGCCTGCCCCAGTCCTAAGCATGTAAAGGAAAAAACAACAACAGCTTATAGTGCGCCTGTGCACATGGGGTTGTTAGCAGGCGGTTCTTTTGCGTTTAAACTCACCTGGTCTGGTTATAAACCACAGCCCGTAGATAAGCTTATTAAATTCAAGCAACGGAATCCTCCGGTTCCGTCCCCGTGCTTCCTACGAGGTCTTCTCCGGGGAAACACTAGTGCCGGGCGGCGTCACGTGTCTAGTAAAGGGGCCGATCCAGCTGACGTCTTCTCAGGTACTCTCCCTCCTCTGCAGCTCACTCCACCACTCTCCCCATAGGGAGTCAAAATGATACAAAAGGATGGAAGCGTGGTGTATGTTTGGGCGCTGAGGTAAGGAAGATCTCTGAAGCTGGCTTCTTTTCAGGACTTTATTAAAATAATTGCAGTTATAATTATTCAAGCTTAAGGCTCTCAAAATCCACGATGCATTTCGACGTGCTCACACGTCTTTCTCAAGTGAAGGAGAAAGACGTGTGTGCACGTCGAAATGCAACGTGGGTTTTGAGAGCCTTAAGCTTGAATAATTATAACTGCAATTATTTTAATAAAGTCCTGAAAAGAAGCCAGCATCAGAGATCTTCCTTACCTCAGCGCCCAAACATACACCACGCTTCCATCCTTTTGTACCAGTCCTAAGCATGACCACCCACCCCCTCTGCACCCAGTGGGTTACCTCCTCCTCTTGCACAATGTACCAAATCTCCAGATCTGTACACCACTCTGTGAGCTGCAGATTCGGCACACTGGGTCAGTGGAGGAGCTGAGGGCTGTGTGCAATCCTGTGTGACCGCAGCTCGTGTTTGCCTGTGGCCGCTCTGTGCAAGAGCCGATGCTCCTCCTCTCTCCCCAGCTGCCAGCTCTGTGCCCCGCTGTGTGCAGGAGATACAGAGGAGGACCAGCTCGCCTGCACACTGCACAGAGCAGCCACAGGGAAGCATGAGCTGTGGTCATACACAGGATTGCACAGAGCCCTCAGCTCCTCCACTGACCCAGTGTGCTGAATCTGCAGCTCACAGAGCGGTGCACAGAGCTGCAGATTTGGTACATTGTGCCAGAGGAGGAGGTAACCCACTGTGTGCAGAGGGGGTGGCTGGTCATGCTTGGATCCTGGGGTGGGCTGTAGCCGTCTGTGTGTGTTGGAGTCTTGGATTAAACGACCAGTTCTCCAGTTACATTCAGGCTCCAACACAAACACACCCCCTGGACGTTCCCTGACTGCTGCAAATCAGTGATATCTAGGTAACCCTGCAAAATGTTGACAGGATGTATATTACAAACTTTCCACATTTTGCAGCCTAGATACACATGTAAATTATAGAAAAAGCCCGGACAACCCCTTTAAATTAGACCTGATTAGTCTGGTATGCTTAATTTTAAAAGGAATCTGTCAGCAGATTTTTTCATTGTAAGATGAGGACAGCATTCTGCTGTTGTTGAAAAACTAAAAACAACTGTGCTTCTGTTATTAGGGTCTGTGCACTTGTTTATGTACGCTAAAGGTTTAATCACCTGGTGCTTACCATCCCAGGCCTACAGAGTGACGCGAATGTCAGTTTGACACGCCCCCTGCTGTGATTGACACCTCACAGTTTATGCACAATCTGTATTGAGCCTCCCAGCTCTGTTGTGTTCCTGGAACTAAATTCTTTGATTGTGTGAGAACAGCTCCAACCAGTAATCTATGTGATACACCGCTGGATTCAGGGTTTCTTTGCCTACATTATGAGGTTGTCAGATGAGGTAGCAAAAGCCTACTGACAGATTTCTTTAATATCTTTTCCATAATGGTTGTTTAATATCCTATATGAAAGTTTTTCCTGTCTAAAATTAAAATGAACATTTTCTAAATCTGATATAATATATATATATATATATCAATATAATTTGAGGATTATGCAGTTATTCTGACATGGATTTCCAAAGTAAACATACCAGTGTCCTTAGCTTTAACAGATCTGTGCAATAAGGTATAGCATTTGTAGTGTTTAATACTAGTACAATACATCTGACTGTAAAAGCGCTTCACAACAATTTGTAGCAAAGTGTAAGAATGTGTATTATTCTTGCCAATTCTCTTATCAACACTTCGCGTGACCACATGCAGAGTGCATCTATCTAAATAATGTAAAACATATTGTATGCATGAACAGTTTGATGAACTATGTTCACAAATCATTTAGCATTTTTTAATCACCTACATTCAACATTTTATTATGAACTTTATTGCACTTGTTTCAGTTAAAAGGGATTGAAATGCCACAGAAATGTATGGAAGCAGAATACATAGTACAAGGTCATGAGCTAACAGTATAAAGGTTACTTCAGTTCCTCCATAGCACTTGCCAGTTAATCTTCTTTCCTTTTTCTTGGTGGCTTAGCTTGTATGTACTTTATGATAATAAATCCTTGCTGTACGTTAAAAAAAAAAAATTGTTGCCTTGGTTGTATGTCAAAAGTTTGGATCAGTGGGAATCAGGGTGTAGAGATCCTGACTGATCACAATGAAGGGTCACAAGCTCTAAACCGAGCAATGGGTCGGGTTAACTGAGGACAGGTTCAATTATTTGTGTCAGTCTCAATGGACAGCAGTGCTTGGCTGAGCACCTTGTCTGCACCTTGTCTCCTTCATTTCAGTAATCATTTGGGGTTTTAGCACCCAAAACATTTTGACATGTCAGACGTTTTGATCAGTGAAGTGATATTTACACTTTAAAATCAGCTGTTGATCAACTGACTTATATGTGATACTTAGTTAATGCACAGCTGATATACTAAGGAGGACAAGCTGCAGTGGGGAAAAGAGAGCAGCAACCTATCAGACAGAAGGTTTGTGTAAGGCTGCTTTCACATTACGATTTTGTGCCTGTCCGTGGGATCCGACTTTGAAGGAGGATCCCACGGACAGGCACAGATCCACATGTATCCGATTCTATGCATGATCCGTGTGGATCCTGCGGTCCCCTGTCTTTCCTTGCTGCTGCCTCCTCCATCTTTCTTCCCTCTGCTATTCTATGCTGTCTCCCCGCTATTCTATTCTGTCCCCCCGCTCCTCTATCCTGATATAATCCCTATTCTGTCCCCTCTTGTCTTCCCTGTGTGTAAAGAAAAAAAAAAAAAAAACTCCTCCCAGAGTATACATCACCTGTCACCGTCTCCCACGCTGGAGCACTATCGGGGCTGAAGGACCTGTGATGATGTCACAGAGCCGGTCAGCTGACCGGCTCTCTAACATCATCACAGGCTCTTCAGTCCTGATGGTGTTGCAAAGTGGGAGCCGGTGACAGGTGATGTATACTGCGGGAGGGAGTTTTTATTTTTCTTACACACAGGGAAGACAAGAGGGGACAGGATAGGGATTATATCAGGATAGAGGAGCGGGGGGACAGAATAGAATAGCGGGGAGACAGCATAGAATAGCGGGGATTACAGAATAGAATAGCAGAGGGAAGAAGGTGGAGGAGGCAGCAGCAGGGAGAGGCAGGGAATACGGAGCCAACATCGGATCCGAGGTGAACTCGGATCTGATGTCCATGGGCTCCCATGTTGTGGGCACTCGGATCAGCAGTGATCTGATGCTGTCCGATTTGCGTCACGGACACAAAATCGTAGCAGGCTGCGATTTTGTGCCCGTAATTAAATCGGATCGGATGGTGCCAAAATCGGATGCCAATAGTGGCACATCCGATCCAATTCCCATAGGGGAACATGGGATCCGATTTTGGATCCGATTGTATCCGTTTTGAAATGGATACAATCGGATGACCGAAAATCGTAATGTGAAAGCAGCCTAAGACAACTTAGTGGCAATGTAGCTTATTTGTAGTCATAGCTATCCTCTAATGCAGTAGTCCCCAACCTTTCTTACCGAGGCAGCCACATTTTAGCTATGATATAGGGTTGGTAGCCATACCCAGAGTCCCCTGAGTAATAGACATCAAGCTACTGCTCCCCATTAATAGTAAAATGACAACCAAGCTTTCCCCATAAAAATCACATTGAGCCAGTATACTTACATCCAGAGTTGATGTGAATATACCCACCTTACTTTACCTCGGTATACTCACATCAAGCACTCCTACCACACTCTCGCATTCAGCTGCAAGCACCTCCTCTGACTGGCAGTATCCTCCTATACCGGTCTATAAGCCTCCAGATCTCCTCTTCTGTGTGGTGCTACTCACAATTCACCATCTGGAAACCTACTCCTCATTACTTTTTGCTAGACCTGGTGCTAATGTAGCAAGCTGGCAGACAGACGCACATCACCGGCCCGTGAGCCACATGTGGCTGCCCAGGTACAGGCTGGGGATCCCTGAGATAATGTAATTCAACTAAAAAGCAAATAAGCTACAAGATCTGTGAGAATAAATAGGAGCATTTAATTTCCTTTAAATGCTGACTTAAAAATAATAGCTTACACATTTGTGCGCAATTAATGGAACATGAATTCCCTAATGGCCACTTTACACGTCACGATATCGTTGTCCAACTTCGATAAAAAGTCACGTGGTTCGTGCGTTGGCCCCGATATCGTTCGTGCGTTGTATGGTGTAAATGACAAATTCGATGCAAGAACGATGCCAAAACGATATTGTTGGGGAATTGTGCAGGCTCTCCAACTGCCCGATATTGGATGGACGATCAGGCAGGATCGTGCTGTGTGACAGCCCAACAACAATTTGGAGCACAACTTCCCCTATTCCCTCCCATGTTAAATGGTCGTTCCCTGGGTCGCTCGTACGAGGGGGCGTAGACATCGCAGTTGTGTTGCCTGCCGATATCTCCCTGTGCGACATCTCCTATGTGATCTTGGATTTCAGCCAAAAAAGTGCGCGCTCCCGTGCCATTGTATACAATATCGAAATGATGTTGGGATGTGTAAAGTGGCCATTAGACAATGGACCTATATTGCAAACATTTTGGGCTGCCAATTTTATGTTTGATGCTTAGGATCAATGTTTGTAATGTAGGCATTTATACAGAATCCATTCACTTACTAAGTGAAATGATTAATACTGATACATTATAACTTGGTTTATTAACAGTAGTAAACACATTAAATAAGATTGTTAAAAAGATATTAAATTCTATTTGAACATTCAATGTCTCGCATCTACAGGAAGCTGGAACTTTACAATGACCAAATTAAATTACAATTTATAAGTAGAAAAATATACTCTAAGAATGATTTTGCAGCAGCCGTGTTAAAGCAGATTTCCTTTGGAATGTTACAATAAGACATGATCTAAAAAAATATACTTTTATACAGGGAATTGACAACTCCCTGGAAAATTACACCTCCCACCTTATGTATTTTTAGTAATAGCGCGTTGCTTGATTGAGATCTGCAATATTTTCTAAATTCAACTTTAAACCCAGGAGAATATTAACTTAAAATATGTTATAAAGGAACTCCACCCATACAATACTGTTTTAGCGCTGCTGGTCTGCCTACATCCATGTCACTCTATGTGTGCATGCTAATATGATGGCATGGATAATACATGGACAAGACTAGTATGGTATCACAAGAGTAAATTATGTGATAGTATACTATATGAGGCCATAAGGTGGCCATACACATGAGATAAAATCAGGTTGATAGATGATCAAAGGTTGAACAAATGATTATATCTGGTTCAAGGGTGAACAAACCTTATTGATCCAAGGGCAACATCGTAAAACTGAACCAATCTGGGGTCCGCACTAAAAAGGGGTCCGTCACCTTCTGTGACATTTATGGAATATAAAAGGTATATACCATAAATGTCTGGTACCTCCAACAATCAGCACTCTAATAGTACATTCACACAGTTTTTTTCATGCTCCTAAATCCACATAAAATCATGTCAAATGCTCCTTGAATAAATTTCCAACTAAATTTAATGGGAAAAAAGATTGCATAGTGTGCACTGTACTGTTTTTTTTCATGTTATTTTAAACATTTCCCAGTTAAACTAATAGGAAGATTATTCAAAAAACATTTGAAGCATTTTTTTCTGCATATATGCAGAAAAATTCACTTAGAATAAAATACTATGTGATGAGGTCCTATGGAGGTTGAGGTCATGCATGCACATGGCTCTCTACAATAGATCATGGGTTTTGTGCTTACTGCCTAATGTATCATAACTTCCATAAACCTCGGTGGAGCTGGCCACAGACACAAAAGGTGAACTGCCTAATTCACATACTGCTTCCTGGAGTGCCAAACAGGTGATGACACCCCATTCTCCCGATACGTAAGACATCCAGAGATTGTCTACTAATGCACCCTTAGTATTTGCCAGTCCCTGCATCCCGACAGCTTGCCACAACTCTTCTGTGTGTGACTACTCTCATATGGTTAACCTGTCAGACAATATTTTTTTGTATACATGATTGGAGGCCTCACAGAATAGCTTTAAGGGTGCATGTTTTCCCCAGTCTGCCGGTTGTGCTGTTACAGTTGTTTAAGCTAATCATACATGCTCAATGACACCAGGCAAGGAATGATAGATCTTGCTTGGAACATATAGAGAACATTCTGAGCATATTTTTTCAAGAAAGATTTTCATGGATTGGCAATTAATACAACCAACCTTCTTGCCAGATAATGACAATGTGCCATCTGTTGAATCTTTCACTGGTAAATAATGAACACTTCTTTAGATCAACTTTACGCTAATGTGTATGGCAACTTTAAAAGTTCTTAGTAACACTAAAAAATGAATTAGTAAAAATTGCCAAAAAGGCAGGCATTATAATTGAGGAATTGAAGGTGTCGCCCCTGATTTAAATTTTCTCTGAATAGGTCCAGAGTGAAGTAATAAAAAAAATGTGAATAACACCCCTGGACCAGCACCCCTTCTATGAACTCACTGCTACTTTCCCTGTCCATCTGATGGCATCAACATCTGGTGGTGCAGAGGGATGGCACCTGTTTGGGAAGTTAGTATAACATTTTTTATTACCCCTTATAACTCCACCCTTTGTCCATTCAGAAATCCTGGAAGCCTTTACAATAAAACATAAGTTGGAAAATTGCATATAACTTTTTTTATGCACAGAATAAGCTTAATTTGCTGAAAATATAATTTTCTTCAAAATCCAATATGTCATAGTCTGCACCCCTAAGCTACTGTAAATGAATGTCCATTAGGCAGAAAATGTTCAGATCCATCCAAATCCATATCATTATCTCTTTACATCATTTTTGTGATGTAATTGGTATACACACCTTGAGCAAAGCACTTTGTATTGACATGGACTGCCATTGGTCAAACATATAACATACGTCAGCTATTTTATTAAATTATTTTAAATTCAATAATCTATTTTTAATACAAGTGGATCCTGCAAAAATACCGGATCCTTCATATGTAGGATAGTGCTATACAACATGTGCATCAAAAATAATGCCCAAACGTGAATAGTGGTAACATTGGCTAATTCACTAGTCAGTGGTTTATTTGGCTGATATTAACTGAAAAACCCCTTTTATCAGTTATAAATGTGCTCAACACAGTTGTTATTTTCGTTATGCCACTCGTATTGGCAATCTAAAAAAATGAGACAAATGCGCAATAGGGTCTTATCTCTAGATTATAGAGGTATATATATGGTGACAAGGGCCTGCTCACCTCATCTGGTTGTGTAAACCCACAACCAGTATGAACGCTTAGTCGGTAGCTGATGCTGCATCCACACATCCACGGGTCACCGCGGTCAGAAATCAACATAAAAGGACGAAGTGTCGTATGATCCGCGCTCCTACCAAAGGAAGATCAGGACAAGGGTTAGTCCGGCTGAAGTTAACTCTTTATTCATACGCTTTTCGGAGCCCCTCCTGGCTCCTTCCTCAGGGAAATGTTTCCCTGAGGAAGGAGCCAGGAGGGGCTCCGAAACACGTAGGATTAAAGAGTTAACTTCAAGCAGACTATCCCTTGTCCTGATCTTCCTTTGGTAGCAGCGCGGATCATACGACACTTCGTCCTTCTATGCTGACTCGTATTGGCAAGTCATATGTAGTTCATTACTCGATATACAGAAGAAACACAATAGAATTAGCTACTTGGGGTAGAAATTTATAAATGAGTTCTTCACTGTGAGACATGACAGAAGTGAAGCAAAACTCAGATTTTTTTTTCTTAAGGTTTTTTTTAAGCCTTATGTACATAAACAGTAGTACCACTATGGTAAGTTAGGTGTCAACTTATGACCATTGCCGATCTGATCACTAGGACTTCCACCGATTCTGAGAATGGGGCACTGACACAGACCACCATCCAATTCAATGTTTATAGGACAGCCAAAGATAACCGAGTAGGGCCCTGAAGTTGAGGCAGCCCCATTAGGTTAGGGTTATTTATTGAAACCATTGATTTTTAACACTAAATGAGAAAGTCTCAAATACCAAAGATAAACATGTATGGGTGTTGTTCCTTTATAACAATTTTGATTGAATCACATAATTACCACTGTCATTGAAAGCAAAAAACATAAATAGTAACATTGTATACAACCGGTCTTTAGAAAGCGTAAAGGCATTGTGATTTATTGCCCTGTAGCACCCGCTGGAATCCTGCATTCACACAAGTTCAATCTTCCATTGATTAATAAATGTATTGGAAGTTCATAGCAGTTACTAAAATCAAAGTAATAAATAATCAGTGCACAATGACCTCTGCTAAGGTGTCCATTCACCTTGTCTGGCCAACAGCTATGTCTCCCGACCTCTCAGTCTACATGAATGCTCAGCTCGGCTGTGTTCTCTATGGGGAAAGTGAAGTATGCAAATGTCGCATTGCAGTGGCTTATTTGCCCAAAGAACAAAAGGATAGGGCAAATAATTTAAAAGCGCCCAATCCTTCTAACTCAAAGGACCCTATATGCATTAGATATTTGGCTGATCATGAAAAATTGTCTGATTCGACTAACTTTTGTCTAATGTATATGGAGGCCTTTTATGTCTCTGCTTGTTTTGTTATTGAACACATTTGGATATGTATGCATTGCTGGTGGAATAAAAGCTAAATGCATGAGGTTATGCTAAACCAGTCAAAGAGGATGGACATAAATATATGTAGGCGATCCCTGGTAGTGCAGTTTATGGCTAGTTAATTGATAAAAAAAATATCATGTTTTTAGATCTAATCTGAAATCAATATACTAATCAATGCTAGTTGTATATTCCATGGATTTTGTACTTTGGAATATCCATGTGGCTGCAACAGGTTATATAGCCAGGGTGGAATAGCTTTGACTGTAATAGCAAAATAAGACCTGGTCTCCTCCACTACTGATCAAACATTGACTTTTCGACATCCTCGGAGCTCTCTTTTTTTTTTTGCATGATCGTTACCAGTTATCCGCAAAGGTAATTTGGCAGCTTCATAAGCAATTTTCATGGAGCATTTCACATGCTGCTAGTGTGTCTGAGCAAGCTAGTCGTTATTAAGCGTTTTTATAATTAATACTTTGAGAACTGAGGTTCTTCAAGCCATGGAGCATGTGTTGAATTTTACGCTTGGCAGCATACAGGAAGCACAGGGAAATAAGTCACTGTAGGTCTAGGAAACCCCCCTGAAGCAGCATTTCTAAATTACCCAACCTAATAAACGCCACTTCATGGCATCTCCCACCAAAGAATTTTCTTGGCCAGCACATAGAGGAAGTGGCAGTACCAATGAATTCCATCACTGTCTACAAATTCAGGTAATATTGAGAACATGTTATGAAGGAATCTCAAAGGAGCAAATGATCTATGAGCTAATTCATGCCATTCAATAACTGCATAGCAGGATGTTAGAATGCCATCTACTAGTAGTGTACCATGGGCAGTCAATGGAGCAAAAACCCCTTTATCTTCTTGTATAGACACATTCATTACTTTAGATGGTACAAGCTGAGTGCCATTGGTATAAATTTGCACAAATTCTCCCACCTGAACACGATGGGCATAAACAGGCATAAAATCCGCTGGGGGGTTTTTGCTTACAAAAAGTAGATGGTGAGGTGTCAACCGTAGTCTATAGGGATGTCCTTCAGCTTGAATAACAACAAAGGTGGCCAGTTTATCCTGATCTTTGTGCAAATGTAACAAGACTTCTGTTGCTGTCACTTCTCCGGTCTCATCTGTAGTAAGGATTTTATCACCAAGCTGAATCTCTGAAAGAGATTTTCTTTGACCACCAGCTAGG
The DNA here is from genome assembly GCA_033576535.1 of Allobates femoralis. Taxonomy (NCBI): domain Eukaryota; kingdom Metazoa; phylum Chordata; class Amphibia; order Anura; family Aromobatidae; genus Allobates; species Allobates femoralis. The sequence continues at coordinate 605,518,249 of JARQOC010000002.1, forward strand.
GTAACCATGGCAGTGCCAGGAAAACAGCCACCAGAACGGACTGCTAAGGAATTGTCTGTAAGAGAACACAGGGTAGAAATCAGAACATATATGAAAGGTATACATTATAGGAAATAAAGGTGAAAAATAATGAGAAAAGCAGAAACCTGACACAAACTAATAATGCCATCAAAGGTTAAAACACAAAAATTAAGTTACGGTATCTATTACAGTATAAAGACTCTTCTTTACACTTTATGTATTTAAGCTTCATGCCCTCTCAGCAAATTCCTATTCTCGTATATATTACTGTTTGCAGTATAGAGTATTACACAGTATGTGTATGAATGTGTCAATACTAGACATGAGCAAATTGATTCAATGTAGATTTGTTTTTTTTGGCTAATTTCATTAAATTTGTAGCTATCGATAAATTTGAACAATCTGATTAGCAAAAATCTGAAAAAAGATGCCTGGCATCATTTTACACATTGCCAAAGATTGCACTAGCTGGAGACAGCTAACATGACATTAAGCATAGCAGAGCAGATTTCACCATACCCCCTTATAGCAATCACATCACATAGCACAACATTTCAGGAGGAGCTATGAGAGCCGCTATAAAAGCCATAGAAAGGACCTCATAGCATATTCTAAATATAAAGAAAAAGGGCTTAAAGGGATTGTCCACTACATAGGACAATCCCATTTCAATCAATATGTTTCCCCCAAGTATAATATTTAACAACCTTATTTTACTTGGGGGAAATGTACTGATTGAGAAGAGATCGTCTAAGTAGTGGACAACCCCTTTAAACATTGGACAACCCTTCAGACAGAGCATAGTATACAACTGTAGTGCTGAAGATAGAATTTGGGGGTAGTAATTTGTGCATAAAACATAGATTTAATTGACAGAAGGAGAGAGAGAATTAGGAGAGGCAGCAACAGGAGAACAGTGTGAGATCACTAATATACTAAACGAGGGTTGGCACCTTGGCCTATCTATGATTTACATATTTCTTGTTCATTTTTTAAACACTAAAAAGCAAGAAGCCATTTCAAGGTCATCACAATTTTTTAAAGTGTAAACCCTTTTGAACGGAAACTTGCCTGGAATTGTGGGGGATTTCCATAATCCAGGAAATCTGCAGCAAAACCGCGGCAAAAACATGGCGGTTTTTGTGCTTTTTTTCAGCCCAGGAGATGAAGATGAACACCTTGGACACAATGCATGCAGTTTCAGGTCTAAATTGCAACCAAAAAGCATGAAATTCACGGCCGAAAACGCTACGTTTATGCCGCAGATGGCATGGTTTTTTTGGTACAATTTAGGCCTAAAACTGCATGCATTGTGTCCAAGGTGTTCATCTGCATCTCCTGGGCCAATAAAAGCAAAATAAAACGCAACGTTTTTTCTGCATTTTTTGCCGTGGATTTCATGTTTTTTGGTGCAATTTAGGCCTCAAACTGCATGCATTGTGTCCAAGGTGTTCATCTTCATCTCCTGAGGTAAAAAAAGCACAAAAACCACAGTGTTTCTCCTACAGATTTCATGCGTTTTGGTGCAATGTTCTGACAGTGCAATGTTCAGTTTTGGAAGTACACTGAGCTGTAGGCTGATTTTCTGCTAAGGGAAAAGAAAAAAAAAGGATTTAATTCTGATTTTCTAGCGAGTGTGAAACGAGCTGAGTGTGACAGAGCAAGTGCGACAGAAGTAAGTGTGTGACTTGTAATTCAGTGACTTTGGATTCAGGGAGTTTGGAAGGGAGGACTTACTGAATTGCTGGTTGTATTTTATTAATACTTTGCATTTCTTTTTACTTATCATTTCTGTCTGGTGCAATCCCCATTAGGAAATGAGCTCCATGATTGGCAATGCCATCCAGTGTACATCTTGCCACATGTATGCATTCCTTGACCAGCCGGTCGAGGGTGCATACTGCTGTGTGAGATGTGAGTACGTTGTGCATTTGGAAGCCCAGATACTGGATCTAAATGAACAACTGACAACGCTGAGATCCATAGACAATATGGAAAGGAGTCTGCTGCTCACTGAACAGCTGCTCAATGGGATAGATGTGGGGGAGGATGGTAGTATGGAGCTGCAGGACCGTGAGGTAGCCAGCTGGGTGACAGTTAGAAGGCAGGGTAGAGGGAAGGGTGCCAGGGAGGCTAGCCCTGATCTGGCACACCCCAATAAATTTGCTATGTTGGCAGATGAGGGGAGTGTGAGTTCAGGGATAGCACTGCTGCAGCAGGGCATGACCTCTGAAAGCCAGAGGAGTGTCTGCTCCAGTAAGGGGGAAAACAGGAGAGAAGGGCAGGCCAGACAGGTGCTGGTAGTGGGGGACTCAATTATTAGGGGAATAGATAGGGCAATCTGTCACAAAGACAGGGATCGTCGAACAGTGTGCTGCCTACCTGGCGCTCGAGTCCGGCACATCGCTGACTGGGTTGACAGATTACTGGGAGGGGCTGGTGAGGACCCAGCGGTCATGGTGCACATTGGCACAAATGACAAAGTTAGAGGTAAGTGGAAGGACCTTAAAGATGATTTCAGGGAATTAGGCTGCAAGCTTAAGGCAAGGACCTCCAAGGTAGTATTCTCTGAAATACTGCCTGTACCACGTGCCACACCAGAGAGGCAAAGGGAGATTAGGGAGATAAATAAGTGGCTCAGGAATTGGTGTAGGAAGGAGGGGTTTGGGTTCCTGGAGAACTGGGCCGACTTCTCTGTTGGCTACAGGTTCTATGCTAGGGACAGGCTGCACCTCAATGGGGAGGGTGCAACTGTGCTGGGGAAGAAAATGGCTAGAAGGTTGGATGAGTGTTTAAACTAGGGATTGGGGGGGAGGGTATTCATTGTATAGGAGGGGAAGATAGTGTAAATAGTAACCTGGGCACAAGTAATAAAATTGGGGGTGGAATGGGGGGTGGGGTTAGAACAGTCAATCTAGTAGGAAGGAATAGAGGTAAAGAGAGATGCATAAAGTGCATGTACACTAATGCCAGAAGCCTCAGCAACAAAATGGAGGAATTAGAATTGATTTTGTTGGAAAATAATTATGACATGGTGGGGATTTCGGAAACTTGGCTGGACGAGAGCCATGACTGGGCTGTTAATTTACAGGGCTATTGTCTGTTCAGAAATGACCGTACAAATAGGCGAGGAGGAGGTGTATGTTTATACGTAAAATCATCCTTAAAACCCATCCTGCGTGATAATATAGGTGAATCTAATGGAAATGTAGAGTCCCTGTGGGTGGAGATAAGGGGAGGGGGAAAAAATAATAAATTACTGATAGGGGTTTGTTATAAGTCCCCAACAATAATGGAAGTGGAGGAGAATATCCACATAAAGCAAATAGATGAAGCAGCGACTCAGGGAGAAGTTATTATTGTGGGGGACTTCAACTACCCTGAAATACATTGGGGATCAGAAACCTGCAGTTCCAGCAAGGGTAATAAGTTTTTGAAAACTATGAGAGACAATTACCTTTCACAACTGGTTCAGGACCCAACAAGAAGGGGGGCACTGCTGGACCTAATATTAACCAACAGGCCGGACCGCATATCAAATATACGGGTTGGAGGTCACTTGGGTAATAGTGATCATAACTTAATAAGCTTTCAAGTATCCTTTACTAAGACGTGTAGTAGAGGGGCTACAAGGACACTAAACTCCAGGAAGGCAAATTTCCAACGGTTGAGAGATGATCTTAGTGCAATAAACTGGGACGATGTCCTGAGACATAAAAGTACACAACACAAATGGGAGATGTTTATTAGCATCCTGAATAGGACCTGTGCACAATATATACCCTATGGGAATAAGCATGCTAGAAATAGGAGGAAACCACTATGGCTAAATAAAGCGGTAAGAGGTGCAATATGTGACAAAAAGAAAGCATTTAGGGAATTAAAGCAAGTAGGTAGTGATGAGGCATTAAATAAATACAGAAAATTAAATAACATTTGTAAAAAGCAAATCAAGGCAGCAAAGATTGAGACAGAGACACTCATTGCCAGAGAAAGTAAAAAGAATCCCAAAATATTTTTTAACTACATAAATAGTAAGAAACTAAAAATTGATGGTGTTGGCCCCTTTAAAAATAATCTGGGTGAAATGGTGGATGAGGATGAGGAAAAAGCCAATATGCTAAATGACTTTTTTTCAACAGTATTTACACAAGAAAATCCCATGACAGACAATATGATCAGTGATAACAAAAATTCTCAATTAAATGTCACCTGCTTAACCCAAGAGGAAGTACGGCATCGTCTAAAAATCACTAAAATTGACAAATCCCCGGGCCTGGATGGGATACACCCTAGAGTGCTGCAGGAGTTAAGTACTGTCATAGATAGACCATTATTTTTAATATATAAAGATTCCATAATAACAGGGTCTGTACCACAGGACTGGCGTATAGCAAATGTGGTGCCAATATTCAAAAAGGGGACAAAAACTGAACTTGGAAATTATAGGCCAGTAAGCTTAACCTCTACTGTGGGTAAAATCCTAGAGGGTTTTCTAAGAGATGCTATACTGGAGTATCTGCAGAAAAATAACCTCATGACCCATTATCAACATGGTTTTACGAGGGACCGTTCCTGTCAAACTAATCTAATAAGCTTCTATGAAGAAGTAAGTTCTGGACTGGACCAAGGAAATGCAGTGGATGTGGTGTATATGGACTTTTCAAAAGCTTTTGATACGGTGCCACACAAAAGGTTGATACATAAAATGAGGGCAATGGGGATAGGGGAAAATATGTGTAAGTGGGTTAAGAACTGGCTTAGTGATAGGAAACGAAGGGTGGTTATTAATGGAACACAATCAGAATGGGTCACAGTTAACAGTGGGGTACCACAGGGGTCAGTGTTGGGCCGGCTTCTATTTAATATATTTATTAATGACCGTGTAGGGGGCATACAGAGTAGAATCTCAATATTTGCGGATGACACTAAACTCTGCAGGGTAATCAATACAGAGGAGGACAATTTTATATTACAGGAGGATTTATGTAAACTAGAAGCTTGGGCTGCTAAATGGCAAATGAGCTTTAATGGGGATAAATGTAAAGTCATGCACTTGGGCAGAGGAAACAAAAGGTATAATTATGTGCTTAATTGTAAAACACTGGGCAAAACTGTCACTGAAAAAGACCTGGGTGTATGGGTAGATGACAAACTCACATTTAGTGGCCAGTGTCAGGCAGCTGCTGCAAAGGCAAATAAAATAATGGGATGCATTAAAAGAGGCATAGATGCTCATGAGGAGAACATAATTTTACCTCTATACAAGTCACTAGTGCGACCACACTTAGAATACTGTGTACAATTCTGGTCTACGGTGTATAAGAAAGACATAGCTGAACTAGAGCGGGTCCAGAGAAGAGCGACAAAGGTCATTAGAGGACTAAGGGGTCTGCAATACCAAGACAGGTTATTAAACTTGGGGTTATTTAGCTTGGAAAAACGAAGGCTTAGGGGTGATCTTATAATAATGTATAAATATGAGGGGACAGTACAGAGACCTTTCTAATGATCTCTTTACTCTTAGGCCTGAGACTGGGACAAGGGGGCATCCTCTACGTCTGGAGGAAAGAAGGTTTAATCATAATCACAGACGCGGATTCTTTACTGTAAGAGCAGTGAGACTATGGAACTCTCTGCCACATGATGTTGTAATGAGTGAGTCACTACTAACATTTAAGAAGGGCCTGGATGCCTTTCTTGAAAACTATAATATTACCAGTTATACATACTAGATTCTTTGATAGGGCGTTGATCCAGGGAACTAGTCTGATTGCCGTACCTGGAGTCAGGAAGGAATTTTTTCCCCCAATGTGGAGCTTAGTGTTGCCACATGGTTTTTTTTGCCTTCCTCTGGATCAACATGTTAGGCTATGGGTTGAACTAGATGGACTTAAAGTCTTCCTTCAACCTTAAAAACTATGTTACTATGTTATGTAGTTCAGTGCGTAACTGGCGTAAGGAGCGCGATCTGCGGCATTGTAACCGGGGAGACACTGGGGTCACCCGAGGACAGCTCAGGAGGCATGACCTGAGCTGTCCTCGGGTGACCTGAGTTACCCCCCCTTACGATGCCGCAGCCCTCCCGGCTTTCTTTCAGGGACCAAGGGGATAGAAGCTTTGTTTTTCCCCTTGGTCTCTGATGAAGCAGAGCCAAGAGTGTTCAGCACAGAGATGAGGGTCGAGGGGTTAATAAAGATGCAGTCTCTAAATGTATTTTTATTTTTTTAATTTTTTAATAAACTATTAAAAAAAAATTCAACGTGGGCTTAACCACATTTTTGTATGCCAGCCAGGTGCAGCAGGCAGGCTGCCCCCAACCCCCAGCTGCCTATTTGTACTTAGCTGATAAAAAAAGGGGCTTCCCTATATTTTTGTTAATTATTTTATGAAATAATTAAAAAAACGATGTAGGCTGTGCCCTATTTTTGGGTCCAGCCAGGTACAACTAGGCAGCTGGGGGCTGGAATCTGCAGTACAGGGTGGTTCTAGCTTTCTGGGCCCCGCCCACTGGGAGTTGCAGTCCACAGCCACCCAAGAAAATAGCGCGTTCATAGATGCGCCATGACCTAGCGCTGTATCCAACTCTTCCAGTGGCCCTGGTGCTGGATGGCATGCTGGGTAATAATGGGGTAAGGGCCAGCTTTGTATTATCAGCTGAACCTAAGCTCGAAATTCATGGGATCATGCCAATATTAGACATGACCACCATGAATTTCTAGTAAAGATTACAAAAAACAACACATAAAAAAATTGTTTAATAAAAAAATCTTCAGTTCGACGTAGTCCACAGGAGTAGAGCAAAGTTAGCACTGCTACATCGTTCTGCATAGACAAGCTTCTACGCACAGCGAGAAACAGGCCAATATTGACAGTGACAGTTCATCGCTCGGACAATGACCGCAGGTGAACCCTGACGTCACTGCCCGAACACTGCCAGAAAAAGCCAAAGTCTATCGAGTGCAGTGAATACCGCTGGAAGTTAATGAGCGGCCCCGGAAACAGAAGCGGCCGCGTCACTGGAAAGGTAAGTATAATTATAAAATGTATTAATAATTTTCTTTTTTTTTTTTACAGCCCTTGGTCCCAAAATGGCTGAACTGTAACACGGTTTCCCATGGAAACCCGTGTTTGGGACCTTGTGACTGAACACTATGTGTTCGGTACGGGTCCCGAACTTACTGTTCGAGTTCTCCCATCCCTAGTGGTGAATATCTTGAACCCCCAAATTCTTCACAGAACTTTAGAATGTTGAGCCGTGAAAAGAAAATCACATTTTTCTCACACAAATGTTCTTCTAGCTCCAGACTTTGTATTTTCACAAAGGTAATGGAAGAATATGCACCATACAATTTGTTGTGAAATTTCTCTTGAGTACACCGAAATCTCATATATTATTGAAAACTACTTCGAGGTACAGCACAAAGTTCAGAAAGGACAGAGCGCTGTACTGGATTTCAGATTTGACTGGAATTATTTGATCATGCCATTTTGCATTGGTAGAGACCCTGAGGTGCCAGAATAGTAGAAATCCCACACAAGCAACCCCATTTCACAAACTGCACCCCTCAATGAATTCATCTACAAGTACAGTGAGCATATTGACATTACAGGTGTGTCACAAAATCTTATCCTACTGGGCGGTGAAGAACACAAAATTACAGTTTTCCAAAAAAATATTTTTTTAACCCTAGATTTCTAATGTTGTCTAGGGGAATTGGTAAAAAAGGGACCCAAAATGTGTTACACAAATTCTCCTGAATGTGGCAATACCCCACATGTCACTGTACAGTGCTATTTGGCCATATGCCAGGGTTGAGGTGTCAGGGGTGGCAATAGAAGATGGGTGGAGTTTTAGTAGGATGGCAGTGATAGGCTAATGGAATATGGGAAGCTAGCCTGACCCTGAGACTGGGGTTCCCTAGCTGTCCCTGTTCCCAGAATTACCTCTAAAGGTGAGGACATCTGGGCCGCCACCCTTGCCCTGCTCCTGACCGGCTCTGAGCTAACACCTCCTCACCTCCACCCAGGGATAGAAACATCAACTCCCACAAGATGACTGTCACAAAGGTATATGTTTTTTGAAAGCTTCAGCAAAACTGTACAGCATCCAAACAGCTCAAGGTCAGAGTAGTGACTGAACTCTTTCAAGGACCCCACCTGATGGGTAATGGGATTATTTAAAGGCTAGGGGAGTGGAAAACAATGTCATCTGACGTGCACAGCAGCAGCTCACCGAAGGAGCCACAGCCAGACCATGGACAGCTAATACTGCTTCAGCTACTGACATTAACCCTAAAGGTACTAACAGAAATAAACACATTTAAACTACTGCAGAGCAGTTCCAGAGACTGCAGAGCAGACAACATGTGACATCGGGAGAAAAGGAGAGCCATTAGATCTTTGGAGAACAGATTTTTCTAAAATAGTTTGCAGACTCTATTTGCAGAGCTCCTAGGTGCCAGAACAGCAGAAACCCCCTCAAGCGACCCCATTTTGAAAGTTACACCCCTCTGAGAGTTCATCTATGGGTATAGTGATGATTTTATCTCAGGAAAACACCCATGGAGTCAAGCGCAGTGAATTTTGCAGAATTAAAAATTGCAAATAAGCCCTTGTAGTGCCCAGTACATTGTAGTGCCCATACATTGTGCCCAGCTCATGCTTCTGGAGGCACACATCCCATAAATAAGGCAGGCTTAGCCACTACAACAATGCCAAACATTTGGACATTAACTGTTGTTTAGATATTGTGGAGCTCAGAAGGGAGGGGGACATTTGGATTTGCATTTGGAGTATAGGATATTGTGCATTTTCTTTTTAGGGGGCGAGGAGCCATAGTGCTGTTCCAGAGCCTTTGTGCAACCAGTAACATAGAAGCCCCCTATATATCCATTAACAGATGAAGGACCTGAGTCGGAACTTGTTTTTGTGGGTTGAGTTGAATGCTATTGGTGGCAATTTGGGTTACAGAACAATTTGGATCAGTTCACATTTATCCTGTGCTCTATGCTGAGCAATTACAGTAGGGTTTACAGCTACCTCTCGAAATATGTGATTTAGGTGAAACCCCTGTCGGATCCATTCACTAATGAGGCAGCAGAGTTGCTCTGGACATGCCCGCCATCAGGGGGTGACGTGTCTGCCCGGAGTCAGGGGCCCCGAGCCTCACTGCAGGAGGCGTGGCCATTTTCATAAGGGAGAGGGGGCCCGGACATGACTGTAGGGGGCGTGGTTGTTTGCATCACTAAGCAGTCCCCACTGGCCCCACACCCCCTAGGGGGATAAGAGTGCGTAGATGGTGTGGAGGGGGTCCCAGACCCCCCAGGTGAATATAAGTGAGCACATGGTGTGGAGGGGGTTCCGCACCCCCCCAGGGGGATAAGAGTGCGCACATGGTGTGGAGTGGGTCCCGGACCCCCCAGGTGAATAGGAGTGAGCACATGGTGTGCAGGGGGTTCCGGACCCCCCCCCCAGGGGGATAAGAGTCTGTGGAGATGGTGTGGTCGAAGAGCAGCATATACCATATTTTTTGCTTTATAAGACACTCTCCAAATTTTGGTAAAGGAAAAGACAGGAAAAAATGATTTTTAATGTTAAATGGGGTCTGTCTTATAATGCCAGTGTCCGTCTTACAATCAGTATATATGTCCCACCATAATGGTATACAGTCATATGAAAAAGTTTGGGCACCCCTCTTAATCTTACTCATTTTTTTTGTTTAAAATTGTTTTTTTGCAACAGCTATTTCAGTGTGATATATGTAATAGCTGATGGACACAGTAATATTTCAGGATTGAAATGAGGTTTATTGTACTAACTGAAAATGTGAAATATGCATTATTTCAAAATTTGACAGGTGCAAAAGTATGGGCACCTCAACAGAAAAGTGACATTAATATTTAGTAGATCCACCTTTTGCAAAAATACCAGACTCTAGTCGCTGTTAATGAGTTCCTGGATCCTGGATGAAGGTATTTTTAACCATTCCTCTTTACAAAACAATTCCAGTTCAGTTAAGTTTGATGGTCGCCAAGCATGGACAGCCCGGTTCAAAACATCCCACAGCTGTTCAATGATATTCAGGTCTGGGGACTGGGATGGCCATTCCAGAACATTGTAATTGTTCCTCTGCATGAATGCCTGAGTAGATTTGGAGCGGTGTTTTGGATCATTGGCTTGCCGAAAAGATCCATCCCGGGCGTAACTTCAACTTTGACACTGATTCTTGAACATTATTCTCAAGAATCTGCTGATACTGAGTGGAATCCATGCGACCCTCAACTTACATAGTAACATAGTAACATAGTTTTAAGTTGAAGGAAGACTTTAAGTCTATCTAGTTCAACCCATAGCCTAACATGTTTAACAAATTCCCGTGCCGTCATTGGCCACACAGCCCCAAAGCATGATGGACCCTCCCCCAAATTTGACAGTGGGTAGCAAGTGTTTTTCTTGGAATGCTGTGTTTTTGTGGCGCCATGCATAACGCCTTGTTGTATGACCAAACAACTCAATCTTTGTTTCATCAGTCCACAGGACCTTCTTCCAAAATGAAACTGGCTTGTCCAAATGTGCTTTTGCATACCTTAGGCGACTCTGTTTGTGGCGTGCATGCAGAAACGGCTTCTTTCGCATCACTCTCCCATACAGCTTCTCTTTGTGCAGTGTACGCTGTTTTGTTGACCGATGCACAGTGACCAACTCTGCAGCAAGATGATGCTGCAGGTCGTTGGAGGTGGTCTGTGGATTGTTCTTGACTGTTCTCACCATTCTTCTTCTCTGCCTTTCTGATATTTTTGTTGGCCTGCCACTTCTGGTCTTTACAAGAACTGTCCCTGTGGTTTTCCATTTCCTTACTATGTTCCTCACAGTGGAAACTGACAGATTAAATCTCTGAGACAACTTATTCTATCCTTCCCCTGAACAACTATGTTGAACAATCTTTTTTTTTTCAGATCATTTGAGAGCTGTTTTGAGGAGCCCATGATGCCACTCCTCAGAGAAGATGCAACTAGGAGAACAACTTGCAAGTGGACACCGGAAATAGCTTTTCTCATGATTGGATACACCAGGCTATGAAGTACAAAGCTCAATGAGGTTACCAAACCAATTTAAGTGCTTCAGTACGTCAGTTAAAAAGTAGTTAGGAGTATTCAAATCATGAAAATCAGAAGGGTTTCCATACTTTTGCACCTGTCAAATTTTGAAATAATGCATATTTCACATTTTTGGTTAGTACAATAAACCTCATTTCAATCCTGAAATATTACTGTGTCCATCAGTTATTACATACAGTGCCTACAAGTAGTCTTCAACCCCCTGCGGATTTAGCTGGTTGACACATGCGGAATTAACTTGGCATTGTGACATTTGGACTGTAGATCAGCCTGGAAGTGGGAAATGCACTGCAGCCAAAAAGATTTTTTAATTTTTTTTTTTTTTTAAAGCGTTAAATGTTAATTCAGAGGGTCATTTATTATTCAACCCCTCAAACCACCAGCATTCTGTTTGGTCCCCCTAAAGTATTAAGAAGTAGTTCAGGCACAAAGAACAATGAGCTTCACATGTGTGGATTAATTATCTCTTTTGCCAGCCTTTTCTGAATATTTAAGACCCTCCCCAAACTTGTGAACAGCACTCATACATGGTCAACATGGGAAAGACAAAGGAGCATTCCAAGGCCATCAGAGACAAGATCGTGGAGGGTCACAAGGCTGGCAAGGGGTACAAAACCCTTTCCAAGGAGTTGGGCCTACCTGTCTCCACTGTTGGGAGCATCATCCGGAAGTGGAAGACTTATGGAACTACTGTTAGCCTTCCACGGCCTGGACAGCCTTTGAATGTTTCCTCCCGTGCCGAGGCCAGGCTTGTCTGAAGAGTCAAGGCTAACCCAAGGACAACAAGGAAGGAGCTCCGGGAAGATCTCATTGCAGTGGGGACATTGGTTTCAGTCAATACCATAAGTAACGTACTCCACCGCAATGGTCTCCGTTCCAGACGAGCCCGTAAGGTACCTCTACTTTCAAAGCGTCATGTCAAGGCTCGTCTACAGTTTGCTCATGATCACTTGGAGGACTCTGAGACAGACTGGTTCAAGGTTCTATGGTCTGATGAGACCAAGATCGAGATCTTTGGTGCCAACACACACGTGACGTTTGGAGACTGGATGGCACTGCATACGACCCCAAGAATACCATCCCTACAGTCAAGCATGGTGGTGGCAGCATCATGCTGTGGGGCTGTTTCTCAGCCAAGGGGCCTGGCCATCTGGTCCGCATCCATGGGAAGATGGATAGCACGGCCTACCTGGAGATTTTGGCCAAGAACCTCCGCTCCTCCATCAAGGATCTTAAGAGGAGTCGTAATTTCATCTTCCAACAAGACAACGACCCAAAGCACACAGCCAAGAAAACCAAGGCCTGGTTCAAGAGGGAAAAAATCAAGGTGATGGAGTGGCCTAGTCAGTCTCCTGACCTTAACCCAATTGAAAACTTGTGGAAGGAGCTCAAGATTAAAGTGAGACACCCAAAGAACCTAGATAACTTGGAGAAGATCTGCATGGAGGAGTGGGCCAAGATAACTCCAGAGACCTGTGTCGGCCTGATCAGGTCTTATAAAATACGATTATTAGCTGTAATTGCAAACAAGGGTTATTCCACAAAATATTAAACCTAGGGGTTGAATAATAATTGACCCACACTTTTATGTTTAAAATTTATTAAAATTCAACTGAGCAACATAAGTTTTTGGTTTGTAAGATTTATGCTTCTGTTAATAAATCCTACTCTCGTTTGCAGTTTGAAGGCTCTAACTTATTTGCATCTTCTCAAACCACCTAAATCTGCAGGGGGTTGAAGACTACTTGTAGGCACTGTATATCACACTGAAATAGCTGTTGCAAAAAAACAATTTTAAACAAAAAAAAAATGAGTAAGATTAAGAGGGGTGCCCAAACGTTTTCATATGACTGTATATGTCCTCTATCCTGAACCTGCTATGGCTTACCAAGGGGGAGAAAGGGGGTTGGGGAAAGGTTGTGGTTGTGGAGGAGGCAGGTTTGCAGGGACCATGAGGGGACGGGGGCCACACTGCGGGCCCAGGGCCAGGGCTGCGGGGGTGTCACGGCCATTTTCTATGTGCCTGCAAGCATTGCCAAGCTGTAGCCCAGCCTCTATCGTCCAGACTTCCAGAAAATAGCAGCGGAGGTGGTGCATGCGCAGATTGAGATCTGTGGCCATTTTCTGGAAGCTTGTGACTCTTTTAGAGCTCAGCTCACCTCCAGTCTGTGCCCCCTAACACTCTGCTGTGCTGTATATGCTCTCTGTGTCCTGTATGTATAGCAGTCTCCTATGTGATATACGGTATTTGATTTACAAAATTTATTATCACAGAGTTAACTGCGTTCAAGACCAACGCAAACCTGGAAGATCAGTCATCACCGAACATCGCAGGCGCACAGAGAAGCAGTTGCAGCCATCAAATTAGGTGAGTTAATTAAAGTAAATGTAGCCGGGTAATTTTCATTCTTTCTCTCTCTCCTCCCACCTCGCTACTGTCTCTGGATCCCTGAGAATCACAGATCCGGAGGCAGCAATGCCATCCGGAGTTACAAGTCTGGAAGTCAGAAGCTGCTCTCACAAGCTGTCAATGAAAGTCAGGGTTTGGGTTAGGGTTGGGCTTGGCTGGGGGCAGGGCTTTGGTGAGGGTGGGGCTTGGGTGAGGTCGAAGCCTAAGGGGGCCCCAAAATGTTGCATTTAGGGGCCCCGAAATTCCTAGTGGCAGCCCTGACTCTGGACTCTGTTTGCCCTCTGTTCAGCGGTGTCCTGTCCTTCTTTTCAAAGGTGAACAAAACTGTGGTTGACAGCACTTTTGTGCATGCCTAAATAGGCGCAAAAAGATGGAGACCGCTGGACCACAGGTCAGATGGGGGTTCTAATTGACTCCCTCTGTCTCATTACAGTGAATTTTCCATTAGGAGGTTTGCCTGAATAACGTCTTTCAGAGATATACACGTAATTGTTGATGTCAGCAAAGAGCGCAGGATAAATCAGAGCCATGCCTTACTGTTATCTTTGGGTGTCAGAATATACAAGTAAGCAGCAGTTGATGAATTGGCTTTATTACTTTTTTTATGCCGTTCATCTTGTGGTATAAATGATTAGGCGGCTTTATTCATCAGGTCAGTGCGACCACAGCGGTACCAGATTGATATAGGTTTTTTTTAGGTTTGACTACTGCATAAAAATGCTTTTTTACAAAATAAAGGTTTTTTGCATCACCGAATTTTGAAGGCTCTAGTTTTGTTATTCCGTGAAGGATTGTTTTTTAAGGGATGAGTTGGAATTTTTATTGGTACCATTTTACGCCACACCATGTTTTTTAATCACTTTCTATTCTGCTTTTGGTGAGACAGAATCAAGAATCAAGAAGAAACAGAAATTCAGGAATTGTTTTTTTTTCCTATGTTATTCAATGTGTCATAAAAGTGATAAGACAGCTTTATTCTTCGGGTCAGTATGAATACAGCGAAACCCCATTCATATTGATTTTTTTATGTTTTGACACTTTTATACCATAAAATGTTTTTATTGAAAAAAGAATTGTTTTTACTTTGTGTTTTTATATTCGAGAGTTATACATTTTTTATTTCTCTGCTGATAGAGCTGTTTGGCAGCTTGTTTTTGCAAGACAAGATAATGTTTTCAGCTATACCATTTTTATTTACATGTGACTTTATGATCACACTTTAGTCTACATTTTTTGGGTAGTATAATGAAAAAGCATGGTGTTTTTGTCACTTTTTTTTATGGTATTCAGTTATCGGGTTATCTAGTGTCACAGTACTGTACAGTGGCTCGTTCCGGATGCAGCGATACCAAATATGTGTACTTTTTGTTTATTTATTTTTCACATAAATATATGTATTTATTGGTATTATATTTTTTCATATTTTTTTACCTTTATTTTTGTGGGTTTTTTTGTTTTATATTTTTAAACCTTTTTTATTTAGTCCCTTTATGGGACATCACCCTTTCTTCCCTTGATCACTATAATACTCATACTCTTATATACATGGAGCAGGTCAGATATGACCTTGGTCAGATGTGACATCATTTAAGGGTGACATTTTAAAGTGTCACATCAGAAATATCCCAGAATGGCAACTCATGGTATATTCTCCTTCATGCTGATCATGCCATGATCCTTCTGCTCTCATCCACAGGTATGTCTGAACTCCGAACCCAGAATACCCACAGCACCCCAGAATCCTATGTACTCTTCTTCCTCTGTGTTAACGGGTACGTCTGAACTGTGAACCCAGAATACTCACTGCACTCCAGAATCCTATGTACTCCTCTTCCTCTGTGTTAACGGGTATGTCTAAACTCTGAACCCAGATTACCCCCTGAACCCCAGAATCCTATGTACTCCTCTTCCTCTGTGTTAACGGTATATCTAAACTCTGAACCCAGAATACCCACTGCACCCCAGAATCCAATGTACTCCTCTTCCTCTGTGTTAATGGGTATGCTGCTGCTTTTTCCCTGACTATAATTCCATGTATCATACTTCAAATTTACGTAACGCATATTGATATGTCTTTGCTTCTCACACCTTCTTGTTCCATTTTATTTTGTTTCTTTTTCCTGCTTTGATGCCAGTCAAATGTTCTCTTAACTGCAATCTGTTAATTACTCCCTGCTGTGATGTGTCCTCCTGCTCCCTCCTCCTCCCCTCTCTCTCACCTGCATTCATTTCATGGACATTTGAATGGTATAAGTTGAATGGAGTAGGTCAGATGTGACATCATTTAAGTGTGACATTTTAAAGGGTCATCAGAAATATCCCAGAAATGACACAGAAGTAACCAGAAAGTATCAGCTATACCTGTCTAACTGTTTTTGTTACTTTACTTTCAACATTTTTTTTTTACCATGTCCTTTACTTCAATGTCTTTTATTCTATGTGCCTTTGCCATTCACCTTTACCGCCCCATCCCCCCTCCATCACCCCTCATCCACATAAGCCCCTCTCTCCTTCCCTCTACTGTCTTCAGCTCCCATACTCTCTTCAACATACTGAATAATGTCAGACCACCATGTTCCGGTGTGGCATCAGAAACAAACTGTTTGCTTTTCTCTTTTACTGCTGCTTCTGTCAGGTGGTATCTCTCCCAACCAGTGGCGCACCCAGAAATTTCCCAAGTAGGGGTCCAAGAAACACACACCGGCCCTGAAAGGGGGTGTCACATCCCCACCGGTTCCAGGGGCAAAGCCCCCGGTGGGGGGGTTTGGGGAGCGAAGCCCCCCTAAAAGCAGCCTTTTTTGTGGGCCCTTGGTGCTGTGTAATTTCCTGTCTCCTGACATAGAGGCCCAGCTCCTTGTGTACTGCACCACTTCTCAGGCCGTCCAAAGGGGGTGTCCAGACACGTAGGTCCCCCCCCTTGGTGCGCCTATGCTCCCAACCCTGACCACCCTCTGCCAACTACAACCCCTCTCCCACCACACATAGAAACCCTACGAACCTTATCAGCATTACTTGCACACCTTAATCTCCCTCTTTTCATTGCGCTCTCTGGAATCCATGCTCTGTATGTAACAAGCTTCCCTTCGTCCACAACTACTTTCTCACTAACTCTCTTAACCTCCTGGCCCTCACAGAAACCTGGATCCAGGATTCAGACACAGTGTCTCCTGCCGCTATTTCTTATGGTGGCTTACATATCTCTCATGACCATGGGAACAGACATGGTGGTGGAGTTGGCTTACTCCTGTCCCCACAATGTACTTACCAGGTCATTTCCCCAGCCCCATCACTATCATTCCCCTCTTTTGAGGTCCACACAATTAGGCTATTTCATCCCCTCCCTACCCCTAAGAGTAGCTGTTATATACCGCCCACCCAATTCCTTGATCACTTCTCCGCGTGGCTGCCACACTACATGTCCTCAGAATTACCAACCCTTATTCTGGGAGATTTTAACATTCTCAAACAGCCCCATCTCCTCCTCTGCATCCCAGCTCCTATCTCTAACCACCTCTCTTGGCCTCTCACAGCTCTCAACCTCGGAGACACATAAAGATGGTAACACCCTCGACCTGGTCTTTGTCCGGCTCTGCTCAACCTCCTCCGTAGATAATTCACCGCTTCCTCTCTCTGACCATAACATTCTCTCCTTCATGCTCACGAACACTCGCCCACCAAACCCACCCCTACCTATCAAACATCCAGAAATCTACAGGCTATTAACCCTCATATATTCATAGACTCTCTGCACTCATCACTATCCCCAATCTTTTCATTCACCTGTCCTGATCTGGCAGTAAATCATTACAATGACACTCTAAGAAGCACCCTGGACCAAGTCGCACCCCTCGCCCTCAGAACCTCCCAACATAGAATAAAACAGGCTTGGCTCACATCGCAAACTCGATTTCTCCACCGATACTCTAGGAGTGCTGAACGACTATAGAGGAAAACTCGCTCACCAGAAAACTTTCTCCTTTATAAATTCATGCTAAAAACCTACAACTCTGCCCTAATCACTCTCTCCTCAGTCCTAAAGTGCAGGTCCCATCACTGACCTCTGTGCTGATGATCTGGCTTCTTACTTTATTGAGAAAATAGACAACATCCACCAGGAAATCAGTTCCCAGCCTCCAAGTGCTGCTACTCCCACCCTTCCTCTCATTTCCACCGGCTCTCTCTCCTTATTTGACCCAGTCACAGAAGAAGAAGTCTCCAGGCTCCTCTCTTCCTCTCGTCCCACAACATGCACCACTGACCCCATTGCCTCACACCAACTCCAGTCTCTCTCTCCAGTCACCACCACTCACCTAACCAAAATCTTCAACCTCTCCCTCTCTTCTGGCATCTTCCCTTCCTCCTTCAAACACTTTATCAGTACTCCATTATTAAAGAAATCCTCTCTTGACCCATGCTGCACTAATAACTAAAGACCAGTCTCCAATCATAACCTTCATCTCTAAACTCTTGAAGTGCCTGGTCTACACCTGCCTCACCCACTACATCTCCGCTCACTCTCTTCTAGATCCATTACAGTCTGGTTTCCGCCCCCTTCACTTTACAGAAACCGCCCTCATCAAAGTGACCAAAGACCTTCTGACAGCAAAACGTAATGGTGACCACTCTCTGCTTATTCTTCTGGACCTCTCTACATCTTTTGACACTGTTGACCACCATCTCCTACTCTCTATGCTGCATTCCATCGGCACAAAGGACACCGCTCTCTCCTGGTTCTCTTCCTATCTTTCCGACCACTCTTTCAGTGTAACGTTCGCTGGCTCCACTTCCTCTTCTCTTCCTCTCACTATTGGGGTCCCTCAGGGCTCAGTCCTTGGCCCTCTTCTCTTCTCTCTCTACACGGCCCCGATTGGACACACCATCAGCAGATATCGCTTCCAGTACCATCCTTATGCTGATGACACACAACTATACACTTCAGCCCCTGACCTTACCCCTGCGGTATTAAAGAACACCAATGACTGTCTAGCTGCAGTTTCCAACATCATGTCTGCTCTTTATTTGAAACTTATCTTTCCAAAACTGAACTTCTTTTGCTCCTGCCCTCCACTAACCTCCCTAAATCTGATATCTCTCTCTCAGTGTGAGGCACCACGAAAACTACTAGGCAGCAGGCTCGCTGTCTGGGTGTTATGTTTGACACCGATCTCTCCTTCACCTCCTATACACAATCTCTTGTCCGCTCTTGTCGCTTCCACCTGAAGAACATCTCTAGAATTTGCCCCTTTCACACCATGGAAACAACTAAAACTCTTACTGTGCCCCTGATCCATTCCTGCCTTGACTACTGCAATTATCTACCAATCGGCCTCCCCTCTCTAAACTTTCCCCTCTCCAGTCCATCCTTAATGCTGCAGCCAAGATCACCCATCTGGCCGATCGTTATTCAGATGCCTCCGCTCTGTGCCAGTCATTGCACTGGCTGCCTATACATTACAGGATCCATTTCAAACTGATTGTTCTCACCCACAAAGCTCTTCACAGTGCAGCACCTCCATACATCTCCACCCTCATCTGTGTCTATCACCCCACCCATTCTCTACATTCTGTAAATGACCTTCGACTAACATCTGCACTAATCCTATCCTTCCACTCCCGGCTCCAAGACTTCTCCCGAGCTGCAACAATTCTCTGGAATGCTCTATCCCAAGACATCAGGACTATCCACAACCTGCATAGCTTCAGACGCTCCCTAAAAACACATCTTTTTAAGGCGGCCTATCATGCTTCCTAATAGAAGTCCTTAGTGAATGGGCTATATACAGTACCATCTCTCTTGACAATCTCTTCTTCAAACTCTACCCAACCCAAAAGCTCTATACAGATGACTGGAGACCATTCATGTCACTTTATTTCTATCCCCCACTTCCTCAAGATGCCTGGACCATCACTGTAATTAGCCCCTGTACCTTGTGTACCCCCAATCCTTTTGCAGACTGTTTTGAGCAGGGTCACCGTTATTTTTGCCTTAATTATTGTATTGTATCTACCTACCTCATATATGTAAATATTCCCATTCTGTCCTTCTCCAAATCTGGCCTCTTGTATCACCTTTCTACAACCTCACACATTTTATAGCACTTTATCTGTCCTTGTACAGATCCTGGCTGTGAACGGTTCATGGTATTATGTGAATCCCCTATTTATTATATTGATAGTTGGACCATATATGATGGCATTTGTTACTATTACTTTTTGTGTCTCCCCTATTTCCTCATAGATTGTAAGCTTGCGAGCAGGGACCTCACTCCTAATGGGATCAGTGATGTATTTATCAAATTTTTGTCTCTTTTTTTGTCCCATATGGTTTGTATTGTATTATATTTGTACTGTTGTACTGTATTTTATTATATATATTATTGTATTTGTTGTATTGTATACCCTCTGAATTGTAAAGCACTGAGGAATATGTTGGCGCTATATAAATAAAAAATTATTATTATTAATTCTAATGCAATGCACCAGCATTGCAATGGACTATATGTCAGGGCTGCACTCGCATGGTGCATAAGGCATTTCATATCTGGGTGACCCGGGGGTCATAATGATGACGACAACCCTGGATTACTATGACAGCTATTACGTCCCCATGATCACATCATAGGGTCTCCATCAACTGAGAGAGGAGTGCACTCCTCTCTCAGCCATCTAAATTCTGCATTCACCATTGATCACAGCTTTAGGGGGATAAACTGAAACTGTGCAGCAGAGTCTGTGGACACACCAGGTAATTACCCCCAGTTTTGATCTTCACTCTCTGGGTTTATTTTACTTTTTATTTTTGCTTAGCCTCCTATGTGAGAGATAGGTGACTTTTGCAAGTTCACTTGATATATTGACATTCCTTTTGACTAGGCACTTACATTTCTTATAGGATAACCTGGGAGGATCACTTTTTAGTATGTAGGGTGTTTTCTACAGATCCTTTATACACATATATATTTTTTTGTTATTCATTTGTGTATTTTTCTACTATTTCTGTACTTCTTTATTTAAAACCTTAAAAGTAGTATTGTAATTTTCACATGTACTATCGTTATAGTCCATTTTTTAAGCTTTTTTCAATAAACTTGAATTTTTACTGCATAAATCACCTTATTCTCTCTGATAGTTTTCCCAAAAGAGCATAGCGGTAATGCTATGCGGTTCGGGAGAATGCTGCCCCTAGTTACCCGATGTGTACCATAGTTACCAGCCACACACAAAGCTGCATGGACTGTGCTTTAGCTGAGTGCACAGAAAAGGTTGCAGACAACGTTTTCTGTGCTCTCAGCTAAAGCGCACTCCACGCACCTTTATGTGTGACTGGGTAACCATGGTACACATCGGGTAACTAGGGGCAGATTCTCCCAAACCGCATAAGGTTACCGCTAGGCGCATCTGGGAAAACTTCTAAGTTTTAACCGGATTGCGTTAGAATAGGGTAAAACTGTCAGTGTGGCCCTAGCCTTAGACAATGATCCCAAACACACAAACCAGGGGAACTCTCATTTGGTTTCAGAGAAAAAATATAAAGCTGCTAGAATGTCCCAGTCAATCACCTGCCCTGAATCCAATAGAAACGTAATGGAAGGAACAAAATTCAGTGTTCAAAGAAGGAGCTCATGGGACCTTCAGAACATGAAGAGTGTTTGTGTGGAAAAATGGGCCAAAACCACACCTGAGCTATGCATGTGACTAATGTCTCCATACAGGAGGTGTCTTGAAGCTGTCTTCACCAACAAAGGCTTTTGTACTAAGTATGAAATACTTTTCAGTAAGCATGTTCAATATTTTTTTCCCTGAGTCGTTTCTCATTATTACACATCACTAATTTTATGGACATCTATGGTTTGATGTCTTTGAATTTGTGAATTGGATTTCTTTACATTTTTGGATTGGATTGGTTGTAACTAATATGTGGTGATAAATGTATGCTTTAGAAATTAATTTACTGAGAAAATTGGTGAAGTGTTCAATACTTATTTTGAGTTAATGTTCTGCGCAGTTCACCTTGCATCATGTAACTTAATCCTTTACACTGAAGACTTTAAATTCCATCAATAAGGCTGCCTTCAGACTTGCAGATGCATCTGCAGCGTTTTGCAGATGCATCTGCAAGCATCTGCATGCAGACCGCGGCCCCTATGTTTATAATGGAGCGCACGGCGGTCTGCAGATGCTTGCAGACCACCGTGCGCTCTCATTGCCCGACATTAGTGATCTGTGCGCAGGCGGATGCCTGCGCACAAATCACAAACTCTCGCCCGCACCAGGGACGCAACATCTCGCGTCCCTGGTGCGGACGAGAGTGTGTGATCTGTACGCAGGCTACCGCCTGCACACAGATCACTAATGGCAGGCAATGAGAGCGCACGGCGGTCAACAAGCATCTGCAGACCGCCGTGCGCTCCATTATAAACATAGGGGCCGCGGTCTGCATGCAGATGCTTGCAGATGCATCTGCAAAACGCTGCAGATGCATCTGCAAGTCTGAAGGCAGCCTAACACCTGCATCAGTTCTGCCCCTTTGTCCCCTAAGCCAGAGCACTCCATTCTCTGAGAAATACATCTTACAACTTCTTCCAGTCGATTTATTGGACGAGTTGAACAATCAGCATTTGTACTTGGATGATTTTGCACTGTAAAAGATGAAAGACATCATTCAAATTCCGAACTATGTTGCTGGCTCTGTCAGTTCGAGTTGTAGAGGCGCTAGATGTGGCAGTGTCACTCTTATTCTGGGAAAGTTTAGAGGTGGGGCAAGAAACTGGGCATTTGTCACACAGGGGCAACAGTCAGCTGAGTCAAGGATAATGATGATGATGACGAGAATGATACTGTAGTGAACAAAAATGGGAACCAGATTGGGGTACAGAGAAGGTGATATCATCAAAGAAGGTGTTCTCAGCGATACATTGTGGAGGTCACATATGACCAACAGATCCACAGAGGCAAAATCTGCATCTTCTACTGTAATTTCAAGAGTAGGTAATATTGTTAATAAAGGAGGCTCAAAAGTATCTGAAAGCACAGGTCATGGTTTGTAGCAAATCCTACATGCGGGGATATTGGATGTGTAAATTATTTTCCACATTGTTGTTAGATGAATACTTGTCAGTCTCTGCAGGAGGAGAATGAGCCATCGATGTTGAGCATTGAAAAGATTAGGACCTATGGCTTTCCAGTAAAATAAAAAGTGGCATCACCATTTTCATTTGGAAAAAGCAAGTTGACAGCTATCTGAGTAAGGCTTAAGTTGTACTATTATGCTTCGTACACTTTAACTTTCTGGTAGGCAAAGTAGTACCTGGATTTGTCATGATCATCATCATCTACAACTACTGTTAGCCATACTCCAACTACTCCTACATCACACTGCCAGATATCAATCCCTGTGTGATGTGAACACAGGGATATATTTCCCAATCATCCAGTTTGTGTGCCATCACTGTAATACTACTTTGTGAAATCCACTACCTTTCCCGAAATTATGTTGTGCAGACAGTCTTGCTGAAAGATAGACATTGGTAATTATTTCACACAGTAACAGGTGGCAAATCTGTGCCCTCGCATACAGGAGAAAGTAGACCACTCGCCTGACTAGATATTTTGATCTTTTAGCTGTAAAGTTAATCTTTTAACTAGAAAGTGGAGAAGCAACTATGGATAGAGACACAAAGTGTCTTTCAGGGTCTACTGGGTGAATATTTTGAGTAGTAGCAAAGCAACATCATAACTTGGACAGATGGTGAAACCTTCACTTTAGGGCACTACATGTATTTTGGTGGCCAAGTGACAATTATCTTTTTCTCCTTTCCTCTCCTTTGGATCTTCTTTGATAGACATGACCAAAGAAGAGAAAAGTGACTTCCAGTTTCAACATATAGCGCTGAAGGATTCATGTCTATTATATCACGTGATATAGTGAAAAAGAGAATAATTAACTGGGCAGAAGAGCAATAAGAGCAATTGTAAGTTAAGGGGGTGTCACACGCGTCAATGTCGTCAGTGAGATGATCGCTGACGACATTGACAGCTGATCGCTGGTGAGCTGTCACACAGGCAGACTCACCAGCGATCAATGGACCATCGACATCGTGGAAATGATTTAAATATCGTTTCCACGATGTCTTGCTCCCGCTGCCAGCCTGCTGGAAGCGGGAGCAGGCTGGTCTCCATGGTAAACTGCGGGTATCTAGGCAGCGCGCGCTGCCTAGATACCCGATGTGTACCTTAGTTACTAGCCTCCTCCGCTCACCGGCTGGTATCTAAGGTACACAGCGGGTAACTAGGGTCCCTAGTTACCCGCTGTGTACCTTAGATACCAGCTGGTGAGCGGAGGAGGCTGGTAACTAAGGTACACATCGGGTATCTAGGCAGCGCGCGCTGCCTAGATACCCGCAGTTTACCTTGGAGACCAGCTCCCAGCGCTTGTGTGAGGCGCTGGGAGCTGGAAAATTGCTACTCCCGGTGTCACACGCAGCGATGCTGCGTGTCCACCGGGCGACCATCGCCAGGTTTTAGAACAGATTCTAAAACCTGGCGATCATCAACCAGCGATTTATCGCTGGTTGATTCAGTATGTCACACGCGTCAATATCGCTGCAACGTCACGTGCAGCCGTGATCGTGCAGGCGATATTGACGCGTGTGACATACCCTTAAGCCAAATGGCAACATTGTTTTACATTTCTGACTTATAGACTCCATATCTCACCATCCGCTACAGCTTGTGGATGGTCAGATATGGAGCCTGAAGGTCAAAGTTCAAAATATTCTTACCTTTTTGCTTGTTAGTGTAATATGATGACTGCAAAATATTAAGATAAACATTTTGATGGGAGTGTGTCTTTAAGAAGCCATTGTTCTTCTCTTTCTAAATAGTGAACCTATGCCCGTCCCAAAACAGTGACAATTTACGTACAGCATGTTGAGAAGCCATAGCTTCTTTTCTTTGAAAAAATCACACCTGTTCCTCCTCTCAAAATAAGGAATAATTGTCTCTTAATTTTACATACAACCAATATGTTGCTGATCTCAATTTAGGGATCATTTTTGCACATCTTTTTAACAATTAATTGCTTATTTTCTTTCCAAACAATGAAGCTGTTTCTGATGCTAAATTGGATATTTTTTTGAAAGCTTGTAAAAAGTCATAACAAACAAAAAAACCTCTTGCTACTTCCCAAACAGTGATAATTGTTGGACTACCACTTATCAAATAGCCACAGCTTTTTTCTGTATACACCTCCTTTCAGTGGCGGACCTATAGCCCGGAGTGCTCTGGTGCAGCCATGGTGCTGGTGGCCGTCGGCGAGGAGCTGGGGGGGGTTATTGGTGATGCGGCTCTCCTACCTGCACTGGGCCGGCAAATGCAATCCTGGGAGCCAGGACGGCAGAGGGAAGCTTCCCTTGCCTGACCCTCCTCTCCTCTGACATCGGGTTACGGGGGTCGGCTGGGGGCCCCCCTGCAGGCTTGAGGGGCCCCCTAGCTGGTCGGGGCCCTGGTGCAGCTGAACCAGCTGCACCACGGTAGGTCCTCCCCTGCCTTCTTTGTATAAACACCGGCAAGGCAGGTTTCTTCTCCCTAAAGGTGATACTTTTTGCAACTGTTTTACAATTTAAAAAGCTTTAAAAGTCTGTTATTGCAGTGTGATGTTAAAAAGATTGTTGGATATCACCGGTTATTATCCATTTATCCATAGGTAAATATGTTGAGGTCACTTTGACATTTCTAAGTCTGTGTTTGTTTTAAAGAGCTTGAAAGGGATATAATAAAGTCCTATGAGAATTCATAATATTGTACATCTTTTCTGGCAATTAGAGGCCTTACAGTACTTGCGTTTGCAGCTAATTAATTGGGAATTAAAATTTTTATAAAATGTACTAAGATGATGAGTTTGAATTTCAAAGATTTGATCATCTTTAGTTAGCAGGGGCGTAACTACAACAGGTTCAGGGGATGCAGTCACCTGGTCTCTGGAGGTTGGGGGCCCCAAAAGTCCCTTTGCCCTCTAGAAAAAAAACTATTGCTATTAAAGCTTTGCAATAATTGGGGCCCCATTGAAGCTTTTGCATCGGGGCTAGGGATGGGTGAATCTACTCGCTAGGACTCGTTACTCGGCGAGTAGTAAGGGACTCGCAGGACTCGGTACTCTGCGAGTTTCCCAGTGATTACTCGCACGAGTCCAATGCAAATCAATATCAATCCTAGTTTTGTCAGAAACGCTGACAAAACTAGAATTGTCATTGTTTGCATTAGACTCCTGCGAGTAATCACTGGCTACTGTGCCAGTGATAGCAGGGAAACTCGCAAAGTAACTGCTGTTTCTTTGCGAGCCGAGTCCAGCTGTCTTCTCTGTGCAGCTCCAGGGTCCTAGAGCCCGCCTGCTGCCTGATGTAGCAGTGCTGAGATTGTTCTCAGTCTGCTCATTCCCTGTGCATAGACATCTATATTTATGCACAGGGGATGTAGCAGAGAGGACATCGCGTTTTGGACTGCGCCGGACGGAAGAGGATTTTTTTAATTAAAGATGGAGTCCCTAATGGCTTTTTTTTTTTATTTCAAATAAAAATTTTTCTCTGTGTTGTGTTTTTTTAACCCTTTATTGGAGATTCTTAGTGGCTGGGTCAAACGTGGCCTGACATTAAGAATCTCGGGCTTAATACCAGCTTGTATAACAAAGCTGGTATTAACCCCTTTATTACCCAGCGTGCCACTGCCACCAGGGCCGCTGGAAGAGCGGGGTTCAGCTCCAGAGGATGGCGCTTCAATGAACGCGCCATCTTCTGGGGCGGCTGCGGGCTGCAATTTGCAGCGGGGGGTGCCCAGAAAGCTTGGGCATCCCTGCGCTGCGGATTCCAGCCCCCAGCTGCTTAGCTGTACCTGGCTAGACATAGAAATTGTGCGGAGCCCCACGCATTTTTTTTTTTATTATTTAATGAATTTCAGAGTCAGAGGCTCAGAGTCAGAGTCTCGGAGTCGGAGTCTCCTCAGAGTCGGAGTCTCAGAGTCGGAGTCTCAGAGTCGGAGTCGCCTCAGAGTCGGAGTCGCCTCAGAGTCGGAGTCGAGTCGGAGTCGGAGTCGTCTCGGAGTCGAGTCGGAGTCGTCGTAGTCTCGGAGTCGTCTCGGAGTCGTCTCGGAGTCGGAGTCGTCTCAGAGTCGGAGTCGTCTCGGAGTCGAGTCGGAGTCGGAGTCGTCTCGGAGTCGGAGTCGGAGTCGTCTCGGAGTCGGAGTCGTCTCGGAGTCGAGTCGGAGTCGTCTCGGAGTCGGAGTCGTCTCGGAGTCGGAGTCGTCTCGGAGTTGTCTGAGTCGGAGTCGTCTCGAAGTCGGAGTCGTCTCGGAGTCGGAGTCGTCTCGGAGTCGGAGTCGTCTCGGAGTCGGAGTCGTCTCGGAGTCGAGTCGGAGTCGGAGTCGTCTCGGAGTCGAGTCGGAGTCGTCGTCGTCTCGGAGTCGTCTCGGAGTCGGAGTCGTCTCGGAGTCGGAGTCGTCTCGGAGTCGGAGTCGTCTCGGAGTCGTCTCGGAGTCGGAGTTGGCTCGGAGTCGGAGTCGTCTCGGAGTTGGAGTCGTCTCGGAGTCGGAGTCGTCTCGGAGTCGGAGTCGTCTCGGAGTCGAGTCGGAGTCGTCTCGGAGTCGGAGTCGTCTCGGAGTCGGAGTCAAAAAAATGCGTGGGGCTCCGCGCAATTTCTATGTCTAGCCAGGTACAGCTAAGCAGCTGGGGGCTGGAATCCGCAGCGCAGGGATGCCCAAGCTTTCTGGGCACCCCCCGCTGCAAATTGCAGCCCGCAGCCGCCCCAGAAGATGGTGCGTTCATTGAAGCGCCATCCTCTGGCGCTGAACCCCGCTCTTCCAGCGGCCCTGGTGGCGGTGGCACGCTGGGTAATAGAGGTTAGGGCCAGCTTTGTATTATCAGCTGGCCCTAAGCCCGAAATTTATGGCGGTCACGCCAATATTAGACATGACCGCCATGAATTTCTATTAAATTGTTTTAAAAAAAACACAACACATTTTTTTAGAAATAAAAAAAAAAGCCATTAGGGACTCAATCTTTAATTAAAAAAATCCTCTTCCGTCCGACGCAGTCCAAAACGCGATGTCCTCTCTGCTACATCCCCTGTGTATAGATATAGATGTCTATGCACAGGGAATGAGCAGACTGAGAACAATCTCAGCTCTGCTACATCATCTCTGTGCACAGACATTCATGTCTGTACACAGGGAATGAGCAGACTGAGAACAATCTCAGCACTGCTACATCAGGCAGCAGGCAGGCTCTAGGACCCTGGAGCTGCACAGAACAAACAGGACTCTTCTCTTATCTGTGCGAGTTTCCCAGCGATTACAGTTACAAAGTAAACTAGTCCAATGCAAATAAAAGACAAAACTAGGATTGCTTCAGGCTGAAGCTTCCGAGACACATCTGCGATTTGTAAATCTCACACTACTCGCTATTACTCGCTTCCCCATTCATTAACATTGGACTCGCTAGACTCGCAACGAGTAGCGAGTCCTGGGCTCGGACTCGCTAGAGTCAAGCGATTCCGAGTAATTTAGGATTCGCCCATCACTAATCGGGGCCCATGAGCTTCAAGCTACATCACTGCTAGTTAGTACCTGTTATCTACACTTATATGTACATTGTACACCAGTATTCTATCACAAAATCAATGGAAAGTGATGTTCAAAGTTAGCATTCACTTTCAGAATGACAAATTAATCAATTAACCTACAGTCCTACATGTTAATGTATGTATGTTTGTATACTGTCCACTCTGAAGGAATGTTGATGAGTTACAGCCAATCAGCGGAAATAGTGGTGCCAACATCGCTGGAAATTCACTGCTGCAGTAGTTGAATACCATTGTTTTTATTTTATATGGGATCCTGAAGTTTAAGTAGGAGTTTCCAGTAAGGAACAATCAAAAGTTATACTCAACTTTTCAATTCCTTGCTGCTCCATTGCTAACACTGTGCTGGTCCTCGCTGGTTTAGGCTTAATTCCCGCAGTGATCACGTGCCATATATCATTTACATGACTGCTGCAACTAATCACTGTCCTCATAGATCTTATGCCGTATATGCCGGTATCACCACTGAGGCCTGTGATAGGCTGCAATGGTTATGTGACTTATGTATGGCAGAAATTAGGTAAAGAATGGGACCACCACAGCAACAATGACGGAAAGAAGAGGCAACTACTTTTGCATTCATACATACCGTCCCTCAACTACTACTATGAATTTTAACAACCCTAGGTTACAATACAATTAACTTCTAAGTAAATTACTTGTCATTGTCTTTACTTTTTATATCTTAATTTCAATGGGTAAAAAGAGACATATGGAGTGGTAATTAGGAGAACACAATAGCGAGAAATAAGACGACTTGTGACTGTGAAATGTGGAATTTAGAAAACAACAAAAGGAGTAAGGTGAGAAAATGGTGGTGGTAATATCTGTAGAGCTGTGTGGTGAGCACAGATAAAGTTATATAGTCTCATTACATTCAGTACACACAATGTAGTAGTAATAAGGTTTCATTGTTGTATAATGAAGTGATACAGTGTTACATCTCCTCAAGGTAAAACCGCCCATTATCCACTGGACTGAAGCAAGTAATAAATACCAGTATATGTCCACCTACTGTTACATTTTATTCTAGGAATCAAGTATTGTAAATTCTCTTGAGTGTTTGTATGGTTATTGTGGTCCTGAATGTTTTACTCATAAACGATACAGCATTTAGTGAAAACATACTTTGAAAAACGGATAGAGTAATTCGTTTTGGATTAATCTTCTAGAGGGGTCCCTATCAGCTTCTCGGCATAATGCCCCTTTACACTGACATGTTTCTCTTTATGTGTGTGTATAGGGAGAGACCTATCAGTATAATCTTGGTGACATATTTCCTTTAAGTGATAACACTAACAAAATATGAAATTACAGTTTTAGGCCCAGAAAGCTTTAAAAAAATAAGCTGTTATCTAACAGGGTGTCTGATATTAGTGACTTACTTTAGCTGTTTATTTTCTTAAAAGGTATCTACCAGCCTTTTTCATCCTCCAAACTATTTACATGTGCTCTTTCAAAGACAAATCCAGCAATTGCATGGCCAGTCTATTTCTCTCTTACTAGGAAATCAGCATATGAATTAAAATGCAAATGACGCTGTAGATCTGAAGCCTCTGTCACTCCAACTCTATGCCCAGGACTGCCTTCTGCTTGACTGACAGCCTCTGTGATGTGTTACTTCAGGTAAAGGAGCCGTAAGTCAAGCAGGAGGAGGAAGCGTTGGGTGGGGAATAGAGCTGGAGTGACACACACTTCAGATTTACAAATAGTTCTCCAGCCTAATTTGGCATGGCGAGTCGCCTTAGCAGCGCGAAGCATTGGCCGCGAAGCGGCCATTGCGAGTCAGAGACTCGCTCTTCTAGAATCCCGATGCATCTGCATCGGGCACCCAGCTATTATTATATAATCACAAATGGGTTTTTTGCCCCTTTTGAGTCCGCTCGCGCTGCGAGTCAGCGTGGTCATGTGGATACGCCCGAAGCATTGGCCGCGCAGCGGGCATGGCGAGTCGCCTTAGCAGCGCGAAGCATTGGCCGCGAAGCGGCCATTGCGAGTCAGAGACTCGCTCTTCTAGAATCCCGATGCATGTGCATCGGGCACCCAGCTAGTTATATATATTGTTGTTACTGATACTTGGGTGTGCAGAGTTCACAGTTATTCTCCATGCTGGCTCTGGGAAGGGTTGAATTACTCAGCTGTCTCTACTTCCGGTGACCATCTCTCCTGTGCTTACCTTGATCTCTGTTAACTCACCTGGACTTTTGTTTGATTACTCTTGTGCCTGTTCCTTGTGTTTTCTACATGTCTCCTTGTATTTTGACTCCTGGACCACAACCTGTTTAAGCCACTGTTTAACCCCTGAATTATCATTGTGCTCTCCTGGAAAGCCTGACTTTTGACCGTTATATGACCACCTCTCTGTCTACTCCCAGACACTGCGTACTCTCCTGGAACTGACCAGGAATGCCTGACTCCCCTTTCATAATAATAATATTTATTCATTTATATAGCGCTATTAATTCCATAGCACTTTACATACATCAGTAATGCCGTCTCTCTTGGAGCTCACAATCTAAACATCCTATCAGTATGTCTTTACAATGTGGGAGGAAACCGGAGTGCCCGGAGGAAACCCACGCAAACACGGGGAGAACATACAAACTCCTTGCAGATGTTGTCCTTAGTGTCCTTGGTGGGAATTGAATCCAGGACTTCAAGACCCCAGTGCTGCAAAGGCTGCAGTGCTAACCACTTGAGCCACCGTGCTGCCCATACTTTTGCTTTTTATCCCGTAAATAGTAACTTCGTCAAATGTCACACCTATGTTTTTGTAGTGACTTGCGTCACACATATCAATTGAAACGCTAACTGGCCATTTAAAGATATTTCTTGACTTGTCTTTGAAAGAGCTACCTGCACAAATAAAAAGTTTGGTATGTGAAATCTTGCTGACAGATTCCTTTAAAGGACTTACATACCCATGACTACATAATTTTAGTCAGTGAACCTGCATAGCCTTAATGCACAGCCAAAATAATTTAGTGGTGACCCGTCTATAAAGATTTTGAAGATGTATAGGTGCACCTAAAGCAGCTCTATCTTATGATGATCCTTCCAAATAATAACCTATACCTTAGCTATTTTTAGACTAGACAGAGATTTGGCTCAACTCCAGTCAGATATGCATTTTTAGGAACCTGTCAGGCTCCTCGTGTAAGTAAAAGCCGAGGATGCTATGGGTCATAATTAGCATCAATAGCACGTGTCTGTCACAGGTGGTAGTCATTGGTGAAAGAAGAAAACAATGTTATAATCCTGGTGTGCCCTGCTCCTTTCCGGTAATGTGGGCAGGGCACAGCATAGAGCAATTAGGGCTCTTCCACAACCATACCTTCTTTTCAGCTGACTGATTTGCTGCTTAGCATTGATAAGCTGAATGGGACATCAATCAAGTGAGCAGTCGGCATGATTGGAGAACAGCCATTAGTACACAGTGTGTTTCACCCTGCTTCGATGACTGGACAGGAATAGAGAACCCCGTAATTAGAACATTAATTTCTCCTTATACCGATGACAGAAACATACTTACATGGGATATCCGAGCCTGATAGATTCCCTTTGAAGACTTTTCTAGTACTAAGACTATATAACTTTATTTTATAATAGAGGTCTAACCCCTGGGACTGCAAATACTTAGCAGAATGAATGAGCTGCAGAGCAGAGTAGTAGTTGTCTATTATATTACATTTTACAGTGATCCTTTAAAAATACATTTTTAGATATGCACAATTCATAGTTTCCAGGTTCTAAATCTTATGAAAGGATACCTGCTTTCACAGACACATGAATGTGAGCTTTTGACTCATAGTACACCCAGTCAAAGCCAGCTTCAACTGCAAGGCGGGCCAACATGCCGTATTTGCTTTTGTCTCGGTCTGAGGTTGTGATGTCAAGTGCACGTCCTTCATAGTGCAGGGAATCATGGGAATGGTGGCCATCCTCATCCCATCCTTCAGTAACCCTCAACCTCACACCTGGCCACATGTTCATCACAGAGATAGCCAATGCATTCACTCTGTCTTTGCAGCGCTGAAAGTAAAGAACAAAAACAGTAGATCAAGAAATGCTTATTACATTTTTATGCAAATTTAATTTTTTATTTTTAGTAACATATGATATGTCACTCACACAGGGGTGGACATCTCATTGGTGCAATCTGTGCAGCCACACAGGGGCCCAAGAAGTAAAGGGGGTCCTCCACCTCCATAGCTGGTGGAATTGTGCATTATGATGAATTATTGGACTGCCAAGGGCCAATTTAATATTTTTGCACAGGAATTGCATTGTCTGTGTCTGATTCAGAACTCATATGAAACATAGTCTAAGGCTGTTGCGAATCAGAGCAAGAATCCACCTGCAATTAAATCCTTCATCAGGAGAAAATGTAACAATATTTTTTCCTGATAAAGGTATTTTTTCAACTCTGGAACAGGTAGATTAATTTAACTGCTATTTGTTCAACATAATCATCTCCATTGGATATCTACTTGACCTGCAGGAGAGCAGAATTATCAATATATCTCTTTCTACTGTTGAATTTTCTGCTGGTTAAAGTCCAGCAGTAGCTGCAGCTGGTATCTATATCTACATTGGAGTTGTGCTTGACATAACCCAGTTAGGTAAGGCTGGCTTCACACCACGTTTTATGGATCCTGTTTTGTCCATTTTGAAAAGGACAGAACAGGATCCGTTTTAGCCTCTCAGGTATCCCTATGGTGCCAGATTAGTCATAATTGGCCATCCAGTTTTGTAAATTCAGTCCTGGATTTGTTTCTGTCCTGTTTTTTTCCTGGTCCCTAAAGTGGAGACTTCTGCGATTTTGGGCTCCGGTGAAAAAACCGGACCACACCGGACAGAAACTAATCCGATTTGGCGCACATAGCATGGAAGTGTATGGGTGCTGGATCCGGGAAAACAGGATTGTTTCCCGGATCTGGCTTTACTGTAATGAGCATGCTCAGTACACTAAAATTGCTCTGTTCCCGTGCTTTCACTTTAGCAGTGTATCTACTGTACATACACTGCTAAAGTGAAATTAAAGAAAGCAATGGTTAAAAATAAAAAAAAATGCTGACTTCTCCGCTGAGTGTCCCGGGATGCGAGGCGTCCACCTTCGATAGCTGCAGAACCTTAATCAGCTGACCGGGCGGGGCAACACGATCAACTGATGTGTCACATGACAGCATCAGCTGAGTGGTTTAAATCGCCCACCGACCGGCCGAGAGATGAGCATTTTTTTTATTTTTAACCATTGCTTTCCTTCCCTTTCGCAATGTATGTAGATACATTGCGAAAGTGAAAGTACAGCTCCTAGCTCTTTCAGTGTTCGGATCCCTCAAATTCCTGGATCCGGACACAGAAATGGCATCCGAAGTTACACATCCAGTCCTGTCCATTTCTGTCTGTGTGGTCCTGCAAAAAACAGGATCACCACAGATAGGAACAAAACCGTGGTGTGAACCCAGCCTAAGCAATACTACAGTATCTACAATATGTATTGTCCAGGTGATGCGCTTTTTGTCATTTTTTAGCAGCATATTCTATGCAGGCATATACCTTGGAACACAGAGTGTCTGGCTGATTTATCTGGTATGTGAGTGGCATGCAAATATTTGGACACCCCTGGTCAAAACTACAGTTATTGTGAACAGTTAAGCAAGTTGAAGATTAAATGATCTCTAAAAGGCAAAATGTTAAAGATTACACTTTTTTTGTATTTTAGGCAAAAAAATATTTTATCTATAGCATTTTAAAAAATGAAAACATTTGGATACCCTTCATGGCTAGTACCAAGTAGAACCCCTTATGCAAGTATAACAGCTTGTAAATGCTTTTTGTAGCCAGCCAAGAGTCTTTCAATTCTTGTTTATCAGATTTTCATCCATTCTTCCCTGTTAAGGGCCTGTCACACGCGTCAATATTGCCTGCACGATATCGGCTGCACGTGACGTTGCAGCGATATTGATGCGTGTGACATAGTGAATCAACCAGCGATAAATCGCTGGTTGATGATCGCCAGGTTTTAGAATCAGTCCTAAAACCTGGCGATTGTCGCCCGGTGGACACGCAGCATCGCTGCGTGTGACACCGGGAGCGAGCGATATTCCAGCTCCCAGCGCCTCTCACAAGCGCTGGGAGCTGGTATCCAAGGTATACTGCGGGTAACTAGGCAGCGCGCGCTGCCTAGATACCCGACGTGTACCTTAGTTACCAGCCTCCTCCGCTCACCCGGTAAGCGGAGGAGGCTGGTAACTAAGGTACACGTCGGGTATCTAGGCAGCGCGCGCTGCCTAGTTACCCGCAGTGTACCTTGGATACCAGGCTGCTCCCGCTTCCAGCAGGCTGGCAGCGGGAGCAGGACATCGTGGAAACGATATTTAAATCGTTTCCATGATGTCACTGGTCAATTGATCGCTGGTGAGTCTGTCTGTGTGACAGCTCACTTAGAGTCTTTCAGTTCTGTGAGATTTCCAGCTCATCTTGCATGCACTGCTCTTATGAAGTCTAGCCACAGATTTTCAATGTTGTTAAGATCAGGGGATTGTGAAGACCTTTGTAAAACCTTCAGTTTGCGCCTTTTGAGGTAGTCTATTGTGGATTTTGACGTGTTTTTGGAATTATTATCCATTTGCAGAAGCCATCCTCTTTTCAACTTCAACGTTTTTATAGATAGTGTTGTTTGCTTCAAGAATTTGATGAAATTTTATTGAATCCATTCTTCCTTCTACCTGTGAAATGTTACTCGTTCCATTTGCTGAAACACAACCCCAGAGCATGATTAATCCACCCCCATGCTTAATGGCTGGCGAGATGTTCTTTCCCTGAAGCATTCAGAAAGAAATCTCGCCACCATGCCCTTTTGTGTTTCGCAAATGGAACGTAGATGCATAAATCATAAATTCTTGATCAATCAAAAAATGCCCTTTTTTCTATAGACATTAATTTGATCTTTATGGCCGATGACTTCTATTTTTGTTAAATCAGATTTTATTGAAGGTATATAAAAGAACAAATACAACCTGGTGAGGGAGCATATAATCACAACGTCATCCATTACAAACAGTAAAGTCGATCAGAATCAAACATAGATATAGTTCCATTCAGGTATTCCTCGTAAAATGACATGAAAAAAGACAAGACATAAGTCAAAGGCCCAACAAGTATAGACCTCTAACTAGCCGGGTCTCCAACTATATGATTTCAAAGAGTAATAAAAGAAATGAGAGAAGAAAAGGAAAGAGAAGGAAAGAGCGGAAAATAGAAAGAGTGGAGACAGGGGGAAGGAGGGGTCTGAGTGTAACATCATTGACCGCATATTCATTAAAATGAAGATCTGGCATAAAACTATCCAATAACAACAGAAATAATAGCCAGGCCTGTATTATTAAAGGTCAGATCGATAAATTAGGAGATAAAGAAGTAGTCATTCACTTACATCGGATAACCAGCATTCAAGGTCTCGTGTCTCACAATACATGATCCAGGGAGCCCAAGATCACAATGTCTTGACCCACCATCGATCCCATATAAGGACTGCGAAGCAAGCTCCTCCATCCTACAAACATCAGTAAGTTCAGATACCAGCTCTGCACGAGACGGTCTTCTGACCGCTTCCACCACCTGGGAATCAACCGTCTGGCAGCGGTCAAAAAATAAGCAATAAGCCTTTTTTAAATTTTGAGATGGATATGGGTAGAAAGTTGAGAAGCGCCATCTCGGCAGAAAGATCAAGCATATGAGAAGTGACTTTCGTATATAGGTGTCTGACATCTTGCCAGAATGGTACGATCAAAGGGCAGCTCCACCATATATGAATGGAGGAACCCTTTTCCATCAGGCAACGCCAGCATCTGTCTGAGCCGATGACTTCTATTTAACCTTATCGGTCCACAAGACATTTTTCCAAAATGCACCAAGCTTGCTTAGATGTTCTTTTGCATTCTTCTGATGCTGAATTTTTTGGTGAAGATGCAGGAGAGGTTTTCATCTGATGACTCTTCCATGAAGGCCATATTTGTGCAGTTATATGAAAAATAAAAGCATACATAGAGGCATCCTTGTGTGTACCTGGTGGTCTAATGGGGATTTTTGGGGGAGGGGGGTTATGAGATCACTCACCTTTTGTGGTTGTGCACCTCTGCACAACCACAGTGTGGGTCTCAGTGTGTAATCGCACACTGCACGATACTCCGGCATTCAGGCTTGGCTGATCACGTGGGAGTGAAATCACAGCAGGTCCTTTACTCTCTATGCTCCGACGGTATGAGCTGCAGCTCCTACAGCTCCAAGAGGGATATCAATGGTGAAAGTGGCCAGCATGCATTTTTTTCGTATAGCACATGAATCCAGGCATCCAGGCACAGATTATCATTTTGGTAATACTTCTTTTTTTGACAAATGTGGTTCTCACAACATGTTTCAGCAGGTCACCGCCTTCATCAGATGATACCTGATAAAGGCGGTGACCGCCGAAACATGTTGTGAGAGCCACATTTGTCAAAAAAGAAGCATTACCAAAAGGATAATTGTGCATGGATGCTGAATTCATGCGCTATACCAGATAACCCCATACTTGCCACGTTCACCATATTTGTGCAGGTGTCTCTATTGTGTGCAATGTAGCACAGCTCCAGAGTTTGCTAAATCTTCCTGAAGGTCTTTTACAGTCAAGCAGGGGTTCTGATTTGCCTCTCTAGCAATTCCCATAATGCAGCTCTCACTGAAATTTTGCTTGGTCTTCCAGAATTCCACTGTTCCTGTTAACTGCCATTTCTCAATTACATTTTGAACTGAGGAAAGGGCAACTTAAACACCTTTGCTGTCTTTTTATAGCCATCTCCTGCATTTTCGGAGTGTGTTGTGCATAGCTGGTTAAGAGTAAACCCATGTCCTCTGATTATTTATTTTGGCAGCACAGCGTTTACAGGGGAGGGGCAGGGGTTTTGTATAAAGTAAAAGCTGTGACATTTTTGTGTAGTAAAACCTATGACCGTTTCCTAATATGTGACAGTGAAAAACAAGCCTAACCAGGCCCCATCTAAAGGTTGTACTGAAAAACCTATGGTCGAGGTATATCTGACCACACACATTTCCTAGGGTGCCCAAACTTTTTCATCAGCCCATTTTCTTTTTTTGTAATTTGATGAAAATATATTTTTTCTTTGATCTAAAATACAAAGGAAATGTGTCATCTCTAACTTTATGCCTTTTAGAGATCATTTCATCTTCAACTTGTTTAAATGTTCACAATTACAGTAATTTTGACCAGAGCTGCCCAAAGTTTTGCATGCCAATAATTGACTGAACTGAAATGCTTCATGCTGATCTGATTTGTGTCTTTTTTTTGTTAGTTTATTTTATTAATATTTTTATATCTAAACAAGAGTAAAAACAGTGAGTTGTGAATATAGATAAATACTCATGGCAAAGTGTTAACTACGCTTCTTAATACAGTTGCTCTTCTCCAACCCTGATGAACAGATTTAGAGTTTCCATTCAGTCATTTTTGCCTTGTAACCCCACTTCCTATTTTTTTTTACATTATTAATTCAAAGTTGTCATCCATAAAAATATGTACATTTTTAACTACAGATTAATAAATGGTTTCATTCATGAACTCTGTAACAAAATGTTGTGCCCAAGTCATTTGTTTGGTGCCAATCCTCTACAAGTCACCCACGGGCACAGCCAGTTATGTCTGGTATGCTTTGCTCTGCAGCCAGTACCCAGGGACAATCTTGTGTTTCTATGAGACGATAACTGGCACATAAAATCTGTCATGTCAGCCCTACTAGATCTGTATGCACATGATTTGTATCCAATATAACAATGGTGGGTGTATTACATTTTTTGTCTTTACAATATTCTCCAAGTATTGTTTTTTAAAAATAGTTAGGATTACATAGTTTATAGCCAGAGAAGAATAGCAAGACTGATTAAAGGTTGTATGTAGCTCAAACGTATGTACAGGAGCAATAAGAAGAACATCAATGGCAGAGTTCTCCAGTTGGTTTGCTTGCTGCAGGCATCTGTACAGTAGATACAATTGTGATACAAAAGAGGTCCTAGCATTAGTCAAGAGTCTTCCAGTTGCTTGCAGTAGAATTTTAAACCTGGATCATATCATATGGCATTTGGCATTACTGCCTGCTTTGTAGACAAACTCAACGCTATTCAAGTATTGTGAATTTCAATCTAATTTTTACCTTTAACCCTGCTGTTCTATTCGGGTCTATTATACACTTATAATGTTCCGGTCATTCTTTTTACCGGACTTAAAGTCTTGATTTTTAGCTAATTTAAGTGTTTTATTTGAATACCTGCTGCATTATTATACTGTATCTGAACATAGTTATTCATAAACAAATGAAAAATTAAATAAAAAAATGTCAATTTCGATCATATTTGACCGAACAGAACAGCAGGGTTAATACATTTCTTGGGACAACACAACTTGTTAAACCCAGATGAAATTTCAAAAAATGAGTTAAAATAGCAAAATATGTAAGGTTACCAAAATGTTAACGTTTTCCTGATGTGATAAATCTCATTTTAAGATGACATATCCAAATGGTAAAATCAGAATTTGGTGTAAACCACAGAATTATATTGATTCAGTTTGCCCTCACTCTCCTCCACCCCACTCCATCGGCCCATCACCAACCCTCGCAACCCCCTTAACCTCCGTCCTATTCCCCCTATCCCTACTTCCCCCATCCCCCTACCCGGCGCACTCTGGAACGCCTGCTCGGCCCGCAACAAACTCACACTCATCCACGACCTCTTCATCTCCAGAAAACTCTCCTTCCTCGGCATCACAGAGACCTGGCTTACCCCCTCTGACACAACCTCCCCGGCTGCCCTCTCCTACGGGGGATTTACTCTCTCCCACACTCCCCGCCCCACCAACACCCGCGGCGGTGGCGTTGGCCTACTTCTGGCCAGTGACTGCTCCTTCTCCCCTCTTACCCCACCACCCCTCCCCTCCTTCGAAGCACACTCCGTCCGCATCTACTCCCCCTGCAACCTCCAACTAGCCGTTGTCTACCGCCCCCCTGGATCCCCCTCTACCTTCTTTGACCACTTCACAACCTGGCTCCTCCACCTCCTCTCCTCCGACATCCCT
Organism: Allobates femoralis; assembly: GCA_033576535.1. NCBI lineage: Eukaryota > Metazoa > Chordata > Amphibia > Anura > Aromobatidae > Allobates > Allobates femoralis. The sequence continues at coordinate 605,557,555 of JARQOC010000002.1, forward strand.
ACCATCATCATGGGCGATTTCAACATCCCCATCGACACCCCTAAAGCCGCTGCCTCCAGACTCCTATCCCTCACCTCCTCTTTTGGCCTCTCCCAATGGATCTCCTCCGCCACGCACATTGGTGGCCACACACTTGACCTAGTCTTCACCCGCCTCTGCTCCCTCTCCGACCTTGCACACTCAACCCTCACCCACTCTGACCACAACTTACTGACCTTCTCGTCCCTCGTCCCCCCTACCACGCACCCCCCCACCCGCACACTCCCCCACCCCCGCAGAAACCTTAAGCTCATAGACTTCCATTCACTCTCAGAATCCCTCCTCCCCTCTCTGACTTGGCCTCTTCTCACAACGCTGACTCTGCCGCCTCCCTCTACAACTCCACTCTCACCACAGCCCTCGACCAGGCTGCTCCTCTCACATTTAACACAACACGATTACAACGACAACCATGGCTCACGACTCTCACCAAGAAACTCCGACGGATGACTAGGGCAGCCGAGCGGAAATGGAAGAAGTCCCACTCCGCAGAGCACTTTGCCCTATACAAGCGTTCCCTCAATACCTTCAAGACTGCGCTTGACTCCGCAAAACAAGCCTACTTCTTCTCCCTAATTATCGCCCTGTCTCACAACCCCAAACAACTCTTCAAAACCTTCAACTCCCTACTTCGCCCACCTGCACCTCCTCCCTCACCTCTCATCTCCGCTGACGACTTCGCCACCTTCTTCAAAGACAAAATTGACAAACTCAGACAAAGCTTTGACCCACACTCCCCTCGCCCCATCTCACCTCCTGCCCATCATCCCCCACCCAAATGCAGTTTCACCCCCATGACTGAGGACCACCTCTCCTCCCTTCTATCACGATCGCACCTCACCACCTGCGTCCTTGACCCACTCCCCTCCCACCTCATCCCTAACCTTACAACAGTCCTCATCCCTGCCCTGACACACCTCTTCAACATATCGCTCAAATCCGGCACATTCCCCTCACTTTTCAAGCACGCCCTAATCACGCCCATCCTAAAAAAAAACCATCCCTCGACTCTACAACAGTCTCCAACTATCGCCCCATATCTCTTCTCCCGTTTGCCTCAAAACTTCTTGAACAGCACATCCACTCCGAACTGTCCTCTCACCTCTCTACCTATGCTCTCTTTGATCACCTTCAATCCGGCTTCCGACCGCACCACTCCACCGAAACAGCCCTAACCAAAGTCACTAATGACCTTCTGATCGCCAAGAGCAAACGACACTACTCCGTCCTCATCCTTCTCGACCTCTCTGCTGCCTTTGATACTGTTGACCACTCCCTCTTACTCCAAATCTTGAATCTCTTGGAATTACTGACCTTGCCCTCTCCTGGATCTCCTCCTACCTGACGGGCAGGACCTTCAGCGTCACCCACTCCCACACCACCTCCTCGCCCCACCCCCTTTCCGTAGGTGTCCCCCAAGGCTCGGTCCTGGGACCACTACTCTTCTCTATTTACACCCTCGGCCTAGGCAACCTCATCGAGTCACATGGCCTCCAATACCACCTCTACGCCGACGACACTCAGCTCTACCTGTCTGGCCCCGACATCTCCTCTCTTCTATCCAAAATTCCTCACTGCCTATCCGCCATTGCATCCTTCTTTTCCACCCGCTTCCTCAAACTCAACATGGACAAGACAGAATTCATCGTCTTTCCCCCTCACAACCCTCCCCCCCTTCCTGACCTATCCATCACCGTCAACGACTGCACCCTCTCACCCGTCCCCCATGCCAAATGTCTCGGGGTAACCCTCGACTCCTCCCTCTCCTTCAAGCCCGATATCCAAGCCTTCGCCACCGCCTGCCGACTCCAACTAAAAAACATTGCCCGCATCCGCTCCTTCCTTGACCACAACACAGCTAAGACACTTGTCCATGCCCTCATTATCTCCCGCCTGGACTACTGCAACCTCCTATTCACCGGCCTCCCTGCCTCCTCCCTTGCACCTGTCCACACCATCCTCAACTCTGCTGCCCGGCTCATCAACCTATCTTCCCGCTACTCCCCTGCCTCCCCTCTCCGCCAAGCCCTCCACTGGCTCCCCATCCCCCAGCGATCTCGCTTCAAAACCCTAACCCTGACATACAAGGCCATACACAACCTGTCCCCTCCCTACATCTCCAACCTGGTCTCCCGCTACCTCCCTTCGCGCACTCTGCGCTTCTCCCAAGAACTCCTCCTCTCAACCCCCCGCATCTCCACCTCCCACAACCGCACACAGGACTTCTCTCGTGCTTCTGCCAGACTCTGGAACTCCCTCCCCCATCACATCAGACACTCCCCGACCCTGGGAACCTTCAAGAAAAACCTGAAGACCCACCTCTTCCTACAAGCCTATAACACACACTGAGACCCACTGCATCATCTCACCTCCCCCTCCTACTGTCTCCCTCCCCACCCCCTTTAGACTGTGAGCCCTCGCGGACAGGATCCCCGACCTTGCTGTACCCGTATGACTAATTGTGATATGTCATCGTTTGTCGTCGTTTGTGTCTACCCTCCAAATTGTAAAGCGCCATGTATCCTAATGGCGCTATATAAATACCTATTAATAATAAAAAAATTAATAATAATAATAATAATGATGTCAGTAAAGCTAAAGAGGTACAAACAGTGGCGTAACTTCAGGCCCAGGGGCCCCGATGCGAAAGCTCCAAAGGGGCCCACAATTATTGCAAATCTTTTATAGTATGTCAAAGGGCCTTTTGGGGCCCCCCTAGGCTGCAGGGCCCATGTGCGATCGCAACCCCTGCACCTGTGGTAGTTACGCACCTGGGTACAAATATAGCAGCTGAACCCAGGACTTGGTGCAATAGCTGTCCCTTGGCACGTAAGAAAGCACTATAATCTTAATTCTTGATGGTAGATGGGGGACCCTATTGCAGATGCAGAAGTTGGATTGGACTCCAGGAACTTTAGATATGCTCTTGTCCAATGGTATAGGGTGCTTTTGATGGAGGTGCACAGGGTATTTTCTAGCCTTTATAGCCACTATTTACCCTTCTTCTAATCATTACTTTCAGGAGACAAACATGCCTTGTCAAAAAGCATGTCATAACACAATGACTTCAGTGCACTCTAATGACTTGAGGTGCCCTTAGATAGCTCTCTCTACCAGCTACCCCATATACAGTTGAAACGAGAAATTTACATACCCTATATAATATGACTCATATGCATGTTTTCCTCACTATCTGACATTAAATCAGAATACATTTTTCCCATTTTAGGTCAATTAGGATTACCATAATTATTTCTATTTGCAAAATGCCAGAATAATGAGAGAGAGAGAAAAGGTTTTAAGGCATTATTTTCTGCAAAGTCACAAGTTTACATAAATTTCATTAGCATTTGGTATCATTGCCCTTAAACTGTATGACTTGGTTAAAACATTTTGGATATCTTTCCACAAGCTTCTCAGAGTAGTTGGTAGGAATTTGGGCCCATGCTCCTGACAGAACTGGTGTAATTAAGCCATATTTGTAGGTTGCCTTGCTCTCACCTTCCTTTTCAGCTTTGCCTATACATTTTTAATAGGATTGAGGTCAGGGCTTTGTGATGGCCACTCCAAAACATTGACTTTGTTATCCTTAAGGACTTTGTAACCAGTTTTGCAATATGCTTTGGGTCTTTGACTATTTTAAAGACCCATTTCCACCCAAACATTAACTTCCTAGCTGATTTCTTTGGATGCTGCTTCAATATTGTCACAAATTCTTCTTTCCTCATGATGCCATCTATTTTATAAAGTGCATCAGTCCCTCCTGCAGCAAAACAACCCTACAAGATGATACTGCCACCCCCGTGTTTCACAGTTGGGATGGTGTTCTTAGGCTTTACAGCTTTTCCCATTTTCCTCCAAACGTAACGATGGTCAGTATGGCCAAATAGTTAAATTTTATTATCATCAGACCACAGGACATGTCTCCAAAAATGTAGGTCTTTGTTCCCATGTGCATTTGCAAAAAATAATCTAGTTTTTTCTTATGTTTCTTTTGGAGTAATTGCTTCTTCCTGGCAAGAGTGGCCTTTCAGCCCATGTTGATACAGTACTCGTTTCACTGTGGATGACACAATCTTACCAGCTTCCGCCATAAAAATAATATAATAATAATATTTAATTATATAGTGCTATTAATTCCATAGCACTTTACATCTTCACAAGGTCTTTTGCTTTTATTCTTGGGTTGATATGCATATGTCGTAACAAAGTACGTTAATCTCTGGAACACAGAACCCGTCTCCTTCCTGAGTGGTATGATAGCTGGACATTCTCATTTTGTTTGTACTTGCGTATAATTGTTTGTACAGATGAACGAGGCACCTTCAGGTATCTGGAAATTGACACCTAAGGATAAACCAGACTTGTGCAAGTCCACAATTCTCTTCCTGATACATTGGCTGATTTCTTTAGATTTTCCCATGATGCTACACAAATTAGCAGTGTGTTTCATGTGTGCATTAAAATACATCCATAGGTGTGTCTCTAATTTACTCAGATGGTGCCAGTAAACCTATGAGAAATTTCCAACATGTGACTTCATCATATGGGCTATCCAAATGTTTAAAGGCATAGCAATATTAGTGTATGTAAACTCGTGACTTTTCAGAAAGTAATACAAATGCCTTAAAACATTCTCTCTCTATTATTTTGGCATCTGACAAATATGAATAATTATTGTAATCGCAATTGACCTAAAACGGGAAAGCTTTATGCTAATTTAATGTAAGAAAAACATGCATATGTGTCTTCTTATGTAGTGCATGTAAACTTCTGATTTCAACTATACATGTACATTCGTATTAGGACATCTATGTCGCTGCTAGATTCAACTTATTCCCTGTGGGAACCAAAGAATCAGGCAATAAAGGTCAATGTGCCCATCCTTTCTTCCTCTGACATCATCTGTCTAGAACAGTTGGAAGACCCACTAGCACACATTAGATAATTGTCTGATCCAGTAGGTATAAGGCTGGATTCACACTACGATATTGTGAAATCCGATGCTGTCCGATAGAAATCGGACAGCGTCGGATGCGAATCTGGCCCATGTGATCCTATGGGGATCGGATCGATTTGGATGTGCAGTAATTGCCATCCGAATCACGTCCGATCCGATTTTGTCTGATTTCTTTCAGGTGCAAAAATCGGAGACTGCTCCAATTTTTGCATCCGAATCAAAAACCGGATAGAATCGGATCTGACAAATCGGATGGCAGTTATGCCAAATCCGATCCGATTCCATTAACATGGGGCCCTATAGATCATGGTCCGAGGAAACATCTGATGTCTCCTTGGACCCGATTTTAGTGTACTGAGCATGCTCAGTACACTAAAATTGCTCCTAACTTCTAATTACACTTCTGCAATGTATAATATACATTGCAGAAGTGTAATTAAGTAAAAGAAAGAGTTAAAAATAAAAAAATCATTATGCTCACCTACCTCGATCCAACGCTGCCTCCCAGAAGTCCTTGTGCACGACTTATGATGTCAAACATCATCGGTACATGCATGTGACCCGATGATGCTCTGTGATATCATCACAGGTCCTGTAAGCACAAGGAACTTGCTGGGAGGCAGCGTTGGATCGAGGATAGGTGAGCATAATGATCTTTTATTTTTAACTCTTTCTTATATTTCACTTCTGCAATGTATATCATACATTACAGAAGTGAAAGTGCCCCGCTGTGTCCGGATCCGTGATAATCACGGACACAGAAAAAGCATCTGGAGGTCACCTCCGATGCTATCCTTTCCTGTCTGTGGGATCCTACAAAAAGTAGGATCCCACGGACAGGGAAAAAATCGTTATGTGAAAGTAGCCTAATCTCTATGGAGCCCTACTCACAGCCCTCAAATTTCAAGAAAATACAGCACTTCTGGGATATTTAGATGAAAGTAAAATTTACAACTTGAAAGAGAAGTGAATGAATGTGCAGCAACTTGAATTATGTGAACATGGATCAGAACCTCTAAGGAATGTTTCCAAGAAATAGTTGCGTCCATGCTATAAATAATGCAATCCAAATACCATTCAACCGACTGCTAGAAAGTTGTACCTCTATATATCATTGGACTATATTGTGTGTACAAGCCTCATTAGGTAAAAATTTCTTAATACTTTTTTATCATTTTGTACAACAGAGAGAAGCATTTACTTTATGAGCTGCTGAAGCCTTTTAATAAAAATAATGTGGCAATGATCGCCTGAATGGAGTCAAGCTGCCTGTCTCATCACTCCCAGTGCTCACAACATACGGCTCAATGACTTCACTTTAATAGCGAGTCATTAATTAACTTGTTTCCATGCAAATTTCTTATTTGGAATGTTAAAAATCTAAAAACTTTGAAACCTTGCTTCCTGTAACTCTCCCTGTAATGGCATTCTACATGAGACACCCTACACGACACGTACAATGTTCACGTTCCACAGAAAACACACTGCAATACCAAATCACAGTTGCGGGAAATGCTTCATTTGCCATTATAAAATAAAACTCCATTCTGCAGATTTTGAGGAAGAGAAGCCATATATTCAGTAAATGTATTGTATAAAAGAGGTATGTACACCAAATAGTGCAGACTATATTGTAAATTGAAGAATCCCAAATTTTCATTCCCCTTTCTTTGGCTGAGGGCTCGCTTACACCACCGTATTAATGGGATGAATGCTATTTGATTTTCTATCAGATAGCACTTGGACCAATGATATTCAATGGGGATCAGCACTGATCATCTTTTCTTGTACCAATTTAGCATGAAAAAAAAATCGCAGTATGCTGCGATTTGATGCACAAACCTCATGCCAGTCACTCAATCAAGTCTACAGGTGCATGGAAAACATCGGGCTGCACTCAATTAATATCCAAGTGCATTCCGATTTCCATAGACTCACACAATGGAGAAGATGGAGAAATTTTGTTCTACATCTTCTTCTCACAGTGTGCTCCGATTCTCTCATCCTTTGTCAAGAGCAGAATACAAAATGAAATCATCACTGTGATTGATTATTATGGGCAACAAAGAAAGGTGTATTTTTTTAAAATTTAAAAAGTATTTGAGACTTTTTAGGAATGTACCTGACGAACTCAAACCTGAGCAAAAATTTACCAATTTAATCCAACCTTGAGGAGTGTGTACACTCAATGATTAATAGAAAACTAAAATAAAAATACTTATTAACACCTAAAAGGGTTTTCCAGGCATATTTCTGTGGATTGGTCATCAATGTCAGATCAATAAGAATCAACTCTTGGTATTCCGACAAGGGGGTACATAGAAATTATGGGGCCCCATAACAAAATTTATAATTGCCCCCCCTCTAAAAAAAGATACGGCAATAATTGACAGTGTCACATAAGAACTTGCCTCATAACTTTGCTGCCCTTACAAAGCAATTTTCCTTCTATTGAAGCCCCTAGATTCCCCTTTCATTACAGCCATAAAATATTATGCCAACAAATGTGTCTTTTATACACAATATGATCTCCCCACAATAAATTCCTCCACAGTACCCTCCACACACAGCACCATGACCCTACTGTACTCCCCTCATTTACCCTGGTAAGGTATTGTGACCACAACACAATATGATCTCCAACTGTGACCCATACACAGTCCTCCATGTAGTATAGTTGGCTACAAACAGTATAATGCCTCTCACACCTCTTCACACTGTACAGTAGCCCCCTGATAGAAGTCCACATAGCATAATCCACCCCCATAGTCCTCCATATACTATAATGTACCCCCCACATTCCTCCATATACACCCTATAGTCCTCCATATAGTATAAAGCACCCCCCATAGTCCTCTATGTGTTATAATGTACCCCCTAGTCCTTAATGTATTTTAATTCTCCCCCATATTTATCCATATATAATGCAGCCCCCATAGTCCTCCATGTTCAAGGTAGCCCCCATAGTCCTCCAATTATTATAATGCATACCTATGGCCCTCCATGTATTATAATGCACCTCCATAGTTCACCATGTTTTATAATGCAGCCCCTATAATCATCCATGGATAAGGTAACCCCCATAGTCCACCATTTATTATAATGCACCCCATAGTCCTTAATGTATTATAATGCTCCAATATTTCTCCATATATATAATGCAGCCCCGCATAGTCATCCTATTATTACTAAAGAAACCCTTAGTTGCACTAAATGCAAAGATTTGACATACTGGGGTCCAAGTATCTCTGCAATGGAGTGACTAAGCACAAAATGGAAAAAAGGGTCTAAAATCAGGAAAGGAAAGAGCAAAGGGATTGTTACAAGTTGTTTAACTCAATATTTTTAAGCCAATGGCAAATTTTCTTTAAGGCTGGTTTCACATAACGTTTTTGTGCCTGTCCGTGGGATCCGACTTTGAAGGGGGATCCCACGGACAGGCACGGATCCATACGGATCCCTGCAATCGGATGGCAAATAGCCATCCGATCTGCAGGATCCATGTGGATCCTGCGGTCCCCTGTCTCTCCCTACTTCTGCCTCCTCCATCTTCTTCCCTCTCCTATTCTATATGCTGTGCCCCCGTTATTCTTTGCAGTGCCCCCTCTTCTCTATCCTCATCTATCCCTATCCTGTCCCCTGTCCTCTCCATGTGTGTAAAAAAATAAAAAAAACTCCTCCGGGAGCATACATCACCTCTCACCGGCTCCAACGCTGCAGCACGATCAGGGCAGAAGAGCCTGTGATGATGTAAGAGACCCGGTCAGCTGATGAGTCATGTGACCGGGCTCTTACATCATCACAGGTCCTTCAGTCCTGATCGTGCTGCAACGTTGGAGTGGTCCATGGGCTGCTCAGCGTGGTGAGGCCCATGCTTTCTGGGCCCCCCACGCTAAAAATCACAGCCTGCAGCCTCCCCAAATTTGGCACCTCCATGAGATGCGCCAAATCTGGCAATTTAACCACCTCTTCCAACTGCCCTGATGCAGTGGCAAACTCTGAATGGCTTAAGAAAAACAAAGTTTAGACTTTTGAGTGGCCTAGTTAAGGTCCTGACCTTAATCCTATTGAGATGCTGTGGCATGACCCTAAAAAGTTGGTTCATGCTCGGATACTCTCCAATGTGGCTGAATTACAACAATTCTGGAGAGTGTTGTCAAAGACTCACAGCCAGTTATCGCAAATGCTTGAGTGCAGATGATGATGCTAACGGTGGCCCAACCAGTTACTAGGATTAGGGGGCAATCACTTTTTCACACAGGGCCCTGTAAGTGTGGATTTCTTTTCTCCTAAAAGAGCAAAAATCCATATGTGACATATATAATTTTCTTATTCCTCTGGTGAAGCTCTTTCTATTTATGTATTTCTTTTATTTATACTCCTTCACCCTCTGTAAACTGCAAAATAAAAAATTAATTGCATCTATCAATCACAGTGAGTGATCACTTAATTCTCTGCAGCCCACTGCGGAGGAAGGGAATATTCATGTAGTGACATCATTGCCCTGCACTGCCCTCCTCTGCAAGCACACAACCAAAGCAGTGGAATTCACTCACAAGGGGGTCTGTATCCTGTGTGTGTGCCTCTCCAGGCATTCACTGCAGAGGAGAAAGGAGGGAGGAGGATGGGTGTGCTCAAAGCAGCTGCAACTCTGACATCTTAGTTTCTCTCCAGTATTAAAAGGTAACCACTGTTTAAAATTTTATTTAATAATAATAATCTAGAGCAAGTAATTTTAATAAACTTTCAAATATACTTTATTAATGAAATCTGGAAGTAAGTCATTCATAAATCTTTCACAAGGTGTCTCCACTAGACTGTGTCTAAAGCAGACATATGCTCATTCTCAGTCAGATCCATCTTCAAGCTACTCACACTGAATACGAGGCATGTAACCAGATAGGGGTAATGGAGGGGGGCCTACAGAACATCCACACTGTTGACAGCAGATGATGAGGTGACAATGTATCAGATTACTTCTGACTACAGCACAGTTGCTAAGCAATGTCAGAATGTCAGGATCACTGCAAACTGCTCTTTAATTGGCACAAGCTTCTGATCTGTCATCTGGCTCCACACAGCTCAGTCAAGAGCTCTGTTAACCCCTGCTCTGCTGTCACATTACACTGCTCACAATTATCAGCTGCCCACACAGCCATAAAATGCAGTTTTTAAAAGAGCACAGAAAAATGTGAGAAAATAACGCATATAGCACAAAAAACATTATCCTAGCTGCTATGTGACCTATCACTAAGAACCAGTGCAGCACTGAGTTTTTTTTTTTTACATTGAAATTACATTTACACACACTTTAAGCAGTGTCATTGGGTGTATATGAGGCATATGTGTAGTGTATGTGTAGATCTCTCTGAGATATCTCTTTGTGTTTATATGAACATTTGATAATTTGCTCAGCATACAGGCGCATTACTTGTATGCAGAAAAAACAATATATAAACAGATATAAATCTCTCACAGACCGCACACACTGCAGTACTAGAAGAGTTGTAGCACAAAACACTGCTCCTCTCTCAACCCCCTCCCCCTCCAAAGCAGCCTGCAGAAGCCTGAGATTTTCAGTGTAACTTCAGCACAGAGAGGAGGTACAGAATAACAGCTTGGATAGTTGGTGTGGTTATTTAAATAACATTTACATACTGTGGACTACTGGGGAGCAAAAGTAATGAGCCGGACTAGTGGAGCAGCTGCCTGCATGATGTGAAGGTACGTATTGCAAGAGAACCATAGAGAGTACAGTAATGATGTTTTCATATTCTGAAATGTCTGTCCAGACACAATTCAGGGGTACTATTAGTATCATACTGAAAAATGACCCGACAGAGTCCCTTTAACAAAAACCTTAATTTATAAGCTGCATTTTGTGTTTATTTGGGATTGTCATATATAAGGTAAGAAAATCGTAACACCAGAATTGTAATTTTTTTAAAATCATTGCACTTTCCAAAAATATGTTATAAAAAATTATCATAGGTATCAGCAAATGGTATGAATACATCTGGGTGCAAAACTTAAGCCCACACACAGTTCAGCAGAAAAGTAAAGAAGTTACGCCGGTTTTACATCACGGCAGCATCAGGTCCGGGGCTGTCCGATGTGAAACAGACAGCCCCGGACCTGATCTGGACACAGAACCAGGGACAAATATGCCCTCCGGTCCGGTGTCCAGCTGGAATCTTCTAATAGCAGCCGCAGTTGCTGATAATTCAAGATCCCAGCTAGCCGCGGTCACGAACTGTCAGCAAGGGACAGCTCCATGGTGCTGAAGTTCAGCGCCGGATCGATTGATCGGACCAGCAGAAGTGCCATTCAGGGCATGAAACGGGCCGTTGTCCGGCATTCCTCCACGTCCCCCCCTCCCTCCATTGTACTGTTTGGAATCCTGAACGGAACCCTGAAAAGGGAATAAATTCCTAAGAAGCAGCAAATGGGTGAGTGCCCTCTTTTTTCTGGACTGTTTTATTTAACATACTCTTGAGTGAGCACACCCAGGTGCATAGCTGCCTCATCTAAGACGACTGATACACGGGGTAACTCCCAACACAAAATCCCAGTAGGGCCCGGTCTTTACAATTAGGTATATATGTCTCCCATCCTGGTATATGTTCCCCATCCTTATATATATATCCTCCATCCTGGTATATGTCCCCATCCTGATATATAAATTCCCCAATCCTGGCATATGATTCTCCATCCTGGTCTATGATCCTCAGCCTGGTATATGATCCACATCCCGGGAAATATGTGCCCCATCCTGGTATATGATCCCCCATCCAGGTATATATGATACCACATCCTGGTATGTATGATCTTCCATCCTGATATGTATGGCCTCCATTATGTTATGTGTGGCCCCCATCCTGGTATATTGCTCCCATCCTGGTCAAGATCCCCTATCCTTGTATATATGATCCCCCATCCTGGTATTTATTGGTATATATGATCCCCCATACTGGTATATATGGCCCCCATCCTGGTATATATGATCCCCACATCCTGTAATATGGCCTCATCCTGGTATATATAATTCTCCACCCTGGTATGCAGTGATGTAACATTCACTGTCGCAGGGGTCGCAGCTGCTATGTGGCCTGGACCTATAAGGGACTTGCGTCGCCAGCCGCCCCCTGCACCTGCCGATCCCAGCACCGGGCGCCCGCTTTTCACATGGATGTACGTCCCCGAGGGACCTGTGCGCACAGAAAACGTGGTCTGCAGTGTTTTCCTGTGCACTGTCCAAAAGTGTACATCCAGGAGCTTTGTGTGTGGCCGGCTGCCAAGGTAAACATCGTGTTTCTATGGGGCTCCGTTGCCTGGCAGCGCATAGCGTTAACGCTATGTGCTGCAGCTTAAAGTATTTAGCGCTTGCATTAGGCTAGTGTCTTAACGCAAATGTGACCATAGCCTCATGTTCATTCAATTCAACCTATAACCTAACATTGATCTAGATGAAGGCAAAAACCCCACGTGGCAAACACTAAGCTCCACATTAGGGGAAAAATTCCTTCCCGACTCCACATATAGCAATCAGACCAGTTTCGTGGATTAACGTTCCATCACAGAAACTAATTCCCATAACCTGTCATATTATATTTTCCGAAAAGGCATCCAGGCCCCTCTTAAATTTTAGTAGTGAATCCCTCATTACAACATCATGCGGGAGATTGTTTCATAGTGTCACTGCTCTTATAGTAAAGAATCTGTGATTATGATTAAACCTTCTTTCCTCCAGATGTAGAGGATGCCCCCTTGCCCATCGCAGCCATGGGTGTAAAAAAATCATCAGATAGGTCTCTGTATTGACCTCTCATATATTTATACATTATTATAAGATCACCCCTAAGCCTTCATCTTTCCAAACTAAATAACCCCAAGTTTAATAACCTGTCTTGGTATTGCAGACCCCTCAGTCCTCTAATAACTTTGTCGCTCTTCTCTGCACCCGCTCTAGTTCAGCTATGTCTTTCTTATACACCGGAGACCAGAATTGTATACAGTATTCTAAGGTACCGTACTACACGTCGCAACACTGCATGCAGTTTCACTGGCAATTTGCTGGTCCAAGTGAAATCATGGACACATTGTTACATTTGTACACGGCAACAAAATAGAACAATGTGTCCATGATTTCACTGCAACCAGCAAATTGCCAGTGAAATTGCCTAGCAATATTGACGCGTGTGACGGTACCTTTAGTGTGGACGCACTAGTGACTTGTATAGAGATATAAATATGTTCTCTTCATGAGCATCTATGCCTCTTTTAATGCATCCCATTATTTTATTAGCCTTGGCAGCAGCTGCCTGACACTGGCCACTAAATGTGAGTTTGCCGTCCACCCATACACCCAAATCTTTTTAAGTGACAGTTTTAGTCAAGTACATAATTATACATTTTATTTCTGCTGCCCAAATTTATGTCCTCACATTTATCTACAAGGAACATCTAATGCCATTTCTCAGTCCAAGTCTCCGGTTACATAAATCCTTCTGTAATATTAAATTCTGATCTTTGTGGATTATCCTGCAGAGTTTACTGTAATATACAATTTGAATATCTACATTATAGAAGACCAGAAACTTTTTTTTAACTTTTCTGTTACTAGATATCATTTTCTAGGCAAATATATTCTGCCACATTTACCACCAAAAAAGTGACATACCCACACACCTTTGATAGCTTTTAGTTAAACAATACTGTAATTCGTCCTACAGCTATATCTCCCCACTCCCGTATACACATGCTAAAGGTATTATTTTGTGGCGTTAAACTGGTGCCAGTCAGTAAATAGTCACTGATCAGTGGTCATTCAATAGCCAATTTACACAGAGGCCACACTTAAGAGGCGCGCTGCATGATCTGTGATATAGGAGGCTGCCGTTGATCTTGGCATAGCAGGTCCTGTTTACACAGGACAATGTGCTGCTGGAACCATGCTTTTTTGTGCAATCTAAAAGATCATTTCACCCGACGAACAAGTGTTTTGCTCATACTTGGGTGGTTGACAGTTTGTTTCGGATGCAGGATTATTATGAAACGAGCGTTCCAGGGAAAGCTTGTTGACGTAGTGTAAGTAGACCTTCAGATAAGCTGTTAAGGGCCATAAGCCAATGTTATGGGCCATAAGCAGTGTCTAGTCACCAATGAGAACAAAATGATAAAATGTGTAAAGCCCCAGTCACACATTGTTAGCGAGATCGTTGTAACGTCACAGGTTTTGTGACATTACAACGATCTCTCCAGTGATGTCGCTACGTGTGACATCTAGCAGCGATCAGGCCCTTGCTGTGAGATCGCTGATCGCTGCAAAGGGCTCAGGACCATTTTTTGGTTGTTGGTTTCCCGCTGGTCAGCACGCATCACTGCGTGTGACAGCGAGAGACCAGCGATCAGTGACCTCAAAGGCTGGTAACCATGATAAACACCGGGTATATAGGTAGTGTGCGCTGCTTAGATACCCGGTGTTTATCATAGTTACCAGCTTCCTCCCTGCTTACAGGCTGTGCTAAGCAGGGAGGAAGCTGGTAACTATGATAAACACCGGGTATCTAGGCAGGCACGCGTGCGCTGTCTGGATACCTGTGTTTATCATAGTTACCAGTGTCCTCCTTGCTTACAGGCAGTGCTAAGCAGGGAGGACGCTGGTAACATCGCTTCCAGCGATGTGGGAGGTGGCTCCCTGGTTGCTGGTGAAATCTGCTTGTTTGACAGCTCCCCAGCGACCAGGTAGCGACGCTCCAGCGATCCCTGCAGGTTGTTATCGCTGTCGGGATCACTGGACCTTAAATCTATACACCCCAGATGGTTTGTTGGCCAGTTTGTGTCTAATCAGTACGGGGATTTTAGGTTACTTTTACATGTACTGTATTCATGACATTTTTTAAATCAAACAAGTAGTAACATCTACTTACATAATTGTGAAATACCGACCATCATCCAAATCTCCTGATGAACACCCATCTGTGACGACCATCCGCTGTGAGGCTGAGCTGCTGGTAAGGCAGCACCCGAGAAACTCCGAGACCCTTAACCCCTATACAGGGATCTGGAATTACAGCGGAGCCCAGGGGGTAGCTGCCTATTATGGGCAGCAGAGCAGGAAGGTCACCAGGAAGGGAAAAATCAGGACCCGAAAAACGTAGTGAGGAGTCCGAGTCAAAACCGAGAGGGCAGCTAAGGTACAAAATCGTCAGGCAGTAGCAGAGTCGAAAATCCAGGCAGAGGTCAGAGTCAAAACTAAACACACACTATATCACTGGGGAAGCCCGCAGTGTGCTTTGTCTTGCAGATGATGGTGTCACTGGTAACTACCTTTTGGACATGGTTGCACTGATTGGTGCACCTGAAGTCCCTTTATTTCATCCCTTTCTTTATTTCTTTTTTCTTAGGACCTGCTGGTTCATATATTTATCTTAGGTAGACCTTATCCCTCCATACTCTCAGGGATTCTACAGTAACAGCACATTGATAGAGATTCTCTTACATAATCTATGGTCCTCTTTTATTTAGGATCATATAGATCTGGTCTTCCATTTATATATTTTTTGTGTCATCTGCTTTACTAAACAGGTGTCTTTATTTGATTTTGTACTGTTACATGTGTGATTCTTTCCATCTAGTACACTTGATATAGGTACTGTGTATTTTATGACAAGCTGATTTTTTGAGGTATTGTCTACTACTTGTTTACCAGTGTTTTTCCATCATCCATTCATTGGAAGCGGTTCATACTGCTGTGGTACCATCTCTGTGGTTCAATATAATATACATTGCAAGGCCACTGCTTAGTTGGTGGATGTTTTTTCACCTTTTTAATGGCTTTTAAATGTTTGTCAGTTTCTGTTTTTGCTTAAGTGTATAATAAAAGATTTTTTGATTGCTCATATGAGTCTTCCTCTTATATTTCCCTGATCCCGGTTGGTTATACATGCTTCTTTCTCTTTTTACATATTAGCCCTTCCAAGCATGTGACTGGTGGATCACGTGACTGTGTCTCCCAATTACGCCTTTTCATAGAGTCAAAACTAAACACACACTATATCACTGGGGAACCAAGACTATATCTTGCGGCCTGCAAAACAGGCTCCAATGTATTTGAAGGGCGCAGTTACCTTCCATAGGCTGGAGCTCACAGCCTGATGATCTCATCCGGACCGCCCCTAGAACCAGGCAGATGGTGATGTACGACTGGCACCAACCACCCCACTTCTGAACGAAGGCTGCGCCTATCAGACACCTCTGCAGGGCCCGCTCCTCTGCAACCAACATCACCCAAAGGAGAAACATGGCGGCATTCAGCGACAGAGGCAGACGTTGAAGGAACAGGTCCATATGAGGACAAGGCCCTTCTATCACCGGCACCATCAGCCGAAGGAATCCGGTGCCTCCCAGCGGCTGAGGCAGGAACACCAGCCACCGAGTCCAATGGCGATGTGACACCATCACACGCTGCAGCAGCCATATTTGCACACCCAAGTGATGGGTGTGCAGAAAGAGCACACGGGGGAGAGGGGGGTAGAGAAAGTGCACAGGGGGACAAAGAGTGCACAGAGGGCAGAGAGAGCACTCAGGGGGCCAGAGAGAGCACACGGGGGGGGCAGGGAGAGTGTATGGGGGGAAGAGAGAGTGCATAGTGGGAAGAGCAAGTGCACAGGGGGAGGCAACTCAAAGGAGAGAGCACAAAGGAGACAAGACAGCACAAGGGGGAGAGGGACTACATACATGGGGGAGAGCGCAAAGGGGGTAAACAGCTCAAAGGAGAGAGCACATGAGGGGAGAAGACAGCATACAGGAGGAGAGTGAGCAGAGAAGAGAGCACACAGGGGGAGACAGGTCAAAGGAGAGAGCACAGAGTGGAAAAGACACACAGTGGGGGAGAGACAGCCACTGCACCACAGAGCTCGTCCCCATCTTGATACAATAGCATTGGGTCCACATCCAGTTCAAAAGTAAAAGAGAAATAAACTGTTCCTTATGTACCTCCCATCCCTTCCATTGAAACAATATGTATCAACATGGCTCTTTTAATATAATTCATAATATCCTGGCACTGAGTGCTAACAATTTTCTAGCTTTGTGAGTTTATGGAAAAATAATGGAAAATTATTAATGAGAAACTTTTCCCCAGCATGCATAGTGTTAATAATAATGTGACTTTGTGAATACAAACATTTTGGAACAATGGCATTACCTGCCTTGGGCAAATATTGCCGCACAATAACATCTGCCTCCCTCTATTTGAAAAGTAACAATTTCTTATATTCTGTTGCTTGGGGGCCTCTATAGAGGGAGGTAAGAAGGTAAGATGGGTGTTGGTTAACTGTTTGTTGACATCAGGTTTATCTAGCTTTGTAGAAGAACAAAGGGCAGTTCTGAGTAATTCCAGCCCAACAAAATGATCTTAAAGGTCATAGTATAATAAGGATGGGAGTGTGTGTGCATGGGGAGGGGGAGGGGTGTAACGCATTAATATAGAACACTTTAATATATATCGCTCCCTTTGTAATTAATACATCAGGTTGAACTAATTTAAGATAGAAAATGTCTATTTACTGGTTGTATAACACAAAGGCTGAAAGAAATATGAAGGTATGAGAAGGTGTGAGCAGTTGTGTATCTATGGATGGGGATGGCAGTGGGCCCACTGCTATGGTGAGACCCAAGCGGAGCAACCACCACTCTTAACTGCTTCATTGTGCATAGGAATCTAAAAAATGAAACCCTACGGTAAAGCAGGGAGCCACGTACTCTCTGCTTTACCATTTTATGGGTCACATAGTCTTGTGGTCTTTAGAACCCCAGGGGCACCCATAGAACATTAACGAGCTTGCATAGGTGGTGCAATTACATCACTACTGCGCTCCTCCTATGTCGGGAGGCTGACTGTGCTCATGGACTCATCAGGACGTGGAAATAGATGTTTTGTATTATGTGAATGCGTTTTGTGGGGGAACCCAACATTCAGTATTTCTTTTGATGGGTAAACTTGGAATTAATAGATGAGGTAGAGCAAAGGGCGCCTTAATACTTTGTGGCATACTGAAGGGCCATTATCACTCTTTGGAACATTATTGCTCTTTTAGGGAGGACTTGGTGCAATATTACTATTGGTAGAGCACTTTGAGCATTATTGTAAAGGGTGCGCTTAGGGGAAACTATTAACATTTGTGGGGCATAGAGGGGTCTTATTATTACTTGGGAGTGGGGCGCTTGAACCATTATTAAATGTTAAGGGGAATCTTAGGGGGACATTAACCTTCTATAGGCACTTGGGATAATATCAATTGTTAAGTGGGCACTTAAGGGGCATTATTGTTTCATAGCGGAACTCAAGGCATTTTAACCGTCAAATGAGCAGAAATGGTGTATTATTACTGTCAAGGCAACAAAAAAAGCTACATATACTTTCTAGAGTACTCTCAGGGTGCATTAATATATTCTAGGAGGTAATTTTACTGTCTATAGGACACTAAAGGGATATTATTGCTTTGTAAGGGGCACAATGGTAAGCATTATTACCAGTTGGGGCACTAAGAACAGCAGTGCTACTGTGACAGAGAGCAGCTACAGGAATAGGTGCAAATAACACGGTGGCAGGGTCAGCATTAGAGTATCGGCAGGATGGAGAGCTCGTGTAGGTTGGGAACATATGGGGATGGTGCTGCAAATATGAACTGTGTCTTTGTTGAAAACTCTGCAGAGGAGTTGTGGCTGAAAGAAGTTGTCAAGTCAGTCTGGGTCAGATGGAAAAGATGAGAAAAGTGAATGGCCCCATCAAAAAGAAAAGCAACTGGGAGACACAATATATAACTGTCCTGCACATGTTCTGCAGAACTGGTATCTACAACTATACGGTCACTGAATCATGATGATATATGTATTGTTTTTTGTATAGTGATTTTTTTTAAAGTAACAGCATGGTCATCTGCTGAGGTGCCCACTAAAGTTATGGTGCATCTCTATAGTTTTAAACATGGTTACTTAGTTTACTATCTTAGGGGCCCAATCATATGGATTTCCCACCCCCCTTTGTGCTGAATTGCTAGCTTCATCTCTGGCCTGGCCTATGTTGAACTACACAAATATATCATGCAGCAATATCCAATGATATATATTAAATAAAGGTATGTTAAGGCATACCTCCCAACTCTTCCATGGCAAATTTTGACCATGCCCTCTGTCACAACCCTTGCCACACTTAAGGTACCATCACAATCTCGCCCGGAAATCATAAAGGCGATATGTCGCCCCGGAGCGATCGCCGTGAAATTGCCTCACGGTTGCGGAGTGTGATTTGGGAATTTCACGGCGATAAATCGCCCCTCGGCCGACACCTGATTCCTGAACAGTGCTCAATAATCAGCCGCAATCGTTAAGGCGATAATTCCATGTTGTGGGGTGTGACAGGGCGATAGTGATGGAAAGAGCATTGCCTCTGATTTCCCGTAGTTGTGCCTCAATGTGCTGAACTCCGCGCCCCGTCTGAGATGATTGGTGTGGGCTACTTTGTTCCCATTGGCAGTCAGTTGACACAGCTCCATATTTGAAGAGCTGTCCGTTCAGCACCACACACATCTTCAGCCACATAACCATCCGCAAACTCAGTGCAAACTCCGATAGACAATGGCGTCATGTATTAGCAAGCCTCCCGGAGCAGGCTGACCAATTGTAACGCTGTTGCATTGTCCAATGAGCATGTATACACCACTGTGGCACACCTATCTCCTCTCCACGCTGAACATGTACGTCCATATTGCCTTTGAGATTGCGGCGTGTGAAGCGGCTATGGAATTAGGCAAGATTGCTTCCGCTATAGTGGAGGCGATTTCCAGAGCAACACATCGCCTTAGCTTCAGGGCGAAATTGCGGCGTGTGATGCTGCCATTGGTGATCTGAGGCGACCAAGAAAAACGTGAGTGCGCACGATAGATCGCCACATATCGCCAGCCGAGATTGCAGCGTGTGGATGGTTGGGACTATGGATGAGAGAAACAATTCACGGGACTGCAGTCCAGAGTCCAGGCTAGTGGTACCTTGCAGTTTGATGGGAGGCCGCGAATTGCATTCCTGCGTCCCTGACAGTTTTTTATTATCCAGCACTGGCGCAATGTCATTTGTGCAATATACGGTACTCATTTCTAGTTGGAATCTATGGATTTATTCTTTGTTCATTCATCACAGTCATAGCAGCCAGAATTTTCTCATTGTTTTAGGCTGTGGTCACAGTACCATTTTTCACATGCATTTTTGGAGACCTGCGTTTTCAAAAACGCATGTAAAAAACGCACCCATAGGCCCCCATGTTAAAAAAACGCATGCCCTAATAGCCAAAAAGCATGTGTGACTGTCCCATGCGTTTTTGGAGCATATCCAAAAACGCATGCGTTTTTTAATAAGGGGCCTTATGGAAAACACATGCAAAAACGCATGTACAATTAGTGCCATTCAAAAACGCATGCGTTTCCCATAGGAGCCCATGTTAAAAAAAAACGCATGCGTTTCCGGAAACGCATGCGTTTTTTTAACATGGGCTCCTATGGGAAACGCATGCGTTTTTGAATGGCACTAAAAGGTACTAATTGTTCATGCGTTTTTGCATGCGTTTCCCATAGGAACCCATGTTATAAAAACGCATGCGTTTTCTACAAAAACGCATGCGTTTTTCAAAACGCTCAAAAAAATACTACAAGCACTATTTTTATGTGCAGATTCAAAAACGCACCCAAAAACGCAGGGAGCCATCACACACCTTAAAAAACTCATGCTGACATGAAAAAAAACGCATGAGTTTTGTTAAATCACTAAAAAAAACGCATAGCAACTGTGACCACAGCCTTATATGGTAAGCTTCACTGTAGGACATCTGGCTTATTTTGTGTCTGTAAGGGTGCCTTCACACTTGCATTCGCCTGCACTGCGCATTGCAGTGGGTGAACGCAAGCCGAGCGCAAGCACCGCGCTTCCCTATGTTTAACATGGGGACGCATGGTGTATGCGCTCGGCTGCGGATGGCCGTGCAAACCCATTGCTCCCCATGTGTGATTCGAATGCAACATCCGCTGCCGAGCGCATACACCGTGAGTCTCCATGTTAAACATAGGGACGAGCGGTGCTTGCGCTCAGCTTGCGTTCGCCTGCTGCAATGCGCAGCGCAAGCGAATGCAAGTGTGAAGGCAACCTAAGACCATGTTCACATGTTGCATAAATGCTGTTTTTTGTTTTCTGAGGGTACACAGCAAACTATGCAATAACAGTTTTCTCTATTGCATTTTTGCTGCATTATTTATACCTTTATCCCTTGTTTAATGCATTTTTGGTACAGATGTGAAGCCACTTTTTTAAGTGTTTTTTTTAGTATAGAAAATCTTTGATTCTGCATTAAAGAAAGTAACTGCAGTTTTTTTTTAGCTGCGTTTTTTTAGGCTCCAAATAGAAGCCTGAAGAGAAAAAAGTGGCAAAAGCTGTACAGTTCAGCACCGTATACAGACGCAGGGTGGGTATAGTCTTCATGAAATCTCATCCAATTTTCTTGGATAGTTTAATACAGCAGGATTTCTGTGCAACAAAATAAACAAAACAGCAGAAAACATGCAGAATTTACACTACATGTGAACACGGTCTAATTGAAGCAAAGTGGATGTGGTTTCATAAAATCTCCCACCTCGGTGTGTCGATTTTTGTGCTATTCTTTTCTTTGTAGCCTTCTATTGGAACCCTTCAAATAAAAACAAAATACCCCCCACAATTTTTAACCCCTTCACGACATAAAGTCATGGCTGTGTTGGCCACATTACACGTCACGATATCAGCGTCCAACTCCGATAAAAAGTCACGTGGTTCGTGCGTTGTCCCCGATATCGTTCGTGCGTTGTATGGTGTAAAAGTCCAATTCAATGCAAGAACGATGCCAAAACGATATCGAGGAAGAAATGAGCAGGCTCTCCAACGGCCCGATATTGGATGGACAATGTGGCCGGATCGTGCTGTGTGAAAGCCCAACAATGATTTGAAATACAACTTCCCCTATTTTCTCCCATGTTAAATGGTCTTTCCTGGGTCGCCTGTACAAGGGGGCGTACACATCGCAGATGCGTTGCCTGCCGATATCGCGCTGTGTAACAGCTCCTATGCGATCTTGGAATTCTGCCCAAAAAATGCGCGCTCCCGCGCTGTTGTATCCAACATCGGACCGATGTTGGGACGTGTAAAGTGGCCATGAGTGTTAGCACACTTCAAATTATTTTCGAAAATGAAGTATTTCTCCCAGAAAATTATTGCAAATACACATTTTGTCATACACATGTTTATTTCCATTATGTGTGTTGGAATAACACAAACACACAGAGGAAAGAAAGAGGCAAATTGGATATAATTCCCCACAAAACCCCCAAGGGGGCCAGACATAGTTGTTAGCACCTTTCTAAAATTGTGGGTACACAGCTTTCTTTCAAGCGTGTTAAGCTCGTTGAATCTCCCCCAACCAAGGCAAGTAACAGTTGTGGGCAGTATGAAAATCACACCTCAAACCTGATGAAGGGGGGAAGTTGACTCAATCTTTGTATTGTGTGTCTGTATGTGCTACATTAAACATGTGGAGAACAGAAAGTGGAGACGAGAATGGTTTGAGGACTTGAAAACAATTTGTTGAAAAATATCAACAATCTCAAGCTTACTGGTCCAACTCCAGAGATCATGATTTTCTTTTGTGGACAGTACACAACATAATCAAGAAGTTTACAACCCATGGCACTGTAGCTAATTTTCCTGGATGTGGACAGCAGGGAAAAATATATGAAAGGTTGCAACGCAGGATAGTCCAGATGTTGGTAAGCAGCTCCAATCAAATTCTGAAGAAATTCAAACTGTCCTGTTGACTCAAGGTGTATCAGTGTCAGCGTGAACTATCCGTCAACATTTGAATGAAATGAAATGCTATGGCAGGAGACCCAGTAAAGCTCCCGTCACACACAACGATGCTCCAGCGATCCCGACAACGATACGACCTGGTAGGGATCGCTGGTGTGTCACTTTGTGGTCGCTGGTGAGACGTCAAACACTCAGATCTCGCCAGCGACTTCAGCAACGATCCGAAATAATACAGAGGTCGTTGGGAACCTGTCACTCTTGGGCGTAGTATTGAGATTGTTGGTCATTGTCCCTTTCAAACACAGTGATGCAGCGTTCCCAGTGGGTTTAACAAGCTTAGAAGGAGGGCACCATAATGATCTAGATTTAATAGAAATGAGGTTCACCGAATTTTATACACCTTTTTATAAACAGAACCAAGACAAGAAAAGAAGATGTATATACAAAATTGGGAACACTCCAGATTTTTGTAATACCGTATATACTAGAGTATAAGCCGAGTTTTTCAGCACAAACATTGTGCTGAAAAGTGCCCCCCTTGGCTTATACTCAAGTCACAGTGACGGCTCAGTGGGTGGGGGGGGGGGCGGTGATCAGGAGCTGGAGGAGGTTGGGGGAGGCTGCAATAGGAGCGGGCGGTCACGTACCCCCGCTCATTAGTGCAATGCTATATGCACTGCATCCCCCTGTCCATCAGCACACCCCCCATCAGTGGTATACAGGCCCCCCCTTGCTGCCACACGCCTGTAAAATAATAGCTCATTCATACTTATCCCCTCGCTCTGTCACCGCGTGTCCTCCGGTCTTCTTCCTGCTTGTACCTGGCATCATGTGACCGGTGCAGAAGTAATAACGTCATCGCTGCTGCGCCCGCCACGGGAATAGAAGCCGAGTACAAGCAGGAAGAAGACCGGGGACGCGCAGTGACAGAGCGAGGGGATAAGTATGAATGAGCTATTATTTTACAGGTGTGCGACAGCAAGGAGGGCCTGTATACCACTGATGGGGAGCCTGTATATATCACTGATGGGGGGCCTGTATATATCACTGGGGGGGCCTGTATATACCACTGAAGGGGGCCTGTATATACCACTGAAGGGGGCCTGTATATACCACTAATGGGGGGCTGTATACCACTGATGGGGGCCTATATATACCCCTGAGGGGGGCCTGTATATACCACTGAAGGGAGCCTGTATATACCACTGAAGGGGACCTGTATATACCACTAATGGGGGGCTGTATACCACTGATGGGGGCCTGTATATACCACTGAGGGGGGCCTGTATATACCACTGAAGGGGGCCTGTATATACCACTGAAGGAGGCCTGTATATACCACTGAAGGGGGCCTGTATATACCACTAATGGGGGCCTGTATATACCACTGAGGGGGGCCTGTATATACCACTGAAGGGGGCCTGTATATACCACTGATGGGGGGCTTGTATATACCACTGATGGGGGGCCTGTATATACCACTGATGGGGGCTGTAACCTTTGATGGGGGGCCTGTATATACCACTGATGGGGGCTGTAACCTTTGATGGGGGGGCCTGTATATACCACTGATGGGGGGCCTGTATATATCACTGATGAGGGCCTGTATATACCACTGAGGGGGGCCTGTATATACCACTGAAGGGGGCCTGTTTATACCACTGAAGGGGGCCTGTATATACCACTAATGGGGGGCTGTATACCACTGAGGGGGGCCTGTATATACCACTGAATGGGGCCTGTATATACCACTGATGGGGGGCCTGTATATACCACTGATGGGGGGCCTGTATATACCACTGATGAGGGCTGTAACCTTTGATGGGGGGCCTGTATATACCACTGATGGGGGGGCCTGTATATACCACTGATGTGGGGCCTGTATATATCACTGATGGGGGACCTGTATATACCACTGAGGGGGGACCTGTATATGCCACTAATGGGGGGGCCTGTATATACCACTGAGGGGGGCCTGTGTATACCACTGATGTGATGGGGGGCTGTATTCCACTGATGGGGGTTGTAACCTCTGATGGGGGGGACTGTATACCAGTGATGGAGGTCCTATATATTAGTGATGGGGGATTATATACCAGTAATGGGGGGCCATTTATCATGATGAGAGGGGCTGTATACCGTGATGAGAGTCTGCTTCATTTCCCCCTCTAGGCTTATACTCGAGTCAGTAAGTTTCCCTAGTTTTGGAGGGTAAAATTAGGGGCCTCGCTTATACTCGGGTCGGCTTTTACTCGAGTATATACGGTAAATATGAGAATTCTTTATTTAACCCAATGCTCTTACAAAAGGAAAACAACCAGTGAACACACAATAAAAACAATTAAAAATAGCAACAGCTATAACGATACTGTACTGGTGTGTGTACTAACAACACCAGTCCCCTTCACACTCGCACAGGCAGGCCCTACTGGCCATCAGGTATAATATAATCGTTTTAAACTTGCACAGTGTAAAGAGTCCAAACAAGATCTAGAAAAATCTCTCTCATGTGCCTATATGCAGAGACAGGTGCATAACAATTTGTACACAATAGACATCCAGTCAATCAGTTACATGGCTTATTGCAAAATAATGGACTCATCACAGCTATAACCATACAGCCTAGAATAAACTACCAACTTGTTATCTGAGTCTGGATTAAGTTTTGTCAATAAACAATTGCAACTTGCCCATATGCAGTGGCACCCATTTGGAAAACCTGTGTGCTAGTTACCAGAAATAATGAAATAATAGTGAAATAATGCCTGACCAGGCCTGATTGTGGCTGCCCATGTGGGGAGGGGGTAAAGGAGACCCCACGCGTATCGCCAAGTGTGTTGGCTTCCTCAGAGGTTGTCAGTGGGAGCGCAGCATCCGAAAAATGACCCAGAGCACTTTGTAACGATCATCGATCTCACAGCAGGGGCCTGATCGCTGCTAAGTGTTGCACGTAGCAAGATCGTTAGTGAGATCACTGCTATGTCACAAAACCTGTGATGTTGCAACGATCTTGCTAATGATCTTGTTATGTGTGACGGGGGCTTTAGACCCCACTGCTGAGACAGGGACATAAAAAAGCTAAACTACAGTTTGCAAAAATGTACGTGAGTAGATAAAAATCCTTCTGGAAAGCATCTTGTGGACAGATGACACCAAGATAGAGCTTTTTGGCAAAGCACATCATAAAACTGTTTACCGAAAATGGAATGAAGTCTACAAAGAACACACTACCTACAGTCAAATATGGTTGAGATTAAGGGTATGTGCCCACTGGACGGTTCTGCATCATTGCAGACCGTCAGAAAACCGGTGGAGAATTGCAGAAACTGAGTTTTCTGACCTCAGCAGTGTCCATTGTTTTTTTAGCGTTTTTTGAGCGTTTATACAGCGTTTTGTCGGCGGTTTTCTGTCGGATTTTCTTAGTGGTTTTAAGACTGTTTTTTGTGCACTTGTAAGCTGGAACCGCTGTAAAATCGCTCAAAAGAAGTCACTTGCTCTATTTTTGAAAACCGGTGGAAAACCGGTGAAGAAAGTGGAAAGGAGACAAAAAAAAACGTTCTAATGTATACAGCGTTTTCTAAAATCCATTGACTAGCATGTTAATCCAACCGGTGGTTAGGATTAACATAAATTAACATAAAACTCAGCGGAAAACGCCGATGGAAAACGCTAAAAAACAGCCCACAAAACGTCCAATGGGCACATAGCCTTAAAGAGGTTTTAGGGTTGTTTTGCTGCCTTTGGCACTGGGTGCCCTGTCTGTAAGCAAGGCATCATGAAATATGAAGCGTACCAAAGGATTTTGAGTCGCAATGTAGTGCCCAGTGTCAGAAAGGATTGTCGTCCTAGGTCATGGGTATTCCAGCAGGACAATGACCCAATGACCCAAAATATACTTCAAGAAGCACCCAGAAATGGATGGAAACATAGTGCTGGACAGTTCCGAAGTTGCCAGCAATGAGTCCAGATCTAAATCCCATTAAACACCTGTGGAGAGATTCTAAAATTGCTGTTGGGAGAAGGCTCCTTCATATATGAGACCTGGAGTAGTTTGCAAAAGAAGACTCCAAAATTCCAGTTGAGAGATGTAAGAAGCTTTTTGATGGTTATAGGAAACAAGTGATTGCTGTTATTCATTGCAATGGATGTGGACATTAAGTTAAGGGTGCAAACAATTTTGTTCAACCCTTTTTTTTTTTGTTTTGTGTGAAATTATGTTCAATTTGCCTTTTTTCTCAGTTTTTTGTGTTGCTCCATTATACATAAAGGAATTAAACATGTGTATAAGGCTGGCTTCACACCACGGTTTTGTTCCTGACCGTGGGGATCCTTTTTGTAGGACACACGGACAGGAATGGAGAGGCTCAGATTTGTAACTCCGGATGCCATTTCTGTGTCTGGATCCGTGATTTTGACGAATCCTGACACAGAAAGAGCTGGGAAGGAGTTCGGGCCTGCAAAGCGCAGACAAGTGGTGTCAGGACTGACTTTCACTTTCGCAATGTATCTACATACATTGCGAAAGGGAAAGCAATGGTTAAAAATAAAAACAAAAATGCTCACCTCTCCGCCGAGTGTCCAACGATACGCGGCATCCACCTCCGATGGCTGCAGGACCTTAATCAGCTGACTGGGCGGGGCAACATGATCAGCTGATGTATCACATGACCGCAATAGTGTGGCGCCCTGCCAACACAGGTAACCACATATCTCTCTGCTGCACAGTTGGGTTTCCACAGTAGGTAGTACTTCAAACAACACCTTCCACCCTGACACAGTAGGGGGAGCTCAATCTGCTGCACTTAGGCAGAATCCCCTATAAATACTGCTGCTGGGGGCAGAGTGAGTCAGAGTGTGGCAGACGCTACAAGAGCTGCAGGAGAGTGCTGGTGCTGGTGCCACGACTAGGCCCAGACCAGTGTCGCAGAGTAGCAGATCCCACTAACCTAAGTGGGACTGAAGACAGGGCGCCTGGAAGGAAAGGAACCAAGAAACAGAGAAAGGGAGCAGGCAGCTCACAAAGCGAGTTCACCCTACAAGAAGGAAGCCGGATATTGGGGATCCGTAACAGTGGAGAACTCCAAGTTCCACTGGAAACCCCTTTGCACTGAGGAAGCTTTAGCTACTCAGTCTCCTGAGAGAGTCGCAGAGAGGGAGTCAGGACTAGCAGGGCACTGCAGATCCAGAGAGAGGTTGTCCTGGAGACCGCACAGGAGGAAGAGAGAGAAAGATACAGACAGGAGAAGATAGTGGAGGCAAGTCAGGATTTAATGGACTGCGCTTCAATACACACACAGAGGAGGAGGCCTTATACCCACTTGCTGTGGGAGCCCACTGTGCAGCCCAGCTACCCGTCAGTGCTTGGGACATTTGCCTGCAGAACCACCAGTAAAAGGTAAAGAGACTTTGACTGCGTTTGTGCTTTCTTCCTATCACCCACCATTTATCACCCACCGTGTTCCCTATAGACTTTCTTTACAACAATCCTAGCTCTGCTGCATCCTGCCCATTCACACCATTCTGCCCTGGAGGTCCCAGTCCTGCCTGCGGGGACTATCCCATCTTAGCTGCCATCCCACCAACCTCCAGAGGACAGAAGCGGCGCTGGTGAGCCGTCACCAGACGCAGCAGGTGGCGTCACGAAGACAACCTTGTAAATAGCCCCTGTAAATAATCCCCTTTTCACTGACCCCCAGGGCTACAGCCTCGTGCAGCCGCCCATGACATCCCAGACTTCAACCAACCCCGAGCGCTGAATACCCTGCCCTGGCCCGGCGTCACATTAGCTGAGCGGTTTAAATCACCCGCCGATCAGTTTTGGCAGGCGATTTGAACCGCTTAGTTGATGCAGTCATGTGAATATTTTTTACCACTTTAGTAAATAAAAAAAAAAACTATACATGTTTGACTTCTCCATACTCATCCTGCCAGGTCATAAAGGGAATAAAGGTAAATAAAAAATCTATTGTGTAATATCAATTTTTTTGCAATTTCACCGCACATTTTTTTCACATTTTCCTGTACACTTTATGGTAAAATGAATGTAGTCATTCAAATGTACAACTCGTCCCGCAAATAACAAGCCCCCACACGGCTATATTGACAGAAAAATTAAAAATGTATGGCTCTTGGAAGAATGGGAGGAAAAAACTAAAACAAAAAGATGCAAAATGGCCTGGGGTGAAGGGGTTAAGTGCAAACTCAAAACGTTTCTGTAAGTATTAAGAAAGCATTAAAAACATGGATTTACATCTGTACCAAATAAGAGGAAAAATACACAAAAGAAAATCAGCTAATACAGATAAATCAGAGAAAATTAGCATTGAGGGCGGCATGGTGGCACAGTGGTTAGCACTGCAGTTTAAATGCCACCAAGGATATCTGCAAGGAGTTTGTATGTCCTCCCCATGTTTCTGTGGGTTTCCTCCGGGTTCTCTGGTTTCCTCCCGCACTCCAAAAGACATACTGATAGGGTACCGTTACACGTCGCAACATTGCATACAATTTCACTTGCAATTTGCTGGTTGCAGTGAAATCATGGACACATTGTTCCATTTGTACACGGCAACAAAATAGAACAATGTGTCCATGGTTTCATTGCAACCAGCAAATTGCCAGAGAAATTGCCTAGCAATATTGCCACGTGTACCTTAAGTGTGGTTGCACTACTGTAGAGATAAAATTATGTTCTCCTTATGATCATTTATGCCTCATTTAATACATCCCATGATTTAATTAGCCTTGGCAACAGCTGCCAAGTGAAATTGCATGCAATGTTGCGACGTGTAACGGTACCCATAGTGGATTTAGATTTTGAGCCCTAATGGGAACAGTGTTGCTGATGTAAAATGCTGTGGAATTAATGGCGTTATATAAGTGAATAAATGTTATTATTATTTTATTAATGCATTGTTTGGGGCAAATGTGGCGCCCTGCTCACACAGGTAACCACAGGCTCACCTACAGCACAGATGGGTTTTCACAGCGGGTACACAGACACAAACAACACCTTCCACCCCAGCACAGTAGGGGGAGCTCAACTTGCCGTCTTTAGGCAAGATTCCCTATAAATACTGGTGCTGGGGATGGGGTTAGTTAGAGTGTGCAAACGCTACAAGAGCTATGAAGACATACTGGTGGTGGGTGCTGCGTTAGGCCCGAGCCAGTGACCATGAACAGCCTTCGAGTGGTCCTGTAAGGCCCAAGAGTGGGGTCAGAAGGCGAGGAGAGAGGAAAGAACAAAGTATGAACCAAGGAGCCAGCGTTAGGTTCACCCAAACAGCACACCGGACGCCGGAGTCCGAATTTACTGGAGAGCACCTGGCCCAGTAGTGAATAACGGTCTCCCGTGGAGATTTCAGTCTTCCGGGCATCTGCGCAGTCACTACCAGGGAGCCAGGCATCGCGGAGAGAGAAACAGCGGTTGTCCATCGAGGGTGACCCGACGACAGCACAGGTGATCAGAGAGCAGAAGAGGCCAGTCAAGTTTCACATGGGGCAGGGGCTTCACACACACGGGGAAAGAGACAAGGAGGCCTTATACCCACTCGCTGTGGAGACCCAGAAGTGCATCCAGAACACCCGACAGTGCTATGGATGTTTACCTGCAACTACACCAGTAAAAAGTAAAGAAGCAACCAGCGGTGTGTGTGTCAGTTCCTTACCCGCGCCCCTGCCATCTACAGAGACTGTCCTGTTATCCAACAGCCCGGCCAAGTCCCTGCGCCATCCATCATCATCACCAAACACCCCAGGGATCCAGCTCCGCCTGTGGGGAGCTCCAACACCTAGCTGCTCATCCATCATCCCTGCAGGCCCTACGCAGCGCTGGTGCAGTCACCAGATACCACAGGTGGCATCACGATAAACTTATAAACTTTTATTACCATTTCAACTACCCCTTTTTAATTGACCACCAGGGTCACAGGTCTGAGCAGGCCACCAGTGACATCCCTACCGCAGCAGAGGGCCCAGATACCCGAGTCCCCATACCCTAAGCTAGTCACAAACACCTGTAAAATACATGCAGAAATGCAGCATGTACATTACATTTTTCTTCCATTTTTTATGGGATCAATAGAAAATAATAATCAATCACGTCATGTTTTTCACTATTTACCGATCACCAAATAATAAATAAACTTGCGTGTCTTGTGGTCTTTGCGTGTCATTATGAATATAAGGACACCAAATGCCATATATCTATGTTATGTACTGATTTGCGATATATATATATATTTATATATATATATATATATATATTATGTTTATATATTTATTTTTCCCTGGGACACTCACAAAAGAAGTGAAAATGACATTTTTTTTAATTAGAAAGAAATGTACATCTTTGTAAAGTTTTTAAGTTATTTTTTTTAATAATTTTAGAGGAACAAAACAATTTGATTATTTCTTCACTTCTAGAATACAGTGACATAGAAATTCACTGCTATGTATAGATGTATCTCTATGTACCTGTATAATCTTCTAGGTTCCCTGTCTGCAAGACAGCTCAAAATTTCCAAAAACTCCATTCTTTTTCAGAGTGGGCTGTGGCTCATTGCTTGAGCTGCTGCCTGTAAAAAGGAAGTTCTAGTCTTGGGGAGGCTATAGAAGTGAATTGTTTATTTAAATTATGTGCTATAGCGATGCCATCCCCACCCCTGAGGAGGAGCTATAGAAGTGACGAGGAGAGGACAAAGCTCAAATCGGGAAAGTCCTGCTGAATCTTGGACAGTGGAGCTCTATGGTCAGAGTAATAAAAACACCCGAGCACCAGCAACTACAGCCACATAAAACTTGCCATATTTTGCCCTCAATGTTCTCAACATTTTGATAATTGCTATCAAAGCAATACTAGTGCATAAAGTTCATTAAAAACACAAGTCCATTAATTTAAATCTGTTATCCCACTTTTGCCCTGGATACACACTGCAGGATATCAGAAACAGAATACTAAGAAAAGGTAATCCTCAATCTCTTACAACTGATACACCTTTGTAGAGCTAATCTTTTTACATACATGCACCTTTAATTAAAGAGAGCATGGGTATGGTCACATTGCAAACCTAAATTGCATTCACCGCATCCGGATCCGGATGCGGTGAACGCAATGGCGGGCACACACATTTTTTGTCAAAAATGTGTGCAGAATACCGCACTGCGGTCACCGGATGGCTCAGGATGTGTAATCCTGAGCCATCCGGTAACTGCATAGTTTGCGGATCCCGGCTATTGACGGGACCCGCAACCGTAATAAAGAGTTAAATTGCTGACCTAAATGACTGTTAGAGGTCTGTAGGGGGGCTTAGACCCCCCTACAGACCGGCCGGCCACTTCTATAGTGTTCTTGTACAATGTCTCAATGGGCACGGGCTCTTCGGAGCCCGTGCATGTAAACCAAAGGTGCCCCCCCCCCGTATCACTATACAGGGGTGCATACACCCCTGTATTACAATTATGCTTTAATTATGTGATATACACCCAGAAATGTCACAATCGTAATGTAAGAATATATTTACATGTTTTCGGAGGCTGAGTGAAGGCAATTCCATGGGCGGGGCTGTGTGCAGCAGCCTCCGCCCGCTCCTTCTTGATGCCCGCCCCCTCTGGCCGTAATCCAGTGTTGTGAGGGCGGGCACGTCGTTAAAGGGGCGTGGCTAACTATGTGCCGCGGTTAGCCACGCCCCTTTAACGACGTGCCCGCCCTCACAACACTGGATTACGGCCAGAGGGGCGGGCATCAAGAAGGAGCGGGCGGAGGCTGCTGCACACAGCCCCGCCCATGGAATTGCCTTCACTCAGCCTCCGAAAACATGTAAATATATTCTTACATTACGATTGTGACATTTCTGGGTGTATATCACATAATTAAAGCATAATTGTAATACAGGGGTGTATGCACCCCTGTATAGTGATACGGGGGGGGGGGCACCTTTGGTTTACATGCACGGGCTCCGAAGAGCCCGTGCCCATTGAGACATTGTACAAGAACACTATAGAAGTGGCCGGCCGGTCTGTAGGGGGGTCTAAGCCCCCCTACAGACCTCTAACAGTCATTTAGGTCAGCAATTTAACTCTTTATTACGGTTGCGGGTCCCGTCAATAGCCGGGATCCGCAACCTATGCAGTTACTGGATGGCTCAGGATTACACATCCTGAGCCATCCGGTGACCGCAGTGCGGTCCCGGCAAACGCTGCG
Source organism: Allobates femoralis (assembly GCA_033576535.1). Classification (NCBI taxonomy): domain Eukaryota; kingdom Metazoa; phylum Chordata; class Amphibia; order Anura; family Aromobatidae; genus Allobates; species Allobates femoralis. Next base: position 605,590,635 of record JARQOC010000002.1, read on the forward strand.
AAAACTGCTGCCTGCATGATTTTAAACGCAGGCAGCAGTGCCGGATCCGGCCACCGGATGGCTTGTGAAGCCATCCGGTGTTTTGCATAGGCTCCTATAAGGAGCGTTTCCTGGTCCGGTTTTGAGCTTTTTAAAAGCTCAAAACCGGATCAGGATTTTACAAAAAAAACGGAAATGTGACCCTAGCCCATGTCAGTACAAATTACTGTTAAAACAAAGCACAGGCACTTGGTGAAGCTTTGACATGTCTGAGTAAAAGCCCAGTCACACATAACAATATCATTAGAGAGATCGTTTAACTGTGACGTTACAACAAGTTCTCCAGCGATGTCGTTCTGTGTGACACTTAGCAGCGATCAGGCCCCTGCTGTAAGGGCGCTGATTGCTGCAAAGTGCTCTGTGTCATTTTTTGATCGTTGGTTTCCCGCTGGTCAGCACGCATCGCTGCATGTGACAGCGAGAAACCAGCGATCAGTGACCTCACTTGCTGGTAACCATGGTAAACACCGGGTATCTAGGCAGCGCATGCTGCCTGGATACCCGGTGTTTACCATGGTTACCAGCATCCTCCCTGCTTACAGGCAGCGCTAAGCAGGGAGGACGCTGGTAACATCGCCTTCAGCGATGTGAGAGGTGGCTCCCATGCCCCTGGTCGCTGGGAAGATCTGCCTGTTTGACAGCTCTCCAGCGACCAGGTAACGACACTCCAGCGATCCGGCAGGTCGTTATCGCTGTCGGGATCACTGGAGCGGTCGTTGTGTGTGACAGGGCCTTAATTCAGAGCACCATCACTTCTATTTGTTTTCCATTGTCTATCTTGATTGACAGCTCTGGTTTTTATAGGAGCCAGAGGACAGAGATAGGAAGTAGGTCAGAAGGTGCACTGAATTGTTTGGTATGGAGTTTGTACTCTAACCAACATCATATTGATTCCGTAACTGGTATCTTAAATATGTTTTGGCAAACAGCTAAAATCTTAAAATTGTGTTCACTGTTCAAATATTCCTGCACCTAACTGTACTATGCTTACATGGCGCTGTCTTTTTCTTCTTTCTTTTTTCCTTTCTTCAAGGAAATATCTCCAATGTTGTCATATGCTCTGACCTTTGTCATGGTTTATGGACACAAAGTTTTTGAACCATGGAGCAGATCCTAGTCACCAAGTCTTTTTTAATTAAGGACTTATAGTGAACCCCACGCGACTCGCTTAACTTTGTGCATTCCAATTAATGTATCCATAATTATAATCACCAATAATTGGATTAGTAGCTCCATAAGCCCCAGACTGTAAATCATCAGGGCTTTAGCCACATGTATTGTCATTACTAAATATAGATCTTTGTATGATCTCATTCTACTGACGAAGAAACTAATGTACAATCATGTAATCTTATTTTAGAATGGTTTCACAGAGAAGTATCCTGTGTGTAAGACCAACACTCCATTTCCTTCTCGATAAAACCTCTTTGTTGATATATTTCAAAGACCCATGTGCCCGTGTTTTTTTCAGTGTGATTGGCTGTTGTGTCTTCTCGTTTGATACCCAATCTACAGCAAAGGAAGCGGAGGCATCGGTTGCTCCTTCCATCTCTTCAAAAGAGCGCAGAATGAACTCAAGCAGTGGTGACTGCAACTTTCTTCCTACTCTCGCCAAACTGCAACATAAGGATGACAGAAGCTTCCTTTCACTTCTCTATATCTTCCTTCCTCTCATCATCATTAACAAACTTTGGCCTTCACAAAGTCATTGTGTATGGCCTTCACAAAGGCAATATTTATATATGTGCAGGACATGTATGAATAAATTAACAACAGGATGATACTAATTTGAGTGTCCCTACATATTCTAATACTGTCCAAACTGTTCTGACAGTACCAGTGTGAATAAAGACAAGATAATGGTAGTTTCCACTTGCCAATTTAATAAAAAATATTCAGAAGTAACAAAAAACTGAGATATTAAACAAGAGAAAGCCATTACAATGAATTAAAGGGAACCTGTCACCTGGAACTAAGCCCCTACACTATCACTACCTGTCCCTGCACCTTCCTAGCTGCTCCCTATCTATCCCTCTCTGAGCTAAATCCGCCCTATAAAACTGCAGAAAAATAACTTATAACTTACAGAAGTCCCTCAGGCTGGGGACTGAAAGGGCGGCCCCAGGCTCCATTCTGCCCCTCCTCGATGCAGCAGCACACGCCCCGCTGGGCGGCATTATTCTTTCTTCATCGCCGCCTCCTCCATTTGGAATCTCCTGCCTGCTTTACACCTATCATGTTGTGGTGATGCAACCTCGATGTGTCCCCTGACCGAGACACAGCATATGGGAGATTGTATCTTCTGCTCAGTAGCAGCACACACAGGGTGAGCTGCTACTGGAGCTAAGTGCTGATTGAAATCACTGACCCCCAGGTGTGCGGGTGAATAGGAGATGATATGTGCTGCCCTGGGCTGTGGGGAGGGGGTGGAGTGTGTCAGGACAGCAGCAGGAGCTGCTGGGATTGTATGAGGTTCTACTCGGCTGTGCCCCGGTGTAACAGGCCAGACTAACCCCCCCGACCAGAATATACTCGGGGTTAAAGTGGCCTAGGCCAGATTATACCCCTCCGTATACCACAGCAGCTGTAGATCAGGGCTCCAAGCAACACATGGGGGCCCGAGGCAGCAGAAAGTGGCCCCAGGCAGCAGAAAGTGGCCCTACGCAACATACAGGGGCCCAAGGCAGTGCTAGGGGCCCCAGGCAGTGCTAGGGGCCCCAGGCAGTGCTAGGGGCCCCAGGCAGTGCTAGGGGCCCCAGGCAGCACAAAGTGACCACAGGCAATATACAGGGGCCCCAGGCAGTGGGCCACCCGGGGCCCCTGTGTGCTGCCTGGGGCCCCTGTGTGCTGCCTCTGGCCCCCATGCGCTGCCTGGGACGCCTTTGTACTGCCTGGGGCCCTTGTATGCTGCATGGGGCCCCTGTATGTAGCCTGGGACCCTGTGTGTAGCCTGGGGCCCCTAGTACTGCCTGGGGCCCCTGTATGTTGCCTGGGGCCACTTTGTGCTGCCTGGGGCCCCGTGCACTCCCTGGGGCCCCGTGCACTCCCTGGGGCCCCGTGCACTCCCTGGGGCCCCGTGCACTGCCTGGGGCCCTTGTATGCTGCATGGGGCCCCTGTGTGTAGCCTGGGATCCTGTGTGTAGCTTGTGGCCCCTAGTACTGCCTGGGGCCTCTTTGTGCTGCTTGGGGCCACTTTGTGCTGCCTGGGGCCCTGTGCACTGCCTGGGGCCCTGTGCACTGCCTGGGGCCCTGTGCACTGCCTGGGGCCCCTAGCACTGCCTGGGGCCCCTAGCACTGCCTGGGGCCCTAGCACTGCCTGGGGCCCTAGCACTGCCTGGGGCCCTAGCACTGCCTGGGGTCCTTGTATGCTGCATGGGGCCCCTGTGTGTAGCCTGGGATCCTGTGTGTAGCTTGTGGCCCCAAGTACTGCCTGGGGCCCCTGTATGTTGCCTGGGGCCACTTTGTGCTGCCTCGGGCCCCCATGTGTTGCTTGGAGCCCTGATCTACAGCTGCTGTGGTATACGGAGGGGTACAATCTGGCCTAGGCCACTTTAACCCCGAGTATATTCTGGTCGGGGGGGGTTAGTCTGGCCTGTTACACCGGGGCACAGCCGAGTAGAACCTCATACAATCCCAGCAGCTCCTGCTGCTGTCCTGACACCCTCCACCCCCTCCCCACAGCCCAGGGCAGCACATATCATCTCCTATTCACCCGCACACCTGGGGGCCAGTGATTTCAATCAGCACTTAGCTCCAGTAGCAGCTCACCCTGTGTGTGCTGCTACCAAGCAGAAGATACAATCTCCCATATGCTGTGTCTCAGTCAGGGGACACATCTTGGTCGCATCACCACAACATGATAGGTGTAAAGCAGGCGGGAGATTCCAAATGGAGGAGGCGGCGATGAAGAAAGAATAATGCCGCCCAGTGGGGCGTGTGCTGCTGCATGGAGGAGGGGCTGAATGGAGCCTGGCGCCGCCTTCTCAGTCCCCAGCCTGAGGGACTTCTGTAAGTTATAAGTTATTTTTCTGCAGTTTTATAGGGCGGATTTAGCTCAGAGAGGGATAGATAGGGAGCAGCTAGGAAGGTGCAGGACAGGTAGTAATAGTGTAGGGGCTTAGATCCAGGTGACAGGTTCCCTTTAAGACATTTAGAAGAAACATGTTAGCAATGGTGACAGGCCTACCTTAATTACCCTAACTTTGTGCCTGTATTCCAATTAAATCCGAGGATCTGACCCTACAAAAATTTGACCCATGTGCTTGTCATCTTTAGAGCTCACATATTTGATAAGTAGTGATGAGCGAATAGTTCAGTGTTCGGGTTTGGATAAGTCTAACCAAATACTTATTACTATTCGGATATTCGTCCCGAATAGTGAATATAATGCAAGTCAATAGGGAACTCGGATATTGTCTGGAAGATGCCACACACAAATATCTAAGTTCCCCATTGACTTGCATTATTTTTACTATTTGGGACAAATATCCGAATACTAATACATATTCGGTTAGACTTATCCAAATCCTAATATCAAACTATTCGCTCATCAATATTAATAAATAATATACATTTTTGGAAATACAAAAGATATCCATTGCATGCGTCAAAACAGGATCTTTGTTCTTGAATTCCTGTGGACCTCAAAGCGCTAAACCAGTCAAAAAGATATTAATAGTTCACATTCTTTATTGATTGGTACTCATCAGTCTACATACTCTCTTCCATCCATGTCCCTCTGTTTCCATCAAAGTCAATGCTTCATAACTCAGCTGTCCCTATGTGCTCTCTCGTTGACTTGATGAAAAGTTTGCAGGAATAAGTTCATTTTACCTTGATTATTCTTGAATGTTGGCCAGTGAGAAGATGTATAAGGTGACTATGTATAATATACTAACATATTTTCTCATTTTAGCCATCGTGGCTAACCCTCACAAACACAGAAGAACTAATTAAGTCTAGCGAACCTGTATTCTCAATGAGAAAGCTGTGTACATAGATCTACCAGCAGCTTATGCCAGTGAAGACAAAGTATTCAGCAGTCCAAATTCTGATATGTCTGATCACCTCCTCCCCTGACAGTAAACATTAGAGCATCGGTGAAACCTGTTGATAATAGCGGGTGGGACTGATGACATCATAATCGCATACAAGATTTCTCTTGTGCTTCCCCCATACTCTGGAACTCTCTGCCCCAACACATCAGACTCTCGCCGACTGTGTAAACCTTCAAAAGGAACCTGAAGACCCACCTCCTCTGACAAGCCTACAACCTGCAGTGAGCCTCAGTCTACTAAACCATTGCACAACCAGCTTTACCCTCTCCTACCTGTCCTCAATCATCTCTTGCAGACTATGAGCCCTCGTGGGCAGGGCCCTCTCTCCTCTTGTACGGGTGTGTGCCTTGTATTGCTCATGTTTATTGTACTTGTCTATGTATGCTCCTTTTCACATGTAAAGCGCCATGGAATAAATTCACTATAATAATAATAATAATAATAATTAGTGTAATGTATAATGGAGGCTTTAGACTTGATAGTCATAAATATGCCATTTTTATCAACATTTAGAACTCCTATTAGTTGGCTTACTGTAGCCCAGGAATTTACAACAAAATCATGCTGGAATGTTTGGCATACAGTGTTATACATCAAGCTATGCCTCTTTTCCAAGAGGTCATGTCCCCTTTCAGTGAGATCTTGTTCCTTTTCAGATGAGATGCAGAAAGTGTTCAAAGCACAAACATGGTGCAAGTTATGAAAAACATTTTTTTTAAGAAACTTACTACATCGCTTGTCTCAGAACTATCCCATCATCAGCAGTAACTCCTCCAGCATAGTTGTAACCAGCACTAGTGATATTAGGCAGCGGTGCAGTACCAGCTCTTTAAAACCTTAGAGCTAGCATGCGCTGATTACACTCACTAGTGCTGGTCACAACTGTGCTGGAGGAGATACTGCTGATAGGACAGTAAGGCTGAAGGCACACTGTCCGTGTGCCTCGCATGAGTGCAATGCGAGGGAGACTCGCATTGCACTCGGAACAGTATTATTACAGCAAATTCCTCAAATTACACTCACATTGCGAGGGAAATGCAAGTTCAATCGGAGCATGCTGGGATTGAACGCGATTTCCTTGCGCGAGTGGCCATTCACAATATATGTGTGCGAGTCAAACTCACACCCATACTGCACACTCTGCGATAGTCGCATGCGTGTGCTTTAAAAATGGCTTCAAACTCCACGGCTGTCAAAGCCGCAGAGTTTGAATTTGCCAGTTTCCCGGTACAGTAACCAATCATCTTTCACCGCTGTGACAGCAGCAGTGAAAGATGATTATTAAAAACCCAGCTGCAGTGGTCATTTTGTAATTCCTGGGGGCTTAGCTGCATATTAACCCCATCTGCAGCCTCTGTGCTGCATGTCAGCACAGAGGCTGCAGATGCAGCTAATAAGCCAGTTTCTGCAGGGTTAACCTGATGTTTGTGTGGTGCCAGCTTGTGTCCAGGGAGTGTCCACACTCCTTGGACACATGCTGACCTCACACATTGGGTCTGCAGGGGTTAATAGATGCTTTAACTAAAAGTCGGCAATTGTCGGTAATCAGTAATTTACTGTAAATGCCGCTCAGCTCCTGAACTCAGGAGCTGACCCTGGTACTGTACACTATTAGCATACATTACCAGTCGCTAAGCTCCTGTACTCAGGAGCTGTCCCTAGTACTGTACGCTATTAGCGTACATTACCAGCCGCTCGGCTCCTGAACTCAGGAGCTGTCCCTGGTACTGTACACTATTAGCGTACATTACCGAGTACAGGAGCCGAGCGCTGGTAATGTACCTAATAGCATACAGTACCAGTGACAGCTCCTGAGTACAGGAGCCAGGCAGTATTTACAGTAAATTACTGATTACTGACAATTGCCGACTTTTAGTTAAAGCCTCTATTAACCCCTACAGACCCGGTGTGTGATGTCATCATGTGTACAGGGAGTGTGGACACTCCCTGGACCCAAGCTGGCACCACACAAACATCGGGTTAACCCTGCAGAAACTGCTTATTAGCCGCATCTGCAGCCTCTGAACTGACATGCCGCATGAGGCTGCAGATGGGGTTAATATGCAGCTAAACCCTGGGAATTACAAAATGACCACAGCAGCTGGGTTTTTAATAATATCTTTCACCGCTGTGACAGCGGTGAAAGATGTTTGGTTATTGTACCAGGAAACCGGCAAATTCAAACTCTGCAGCTTTGACAGATGATGGAGGTTAAATTTACCGGTAAATTCTGTCCGCGGACCTGAAGTTTGCTTCAGGACCACGGACAGCATTACACTGACATGCAGCACACACGCACTCACGCAGCACACTCACATGCCTACAGCCATGCACACTCACCCACACGCACCACACTCACACCAAACATGCACTGCATTTGCATCACTGTCATGCATCAAACACGCTCCATGTTTGATGCATGACAGTGTGTCAACAGCCTAAAGGAGACACACCATGTAGTTTCCAAGTACTTATGCAGGAGAGAGCACGATCTTCCTGAACACTATAATTAATAAACTTGCAGGAGAGTGAACACACTCTTAAAGGGAACCATCCACCAGGATTTAACCACCCGTAAATCAGTGCAGCAGGTGGTATGATGTGTGCAGCATGACATCACTATTGTTTTTTTTAGTGATGTCATGCTGCACACATCAATCACCTGTTACACTGATTTACGCATGGCTAAATCCTGGTGGTTGGTTCCCTTTAAGGTGTTCTCCCTTCACCACCAGAGTTTGCACCGCCAGTGCAAAGGAACTGAGTACAGAGAAGCCAAATAAATAGATTAAAGGGAACCAACCACAAAAAAATCGCTATCTAAGCTATAAATATCTTTCCCTGAGGCACTTAAATACTTTTTCTAACCTTATGACTAAATCTACTAGACTAGGGCAACTAAATCACTTTTATACAGGAAATCTGCGGCTCACTCTTCCAGCTTGCCAGGCGTCCCTCGCCCTGTCCATCTCTCTGTGATTCAAATTACCGGCCCATTGCGTCCTCGCAATGAGCGGGTCACGTGCTACAGGCCCCGCGTCACTTCCGCCCGCCGCGTCACTGGTACACCCAGGCCATCTTCCGAGCATGCGCAGATGGCATGCTGAAGCCGGCCTGGGTGCGTCACAGACCCAGCGACGCAGCGGGCGGAAGTGACGCGGGGCCTACAGCACGTGACCCGCTCATTGCGAGGACGCAATGGGCAGGTAATTTGAATCACAGAAGAAGATGGACAGCGGCGAGGAGACCCACCTCGCTGACAAAGCCTGGAGGAACGCCCAGCTGACAAGAATTTGGTAAGTATAAAAAGTATTTATTGAGGGTGTACTTAGTTAATTTAGTCAGTCAGGGATGGTTAGAATAGTACCGATATACTCGTGTATAAGCCGAGTTTTTCAACCCAAAAATTGGGCTGAAAAGCTCCCCCCTCGGCTTATACACTAGTCAATACGGTAATGGCCCCAAATGCTGGCACGCGCCCCCCCTGTGTGGTAAGGGCCCCCCCGCTGCTTAACTTACCATCCCTGGTCTTCTGCACCGCCGGTCTTCTGTGCCTCGTCCTCCATGCTCCGAGTCCCGTCCGGCTGCATCCGGGATCCCCGGCCGTCGCACGATGACGTCATCGTAACTGTGACGGCCGGGGATCCCGGATGCAGCCGACGGGAGCATGGAGGACGGAGCACAGAAGACCGCGGTGCAGAAGACCGGGATGGTAAGTTAAGCAGCAGGGGGGCCCTTACCACACAGGGGGGGCGAGTGCCAGCATTTGGGGGCCTGTATACCCCTGGGGCTGCTATATACCCCTGGGGCTGTGTATAACCCCTGGGGCTGCTGTATAACCCCTGGGGCCGCTGTATTACCCCTGGGGCTGCTGTATTACCCCTGAGGCTGCTGTATTAACCCTGGGGTGCTGTATTACCATGCTCTTTACTGGGGCTGCTGTATACCTGGTGCTGTATTACCACTGGGGCTGCTGTATTACCACTGGGGTCTGTATACACCACCGGGGAGGCTGCTGTAATACTGCTGGGGTCTGTATATACCACTGGGGAGGCTTCTGTAATACTGCTGGGGCCTGTATAACCACTGGGGAGGCTGCTGTATACCACACTGCTGGGGGCTGTATACCTGTGCTGGGGTCCACCCTCGGCTTATACACGAGTCAATAGGTTTTCCCAGGTTTTGGGGCAAAGTAGAGGTGGGGTCGGCTTATACAAAGTATATACGGTAATTTAAGCCTCCAGGGACAGATATTTATAGCTTAGATAGCGATTTTTTGCTGGTTGGTTCCCTTTAAGGTGATGTTATTTGGAGTCCACTTAGATGCATGTTTTTTACAGGATTGAAGTGAAATTGCTTAATAAATTGATCTGCAAATTTAAATAACTTTTATTGCTGCAGAGAATTATCAAAAAAATTTGAAGTTTAATTGCTTTGTTAATTTTTCAGTCGCCCCAAATATTAACTATGCCATACTGAGGCACAAAAAAAAGAGTTTTATATACCCAAATGCATTATAATAAATTTTTCTATCCTGTGAAAAATAGCCTACTCAGTGTAGTTTGTTTATGTGGGAATACAGAGAGTGTGCCTAAATACTTCTGGTGGTGTAGAGATTCAGTGGGTTACTGTACACGACGCAGCTGCAGTCCATTGAATAAGCCTTATGTTGTCTTGTTATCCTATTGTAAACTGGCATCACCTCCTCCTACACTCAGCTCGTTCAGTGTCTGTCTACCAAATAACTTTCTGTGTAGTCCCTTCCAGTGCATGTGGCCAGAACAGGCGGAATGTTGATGGATGTTGATTTTTTGATAGTTGAGAGTTATTCTGTGCTGGAACAATGGCCTTTGTTCGATGTGACTTTCTGAGCCAGCCACAGGTTTTGTCCTTCGGTTTCTGAACTGCATTTCACACATCCTCTGGTTATCCTCCCACAGACAGGAGGTGCAGAGATGAGGACAGTGACCTTCTGCTTTCCATCGGACAGATAGAAAAATGTAAAAAAAAACTTATAAATAAAAATTTCAAAGTAGAGAACAAGAACTGACCGAAATTCTTAAATATAAGAAATATGATCCAGAGTACAATATCAAATCCAGTAAAGAGTTGATTAAAGAATCCATACATTAATTAGTGTGACTGCACCTTTAAGCACATTGACCTAGGAAAAAAGGTCTGCATATGGAATGGTACTTGGACTCCTTGCCAAGCCCAAACAATAGCCATTTTCCATTCTCCAAATGACTTAACAGGGTGAGAATTTGCCAGCACAGAGTTCAGAGGCAACATACCAGCTAGCTCCGCAGCCTGCCCACAAAAGAGCTTTTCAGAGACGTCACTGCTGTCAGGAAGCGGGGCAAACGGAGAAAAGGGCAACGTGGGACTAAAGAGAGATCACTGTGCCCTGTGTGCGTCCTTCCCTTCTAGCAGGCACAAATGAATCGTTGTAGACACCTCTCCCATGTCAACCTGAACTCCTTCACAATGTGAATTGCAGAATCATCATGTTTGGTGTATTGCTTATATGACATACTCATGAATACTGAACATTATTAGTGTCACTATAAGGGTGTTAGAGAATTACAATATACACAGAGGTTTTCACAACATTGACATCCACTCACAATTCATTTGGATGTAGATTTTTATATTTCTTGCATAACCAAAGTTTTAGTTATATATTTTTCATAACTCAATAATACACATGAAAACACAAAGGTTTGTAATATATCTTATCAGAGAAATTTACTTCTTTCTCTTTCAGATTAGTAAATACTGTATAATAGGTGCAGGGGTTGCAATTGTAAAAGCCTAGGGGGACCCAAAAGTCATTTTGGAAAAAAGACTAATGCTATTAAAGATTTGCAATAATTTGGGGCCCCAGTGAAGCTTTTGCATCAGGGCCCATGAGCTTCAAGTTACATCACTGTTCCTGATCATTCATTCTCAAAATTCTCACTTCACAGATAAAAATTGGCCTCAGTTTCCCATCACTGAGAAGATTGATGATAACAATTGGTGGTCATACAGTTCTATGGAGAACTGTAAATAGTGTGTCAAGAAAACATTGAACAAAATGTATATGTCTGCCTCCAGCCTCGCCATAGATGTTGTAATCATTCCCACTTAGGCTGGTTTCACATCACGTATTTTTCTCCTGTCCATGGGCAGGGGTGCATCAAGCCCCCCTGCCACCTGAACCACACAGTGTGGAGCGGGTGAGGGAAGGTGTGCTGTCAGTGGCTAGCACCGCCGCCCCTGCAGCCACAAGTGAGGACTGGGAAGGGGGGGGGTTGCTGTCTGCGCTGCTGCGCCACAGTGCAGCAGGGGGAGAGGCTGTGTCTTACCACAGCCGGCGGCGCCCGTCGGGCAGGAAGACGCTGTATGGATATGGTGCCGCCCCATTCTGCACAGCCGTTCCCCCTGCTCACACTGTCCAATGGACGGTGCGGCCCTGTCCATGGGATCCTACTTTTTGTAGGACCCCACTGACAGGAACTGACACCACAGGAGGTGACCTAGTCTGTGTCCGGGTCTGTGATTATCACGGATCCAGACACAGAAAAAACAGCTGAGGAAGCAGCGGGGCACTTTCACTTCCGCAATGTATAATATACATTGCGGAAGTGAAATTTAGTAAAAGAAAGAGTTAAAAATAAAAAATATATATGTTCACCTTCCAGTGATTCCCCCGGCACCTCCAGCAAGCTCCGGAGAGGACCTGCGGTTACGTCACAACCCGATCAGCTGATCGGGTCGCATGACCACAGTTACCGCGGTAACTGCGATCATGTGACCCGATGATGCTGCCGGGTTGTGACGTAACTGCAGGTCCTGTCCGGAACTTGCTGGAGGTGTCGGGGATACTCACTGGAAAGGTGAGCATACATATTTTTTATTTTTAACCCTTTGTTTTACTAAATTTCATTTCTGCAATGTATGTATAAAAATAATGCAGGGTGTAGTTTTCGGAGCAGTTCTAGCCTTCGCAATGCGGTAACCGCATTGCTCAGGATGTGTAATCCTTCTCAATGCAGTTACCGTACATACTTTGTTTATCCCGGCTGCCGCCGGGATAAGCAGAGTGTTGAACTATAAAATAAACCTTTAATATTAATAATAATTGTGCCCTTCATGTCTCTAGGGGGTGCCCACCCCCCTAGAGACATGCTACCTACTCAGGTGGGCATGTAATGTGTTAATAACTCCTGTACAGTAAGACGGCTCCTGTCGGCTCTGTACAATTTTGTGAATGAAGCCGCAGCTCTTCTGGCAGCTGCGCACATACCATACGTAATGTACGTATAGTATGTGCGCTGTCCAAGGTCCTGTACGCCCTTACAGTAGATCTATGGCGCTGCACATCCCATAGATCTACTGTAAAAGCCTTCAGGACCTCGGACAGCGCACATTACGTACATTACGTATAGTATGTGCGCAGCTGCCAGAGGAGCTGCGGCTTCATTCACAAAATTGTACAGAGCCGACAGGAGCCGTCTTACTGTACAGGAGTTATTAACACATTACATGCCCACCTGAGTAGGTAGTATGTCTTTAGGGGGGGTGGGCACCCCCTAGAGACATGATGGGCACAATTATTAATAATATTAAAGCTTTCTTTAAAGATTTTACAGTTTGCTCATCCCTGCGGCAACTGTACGGTAACCGGATTGCACATCCTGAGCAATCCGGTTATCGCATAGCGGTTGCCTCCACACATTTTTCATAAAAAATGTGTGGGAATGCAAGTGCGTTCACCGCATCCGGATCTGGATGCAGTGAACGCAATTGCGCTATCAAATGTGACCCTAACCTGAAACCCTCAAAATCTAAAGCGCTCATGTCCATACAGCCTCGTGCAGTGGACATGTAACATTAAGCACATTTATTATCAATTTATTATAGGTCTACAGAAGGTAAATGAAACACATGCATTATTAACATATATTTAAAAATTCCATGATTTTGATTGATATTTGCAGTGGGGCAATCAAGGGATTCGACCCTCGTCCACTACCCTGGTTGAATTGTAATCATATTCTTAATCAAGTCTTTGTTGATAAATATAATATTCTTTATCTTGTATAGGTCACTACTCATGGGTTCATCAATACCAGGTTACATAAAGAGATGTGATCATTGACTCATAGACATACTGGTGATTAGATGGGCAATGACTACCATTGTGAAAACTAATATGTCTAAGGTGGCCGTCACACGCTTCAATTTAATGCACGATATCGCTTAAGCGATCTGTGTTTTGATCGCTAAGCGATATCGTTTGTGCGTCGCTGCGTGTAATCAAGCGATTTTACAATGTTGTTTGATCGCAGATTTGTGAGCCGGAGCTCATATCAAGCGATAATCGCTTGATCAATCTGCATCATCATGGTGTGTGACACCACGATGAACGATCTCCCAGCGGCAGAGCCTATGCTGGGAGATGGTATCTATGGTAAACGTCGGGTTACTAAGCGCCGCGCGGCGCCTAGTAACCCGATGTGTACCATAGTTACCAGCGATCTTGCTGGTCCACATCGCTGCTGAGTCTGCCTGTGTGACAGCTCACCAGCGATGTGAACGATATTGTTAGCGATCGCGCGTGCATGTGATCGCTAACAATATCGCTCACCACATTGAAGCGTGTGACGGCCACCTAAGGGCCACTTTACACACACCAAAAGGTGGTGCCACACAAAAGGTTGATACATAAAATGAGGGCAATGGGGATAGGGGAAAATATGTGTAAGTGGGTTGAGAACTGGCTTAGTGATAGGAAACAAAGGGTGGTTATTAATGGAACACACTCAGAATGGGTCACAGTTAACAGTGGGGTACCACAGGGGTCAGTGTTGGGCCCGCTTCTATTTAATATATTTATTAATGACCTTGTAGGGGGCATACAGAGTGGAATCTCAATATTTGCAGATGACACTAAACTCTGCAGGGTAATCAATACAGAGGAGGACAATTCTATATTACAGGAGGATTTATGTAAACTAGAAGCTTGGGCGGCTAAATGGCAAATGCGCTTTAATGGGGATAAATGTAAAGTCATGCACTTGGGCAGAGGAAACAAAAGGTATAATTATGTGCTTAATTGTAAAACACTGGGCAAAACTGTCACTGAAAAAGACCTGGGTGTATGGATAGATGATAAACTCACATTTAGTGGCCAGTGTCAGGCAGCTGCTGCAAAGGCAAATAAAATAATGGGATGCATTAAAAGAGGCATAGATGCTCATGAGGAGAACATAATTTTACCTCTATACAAGTCACTAGTGCGACCACACTTAGAATACTGTGTACAATTCTGGTCTCCGGTGTATAAGAAAGACATAGCTGAACTAGAGCGGGTCCAGAGAAGAGCGACAAAAGTCATTAGAAGACTAAGGGGTCTGCAATACCAAGACAGGTTATTAAACTTGGGGTTATTTAGCTTGGAAAAACGAAGGCTTAGGGGTGATCTTATAATAATGTATAAATATATGAGGGGGCAGTACAGAGACCTTTCTAATGATCTCTTTACTCTTAGGCCTGAGACGGGGACAAGGGGGCATCCTCTACGTCTGGAGGAAAGAAGGTTTAATCATAATCACAGACGTGGATTCTTTACTGTAAGAGCAGTAAGACTTTGGAACTCTCTGCCTCATGCTGTTGTAATGAGTGACTCACTACTAACATTTAAGAAGGGCCTGGATGCCTTTCTTGAAAACTATAATATTACCAGTTATATATACTAGATTCTTTGATAGGACGTTGATCCAGGGAGTTAGTCTGATTGCCGTATCTGGAGTCAGGAAGGAATTTTTTCCCCCAATGTGGAGCTTAGTGTTGCCACATGGGGTTTTTTTGCCTTCCTCTGGATCAACATGTTAGGCTATGGGTTGAACTAGATGGACTTAAAGTCTTCCTTCAACCTTAAAAACTATGTTACTATGTTACTATGTTACTATGTATCTGTCCAACTTCTGAACAACTTACTGGTTGCAGTGAAATCATGGACACATTGCTCCATTTTGTGGCTGTGTACAAATGGAACTATGTGTCCATGATTTCACTGCAACTAGTGAGTTGTTCAGAAGTTGGACAGATAAGTTGGTGTGTGTAAAGTGGCCATAATAGACCTGTGCACATCACTGTTAGCCATAATGATTTGTGTAACGAGGAAGAGCAAAGAAAAAAGAAAAAAAAAATTGAAATTTTGGTATTCACATGCCATTGTATGAATTCCACTGTCGTTACACAAAGTGCTATAAAGTGGCACTCAACAGTTTCACAGTAATCTGAGTGGCACAAGACGTTCAGTCTTTTACACTGCAACCTAACAGGATTGAACAGAACTACATAACTCACATATATAACCTAATCCGGAGAAGTCATGCTGGAGGCCTGGTTCCTGATAACACTTCAGCTGTAACAGGCCTGGATGACTTGTCAAGAAAAAGTCTGGAAATATTTGAATTAAAATCTATTATTATTTTTTTTTTATTCTTTTTTATTAAGTTTCACAAATAACATACAGTTGCATAACATAATATTCCCCTGTAAAGCCTGTAAAGTCTAAATTGTCCATTCATGAAGACGTGCGTCTCAGACCTGTCTGCATTCCATGTGGCGATACCCGTGTTGTTGTCTGTATTTAGTAAGTATGTGAGCTTAGTATAGTAAGGCCTTGTTCACACATACCAATCCGTTTTTTAAGCCCTTAGAAAAACAGATCCTTTTTCTAAAGGTGCCAATTAGTGTCCCCTGAGGTTCTGAACGTTTTTTTGAACTTTTGGGACTTAGTTATTTTTTCACCAAAAACGCATGCAAAAACGCATGCGTTAACACAGGTGCCTATATGTGCCATGCAAAAACGCATGCGTTTCCCATAGGGCCCCATGTTAAAAAAAAACGCATGCGTTTTTTTACAGCACCCAAAAAAGGCTGCATGCAGTGTTTTTTGGGATGCTGAACAAAAACGCATGTGTTGTTAAAAAACGCATTGATACTTAAGTGCACCATGCGTTAACGCATATGCGCTTTTGGACTTTGAAAAAAAAACGGTCCAAAATGTTCCCAAAAACGGATTTAAGGCAAAAATGGATGGTATGTGTGAACAAGGCCTATGCCTTTAACCCCCCCCCCCCCAAAAAAAAAGAAAGAGAGAAAAAAAACAACTAAAAGGAAATGGAAAAAAAAGAAAAAGAAAAAAAAGAGGAAAATGAAAGGGAATACAAAAAATAAATAAATTAAAATAAATGTATACTGATACTTTATATTGTTCTAAGCTTTTCTATCCTTCCTAATGTTTTCTTAAGCTGCTTTTACTTAATGATTTTTTCCCTGTCTGTAGGATCCTACTTTTTGTAGGATCCCACTTTTTGTAGGATCCCACGGACAGGAAAGGACACCACAGGGGGTGACCTATTCTGTGTGCGGGTCCGTGATTATCACGGAGCCATACACAGCGGGGCACTTTCACTTCTGCAATGTATAATATACATTGCAGAAGTGAAATATAAGAAAGAGTTAAAAATAAAAAATCACTATGCTCACCTATCCTCGATCCAACGCTGCCTCCCAGCAAGGTCCTTGTGCTTACAGGACCTGTGATGATGTCACAGAGCATCATCGGGTCACATGACCGCAGTTACCGCGGTAACCGCGGTCATGTGACCCGATGATGGTCTGTGACATCATCACAGGTCCTGTAAGCACAAGGACCTTGCTGTGGGAGGCAGCGTTGGATCGAAGATAGGTGAGCATAGTGATTTTTTTATTTTTAACTCTTTCTTTTACTTAATTACACTTCTGCAATGTATATTATATACAAGCAGTGGTGGTGCAAGCATCATGCTATGGGCATGTTTCTCTTACTATTACATTCCACGGATCAAGGACTAGTTTGCATATATCAAAATATTTGAAGAGGTCATTTTGCCTTCCGCTGAAGTGGAAATGCCCTTGAAATGTATGTCTCATCAAGATAATGACCCTAAAAGCACCAGTAAACAAGTAAATTCTTGGTTCTAGTCCCAAAAAATTGAGGATATGGAGTGGCCAGCTCAATTCCCGAACCTTAACCAATAGAACACTTGTGGGGGTAACATAAAAAATGCCATTTCTGAGGCAAAGCCAACAGATGCAAATAAATTGTGGGATGTAGTCAAAGCATCCGGGTTGGAATAACAGTTGACAGGTGCCAGAAGTTGGTTGACTCTATGCAAAAAAGATGTGAAGCAATTCTAAAAAACTGTGATTATAAAATTAAATATTAGGTTAGTTATTCACAGGAATGCTAAATCCTAAAAAAAGTACATATTTTGGGTTTGCAAAGACAAAGACACTGCTATTTTTTTTGATTAGCCAAATAAAATAAAATTACCGTAAATTAAATATTAGGCTAGTTATTCACAGGAATGCTAAATCCTAAAAAAAGTACATATTTTGGGTTTGTAAAGACAAATAAAGACACTGCTATTTTTTCACTTAGCCACCCATGATGGCACATCCCTCCCATGCTGGCACATACCCACCATATGATGGTACATGGCCCCCCATGATAGCACATGCCCCATGATGGCACTTAGTCACCCATGATGGTACATACCCCTATATGATGGTACATGGCTCCCCCATGATGGCACATACCCCCCATATGATGGTACATGGACCCTCATATGATGGCATACCTTCCATGGTGGCACATACCCCCCATATGATGGTACATGGCTCCTCCATGATGGCATATACCCCCCATATGATGGTACATGGCCCCCCATATGATGCCACATATCCCATGATGGCACATACCCCCATATAATGGTACATGGCTCCTCCATGATGGCACATACCTCCCATATGATGGTACATAGCCCCCCATATGATGTTGTGGCACCCCTGCAGATCAAGTCGCCACAAGGGTACTGCACCCCCGTTAGGGTGTAGTATCCCCACTCTTAGGTAAGAGGGTTACAGACCGGTACCGGGACACCCAGGCCACGCACTAGTAACCATAGTAGTGGGGATGGGTGGTGAAGGAAGTAGTTAAAGGGAGAACCTGGGAAGGAGTGAGGTCAGGAAGAACACACATAGATGACGTGGGACACATGACAACGGGTATAAATAGAGCAAGAGAGATCTAGAATGTAGGAGAGACAGTTGAACAGGAGAGTTGCCCTGCTGAGGAGAGGCGGTAGAATAGTTGAGGAAAGACCATTGAACAACAGGGGTTGAGTTTGAGGGAAGCTAGAGCAAGAACACCTGTAACAGAAAGAAAGAATTTAAGTGTCCAGAGGACTAGAGCTAGTGGGAGCTCGTCCTGAGGCCAGACTGAGTAGCAGAGACAACACCCAAGTGGCTCCATGAGGAAGAGAGGTCCCAGAGGCACGGGAATTGAGTGATCCACCCGTGGGGCTCGTATCCATTGTCAGACGCAGGCAAGTGGAGGGATCAGACCGCATAAAGGAGCACCAGGAACCCCAAGACTAGTGTAGAAGACAGACCAGGCTCAGCTAGCAACTCGGAGGCTGTGGCACTTCCATGGTGACACAGTCGACTCCCACGCATGTCTGCTGAAAATGTGGCAACCATAGGGCTAAGGGGAGACACTGCAGGCTAACCCACAGTCACTGGCTCAGAGCTCTGTGTGGTGAGGCGCAAGGCAGGTTGCGCGAGGCAAGTGCTGTGTGAGACGGCCAGGTAAGGACAGACAAAGGGTACCGGTTACATACCATCCTACTACCTAGGAGTAACTGGATTCCTGCCTCCGAGAACCCAGTGCTCAGTGGGTTGGTGCTCAGTAACAGTGAGTAAAAGATCTGAAGACTGCACCCCGTTGTGTCTGTGAACTTTCTTAATGCGTCGAGAGCACCAGAAACACGACTATCAACTCACTCAGGTTCCTCTAGCTGCCCTGGGGGTCAGCCCTACCCGTAGGGGGCTTAAGAACATTGCTGCCTCCCAACCATCGGCCCCTAGGAGAACTGTTGTGGAGCGGCAGCCATCTATATCCACAACCTGCGTTGTTTTACGTGGCGTCACGTAAAAACACAAGTATCTCCAGGTCCAGTTAGCCTGACCCAGAATGAACCCTCCATGCCAGATTACCATCCCTAAGAGAGAGAGACACCCACACCAAACATTTAATGACACCGCCAGGGTCACGGAGCCAGGTCTCGGTCCCTGTGATCCCTGTGTTGAAGCCTCAAAGCCCAGTTGCGGGTATCCTAAGGCCCTGGAGGGGCATATCAATGGCACATATCCCATGATGGCACATACCCCCCATATGATGGTACATGGCTCCCCCATGGTGGCACATTATTGGTTCATGGCTCCCCCATGATGGCACATACCCCCCATATGATGATACATGACTCCCTCATGATGGCACATACCCCCCAAATGATGGTACATGGCCCCCCATATGATGGCACATATCCCATGATGGCTCATACCCCCATATGATGGTACATGCCCCCCCATGATGACACATCCCCAACATATGATGGTACATGGACGCTCATATGATGGCACAAATCCCATGATGGCACATACCCCCCATATGATGGTACATGGCTCCCCCATGATGGTACATACCCCAATATGATGGTACATGGTCTCCATGCTGGTGCACACGTACAAGATAATAACTGATCATACTCACCTCTCTCCATTGTTCCCTGCAGCCTGCGCCTTCCCTGTGTCCATCTGCTGAGCGGGCATCCAGGCTTGTGAGTGGTGCGCACGGTGATAATGTCACTGTGCAGCGACGCTCACATGACTGGATGCCGGCACACTGGGCACAAAGAGTGGGGATGGCGCGAACTGCAGGAAGCGATGAAGCGAGGTGAGTATGCTCGTCCATCGCCAGTATAGTCACTGCCTCCCACGCAATGACAGCGTGGGAGGCAGAGACAATGCACACATGGCACAGGGCTGCAGCTGCAGAGGCTGATTACTTGCGCCTGCTCAATAGGTTAATGTAATAGGCGGCACTACCCCTGCCGGTGATGAACAGGGGGATACTGTGAATATTACATGAGCCTAATGAGCAGCCCCACATGACCACGGGCCGCAGCTGCAGCCTGCTCTTAGCCTCCTCCAGCCCCCGGACACTCACTCCAAAGATGCACGCCCCCTTCCTGCACATTAGATTCAAATTATAATACGCCCCCCCCACTTTCTCCCCAAATTTGGGGGGAAAAAGTGCTTTTATAATCCGAAAAATACAGTACATTTTTCTTCATGTTTTGATTAAGAAAATGGTGCAATGTTCCCAATGCATGGAAATAAAAACTATTTTAAAGAGATTTTGGGCTTAACACACTGCTATTATTTTGAACACAACTGTACAGGAGGTTTCATAGAATTGATATCTACTCTCAATTCATTTGGATGTAGATATTATATGTCTTGAGTAACCAAAGTTTTGTTTATCTTTTTTCATAACTCAATAGTACACATGAAAACACAAAACTTTGTAATACATCTTATTAGAGAAGATTGACAACATCAGATAAAGCTTTGGTCTACACTCCCCACAACTTCTTTCCATAACTACTCAGCCCTCTATCTCCTAACTCAGTTTTTCCAGCATTCCAAAGAAAAATTTTCCTCTCTACTCTCCAAATCACATCTCACCATCTGTGCACTTAACCCACTCTTCTCACTCCTTTTCTCAAACCTCACCTCAGTCTTCATCTCAAAACTAACCTACGGTATCTTTTAAACCAATCACCAACAACTGGTGCCTTCCCCTCTTGCTTTAAACATGCCTCGATCACACCCATCTGCAAAAAGCCCTCCCATGACCCATCATCTGTGCCTAGCTATTGCACCATAGCACTTCTCCCCTATGCCTCAAAACTACAGGAACAGCAAGTCCATCTTGAACTTACTCCTACCTCTCAACCTCATCCCTCTTTGACCAGTTACAGTCAGGCTTCTGATCACATTCTTCAACTGTAACTGCCCTAACTATAGTCACCAATGACCTACTAACTGCAAAAGCCAAGCGACACTATTCTGTCCTCCTCCTCCTGGACCTGTCCTCTGCCTTCAACACTGTGGACCATACCCTCTTGCTACAGGTTTTCTCATCTTTTGGTATCAGAGGCTTGGCCCTATCTTAGACCTCTTCATACCTAACAGACCAGACTTTCAGCATCTCCCTCTCTTACATTACCTCATCTCACCCTCTATCTGTGGGTGTCCCAAGGTTCAGCTCTAAGGCTGCGGTCACACTTAGCGCTTTTTTAGCACGGACAGTTTTTGCTGCGTTTTGCACCCACGCAAAAAAGCGCAAAAAAAGCCTGTAAGAAAACTAAGTGCATTCACACACCGCATTTTTTTACGGGCACACCTCTGCCCCTAAAGCGCAGGGGAGAAGTAATGTCACACAGGGAAGGAATAATCCTCCCCTGTGTGACAGCCCCTTTTGATTTCGCAGTGTATTATTATACACTGCGAAATCTAGCTAAAAGTAAGCCAAATGTATTAAAAATAATAAAGAATAAATACTTAGCCAGCTGTAAGGGCTATCCGGAGCTGAGACAAGCACATGTACTGACCTGCAAGGACCTGGCTCTGTGATTGGCCGCTCGCGGTCATGTGATATGCGCGTCATATGCATGACACATATCACATTACCGCGAGTGGCCAATCACACATCTTCCAAGGCCCTGGAAGGTCGATACCTGTGGATGACTTGGCTCCCGAGCACCCGGCGGAGAGGTGAGTATTCAATTATTATTATTTTTAACACATTTGCTTTACTTTAATTTGGGTTTCGTAGTGTATATTAATACACTACGAAACCCAAATGGGGCTGTCACAGATGTCACACAGGGGAGGAGGAACAGGATTCTTCCTCCCCTGTGTGACATCAGCACCGGTGTATTCCCGCTGGAATTGCGCATTATCTGAATGGCGATGCGTAATTCCAGCGGGGATAATGGGCTCCTATGGGAGAAAGCGCGGGCACAGGTGCATAAAGAATTGACATGGTCATTCTTTCTATGCCCGCGCGTTCTCCCATAAAAGCGATGCATATATTTACGCAGTGTCTGAACGGCAAAGTCAATTTCACATTCACTATGCCAGCAGACGGACATTGAGCATTTTTGAAAAGCGCGCGCAAAAGAGCACTCAAAAATGCGGAATGTGTGAACGCAGCCTAAGACCCCTGCTCTTCTCCATCTACACCTTCGGCATGGGACAACTCATACAGTCTGATGGCTTTCAGTATCATCCCTATGCTGATGACACACAGAATTACCTCTTTAGTCCTGATATCACCTCCTTACTAACTAAAATCCCATGCTGTCTGTTTGATATTTCATCCTTTTATTCTGCTCTGTTTCAAAAACTGAACATGGACAAAACTGAAATTATCATCTTTCCCTCCATCTCACTCTACCCCTAAACCACACTTAACCATCAAAGTCAATGGCTGCTCATTTTCCCCCAATCCCGCAAGTTTACTGCCTCTGGGTAATCCCTGAGTCTGCTCTCTCCTTCAAACCACATGCCCAAACCCGTTCCACTTCCTGCTAACTCCAACTCAACAATATTTCCGAGATCTGTATATTCCTTAACCAAGGGTCTGCAAAACAATTACTGCATACCCTCTTTATCTCCCACCTCAACAACTGCAACCCTCTGCTCTCTGGTCTCCATTCTAGCACTCTTGCATCCCTCCAAACTACAGTACACTTTGAGACTTAACTAATCCACCTGTCTCCCCACTTTTCCCCAGCCTCTCCTCTTTTCCAAGTCTCTCACAAGTTCCCCATTGTCAAGACACTTCAGTTGAAATCATGACATATCATTACATACAAAGCCATCTGCAACTTGTCTCCTCCGTACATCAGTGGCATGGTCTTCCAATGCTTATCTACATGCAACCGCCGATCCTCACAAGATTTCCTTCTCTACTCCCGTCTTTTCTTCTTTTCCGACAACTGCATACATTATTTCTCCCATGCATTTTCCATACTCTAGAACGCTTTATTTACCCCAACATATCAGACTCTCACCAACTGTTGAAACTTTCAAAAAGAAAATGAAGACCCACCTCTTATGACAAGCCTAAAACTTGCAATAACCCTCATACACTATACTGCTGAGGCGGTCGTTAGTGTAGGGGGTACTCGGGTATCGGGGCTGATGGCGACTTGGATGGGGAATCACGACTGGTAGGTCCCCGGTCCCGTGCCCTGGACTCTCAATGGCGGGGGATGATGGTGGTG
Source organism: Allobates femoralis (assembly GCA_033576535.1). Classification (NCBI taxonomy): domain Eukaryota; kingdom Metazoa; phylum Chordata; class Amphibia; order Anura; family Aromobatidae; genus Allobates; species Allobates femoralis. The sequence goes on from JARQOC010000002.1 coordinate 605,613,973, forward strand.
AAGGGGATTGTTTACATGACGCCACCTGTGGTACCTGGTAATGGGTATACCAGCGCTGCAGCCGGCCGCTGAGGTGATGGAGGTGCAGCTCAGTGTAGTACAGCTCCCCACAGGTGGAGCTTTACCTCAGGGTAGCGGGGATGGATGAGGGGAGTTGTAGTAGTGTCTCTGCAGTCAATGCTGTGGATAGCGGCAGTTAAATAGGCACACGCACACAGTGGTCTTTGTTTCGGTACCTTTTACTAGTGACAGGGTAACAGGTACAGTCCAGAGAAGTAACCAGGTCCCGATGCAATTTGGGACTTTCACCTTGGAGAGTTGTGAGGCCTCCTCTGTCTCTGTGTACGGTGGTGTGGGCTAAGTCCTGCCTGTAACTGAACTCACCGCTCCTTCTCCCTCTCAGGGCTTTACTCTATCACTGACAATGAGGCAGGGTCCCTATTCCTCCTTTGGCCCCTGGTCCTGTGTTTGGTCAGTTTTGAGTGTCTCTTATTAGTTACCTCAGGGGAATTTGGTCCTCCTGGTCCTTCCAGGCTTTTACTGCTTCACTGGATGCTTTGCAGTGACGGACTCCGGTGTCCGGGTGTACTAAAGGGAAGCTTTGTCTGTTCCCTTCTTTAACTCTCCTACTCCTCCGCTGGCCTCCGACCCTCTCCCAAGGGTGCAGCACAACTGGGTCAGTGTTCCCTGGTCCTGGGCCTGGATCTTTCCCAGCGACCAGCTCCTCACTCCTGCTCTCTTCACTGCCTGACTGGAACTAACTGCTTCTGACTGGACCAACTGACTCGTCCACTCTGGAAAAAGTTGGAGCTGGCACCCGTATCCAATAATAAGAAACTTTAATTCGGAAAAACTCACAACATGAATAAAAGCATCCTGAGGCCGAAGCCCGTTGTTGTTTTGACAATGGGCTTCAGCCTCAGGATGCTTTTATTCATGTTGTGAGTTTTTCTGAAATAAAGTTTCTTATTATTGGATACGGGTGCCAGCTCCAACTTTTTCCTTGGTTTACCCCGGGCGGTGGCCAGCCATCGCTGAGCACCTGACCTGGATCACAGTTGAAGGAGGGGTGAGTATTTTCCCTTTCCCCTTTCCCAGATTTGTCCTCCCCTCAGGCCTGGATCTTTTAAAGGGGATCTGGCTTAAGGCAGCCAGTAGAGCTCCCCCTTCAGGTCTGGGGTGGAAGGTGTTGTGTGCTGTGTGTACCAAGGTGTAAATCCCTCCTTGCACCAGTGGATCCTGTGGCAATCCCCTGCAGGGGTGCCACATTGCCCGCACAACCAGATCTACTCTCACCTACTGTATCCTCATCAATAAACACTCCCCGACTCTTACTATGGATCACAAATTTATTGGAAAAACAAAAAAAACAGAAAATGATGCAGGTCTGACGAAGTCCAAGGAATCTAATGTAATCCACATATAGAAACCTGAAAGGCATAAATAGAGACTATACCTCGCTCACCAATTTATTGGAAAGCAAAGTTCCCAGGTCTGACGTAGTCCAGTGGTTCCCATGATGTTACTCGATTATGAAGATCAAAGGCTGTAAAGCCTCAGAATAAAGATCCATAGGCTTTGAGCAGCAGCCACTACCACTTACTGACATCATCACTCATAAGAGTTTCTGGATCTCGCGGAGAGCTGCGTGAGCCGTTATTGGCTACTGCTCAAAGCCTATGGAGCCTCATTCTGAGACTCCATAGCCTCTGTTTGATCTTCAGAATTGAGGATCTCCATAGGAACTACTGAATTGTGTTGTTGGACCTGGAAACTTTGCTTTCTAGTAAATTGATGAGCGAGGAATAGTCTCTTTTTATGTCTTTCAGGTTTCTATATGTGGATTACGTCAGACAGTCTCTGTTTTTTATTTCTCTATTTTTATGTTTTCATGTTTCCATTTGTGAACTACGTTGAATTCTCTGGACTACATTGGATTCTTTGAACTACATTGGACCTGCATGGTTTTTTTTCCCATGAATTGGTGCACCAGGAAAAGAGTCAGGGAGTGTTTTAGCATATGACTTTCTGTTTGTACCTCTCCATTACTAACACCAGGGCTTTATGCCAACTGACACTACACAGCTGATATTAACCTCAAAAACCATTACCCGATTAACACTGCACTGCACCAAGGCAATTGGGTAGAGCTGGGGCCGAACTAGAATTGTCGCATCTAATGTGATGCGTCTTATATGGAATGGCTGCGGACTCGTATTTTAGGCTGGGAAGGGACCAATAATCGTGAACCTTCCCAGTCTGATAATATCACCCGGCAGCTGTCTGCTTCACCTTTGCTGGTTTTCAAAAATAGGGGGACCCAACATGTTTTTTTTTAATTTATAGATTTATTTATTAGGTTAAACCAGGCTAAACACCCTTTAGTGCCACATGAATATAAATTGTTGTTTTAGGGGGATTATTTAATGGCAGGATATCTATCTGTTCTATCTGTATATTTAGATTTGATTGCTTTATTATTTCTATCAACTAGCAAAAATGTACATTGAGTTATTATGTGAAAAACACATTGCATACGGATAGCATTTGCATGTCATATGGTTACTATGCAAGGAAAGAAACATACACTTGCATAGCACTCATATGACATACCCAATAACACGCACGACACTCATTCCACTTTTCAGGATGAATATCATAGTGATTATTTACAGTATATGCAAGTGGGAACGAGGCCTAAGGCAATGTTCACACATTCAGTATTTTGACAGTATTATACATCAGTATTTGTAAAACAATCCCAGGAGTGTGTGATCAATACAGAAGTGGTAACGTGTTTCTATAAGGCCTGTTTCACATCTAAGGTTGGTGTGCGTTTGCTTAATTAGCGTTTATAGGCGTTTTTGCCGCTAAGCTAAAAACGCATAAAAACACTAACGTTTTTGTCCCCATTGATTTTAATAGAAACATATGTAAAAACACATGCAAAAATTCATGTGCGTTTTCAAAAACGCAAAACGCATGTGTTTTTGCCTACGCTGCACAAATTAAGCAAAACGCACACCAACCTTAGATGTGAAAACACCCTAAGGGTACCGTCATATGCGGCAATTTTACTGGCAATTTGCTGGTTGCAGTGAAATCATGAACACATTGTTCCATTTGTACACAGCACCAAAATAGAACAATGTGTCCATGATTTCACTGCAACCAGCAAATTGCCAGTGAAATTGCTAGCAAAATTGCTGTGTGTGACGGTACCTTAATACTTTTCCTCTGTTCCACTCCAGATTTTGTCTTACAAATACTATTATAAAATAATGACGAAATACTGAACATGTGAACATGGCCTTATGCACACTTAAGGCCCCGTCACACATAACGACGCACCAGCGATACCGATAATGACAACGATATGAGGAGGATAGGAATGAGGAGTTTGCAGAAATCCGGACGTTCTGACATTGCTTAGTACTGTAATGTAGGCTGGAGTTATCTGAACCTTGTTTCCTCACCAGCTGCAGTCAGCAGTGTTGCCCATGCCCCCACCCTTATATGGTTACATGCCCGTATTCAGTGTGAAGACGGATCTGACTGAGAATGAACATATGTCAGCTTCAAACACACATTCTAGTGGGGACACCTAGTGGAAGGTTTATGAATGGTTTTCCACCAGATTTTTCTGATAAAGTATATTTGAAAGTTTATTATAATCACTTGCTCTACATTATTATTAAATGAAAATGTAAATGGCAGTTATGCTTTAAGTCCTGATTCATTACTGCAAGCTATTGTTTGTCTGTTTTTTTGTTTATTTTCACTATGAATATATCTTTGTTATTCAGGTTCATTATTCGCACCTTTTTCAACCTCTTCATGACGGAGAGGTTATATATAAGCCCTTGGCCATGTCCCTCACTCTAAGTCGAGCTAACAGACTAAGCTTGCATAATCCCTCACACATCTCATCAGATCTGATCAGCTGACATGTGTATCTAACAGCACTGATTGGATCAGTGATTGTATCGGTGCTGTTAACCCTTTAGATAACACTGTCAATCACTGACAGTGCTATCCAAAGCACCACATCAGGGATTGCATTGGTATCGGAAGTCCCTTGATGCGATCACGGGACCTTTATCTTTTACTTTGCCAGCCCAGGGTCCTGTGATGACCCCGGATGCTGTAATCACTTCCTGTGTGTGCCTGGTGAATGTAATAATTTCTGCTATGCAGAGACATGCTAAAACATCTCTCTGCATAGTAAAAGCAATCTTACTGTGATGCACTGAGGTCCCTAGGAAGCAGTGTAAAATAAAGAGAAAATTTTAAAAAGTTTTTAAAAAATATGGAAAAAAAAAAAACCATAAAAGTTCAAGTCACCCCTCCCTTTTGCCACATTGAAAAAAAAAAAACTATTAAAAAAAATAAAATAAATTTACATACATATTTGATATCACCACATTCAGAAATGCCCGATCAATCAAAATACAAAATCAGTTAATCAGATTGGTAAACTGCGTAACAGAAAAAAAGTCCAAACACCGAAATTATGTTTTTTAGGTTCCCTCAACATTGCAATAAAATGCAATAATGGGTGATCAATACAGCATATCTACCCAAAAATGTATAATCAGAAACGTCAGCTCAAGACGCAATAAATAAGATCCCCCCAAAAAATGAGAATGCTAGAGTTTGCGGAAAATGCCGCAAAAGCGCAATTCTTTTTCTTTAAAAATTACTGTTTATTTTTCACCAATTAGATAAAAGTAAAGGTATACATGTTTTGTATCTATGAACTTGTACTGAGCCAAGGCATCATACCAACGTGTCAGTTTTACCATATCATGAACATGATGAACAAAAAATCCAAAAAATAAACATGTAATTACACTTTTTTTTACAATTTCACTGCACTTGGATTTTTCTTAGTTTCATGTACAGTATATGGTAAATTAAATTACGCCATTCAAAAAACAAGCCCTTACATTTCTATATTGCTCGAAAAATAAAAATGTTATGGCTCTTGGAAGAAGGCCACATGTCCACATCCTGGTATATATGTCCTCATCCTAGTATGTATGTCCCCTTACTGGTATATATGTCCCTATTATGGGCCCATCCTGATATATATGTCTATGAACTGGGAAATATGTCCCCATCCGGGTATTAATGTCCCAACACTGGGCCCATCCTGCATCTTGGTATACATATCCAAATCCTTGGCCCATCCTGGTATATATGTTACTGATCCTGGCATATATGTCACAATTGTGAGCCCATCTTGGTGAATATGTCATCATCCTGGGCCCATCCAAATAAATATGTCCTTATTATGCACCCATCTTGGTACATATTTCCCAATCCTGGGCTGATCTGAGTATATATGTCCCCATCCTGGCAAATATGTCCCCATCCTGATAGGTCTCCATCCTGGTATATATGTTGTCATCTTGGTATATACGTCCTTATTCTGGGCCCATCTTGGTATATACATCCATATCCTGGTATATATGTCCTCATCCTGTGCCCATCCTGGTATATATATCCACATTGTGGTATATATGATGAGAGTATAGTCTGGCTTGACCACTCATAGGTGCACACGGGAAAAAAAAGGGGGCTTAACTTATAGTAGCTATCCCTGGCACACTTGCAAGAAAAACTAGAATGAGGTTTTTCTTTTGAGGTTTTTAATTCGCAGTGCTTACGTAAAGACATTCATTCAATGTTTCGGCTCACATGAGCCTTCATCAAGAATGGATCTATACAGTCAAACATAAATAAAAACAAAACAGAACAAAAGGCGGTTGTCATTGACTTTCAGACAATCTAGTGTTTTTGGAACGTGAACGTGGGTGATTGGTGTCTTGCTGTGAGGTGTAAAATGGTGACTAAAGTGTAGAGTTACGGGTCTAAAGGGTGTTAGGTGATACAGTGAAGATGTGTGTGAGAAAATGCGAGGGAAGTAAAGCAATGGAAGAATGAGGAGAAAGGTATAGAAGGGGGTAATATACAAAGAGGGCAAAGGAGAGAGCAGGAGACAGAAAGAAATGGTGATTTGGGGGGAAAGAACATGCAATAGTTGGACTATAGTAGAAGGTCCTAAAGGTTATAAAGAGGATTAGTTAAACTATAGGTACCTTATTACAGAGTCTTTAATTGTACTTAAGACTGTGGAGTACTGGTACCATGTGGTCAGGCACCTCTGGTAATCTATTCAGTAAAGGATCTATGAGAGAAAACATAGGTTTGGGTTTGTTTGTTTAACAGTATACAAACTACCAATTTGTTGTTAAATAGTTGGCATATATTAGTGAAGATATAAATATATCTGTATGATATATATGTGTTAATGAGTTATGATAGTAGTTATAAAGTATATAGCTAAAAGAAAGACAAAAAAATGATAAAGTGAGGTGATATTTATGCAGAGTATCTATAGTTTATGTGCTGTGGGTAATACAGTAGGTATGGGTCAAGTATAAGGGGAATATTCCCCTTATACTTGACCCATACCTACTTAATAGATTACCAGAGGTGCCTGACCACATGGTACCAGTACCCCCACAGTCTTAAGTATGATTAAAGACTCTGTAAGAAGGTACCTATAGTTTAACTAATCCTCCTTATAACCTTTAGGACCTTCTACTATAGTCCAACTATTGCATGTTCTTTCCCCCCAAATCACCATTTCTTTCTGTCTCCTGCTCTCTCCTTTGCCCTCTTTGTATATTACCCCCTTCTATAACTTTCTCCTCACTCTTTCATTGCTTTACTTCCCTTGCATTTTCTTACACACATCTTCACTGTATCACCTAACATCATTTAGACCCGTCACTCTACACTTTAGTCACCATTTTGCACCTCACAGTAAGACACCAATCACCCACGTTCACCTTTCAAAAACACTAGATTGTCAGAAAGTCAATGACAGCCGCCTTTTGTTCTGTTTTGTTTTTATGTATGTTTGACTGTATAGATCCATTCTTGATGAAGGCTCATGTGAGCCGAAACGTTGAATGAATGTCTCACATAAGCACTGCGAATAAAAACCTCAAAAGAAAAACCTCATTCTAGTTTTTCTTGCAAGTGTGCCAGGGATAGCCACATTGTGGTATATGTCCTCATCAAGGCCCTCTCCTGGTACATACAGTCCCTACTGTGTCTCTAATACACACACAAACAAAAAATCTTTTTAGCCACCTTCCCCAGCCCCCATGCCGCACAGTGTCCTCTTCTGTAGCTGACGTCGGCATGCCTGTTGTTTTGGCGACACATGACTTCACTGTCATGCACTAACAAAATAAAATGCCAGTTGAAAAATGATGCAGATGTATAGTAGACATATGGGAAATGTTAATTATTATTTATTTTTGTACCGCATGACTAAGTAATTTAAGAATATGGACAAGTTTTAAATTTTTTTTTGCCAAAACTCAAGACATATTGACCTAAATGTACCATTAACATAAAGAACAATCTGTCACGAGAAACAATGTCAGAATTACTGGGATGTGTTGAAGTATTTCAGAGTTATAACCTCATAAACTGACACTGGTCAGAAATGCAAATTTGGGCTTGGTCATTAAGATCAAAATTGGCCCCATCAATAAGATGTTAGATTTCTTTGTACAATATCAACGGAAATGTTTATAGAATACTTTATGAATTCATGCTTTTGCAAATAAATTGTATTGCTTATGGGATATGACCTATGCTTCAGATTGTCTGTGTGATTACAGTGCATGATGTAACAAGGGTGGCACGGTGGCTCAGTGGTCAGCACTGCAGTCTTGCAGGTTCTGGGTTCAAATCCCACCAAGGACAACATCTGGAAGGAGTTTGTATGTTCTCCCTGTGTTTGTGTGGGTTTCCTCTGGGGACTCTGGTTTCCTCCCACAATACAAAGACATACTGATAGGATATTTAGATTGTGGGCTCCAATGGGGACAGCACTGCAAATGTATGTAAAGTGCTGTAGAATTAATAGCGCTAAATAAATATTAACTATTCATTCATGATTCTGTATACACTTGTCTGACATTGATTGATGGTTTTGAGTTATGATCATATTGTTCAATGTTGAATGAATAGCTCAGTGTACTATGGTATAATGTGTAACAAGTGTAAAACAGACAACAAAACCGACAACAGGAAAAAGACATCTCTTTAAAGTAAAATACACAAGTAGAGTGACATTATCAGTAAGCAAAATAGCAAGGTGTTCTCATCTTTTGCTCTGATTATAAGGACTCTCCAGGGGATCTCATCACAATCTGTAGCGTTACATATCACGTATGCCCAGCATGACGTAAAGGAAAAAACATACAATATCATATCACTCCACTCCAGTGCAGCGCTGAGCTTAACCTCACTGATCATGAGAATAATAGTAACAAAGTGAGGAAAATGCTGTCAATAGTTCTTTGTGTGTTAACATAGATTCGGACCTAAAGCACAGAGAGCGCCCCAGCCCCCATCTACATCTCAACAGCAACCAGACCAGTGCAGGTATCAGTAAGGTGGGGACAGAGATCAAGGTGTGCAGGCAAGGAAATTAGAAGGATGGGGGGGGGGACTTTGTTGTCTAAAGGGGGTGGTGCTTTGTGAGTTCAAGGAGTGCTCAGGGTCAGCAAAAGTTTATCACCCATAAAAAGAAAAAAATAAATAACACTTCAAAATCCTTGAAATTACTGCCATTCCAGTGGGCAGGGAAGAATGTCAGACACATCTCGGAGAGAGGGACACATTTTGGGGTGGTGGCACTCTGCTAATCTAATCTCTAATACAGATACCAAGTTCACTAAACTGTACAATATAAATAAATTACTAAAATAATGCCACATATACCTTACTATCGTATTTACCAGTTATTACAACACTACTAATATATCTATCTATAGGTGTAGATATAACTAAACATATATCATTTATAGTTTTAAAATTAATAACATTATCATAGCTAGCGCATATATGGCTTTATGGATCAAAACATAATAGAAATAAATCTGGTTCACATTAAAATTGAGTAAACTCAAAAACAGATGAACAACACATGACAAATTGCATCATGTCGTTATTTATTTAAAAACTAGGCAAAAATGCCAAAGCAGTGTGTGAAAAATAATAACCCCATTAAACAATAGCTTGTAGAACCACCTTTAACAGTGATACCCTGAAGTATTTGTTTTTGTAAGACTTTATCAGTTTCTCAAAAATAAACATTTTTTAGAAGTCTTATGGTATGTTCAGATTGTTGAACGTTTTCTGTCCAGCTGCTTCACTGATGCCTTCACCTTGTTCCAGCCATTGTAATGGTTACCCATTTGCTACAAAAGACAATACAAGCTTACTTCTCTCACATACAAAGCTCTACACAGTTCTAAGCCACTGTATAGCTCCTCCCTCACCTCTGTGTATCACCAATACCTGTTCTCTCCATTCAACAACTGATCTAACACTTAAAGAGGCCCTGTCACCCCCCTGGTGTTATGATAACTGAATGCAGCACTGAATGCAACGTGTCTGCTGCATTCAGGGAAGGGGTCTCTAGCCTTCCTGTAAGTTGTTAAAAGACTTTATAAAGTGTACAGATAAGGAGTCCGGAGGGACTTACTCAGTAATGAGTCATCGCTGTTGCTGGTGTCCTCCCCGCCTCCAGCCTTCTCTTGTTCAGCCTCCTGTATGTGTCATGGCTGTTGCTGGTGTCCTCCCCTGCCTCCAGCCCTCTCTGTGCTACCTCCATCCCTCAGCGATGACACATACACGAGGCTGAACAAGAGAGGGCTGGAGGTGGCACAGAGAGGGCTGGAGGTGGGGAGGACACCAGCAACAGCGATGACTCATTACGGAGTAAGTCCCTCCGGACTCCTTATCTGTACACTTTATAAAGTCTTTTAACAACTTACAGGAAGGCTAGAGACCCCTTCCCTGAATGCAGCAGACACGCTGCATTCAGTGCTGCATTCAGTTAGCATAGCATCAGGGGGTGACAGGTCCTCTTTAACATCTTCCAAAAAACAAAACTGTTATCTCCATCTCCAAGACTTCTCTCATGCTGTGCCATTTTTCTGGAACACACTACCCCAAATGATCCAACTAATACTTAACCCCCATATTTCTAAGCATGCTTTAAAAACATATCTTTAGAAAAGCCTATCACCTCAATTCACGCTCATGTTCCGGCTTTCTAAATTTTACTCAGAAACTGGTCCCTCTAATTCACCTGCATCCATATTTGCAATGTACCCAATAGTACTTGGTAGACAGATCTTAGCTAATGACCAATTGATACAGCTTATTTAGAATGCACTTTTTATTATAATGATTGCTGGACCATACATGCATGACAAGCACTTTTTACCTATTGTGTTCCTATATTTCCTTATATTTGTAAGCCAGTTAGCAGGACCTTTGCTCCTCCTGTAACAGTTGTATTATGTGTTTACTTTGTAATGTCTTTATTGTCCATACATGTACGTTTGTAATTGTAAAGTGCTGTGGAATATGATGGAAAAAGTATTGAACACACTTGCTGAAATTTATTACTTTGCACAAAAGTCTTTGCTGGTGATGACAGCTTCAAGACACCTCCTACATGGAGAAACAAGTCGCATGTAGTGATGGGCAAACCTGAACTGTAAAATTCGGGGTCCCCACCAAACACCTAGACGGATCCTGGACACGGAGTTCACTGATAATCTGTGTTACTGTTCGAGTTTGGCTGGGGGCTTTAAAAATAAACAAAACAGTGATTAAATATCAGTGACATCCTTACCAGGGTCCGCGCACTTGTACTTCCGAGGCTGCTAATTAACTTCCCGATTTATTCACTGCATGGTAGATGCTAGAATGAGCGGACCTGACAGTATAAGTGCGGGGACCCCGGTAAGTATGTCACTCATGTTTAATCACTGTTTTGCTTCTTTTTACATCCCCTCACCACCCCCTAGCCATCCATTCATAGCTTTAAAGTCCTGGTTCGTGGTTTGGACTCAAGTTTGGGTCAAGTCTGGTCACGAACCCAGACTTTAAAAAAGATCCGTCCAGATCCGCCGAACCCGAACATTGGCGGATTCCCCATCACTAGTTGCATGAATTGATCAGGCATGATTTTAGCCCATTGTTTCACACAAACACTCTTAAAATACTGAAGTTTCCATGGGCTCCTTCTATGAACTCTGAGCTTCAGTGTCTTCCATAAATTTGTATTGGATTCAGGGCAGGTGATTGTCTGGGCCATTCTAGCAGCTTTGTTTTCTTTCTCTGAGACCAATTGAGTTTTTTTGGCTGTGCTTTTGCTATCAATGTTTTGCTGAATTGTTTACCCTTATTTCATCTTCATCATCCAAGGCAGTAGATTTTTATCATGAATGTCTCGGTACATTTGTCCACTCCTCCTTCCTTCCAATTATATGGAGCTTGCCAGTGCCATATGCTGAGAAACAGCCCCACACCATGATTTTCGCTTATCCAAACTTCACTGTTGGTACTGTGTTTTTGGGGTGATATGAGGTATCTATTGTCTTACAAACATGGTATGTTATGGCAGCCAAAGACTTCAATTTTGGTCTCAACTGACCATACTATATTCTCTCAATATTTAACAGGCTTTTCTAAGTTTTGTTGAGTAAACTTTAAACGCACTTGAACATGCTTTTTGTTCAGCAATGGAGTCTTGCTATCATGTGTTGACTACTCTGCAATCCATGTGAAATGCTCTGCAGTAGTTTAAATGGGAGTAAATTTCCATTGGTAGATTTAGGGTTAATGTCTGTAGCTGCTGTAATGTTTGCTGTCCATGGTATTTAGCTGCTTGTGGCTCTGCAGGTGCAAGGTAGTGGGTCCACACTCCCAGCGTTTAAATATTCCTATTAACCAACAGCTGGTGTCACTGATAGAGTTCGGTCTCTACTCTTGACTTCGTGCTGTGAAGACGTAGAGTGGTGGTGCAGAAACTTTCCTGAAGCTATCCTCTTTGGGATTCATCTTGTGAGAGTTGTTTTTCCTTCCTTGGGTGGAGGTGAGGGGGTTTTTACCAGGGCTTGCTAGGAGAAGAGCAAGCGTGGCGTCCCAGACGTCCTCAACATTAGATGCAATTCCAGGAACTGGGTCAGCTAGGGAACCCCAGTCTACAGGGTCAGACTAGCCTTGCAGTTTCCCTTAAAATCATCTCTGACATCCTGCAACTACTCACCCGTGCGCTATTTTCACCCCGTTATACTTGCTTGATGAACATGTGTGGTGCCCCGCCAAGCAGGCGTCACAGAGGGGTACTGCACCCGTAAAAGAGGTGCATATACTCCAGCTGCAGGTGGATCATAGGATGGTGGGTGGTATCGATTAACCAACATCCCACACTAGATCACACAATGGGAGGTTACCCGGGAGGGAATAAAATCACCTCTAGGGGGAACAAGGAGGTCTTTGCCTCTAAGTGCGAGCGCTTAGGGTCTCTCGGCTGAGGGACCAGGAGAAATGGAAGAGAAGGAGAGAGCTTGAGGAAAGATCCCAGGAGCAGACAGCCAGAAGGGAGTAGGAAGAACTTGAGGAGGTTCAGCCCTGAAAGCTTACCGGGCACCGGAGCCCACACCTAGGATACTTGAGGACCACAGAATACCTGGAGACCCGTGGAGTCTACACTTCTCCCGGGCACCTGAGCGACCGAAAGAGGGTACCAGGCACCGCTTGATGGTTCAGCGGTCAGCCAGGGTTATCCGACGGGAGCAAAGGAGAGAGACAGAAGGAGGTCAGGTTGGCTTTAAGGAACCAGACTTCACCACCACTGGGAAGCAGGAAAGAAACAGACGAGGGTAGAGCACAACGGCACACACCAAGGGTCCACCATACCACCTGAGATCTGCCTGCAGCCACCCGTTCCGCTACCTGTTCTCACACCATCAGGAATACTGCACTGTAACTTTTGTATCCAACCAATACAATTGCCAGTAAAGTACCCGGAGGAACAGTGACTTTGGACTCAGTTTGCTTTTTTCCATGAACTTGTTTCCTTACAGGAACGCTGCCCCGGAGGTCTGTGGAGGACTACACCATCCTAGCCGCGATACCATCTACCTACGGGGGACTGTGGCGGCGCTGGTGCAAATCACCAGAAACTACAGGTGGCATTACGACAACAAACTGTCCATAATCCCCTGTATGTAAACCCCCCTTTTTCAAAGAATAGTCCCCCAGGACACGGGATCAGGTGCGGCCACCATTCCCCGTGACACAGTTAACCCCTTGGAGCCTGATACCCAAGTACCCCAAAGCCTGGGCTCAACACATACATGCAGGCCATGGATGTTAAGTGCATTACTTATTGTTTTGTTGACGCAATTGTACCTGCTAAATCCAGGTCTTTCTGTAGCTCTTGTCATTCTTGGCTCTTGGACAACTCATCTGATAATTCTTTTCATTCCTTTGTCTGAAAACCTGCAGTCAACGTCTGGTCGTGGTGGTTTATGATGAAATCATGTTCTTTCCACTTATAGATTATGGCCAGAATAGTGCTACCTTCAGTAATTTAGAAACTCTTCTCTAACCAGTGCTATAAGTATGTTTTCCAACAATAAGGTTGCAAAGGTCTTGAGACATCTCACTTATTTTACCCATCATCAGATGTTTCTTGTGTGGCACCTTGGTAACGAAACACCTATTTATAGGCCATCAATTGAACTAGCTGATATTATTTTTCAAAAGTACCCAGTTTGTGCTCTTATTTTACTCCGGCTGCTCTCCTGCATATTATTTTTGTTTGTTTTTAAAATTCACCATATTGTTCCAGAAGAATATGTCTTTTTATTTAGAGGAAATTTTATAGTCTTTTCCAAAGGGGAGATGCTCATAAGGTAATGACGCAGAAGAGCCTAAAGACACGCCACCTGAGAATCCTGTGAGTCATACCCCCTTAAAAAGATAATAAAATTATGCACTAAATAATAATATTTCTGAACAGTCATGGCAGAGATGGCAAAAAAATATAGCAGTAGGAATAAAGAAGGAGGAAAAACTGGTCACTTTTGACCTGATGACAGATTTTCTTAAAATAGTTTGGTTTATTCCAGAGAATAATGGCTTTAGAAGCATCTGATAATTGACATTCTTTGAATAAAATTGTAAAAAGGAGTATTTAGAAAGAAGGTCAATTATACTGAGTGGGTGGGCTGATGGGGGCCATAATACTGAGTGGGGGTTTGGTGGGGGCATTATACTGAGTGAAGGGCTAATGGGGCATTATACTGAGCGAGTAGCTGGATGGACCATGTCTTGGTAGGTTGTCAGTTGTACCATACTCCTTTCATTTTTGGATAATGGATCAAGCAGTACTCCATGGGCTTGGACTGCTTTTTATTCTTATAACAAAATCCTCATATAGGACACAGTCGACCACTCCCTCCTACTCCAAATCCTAGAATCCCTTGGTATCACCGACCTCGCCCTCTCCTGGATCTCCTCATACCTTACGGACCGCACTTTCAGCGTCACCCACTCCGACACCTCTTCCTCGTCCTACCCTCTTACTGTCGGCGTCCCCCAGGGATCGGTACTTGGACCTCTACTTTTTTCCATGTACACCCTCGGCCTAGGTCAACTCATTGAGTCCCATGGCCTCTAGTACCATCTCTACGCCGACGACACCCAGATCTACCTCTCCGGGCCCGACATCACCTCCCTTCTGTCCAAAATCCCCCAATGCCTGTCCGCCATCTCATCTTTCTTTTCTGCTCGCTTCCTCAAGTTGAACATGGACAAAACAGAGTTCATCGTCTTCCCCCCCAGCCGCCCTCCCCCTCTGCCAGACCTGTCAATCCGAGTCAACGACTGCTCTCTCTCCCCAGTCCCCCACGCAAACTGCCTTGGAGTCACCCTCGACTCCTCCCTCTCCTTCAAGCCCCACATCCAAGCCCTTGCCACCTCCTGCTGACTCCAACTCAAGAACATCTCACGCATCCGCCCGTTTCTTAACCACGACACCGCCAAAACTCTCGTCCACGCCCTCATCATCTCCCGCCTTGACTACTGCAACCTACTGCTCACCGGTCTCCCTGCCTCCTCCCTTGCACCTCTCCACTCTATCCTGAACTCAGCTGCCCGTCTAATCCACCTGTCTCCTCGCTACTCCCCTAGCTCCCCTCTCCGCATGGCACTTCACTGGCTCCCCACCCCCCAAAGATCTAAATTTAAAATCCTTACCCTGACTTACAAAGCCATCCACAACCTGTCCCCACCTTACATCTCCGACATGGTCTCCCAATACCAACCTGCACGCAACCTACGCTCCTCTCAAGAACTCCTCCTCTCCTCTCCCCTCATCTCATCCTCCCACAACCGCATACAAAGACTTCTCCCGCGCCTCCCCTAGATTCTGGAACTCTCTCCCCCAGCATGTCAGTCACTCGCCCACCCTCAAGAGCTTCAAAAAGAACCTGACAACTCATCTATTCCAACAAGCCTACAACCTATGATGAGACCCAGCGCCGCTCCACCAACCGCTTGGCGCTTCCCCCCCTATCGTGTCCTCCCCCACCCCTGTAGACTGTGAGCCCTCGTGGACAGGATCCTCTCCCGTCGTGTATCAGCAAGCATTGACTGCTCATGTGTACTGTACCTGTCCTTGTTACCCCCACTTCTTATGTAAAGCGCCATGGAACCAATGGCGCTATATAAATAAATATTAATAATAATATACTTTTTTCCACTACTTTATCCCTGACTTCTCTGGTGTATTCTTTGGTTTCCATGATGCTGTTTGATCCATAATGTTCTCAAACAAGCCTTTATCGCCTTCACAATACAGTTGTGATTATAATGAGAATAAATTACACACAGGTTGACTCAATGGGAATCTGCACCACATTTGAGCTATTTAACCTATTAATATGGGCATACAGGTTTTAAAGTGCTGCATAAAAAGCAATTCCTGTATACCTCATACAAGATACTTTGTTGAGTATAAATCATCTTTTATCCCTTTATTTAAATAATCTCTTCCAGGCTATGGGCAGGACATTGTGCAGAGGAAACTTCCTCCTCACTTCATTATCACATGTATCATGTATAGCCTCCCAAAGCGTCAGTCTGTCCCTTTGACGTCAGGTGCTCACACAGAAATCCTGCACCTGCACATTGCATCTCCCGTCATTCTTCTTCAATGTTCTGCCCTTCTATGGACATAGGCTTCATGTTCCTTCTATGCAGGTGCTGATCGAGTCACTGGTATTTCCACCCACAGTATTCTCTTACACTACACAAGTACTATTGACTCGCCACACCTGCGCAGAAACAACGTGAAGCCAATGCCCCCAGAAGGGCGGAAGAGTGAAGCTGAACGATGGGAGATGAAATGCACAGGTGCAAGATTTCTGAACAAGCACCTGATATCACAGGGACAGAATGATGCTGATGGGAGGTGAAACATGTAATAATGAAGTTAAGAGACAATGCTATTTTCTGGCAACGTCCTGTCCAAAGCCTGAAGTGATAAAATATGATATATCCACAACAAAGCATCAGATATAAGGCATACAGGTATAAATTTTTTAACATTCTATTAAATGTACGCCAATATTAATAAATTACATAGCACAAAAGTGGTGACAGATTCACTTTAAAGCGAACCTGTCACCCCCTCCAGACATCTAAAAATACCATAGCCACCTTCTGCAGCACTAAGGCTGCATTCTGACAAGGTGTCTATAGCATTTATGCTCCCTTGATTCACTGAAATAAAGACTTTTATAAAATCTGTTTCAAACCAGACCCAAGACCGGGAGGCGGGTTTTCAGGTGTCTGTCTCCCTCCTCTGTGGTGTCAGTCATCCCTCTCTGCTCTCTGTGCACCTCCCTGCACTCAGAGCTGAGCTTTGTCAGCTCTTCTACAACATAGAGCTGCTGTTATAGGAGACCCCACAGTAGTAAATCTTGCAGGAGGACGAGCAGACAAAGCACTGCCTGCTACATAGCAGCCTTGATCTGAGCTGTCAGCAGTGCAGCAGAGTTGAGTTTGTGCTTTAGATCAGGGGCTGAGGACGGAGCAATGCTGCTGGGTACAAGAAACTGAAAGTGAAACCCATCAGCTCAGCTCAAGGGCTGCTACGTAGCAGGCAGTATCCTCCTGCTAGATTTACTACTGTGGGGTCTCCTATAACAGCAGCTCTATGTTGTAGCAGAGCTGACAAAGCTCTGTAATGCAGGGAGGTGGCCCTGGAGGAGGTGCACAGAGAGCAGAGAGGGATGACTGACACCACAGAGGAGGGAGATAGACGCTTGAAAACCCGCCTCCCGGTCTTGGGTCTGGTTTGAAACAGATCTTATATAAGTCTTTATTTCAGTGAATCAAGGGAGCATAAATGCTATAGACACCTTCTCAGAATGCAGCCTTAGTGCTGCAGAAGGTGGCTATGTTATCTTTAGATGCCTGGAGGGGGTGACAGGTTCGCTTTAAAGGCAATCTGTCAGGTCAAAAATCCATATGTACCTGATCTAATTTTTTAATACCTCTGTTGAAGCTCTTTCTATTCGTGTATTTCTTTTATGTATACTCCTCCTTATCCTCTGTAAACTGCAAAATAAAAGATTCATTCCATCTGTCAATCAAGTGAGTGATCACTTACTTCTTTGATGCCCATTCCCCAAGGAATGAATATTCATGTAGTGACATCACTGAACTGTACTGCCCTCCCTACAAGCAGAGAAATGGAAATCACTCACTTTGGGCTATGTATCCTGTTGTGTGGTCGGTTCTCCAGTAGAAGGCACTCACTGCAAAGGAGAAAGGAAGGACGAAGAGGTGTGTGCTCTTAGAAGCTGCACCTCTGACATCTTCATTGTGTATCTGATTATCTGAGGCATATGTAGTGTGTGCTGGAGATATTTCTTTGTTTTTATAAGAACATTTGATCATTTGCTCACAAGATACACATTCTACATGTATGTAGGAAAACCAAAGTTGATATAAACACATAGAATTTCTAACAGACAGCACTCAAAATGTAGCACAAAAAAACGCCCCCCTCTCTTATCTCTCCCTCCCCCTTCAAAGCAGCCTGAAGAAGCCTGAGAGTTTCAGTGACTGACTTCAGCACAGAGCACAGGGGGAGGGTCAGAATAACAGCTTGGATAGGCATAGTTATTTAAAGGGAACCTGTCAGGTCGTTTTTACCCCCTAATCTATCACTACCTGTCCCTGCACCTTCCTAGTACATCCCTAACCATCCTTATCTGACCTAAAACTGTCCTATATTGGCTGAGAAAAAAGACTTTGTACATTTTTGCATGCAAATGAGGCATTCAGACTATGGTCTGTAGACTGACATGGGCGGACTCCAGGGCTCCGTCACCCCCCTCGTTGCTGTTATCATGCCCAGCTGGGTGTGAGAATTCACTCTCCTGTGTGCCCCCAATTTGAAACTCTCGCCTCCTCCTTCTGGGTATGATGCAGTGGACGGACGTAATTTCTGATCCGGTATATTGTGGGTGATTATCAGGTGTGCAGCATGGCTTCAATATGGGCATTGCGCATGTTTCAGAGCTGGACTGTACAGCCAATACACCCCCACAATACACCAGACTGGAAATGACGTTCGGCCAGCGCATCATACCTGGAAGGAAGGAGGCGGGAATTTCAAATTGGAAGCGCGCAGGAAAATGAATTCTCACGCCCACCGGGGCATGATAACAGCAGTGAGGGGGGAGACGGAGCCCTGGAGACCACCTAGTCAGGCTATAGACCGTAGTCTGGATGCCTCTTTTGCATGCGAAAATGTACGTCAAAAAGTCTTTTTTCACAGCCAATATAGGACAGTTATAGGTCAGACAAGGATGGTTTAGGGGGAAAAACGACCTAACAGGTTCCCTTTAAAGGGAACCAACCACCCCAAATGACCCCCCCAGACTGTTAATATGTGTCCCTACACCCAGCACACACATTTGGGGCAATCGTTTTTGCTAAAAAAAACTGTTTAGTAGAAGCTAAGATATAGCTTTATGAAGTTTAAAAAATGTTGCCGACTGGGTGTTACCTAGCTTGTCCTCCTGCAGTGTTCATGTGCCTGTCAGCCTCCTCTCCCCCCCTCCCTTCAGTATAGCCCTGCTCCACACCTTTTAAACTGGATGTATAAAAAAATGTTACTGCGCTGAGATAATCTTAGGGTGGCTTCACACTGCGGTCAGATCCAGTCCGGGGCTGTCATAGTAGCCTATGGGGCCGGATGGAGCCGGATGGCAGCTATCTGCTATCCGGCTTCCATCTCGCCGGAAGAATCCGGGAGAAGTGGGATTTTTGTCCCGGATACAAAAACGCTGCTTGCAATGTTTTTGTGTCCAGGGAGACCAATCTGCCCATAATTGGTGTCTCCCAGATTCCAATGGATTCCCCCGGATCCTCCCGGATTCCCACGGATCCTCCTAGGTTCCCAGGAGGATCCGGGAACCGGACACCTGTGGCTGCACGCCGCTGTTATAATTCAGGACTGCGGCTAGCTCCCTGAATCATCAGCAGCGGCAGCGGCGGCAGGCTGCACACTGGACCGGAGGGCATATTAGCCCTCCGGCTCTGTGTGCTGACCCGGTCCAGGGCTGCAGGTTTAACCCTGACAGCCCCGGACCAGACCTGACCGCAGTGTGAAGGCACCCTTAAATTTTAATTTCTGACCGTGCATAGAACACAGTCTGATCATACCACGTCTCCTGGGCAGGAGAGGAAGGAAAGAGAATACACAGACATTACATAGCACATGCTCACAGCTGATTCTTTTTATGAGGTAAAACATTTCTCTGCTTGTTTCTAGAAAATGTTTTACCACAAAGAAACAATTATTTCTGATCCCATGCTGTAATGTCTGCATAATCTTTTTCGTCTTCCCCTGCCCAGGATTAAACCAATGCTCGGTGCACGGTCAGAACAAAAATGAAACTGTACTTGGTAGGAACACATTTATAAGATTATCTCAGCACAGGAACATTTTTTTAATACATCTAATTATGGAAATTATTATTATTACGGATCTATTGATTAAAATGAACTTTTAAATTAACATTGTTCGTGGGAAAACCCCTTTAAAGGTACAGTCACACGCGGCAATATGGCTTCCTATCGCTGGCAATTTGACGTGAGCCAGTACGTTTCGGGTACTTTTTTGCACATTGCCGTCGTCCTGTCACACATAGAGATCTCGCCTGCGTTCTACAGCGATCCTGCGTTCCGGAAATCACCTGCAGAAGACCGGTAGCAATTGCATGTGCTCACCTGAGCCAGTTGTGTAAACCCACAATTGGTATATGCACTTCCTCCAGCTTCTGGATCAGCACTCCCACGTGCAAGTGGCGTTTATACAGAAATCCAAGGAATAGTGTTTCCACGATCCGCGCTGCTGTTGCAGAAATGAGGACCACACAAGGTCTTGATGCAATGGTGTTTATTCCCAATGCGTTTTGGGGCCGTCCCAGCTCTTTTATCAGGAGCACAAACTGTGCCTCTAAGGCTACGTTCACACGCTGTGTATTTTCTGCTTTTGTTTACGCGCTCATTTTTCCTGCATTTTCAGGATGCGTATTTGTGAGCATGTAACAAAATGCAGTGTGTTCACACACTGCATTTTTTGCAGAATTTTTTTTCGCATGTGTTTTTTTCTGCAATATCCACTAGGACAATGAAGAAAGATATTTAAAAAAAAAAGAGTCCCTGATGTCATTTCCTGTCTTCTCAGAGGAGACCTTTTCGGCATTGTAAACTGGGAGACTTTGGGGTCACCTGAGGACAGCTCAGGTGGCATGACCTGAGCTGTCCTCGGGTGACCAATGCCACAGCGCTCCAAGCTCTCCTTCAGGAACCAAGGGGTTAGAAGCTTTGTTTGTCTCCTTGGTCTCTGATGAAGCAGAGCCAAGAGTTTTAAGCACAGAGATGAGGGTCGAGGGGTTAATAAAGATGTATTCCCTAAATGTGTTTCTGTTTTTATTTATTTATTTTATTATTCATTTTTCCCCAAAAAATTGATGTGGGCTTCGCCATATTTTTGTATACCAGCCACGTACAGCAGGCAGGTATGGGCTTCTCTGAACCCCCAGCTGCCTATTTGTACCCAGCTGGTAACCAAAAATATAAAGAAGTCCTTTTTTTTAATTACTTCATGAATTTTATGAAATAATTGAAAAAAAAAAAAAAAAACGACATGGGCTTTGCCCTATTTTTGTGTCCAGCCAGGTACAACTAGGCATCTGGAGGCTGGAATCCGCAGCGCAGGGTGGCCCAAGCTTTCTGCCCCAAATAATGGCGCTTTCATAGAAGCTATTTTTATTAGAAATAAAACAGAACATAATTAGTGACTCCATCTTTATTAAAGAAAATACCCGCCCTCCGACGTAGTCCAGGGTCCAAGGTCCCGCGACGTCCAATTTGGATCCAATATCATCTGATCAGTTTGCCGAACGGCAAATTGATTAGATGATGTGTCAGGTTCAAGGACCTGAATCAGATGATATATCAGCTGATTGTTTAAAAGCAGTAAAAAAAAAACTGTAAAAAAAAATAAAAAAAACATACTCACCTCTCTGCAGACACGTCCATTCAGCTGCAGTAACCTGCCGGTAATAAGCTGATGCTGTCACCTGCATCAGGTGATCGTTTAAATCGGCTTGGTGGTAAAAAGCCGGCTTTTTACCATCAGACTTAAACGGTGAGCTGATGCTGTCAGGTGACAGGTCCTGCAGCTGAACGTACGTGTCCCAGGAGTCTGCAGAGAGGTGAGTATGCTGATTTTTATTTTAGAATGTTCACTTGGAATTCGCTTTAGCAGCGAATGTACAGGCAGTCATAGGTTGCCGCACATACGTGGCAAAAACGAAAGTACATGTCACACGTGCCACACGGGGGAACACAGGATTCTTCCTCCCCCTGTGTGACATCACATTCTGCTATTCCTCCTACGCCCGGGCTTATAGGCGCTGGAATACAGCGTTGTCTGAATGGCGATGCACATTTCAGCGCTTATAATAGCGCCCAAAGAGGAAAGCTTGCGCTTTTCTGCGCAAAGAATTGACATGTTGATTGTTTTTACACACGTACTTTCAGCCCCAAAAGCAGGGCCAAAAATTGCGCAGTGTCTGAAATGCAAAAGTGAAAGTCCATTCACTTTGCCGGGAAACGCAGACACAGATGCGCTTTTGGGAAAAAGCGCGCGTAAAAGGAAGCAGAAAATATGCAGCGTGTGAACATAGCCTTACTCATATTGGAGTAATTGGAGTTGGCTTTTCTTACATTCTGCACCAGGTAGGGCAGGGGGACCCCGTTCTGAAGATAAGTGAGGATGTCATAGGACATCTTGTGGACAGTCACAAGACATAAATGTCTAAAATGGGAATACCCTTTTAAGTCAACTCTAGTTGATTCTAGTTGCCTACTAGGGCAACTAATGTAAGTACGGTAACCACATATTTGCAGGTTCTGTGCATAGATGTGTCAAACACATGCATTAAATTGCACATCTATGAATGTTTCTGTCTGAGAATATTTGGCTTTAGTCTAAAAAAACAAATGGGTTTATTCATAAATTATAAGAAGTACGATATCTATAAAGAGCCTTCTTATTACTGGAGGACATGTGGGTAGCTAGCCATCATCAATAACTATACATTTGCCTACAGTTGTATGTGATACGAAGGTGTGCGTACATATTAGAGTACAAATTCATTCTGTTGGGCAGTAGTTTATATGAAGGACTGTGGAGTTAAGACACCTTCTTCATCACGACACAATAGAGGCATTACAAAAGTGCAGATTACTGCCTTATACCGGGAGAATAAAACCCTGATGCCTCATACCCTGAGCGGATTTCCTGGTCACGGTGGGACCGAGGATTACATACGGCACCCAGCACCGCTTGCTAGTGACGTGACACATTCCCGAAAGGATCATGAACAGCGTTGATCCTATTTAATTCAGAAGCTTGAAGTACAGTTTAGAGAATGTGGTGGGGAATGAGGGCTAGGTGATGTGATAAAGGGGAAGGGTGTACTAATAATATATAATAGGAAGACAGATTGGGTCATGTAATACAGTTGTTTATCCATCTGAAAATCAAGACACTCTTTTTCGAATGGCTCTATACCTATTTTAATAAAGGGATCATATATGAGGATCTTTATTTGGATAATGGTGTTTTGATTACTTTATGCTGCAGAATAACCTCACAGCAAAATGAGCAAGGCCAAAAAATACAGGTGGTACATTGACTAGCTGCATTATGAGTTTTCCCACGAAGAAAGTACATTTTGATCAATTGATCTTGGAATAAGCATGTTTCACAATTGGATGTGTTAAAAAAATATTCCTGTGCCAAGATAATCTTATAAATGTGTCCCAGCTATGTACTGTGTAATTGATGTGTCTGACCATACAGGAACATGTTCTGATCATACCACATCTCCTGTGCTAAGATAATGTTATATATGTGCCCCTGCTATGTACTGTGTAATGGCTGTGTCTGACCGTACAGGGACATGGTCTGATCATACCACATCTCCTGTGCTGAGATAATCATATATATGCCCCTGCTATGTACTGTGTAATGGATGTGTCTGACCATACAGGAACATGTTCTGATCATACCACATCTCCTGTGCCGAGATAATCTTACATATGTGTCCCTGCTATGTACTGTGTAATGGATGTGTCTGACCGTTCAGGGACATGGTATAATCATACCACATCTCCTGTGCTGAGTTAATCTTATATATGAGTCCCTGCTATGAACTGTGTAATGGATGTGTCTGACCGTACGGGAACATGGTCTGATCGTACCACATCTTCTGTGCTGAGATCATTTTATATATGTGTCCCTGCTATGTACTGTGTAATGGATGTGACTGACCGTACAGGGACATGATCTGATCATCCCATGGCAGGGGAGGAAGCAAAAAAGTTTACAGAAAGGACAGAAGCGACTGCCTTCCCTGAGGTAAAACGCTAACCTGCCTGCTTTAAAATAATGTTTTACCTCACAGAAGGCAGCTGCGATCCTATTCTGTCTTGTCTGTACACTCTCCTTTACGTCCTCCCTAGAGTTGAAAACAAGTCTGTCATTGCTAAAACGACCTCTCGTGCACTGATGACTTCCTAGGAATCACTATACATGCGAAAAGGGCCAAGGTTTCAGTTCAGACAGCGCTCGCTCTGGACAAGCTGATCAGGATCAGGGGAACTGCTCATCATAATACAAACTGAGGGTGAACTGGGCCCTGACCCACAACAAGGATGCACAAAAGGCCCATCATCTGCATCTGGAATTAAACAAGTTTTCAAAGTAATTACAAATGAAATATGTACTACTGTGGCACCCCAGGGTTCATGTGCCACAGTAACACCACAAAGGGTAAGAATCCCACAACACTACACTAGCGCCTCCAGGCCAGAAGGGGGATCTAAAGCTGATTCCCTATATATTCTGGTATGGAGAGGAAGTGGGCAGTTCAGTGCGGGGCAGCACTGAGGAAGAAGGACCTGGGTGTAAAAGAGCTGCGTTAGGCTCACCCCATGGTCCGCTGTCCAGTTCAAGGCAGAGCCAGGGTCTGAGGAAAGGAGAAGGAGCAGAGAGGAACACACCTGGGAGACAGAGTTCCCTGAAACTCACCCCAGAAACGCGCAAAGAACAGATACCAGATCCGGGATTGTGCCTGATACAGACAGCACAGTGAACACCGTATGAGTGAAGGTCCCACATCTTCACTGTACCACAGCGAAGCAACACGGCGGGGTCAGGAACACAGGACAAGACTCAAATTGCCTAGCAGATTGGTACCTGTGAGGGAAGACAGGGCCGGCAGCTTAGCTAAAGCAGCAGCAGGGCCACACACACAGCGTAGAAACAGGGAGCCAAAGGACCTGGCCAAGGTGGGAACAAACCCGGTCCCTGTACAGACTCCGTGGACAGTACTCAACTGAATTACCATCTACAGTAAAAGACCTGGAAAACTACTAAACTGTGAGTCTGTGTAATCCTTGAACTCGAACCCCGTTCTCCCTTACAAACTGTTATCATCACTACTGCCCCGGGGACCAGGCTCTGCCCGTGGAGAACCGTCACATCACAGGCTGCCATCCATCATCCCCGGAGGTTCTGCAGCAGCGGTGGTCACCCTGACCACATACGACGGGTGGCATCACGACTTTCTCCTCTGTAAATAACCCCCAACCTTTACTTGAGGGCTCAGGACACGGTCCAGACCAAGACCGCCGTGATACCCCGGTCCGGTACCGAGTACCCCGTCCCAGTGGGCTCCACACTAGCAGGTATGATATTTGGATGTGATAAGTCACAGAAATAACGGTTTAAAAAGTTTCATTCACATTTTAGGAATGATGGACTTCCTTTAAAATAAAAATAAATGAATAAAATTAGTTATTTTTAGATAAATACTTTAGAGGTGGTACGCCACGATGAAGAGTACTCTGTACTCCACACCTCAATATACACCAAGTGGGAATATACTGGTGCCACATCATAGGGTGAGTGTTTGCTTTAAATGGTCCTCTTTACACTGTATTATGCTGTCTACTGGACACATCAGAAATATAAAAATACGTAGAGTTAGGACTACTCCAAGTGAGACATCCCTTGACGCTGGGGGAGTAGCTCAGGAGATTCAATTCTGCAATCTCCTGCAAAATGTCTCTATTTTTGTGCAGTTTGGCATTAACGGGTGTAGATACACATATATTTTTTTTTGCAATTTCCGGCTGTGCTGGCATCTTGTTTTTCTCTGGTGCCACATCATAGTATCCCTACTCCACAAAGCCAGCATCTTCTCCACTGATACCCTTGAAAAAAGCAATTTACCTGTCGAAATGTTGGAAATTATTCTGTCATCATTTTGACATTGCTTACTATCCAAATAAAAATGTGTTTGATTTGATGAAAACTCATATCTCCAGTGCCGAAGGTTGCTATATATTTATTACAATCGAAAATAATTAGGCCAATATAAGTTGGCTTGAAGTAGTGCTTATTCAGCCCATAATCGCTCTGTATTTAAGGCCACATGCACATATTGAGTGTTTGGTGAGTTTTTTACCTCAGTATTTGTGTCAGGACTGGTAGCTCCATACCTGAGCAGGGCCTTGCGCATCTGCCGCCTAACGGCCGCACTTGCGGCACTCTTGCAGCAAGCACCATGCATTGTCTATGGGGCTTGTGGTCAGGTGCGGTTTTGCCAGTTGCGGCAGATGCGGCACTTGTGGCAGCGAAAAAAAACCGCGGGCAGATGCGGTAAATCTGCCACATTTTTCAAAAACGCCAGTGTGAAAGGGGCCTAACTCTAATCCCGTTTGGTTCATAATGATAATTTATCAGACAGACTAATCATAATACTAAGTAATAGAAAATACCCGTGCAGTGAAAGATCCGCATATCCACAAATAATGCAATCCATAAAGTCAGTAGACAGGATGCAACATTTAGGCTACTTTCTATTTACTCAAGCAATTACATGATTGGACACGGTTTATGCCACACATGTGTAAGAGAGTAAACTAATAAGCTGCTAAAACCAAGCAGACTGCCATTTTGTAGTGGCCCAGGAAAGAGAAAACACAGTCTCTGGTTGCCATGGTGACTGCTCTGTGTCTAGGAAAGTAAAAGCAGTGTCTCTGGTTGCCTTGGTGACGGCTCTGTCAGTTGCTCCTGTTGTTGTTGTTGATCACTCACTGCGGTGGCCATTACTAGTGTAAGGATTACAGAAGAGCCAGTGCAAGCTATATGGGCCTTTAAAGTTGTTTGCAAGCCCTGTTGTGTGGACTAAAGACTTTATCCTAAACTGAGCAAGTGTCCAGCATCTGAGGAGAGGCTGAGGAGATGTTCCCCCTGATGGAGTGAGTGATTGGCGTCCAGGAAGGCCGTGAGTGACTGCGAAAGGAGAGCCGGCGTCCGGTGCCATCCACATTGGGAGGATCCTGACAAGGAGGCTGAGGAGATGTTCCCCTGATGGAGCGAGTGATTGGCGTCCAGGAAGGCCGTGAGTGACTGCGAAAGGAGAGTCGGCGTCCGTGCCATCCACATTGGGAGGATCCTGACAAGGAGGCTGAGGAGATGTTCCCCCTGATGGAGCGAGTGATTGGCGTCCAGGAAGGCCGTGAGTGACTGCGAAAGGAGAGTCGGCGTCCATGCCATCCACATTGGGAGGATCCTAGCCCTGGAAAAGAGTGCTCCACAGATTGCACCCCAAGCTTACAGAACTAAAGTACTGGACATGTGAATCTGGCATTGGCTGGTAAGCTGCCAAATTTTGCTGTTTTTTTACAATACGTTTTTTTTTGGCGCCAAAGGTTTTTCTTTTCTTTTTCTGGACTTGCTGCAGCCCACGTGGAATATACACCGGTGTAAAGCTACATTTGAGGTTGATGGTACCATAGTTTTGAGATACCCAGGTATCCCTGTGCAAAGTGTATAGCCAGCATTGATATAGTGTAATGTATTGTTATTAGCTGTGATAAGTTATACTCAGTGTGCCATCTCAGAGGTCCCATCACACCGCCCACAGTTGATGTACATAGCCTTTAGTTAAGTTAAATCCTTGATAAGTCTAACGTGTAGGTAAATTTGTTCCTGGTTCTGAGTGTGATTTACATACCCTGGGAACTCTGAGATCGGTCCATTGATGTCGGCTAACGCTGAGGGTGTTAAACTGTTATTGGTAATATTTTAAGGGGATTTTGAGACTTTTACATTCCTTACTGAACCATACCTTGATCCCCATATCAGTAAAAATACTGTTGTTTATTTCTGCCTCTGTCTCAGTCTGTGACTCACTGGATCTTAATAGGACCTCCGGTCATTACACATGTTCTGTATATTTGATGACACTGGTATCTCATAGCTGAGGTACTCAAACGTGGAGTATACGAATCTGAAGTGAAGTAATAAGGCAGCGCTACCCAAAAATATCAAGCCAGGTAATTTTTACTTTGATACTTCACCATCCTACAATGTTTTATATCAAAAATTCTTATTCCCACTTTCAGATCTTCTGAGGGCTCTGATAGGGTAAACACCTGTAGGAGCCAAACCAACAACTCTGCAATAAATGATGAATGCAGATCCAACACCTATCTAAAAACTTGAATGATCCATAGTCAATAATGACTACCCAGCTCACAAGCGTTCATGGAATTCTAACACAAAACCTTTCTTTTTAGATCTAAAAATCAAGAGATATCTCCATTTACATTAGTTTCCATTGGATGTCAACAAAAATGCCAGTTATTAAAGCTTTTGGTGGTACATACATTACAGACAGGGGCGTAACTACAACAGGTGCAGGGGTTGTAATCGCACCTGGGCCCTGGAGCCTCGGGGGCCCCAAAAGTCCCTTTGGTCTATAGAAAAAGACTAAAGCTGTTAAAGATTCGCAATAATTGGGGGCCCCTTTGGAGCTTTCGCATTGGGGCCCATGAATTTCAAGTTGTGCCACTGATTACAGATGCGCTAGATTAAACTAATTGTGCAACTCAGTAAATTCTCACAGAATATTGCATAAAAGCAGAAGTTAGCATCGATTCCTAAGGGTGCCGTTACGCACAGCGATGTTTCAGCGATCCCAACAACGACCAGGATCGCTGGAACATTGCTGTGTGGTCGCTGGGGAGCTGTCAAACAGGCAGATCTCCTCAGCGACCAGGGACCAGGGAGCTGACCTCCATATCGCTGGGTAAGCGGAAGGACGCTGGTAACCATGATAAACAGAGTGTATCTAGGCAGCGCGCGCTGCTTAGTTACCCGGTGTTATCATGGTTACCAGCCGTCCTCCCGCTTAGCGCTGGTAACCATGATAAACAGCGGATATCTAGGCAGCGCGTGCTGCTTGGTTACCCGGTGTTTATCATGGTTACCAGCCTGTGAGGTCGCTGATCGCTGGTCTCTCGCTGTCACACGCAGTGATGCGTGCTTGCCAGCAGGAGACCAAGGACCAAAAAGCGGCCCTGAAGGATGTGCAGCAATCAGCGACCTCAGCACACAGCGATATCACTGGCGAGGTTGCTGATTTCATATTGCTGTGTGTGATGTACCCCTAAGATTGCTACTAACACTCACAAAGTAAACAGTAATATTAAAGGAAATCTGTCAGCTGATTTTTGCTTTGTAATCTGAGACCAATATAATATAGGGTAGGAGAGTCTGATTGCATGGATGTGTCACTTATTAGGCCATACTTTCAATACAATCAGTGTTTTATCAGCAGACAATAGTGATGCACCCCCATGGCCGTGGGGTACTCCGAACTGGGCTTTGGGTACTTCTGGGGAGTCACAGAGGTTAAGATCCGGCTCTGTGGCCCTGGGCATCAACTTAAAAGTTCGGGGATTTTGGTTTTGGGGATGGTTGTCATGACGCGACCCATGATGTTCGGCTATTAATGGCTAACGCTGCGGTGCGGGACCTCTATGGATGATGGGATTGCAGCTAAGATGATATCGCTCCCCATGGGTGGAGCAGTACACCAGGACAACCGGTAAAGTCTATGGTGGTGGTAGGCCGTTGGGGTGCACGACTGAGGGCATGGAATAACCCACAGACACACAATACGTAGTCTCCATTACCTTTACTGGTAGTTGCAGGTAGAAACCAGGATACTGTCCACAGGTGATGTTGTGAGTCCGGATGGCCTGGAAGCAAGTCAGGGATCTCCTCACCCAGTAAGTTCTGAGGCCTCCCTACTGCGCTTCCCTTTGCTAGTCCTGGCTGCCTGTAGCTACGCTGCGACCCTCTCTCTCTGCTGTTAAGTCTCTCACCAGTATGGCAGGCAGCTTGAGCCCTTCTCTGGCACCACTCCTCTGGCAACTGTCCCTGAGCTATCCAGTGCTGCTGTGCCTCTGGGTGCTTTGCTGTGACTAGGAGATGTGGAATCTCCCGTCCTCCGGTTTTCGCTGCTGGGTCTAGAGTACCCTCAAAACCTCAGACTCCGGTGTTCGTTTCTGGTGCTCTATACTGGGGTGAGCTGGTCATCTGGCTCCACTCCCCAGTCCTGCTTCTCTCCTTCCTCAGACTCTCTCCTACGGGTCCCTCATGCTTGCTAGTCTCTATCCTCGGATAAGCTTGGCACTGCTCCAGTCTGCATGATGTCTTCACAGTCCTCCTAGGAACTGAACTGACTAACTCCACCCCCAGGCCTGAATTTATAGGGGAGCTCCCCTGAATTTGGGTTTCAGAGCTCTGGTCTGGAGTCAGGAAAAGTGTTGCATTCTGTGGGCTTACCTAATGTGGATACCACACTTGCCTCCAAGCATGACATCTCCCTCTGACGGAGGCAATGCCATTGTGGCAACCGGACAACCACATTGTCAATGCCATTGTAGCAACAGTGAGCTCACAACCAGAATTCTTCATCAATGAATTCACAACAGTGTTCATTCTCTAGGATCAGTGCCTCAGTCCATGCCCCACTCTGCTAAGCTCTGCAATAGATAGAATAATGTGGAAACAGAGCAGCAATCTAACAGTTCTGTCTCCACAGAATCCTCAGGCTGGCCAGGCCTCTCCTAATGTGCACAGAACCGTCTGGATCTGTACCAGCTAGATCCGTCTCTCTGAAATTGCCCTGACGGGAAAGTAGCAGAGTGGCTCAGGTTCAAATTTCTTTTACATCAGGTGGTGGAGGTCTCTTGTCACTTAATTCAATAATTAGGGTCTGAGGTGCAACTACTAACAGTAATGATTAAAGGGGAGCAAGGCAACTTCAGGCTGTGGTTAGACATTGGTAGAAACATGGGTTACATTGCCAAAGATTATGAAGTGCTACATCACAGCATAATTCAGGTCAATAGGGCCATGACCATGACAAACAAATTACAAAACGTTGGACCCAGTTGGATGTCTATGAACTTGCTTGTCATGATACACTAGGCATAGCGATGTTTGCACAAGCTTGGTCAGGGCCAAAGTTGCTGTTTAGTCCAACCATTAAAAATACTCCTCAACAGTCAGGGGCAAGAAGTAATGAAAAAAAGAGATCCAGCACTATGTTAAATTAAAGGGATTAAAAAATATTTATTTTGAACACATTAAAATATGTATGTGCAAAAATATTGTTACTTAAGGTGTAAGACCTTAAAGGGGTTGTCCAGGGTTTTCCTAAGATCTATGTGTATATCTAGGTTGCAAAATGATAATAGTTTGTTATTTACACCTTGTTAGGATTTTCCATTGTTACATTTTGCGTCAGCTGCTTGTGTTTCAATATAGTTCCACGCTCCTGTCCAAAGAGGCAAGGGCTGGACCGGGTGAGTCATGCGATAAGCCTGTGAGATATTCACATGCATCTTGCTTAATGTGTCTTTTCCCTGATTCAGAGGATTGCTTCAGTAACAGCGTGGGCACAGGGAAAGGAGATGAGTGTGCACGCACCTCTGCACCGCCAGAGCAGTCATCTCCTTCAAAGGGGTGGCTTCGGCACAGTGTTGCAGAGAGAAGGAGATGATTGCTCAGTGCAATGTGTTTGAATCAGCTTCAACATAAGTGAATGGAGTTTGTTCTATTGGAGACTGGGCAGGCCTGCTAAGGACTGGGGAGGGCTTGTTGGAGTCTGGGTGTAAATGACTAATTGAGATGTTACAGCCAGGCTCCAAAACAAACACACCACTAGACGGAGGCTGAGCTACGCCTCTACATGCCAAATTGTCATATCTAGGTAACAATGCAAAATGTTGACAGGGTGTAAATTACAAACTGTTAGTATTTTGCAGCCTAGATATACGCAGAAATTTTAGGAAAAGCCCGGACAACCCCTTTAATGAATCAGGTCCTATAGTGGGAGTTTTAATTTTTTAGTGTCTTGATAGTCTGTCTTTTAAAGAGGACTTGTCAATAGGTTAAAAGCAGACAGTTTTTGCTCCCATTTTATTCATGCTGCTTGCCTGGGAATGACTTTATTTTGTTTGTTCGTTTTTAAATCTGCATATAGTTCTAGTCTCACATAACGATATCGTTAGAGAGATGGTTGTAACTGTGACGTTACAACGATCTCTCCAGCGATGTCATTCTGTGTGACACTTAGCAGCGATCAGGCCCCTGCTGTGAGGTTGCTGATTGCTGCAAAGTGCTGCGGGTAATTTTTGATCGTTGGTTTCCGCTGGTCAGCACACATCGCTGCGTGTGACAGCGAGAAATCAGCGATCAGTGACCTCACTGGTGGTAACCATGGTAAAAACCGGGTATCTAGGCAGGCGCGCTGCCTAGATACCCGGTGTTTACCATGGTTACTAGCTTCCTCCCTGCTTAGCGCTGCCTGTAAGCAGGGAGGCCGCTGGTAACTATGATATGATAAACAGCGGTTATCCAGGCAGCACGCGCTGCCTGGATACCGTGTTTATCACAGTTACCAGCGTTCTCCCTGCTTACAGGCAGCTCTAAGCAGGGAGAACGCTGGTAACTATGATAAACACTGGGTATCCAGGCAGCGAGCGTTGCCTGGATACCAGCTTTTATCATAGTTACCAGCGTTCTCCCTGCTTAGCGCTGCCTTACAGGCAGCGCTAAGCAGGGAGGACACTGACATCGCCTTCAGCGATGTGGGAGGTGGCTCCCATGGCCCTGATCGCTGGGGAGATCTGCCTGTTTGACAGATTCCCAGTGACCAGGTAACAACGCTCCAGCGATCCCGGCAGGTCGTTATTGCTGTCGGGATCGCTGGAGCGGTTGTTATGTGAGACAGGGCCTATACAGGTCTTTTTATTTAGTGCTTATTTTTTTGATCTTTACCAAGGGAGTCTTACTGACAGCATTGACAGGATTGTTTCGTGGCGTGTTTTTAGGCTACATTATTATCCCATGAGCAACACCCCGTGGTAAAGAACAAAAATTTTGCACTAAATAGGTCCATATCTCCAGAATTGTATGGGGCATTAAAAAAAAGCCAGCATTACTAAGGAGAGCAGCAAAAATGATATGTAGCTGGCGAGTTTTGATCTGGTGACAGGTCTCTGAGCACATGTTCACCTTTGAACACATTATACACTTGACACATAGATAACGTGTATAAAAGATTGAAGTAACTTTACAAATATATTGAATTACACCATAGTCCCAGTGTTGTGACAGTTTCAGTATAAGATAAAGAAATGAATTTACAAAACTACACATTTTTTATGTAGATAATGATATACGAAGATGAACCTTTCTTTGTCTGTTAAGTCAATATCTTGCAAACTAGTAAATCTTTTTATGGATCTGTTATCTCAAACCTGAAGCCAACTAAGGCCAATCACATGATGGCTTGGAATTGATGCCACTTGTCTATTTCTCAGTTACTGAGAATAGGTTTCATAACCATTAACTTGCATGAAAACAATAGATCATTCAAATCACTACTACATAGGGTTTAGTGTTAAATCCTCCTTGCAATAGATAATCAATTTCCCCAAAACAAAGAAATAAAGAGTATAATATAAACATAAGGTCACCGTAATGAAGGTTGGAAGCTCTAATGCTCCTATATTTTACACCATGTGAGGATTCTGTCCTTAACATTCACTATCTCTGATGGTTACTTGCTGACATTGTTATGGTCGTAGCAACTCACACAGAAAATAGGGAACAAACTAAAAACTGC
Organism: Allobates femoralis; assembly: GCA_033576535.1. Classification (NCBI taxonomy): domain Eukaryota; kingdom Metazoa; phylum Chordata; class Amphibia; order Anura; family Aromobatidae; genus Allobates; species Allobates femoralis. The sequence continues at coordinate 605,647,530 of JARQOC010000002.1, forward strand.
AACAACTCTGCCGATTTCAGTACAGACTAGAGATCCCGAGCTGGCAGTCCCCAGTGATGCCTGGGTGAGATGGGATAGCCCTGAGCACAGACTGAACGATGGCAACGCGGACCTCTTCTGCCTAACTCTAAAGCTTTAAAGGGAACCTGTCAGCCACTTTATGCCCCCAAACCTATCACTATCTGTCCCTGCAACTTCCTAGTACATCCCTAAACATCCCTGTCTGACCTAATACTGTACTGTAATCGTTGATAAAAATCATTTTATAACTTACATGTTCGAAAGGTAATAAGGATGGTGTCATACAATAAAACACAATACAATAAAATTATAATATAATTATTACACAATTTCTCTTGAACGTGCCAATACCCCATATTTTGTACAATACCGTTTGACCTCAGGTGACCCCAGTTTGGAAATTACACCCTTTTGGGAATTTATCTACAGGTCTAGGGATGATTTTGACTCCAAGCAGCAATGGATGTTGCTGAGTGAAAATGGAAATTTGCCATTGTCGTGCCCGTACATTGTACCCAGCTAGAGACCTGCACTTCTGGAGGCCTGCACCCCATACATTAAACAGGCTCTCCTCACTACAGAAATACCAAACATGTGGATGCTGACTGCAGTTTAGGGACACTATGGGGCTCAGAAGGGAAGTGGGGCATTTGGACTTGGAAGCGCTAATTTTGCTGGATTTCTTTTGGGAAGTGAGGAACCATAGCGCTTTTCCAGAGCCTTTGTACTACCAGTAATGTGGGAACCCCCTATATTTCCATCAAAAGAAGACTAACCTGAGTGGGGACTTGTTTATTGTGCGCCGAGTAGAAATTTCTATTGTGGCATTTTGGGGTACAAAATATTGTGGGTCAGTTCACATTTATCCTGTGTTCAACACTGAGCACTTACTTCAGAGTTTCCATCTAAATCTACAAAACACGATTCAGATGAAACTCCAGATGGATACACTCACTTGTGAGGCAGCAGAGATACTCTGGACTCAGTGTGGCTTCTGTTTGGTGATGTCCAGCTTTTAAGATGTGCACAACAGAGGTGGTCAACTGCACATTTATCCACACCAAAATAGATGGCCTCTGCCGGATCATAGGCCAAAGATAGTCCAAAGTGTTTCCATTTCCCTCATTACAGTGAATATTCCATTGAGGGATTATGTCTGAATCACGTATTTGAGAGATTTAAACTGAAACCCTGATATAAGCGCTCAGCATAGAGTGCAGGATAAATGTTAGGGTACCTTCATACGCCTGGCGATATGAGGCGATCTAACGTGCGTGCTCATGTTTTTCATGGTCTCCTCATATCGCCGATGGCGGCATCACACGCCGCAATTTCACCCTGAAAGTAAGGCAATGTGTCGCTCCGGAAATCGCCTCACCCACAGTGGAGGCAATCCTGCCGTATTGCCGTATTGCCTCGCCGCTTCACACGCCGCAATCTCAAAGTTCAGCGCGGCTAGGAGATAGGCGTGCCACAGTGGTTTACACCGCGTCCCATACGTGCTCATTGGACAACGCAACTGCGTTACGATTGGGCATCCTGCTCTGGAAGGCTGGCTAATACATGACGCCATTGCCATTGTGTGGTGGTGAACGGACATCTCTTCAAATATGGCGCGGTGTCAAGTGACAGCCAATGAGAACACTGTAGCCCACACCAATCATTTCAGACAGGGGTGGACTCCAGCTTGCTGAGGCACGCCTACGGGAAATCATAGGCAACGCTGTTCCCATCACTATCGCCCTATCACACGCCACAACCCGGAAATATCGCCTTCATGGTTGCGGCTGATTTCAGAGCAGTGCTCAGGAATCAAGTGACAGCCGAGAAGCGATTTATCGCTGCAGAATTCCCCAATCACATGCCGCAACTGTGAGGCAATTTCACGGAGATTGCTCCGGGGCGACATATCGCCTTTAGGATTGCCAGGCGAGATTGTGGCGTGTGAAGGTACCCTAAGCCAAGCCTTACTGTGATCTTTGGGAAGCAGAATGAGCAAATCAACAGCAGGTCAAGAATTTCTTTTATTCATTTATTATGCCGTTCACTATGCGGTATAAATATGGCAGCTTTATTGTTCAGATTAGTGAAATTACAATGATACCATATTCATATACTTTTTTTTGTTTGGCAACTATCACACAATAGAAAACGCTTTTCTTGTACAAAAAAAAGTTTTTGCATCACTCTATTTTGAGAACGATATTTTTTCTATATTTCTGATAACAGAAGTCATGTGAGGGCTTGCTTGTTGCAAGAGTTCACGTTTTTATTGGTATCATTATGAGACACGTAATATTTTTGATCGCTTTCGATTCTGATTTTTGGGATGCAGCATGAGCAAAACTTATCAATTCAGAAATTGTTTTTGGTTTTTTTCGTGCTGTTCGCCTGACACTTTTCCATATTAAAAACAATTTTATAAAATAAGAATTGTTTTGCAAATCTGCATTCTGAAAGCTATAGCTTTTTTCTTTTTCCACTGATGTGGCGGCTTGTTTTTTGCAGAACAAAACGACATTTTCAGCTATACCATTGTTATTTACCGTACATTTGTCTTTTTGATTGCATTTTACTTGCTTATTATTTTAGAGATATGTCGAAAAAGCATAGGTTTTTTTTGCACAGTTTTTAATTTTTTTTTTTTTAAGTGTTCATTGTAGGGGTTAAATTGTGTGTTAGTTCTATAGATTGTGTCGTTCTGGATGCAGCAATAACAAATATGGTATGTGTAATTTATTAACTTATTTTTGATTTTACATAAATATCCACATTTATTGGTTGAATATTTTATCTTTTTATTCGTGGGAAGGAGGTTTGTTTTTTTTTAATACTTTTTGCATTTTATTTCTTCACATTTTTTACTTAGTTCCTCTATGCGAGTTTAGTTGTTATTATTCTGGTCACTGGAATGCTGGAATGCCTGTAATGGGGACGTCACACGCGTCAATATCGCGTGCAATATTGCTGCTGCACATGACGTTGCAGCGATATTGACGTGTGTGACAGGGCACACCAATCAGCGATAAATCGCTGGTTGATGATCGCCACGTTTTAGAACCTGCTCTAAAACCTGGCAATGGCCGCTCAGTGGACAAGCAGCATCGCTGTGTGTGACACCGGGAGACGAGCGAGAAGCCAGCTCCCAGCGCCTTTCAGCAAGCGTTGGGAGCTGGCATCCATGGTAAACAGCGGGTAACTAAGAAGGCTGGTAACCAAGGTATACATCAGGTATCTAGGCAGCGCGCGCTGCCTAGTTACCCGCAGTTTACCATGGATACCAGCCTGCAGACATCGTGGAAACGATATTCAAATCATTTCCACGATGTCGCAGGTCCAATGATCGCTGGTGAGTCTGCCTGTGTGACAGCTCACCAGCGATCAGCTGTCAATGTCGCCAGCGATCAGATCGCTGACGACATTGACGTGTGTGACACCGGCTTAAGGCTCAAGTATATCTTAAAGTACCACTCTGTTTTTTGTTTATTCCACCATCTGATAGATCAGTAATGCATGTTCCCTATGTGTAGTAAAATTCTTACTGGTGGCCATATTATTCTATTTCAAACTCAGCTTCAATCCCTCTCCTTTTTTGCCCTTCACCATCCCCTACCCCCTAGTATCCCATATTCATCTGCACTCATTATAGTTTTGCCCCTGTCCTAACAAGACAATGAGTAAAAGCATGTGTGGCACCCCAGGGGTTAATGTGCCACAGTAACATCACCAGGGTTAACTCCCCACACAACACTGGACACTGCACTAGCGCCTCTTGGCTAGAAGGGGGAGCTAATGCAATCCCCTATATATTCTGGTGTCAAGAGGAAGTAGTTAGTTCAGTTTCTGGGAGAACTGAGAAAGGATTGTGGTGTAAAGGGGCTGCATTAGGCCTCTCCACAGTCTGCTACTCGATTCCAGGCCTAGCCAGGGTCTGAGGGAAAGAGTTCAGGAAACAGGAAAACACATCTGGGAGATTGAATTACCTTATAACTTGCCCCAGAAGAGCGCCTGGACTGGATACCGGATCCGAAACTGTGACTGAAACAAGCAGCACAGAAAACACCGGGATTGTGGAGGTTATAGATCTACACTGTACCTCAGCGAAGCAACACGGAGGGGTCAGAAACACATGGAAAGACTCAAGTTGCCTTGCAAGTGGGTACCTGTAAGGAGAGACAGGGCCAGCAGCCTAGCTGAAGAAGCAGCGGGGCCACACACACAGCGCAGCAGTGGGAAGCTGAGGACCCGGACAGGGTGGGAGCAACCCGGTCCTGATACAGACTCCGTGGACAGTACTCTGCTACCAACATCTGCAGTAAAGCCTTGGAAAAACTTCAAAAGCATGAGTCTGTGTGATCCTTGTGCTCAAACCCTGCGTTCCCTCACAAGCAGCTATCATCTCTACTACCACCCCTATCTTGCAATATCCATAGCACCATCTATAGACTATTACTATCACTGCCCCAGGGAACCAAGCTCTACCTGCGGAGAGCTATTACATCCCCAGCTGCCCAACATCTTCCCCGGAGGTTCTCCAGCAGCGGTGGTCCCCTCACTGACCACAACCCGTGGGTGGCGTCACGACAACAATCTCCCCTGTAAATATTTCCCCTTTTACTTGTGAGAACCCGGGACACGGTCCGGACCAAGACCCCCGTGATATCCCCAGCAGTACCCCGGTCCGGTACCGAGTACCCCGTTCCAGTGGGCTCCACCCATGGACATGTAGAGAGAACAAAATCTCAACTTCAGATTCTCAAAAGCCCAAAAGCCATGATGCATGAAGACTGGTTTTGGGCTGCAGAACGATGAGACTAATTCTTTAAAAGGAGTAAGGCACAATTGTACCTCTGCAAGTTCCTTGAAAAATGACAAGGAAAAATTCCCACAAGCAACCTAACTCTCTAACCCCAGCTCCAGCCCTGTGGGCAATTTTCCTTGCGGTTGTTTTTCTGGCCACCTCTTCCACCAGACATATTACTCCAGTCATGACTGGAGTACAGTCGCTGTACCCCACAATCAAATATGGTGTACATTTTGATGAATCCTATGAGTGTCCTTCATCAGGTCCCCTCCTGCCACCATCTTGACCCACTTTGCCAAAGCTGCCCAGGAATGGTGTAAAAAAGATTTTTGCACTTTAGTTGTGGAAACATTATAAGGTGTTTTACACCAGAAATCCCTTCATGATTTTGACCCAAAGTGTTTGAACCTGTGCAGGATAATCATTGTAACCCCTTCACTGCTGCATATACGCTGCCACATTATCATATAATAATCATCACTATCTACAGAACAATTTAACACTGTGTCCTTAAAGGGTTAACACCACAGTGCACTATAGGGGGCAGATTAGGAGTGCCCTACTGTGACCCACATGGCACCACTCATTAATGATAGTATAACAATATATCCTGGCACCAGCTTATGTAGAACGATCCCAGAGAACACAGAGAAAAGGGACAATGTACAGAAACATGTCACATAAAGAGCCACCGTGTGTGGTGGGCACAGTGAGGGCACCTGGCTCTGTACACACCTCAGTCATCACCCGGTCCGCTCCGGTGTTCTCCTCATCCTTGAAGATGATGTCGGGGTTGTAGTTCAACACCAGCTCCCGGAACCGATCCGAATCCCGGCGGATTTTGCCCTCCGTTTTTCCGCTCGCCCCCAGCGTCTTCTCTGGCACATTGGGCACAAACTGTTTATAGCGGAGGGGCACAAGCTTCCGTAGATACCGGCGCCGGCCCACCGGACCCCGGCCAGGACCACAGCACCTCACCGGGACCAGAAGGAGCCAGAAGCTGGCAACCAGCACCAATACCCGGGCGGATGGCATCACTACTGCATGGTGGGCATCCCAGGTATGGCACCGCTCTGCACAACAGGCAGGAGAGGGATCAGAAACTTTCCGACCAGTCAGTCATGGAGCAGGTGACCACCCTGTGAGCCTGGCAGCTAATGCCTGCACCCCCCTGTGAGCATGCCACCGCCAGGCGAATCCTCGGGGAGTATGGCACTGCCAGGCGAGTCCTGGGTGAGGATGAGGTGAGTCCTGGGTGAGGATGGCACAGCCAGGTGAGTCCTGGGTGAGGATGGCACTGCCAGTGAGTCCTGGGTGAGGATGAGGTGAGTCCTGGGTGAGGATGGCACTGCCAGGTGAGTCCTGGGTGAGGATGAGGTGAGTCCTGGGTGAGGATGGCACAGCCAGGTGAGTCCTGGGTGAGGATGGCACTGCAGGTGAGTCCTGGTGAGGATGAGGTGAGTCCTGGGTGAGGATGGCACTGCCAGGTGAGTCCTGGGTGAGGATGAGGTGAGTCCTGGGTGAGGATGGCACAGCCAGGTGAGTCCTGGGTGAGGATGGCACTGCCAGGTGAGTCCTGGGTGAGGATGAGGTGAGTCCTGGGTGAGGATGGCACTGCCAGGTGAGTCCTGGGTGAGGATGAGGTGAGTCCTGGGTGAGGATGGCACTGCCAGGTGAGTCCTGGGTGAGGATGAGGTGAGTCCTGGATGAGGATGGCACTGCCAGGTGAGTCCTGGGTGAGGATGGCGGCTAGTTACTTCCAGCACACGCCGCACCTTTATAGCAGGAGCGCAGCTCACGCTTCATTACTTGACTGGGTGAGACTGGCACAGTCCTAGGCAGCCAAAGGGCACACAGGTGTGTGTGAGGAGCCAGGTAAAGTCCAGAATGAGCAGAATGCCGGTGTCTGTCAGTGATGAGATCTCAGGTTATAAAATCCTCCAGTGAGATGAGTGGCCAGAAGCACCTGCCACCTCCAGCATGGGCACAACCCTGCTCCTGCCCTCTGAATGGCCTGTCCTCATCCCAGCATGCAGGCAGTGTCAGGGCGCTGGCACCCTCAGCTGGTCTCTGCCATCTCCCAGGACCGGCTATCTGCCTCCCCCCAGCCATCGTGTGCCTGATATAGGAGAAGGACAGGGCAATTTCCACAGCCCCCACCCATGGGCACGCCTCTGTGCCCAGCTCCCTCCTTGTCTCACATGTGTAAGGAAAGCAGGCACCAAGAATACTCTGCAGTCTTCAGATCGATCGAGAATTAAATCTTATGTATAAAACTAGACCATGTCCCAGGGGTGAACCTAGCCTCCCTGCTGCCTGAGGTGAACCTAGCCTCCCTGCTGCCTGAGGTGAAGCTAGCCTCCCTGCTGCCTGGGGTGAACCTAGCCTCCCTGCTGCCTGGGGTGAACCTAGCCTCCTGTTGCCTTGCCTGGGGTGAAGCTAGCCTCCCTGCTGCCTGGGGTGAAGCTAGCCTCCCTGCTGCCTGGGGTGAACTAGCCTCCCTGCTGCCTGGGGTGAACCTAGCCTCCCTGCTGCCTGGGGTGAACCTAGCCTCCCTGCTGCCTGGGGTGAACCTAGCCTCCGTGCTGCCTGGGGTGAGCTAGCCTCCCTGCTGCCTGGGGTGAAGCTAGCCTCCCTGCTGCCTGGGGTGAACCTAGCCTCCCTGCTGCCTGGGCGAACTGCAGAACGGCGCCCCCCACCATAGTAAATGTTTTAAACTCAGTAGAAATCAATCTGGTTTATATAGAACTATATCTATCATGTAAAAATGAGAATAGTGGCCATTTTAATTTGGAGAAATAGAAAAAAAGATGTCCAAACACAAGGATGTCAGCGCCATCACACACACATACAAGAACCACAAAGAAGAGTCCAGAACAAGGATCATTAATGGCAATGCCACCTTGGCACAAGCAAACATACACACAATGATGGCGGCAGAGTGGTCTTGTAGGCAGACCCAGTACTGCATCATAATAGCACAGGAGGCAGCACTGATTGCCAACATATTGTCTGACTAGTCAGATATGTCCACCATGCAGCACCGTCCACACACCACATACAACGACCTGCTGCCTGAGCATCAACAAGCCGCCACTGCACTAAGCTGGAGAAATGGTGCGTCATCCCCAATAGACCACAACTCCTTCTCCCGAAACACTTAGCCAATCACAAGCATAGCCAGTGCTTTTTTTGTGGCGGTACATACCGATACGCCGTACTGGAAAATCTGAAGACCAGCGGTACATACCGATACGGCCAGGGGCGGGCTGGCCCAGGTGGCAGGGGGGCAGGTGCCCCCTGGGCTGGTGGCATAGTCCACATTTCGGGCCGCCCCCTACAGAAACGGGCCGCGGGAGTCGGGAGTCGGCCGGCGCGGCGATAGCACATGACGCTGGAGGACCGGGATGAGGTAAGGGCTGTGGCTGGCTGACAGCACCCCCCCCCCCCCCCCCGGTCCTCAAGCCAGGCTGACAGCACCCCCCCCCCCCCCGCTCCTCAAGTCAGGCTGACAGCACCCCCCCCCGCTCCTCAAGTCAGGCTGACAGAACCCCCCCCCCCCCCCGCTCCTCAAGTCAGGCTGACAGAACCCCCCCCCCCCCCGGTCCTCAAGCCAGGCTGACAGCACCCCCCCCCCCCCCGCTCCTCAAGTCAGGCTGACAGCACCCCCCCCCGCTCCTCAAGTCAGGCTGACAGAACCCCCCCCCCCCCCCGCTCCTCAAGTCGGGGCCAGCAATGGAAATCTGCCACCCGGGTATAGAGGCTCCAGCCAGCCCCTGGATACGGCGTACCGGAAAATGCACCGCCGCTATCTCCACTGCTGCCACCAGGGCCGTCGGCAGTGTGCGGTGTCTCCCCGCCGGCTGCAGCAGTGGCGCAGCGTAGGGGGGCGGGAGGGCGGTCCGCCCCAGGCGGCACGTGTGTGGGGGCGGCAGCAGGGCTGTATTTACACAGCAGGGGAGTGCAAGCGTTTTTTTGTTTTTTTTCTTTACCTCCCTCCCCTAGACTCCATATGAAAACTGGAGTCTTTGTGGGGGAGGGTGTAGCTGCTGGCAGTGCATTGCTGCCCGGCCGCGGCGCCCACATGTACTGTGCCCCGCTCCCGGCTTCCCCAGCACTAAAAGCGATCACGCTGACAGGAAGCCGCTGGGAGCTCTGCTGCTTCCTGTTTCTTGATGGCTCCAAGTGCTGGTGCGGTGGAGGCGGTTGTGGTGCTGGCGGCTCCTCCACCCAGCCGGCCCCCCATGGACTCGGAGAAGTGAGGGAAACTGTGCAGGGGATAGGGGACAGGGGGGCAAAGGAGAAGAGGACAGGGGGCAAAGGAGAAGAGGACAGGGAGGCAGAGGAGAAGAGGACAGGGGGGCAGAAGGACAGGAACAGGGGACAGAGGAGAAGAGGACAGGGGGGCAGAAGGACAGGAACAGGGGGACAGAGGAGAAGAGGACAGGGGGGCAGAAGGACAGGAACAGGGGGATAGAGGAGAAGAGGATGTGGCGCCCCTGCGTCCAGAAGGCCACAAAGGGAACTGCAGCCAGGCAGGTAGGATGACTGTTGAACACTAACACCCTCACTGCCCACACACCCACGTAACAGTAGAGGGCAACACCCAACCCGGAGCCTGGGCACTCTAGGCAGGCGAGGGGTGGTGGGTTTAGAGACAGTGGGTGGGCAAATGTGGCACCCCAGGGGTTAACGTTCCACAGTAACCTCACATGGGTTCCCTCCCCACAACACACTGACTTACACTAGCACCTCTGGGCCAGGAGGGGGAGCACAACCTGCTTCCTTAAATGCTCCAGCTCATGAGGAAGTAGAGAGCGAAGTTCAGTACAGGCAGTACTGTGAAGAGGAGAGAGACTGTAGTGTCAAGGAGCTGCGAGAGGCTTCTCTACAGTCTGCTCACGCTTCCAGGCCTAGTTAGGGTCTGAGGGAAGGAGAACCGAAAGACTGAGGAACATACCTGGAAGCTTGAGTGCCATCATCACTTGCTCCAGAGAAGCGCACAGAACGGACACCGGATCCGGCACTGTGACTGACACACACAGCACAGTGAATCCAGGAGTAGTGGAGTCTCTAGACCACCACAGTACCAGAGCAAAGCAACACGGCAGGGTCAGTACAGCACAGAAGACTCAAGTTGCCTAGCCAAGTGGTACCAGCAGAACAGAGAGAGAGACAGTCCCAGCAGCTCAGCTAGACGCAGCAGCCAGGACACACACACACAAGCGCAGCACGAGGAAGCTGATGACCCGGACAGGGTGGGAGGAAAACCCGGCCCCATACAGACTCCGTGGACGATCTACAACAACAACGCAGTAAAGCTTTGGAAACTACAAAACGTGAGTGTGTGTTCCTTAACCCGTCTCCACTATTCACATCCATCATAGACTTTACCAACACTGCCCCGGGGAACTAGTTCTGCCCACGGAGAACTATCCCATTCTAGCTGCCATCCCATCATCCCCGGAGGTTCTGCGGCAGCGGTGGCTCCACTACTGGCCACACACTGTGGGTGGCGTCACAATAAACTATTCTCCCCTGTAAATACACCCTTATTATTGCCAGGGCCCGGGACACGGTCCGGACCAGGACCCCTTGACATTCCCTGAAGCAGACACAGTCCTTACCGAGTACCCTCGTCCCAGTGGGCTCGACACAAACACGTAGTCAGGTGACAAAGGGTATAAATAGTGAAGGGGGAGGAGAAAGGAGTCAGTAGGCCGGTGTAGGCTGAGCAGTAGAGACAGAATCACACGTCCTGGACGAGTGGGGTGTAAGGAGCGCAGAATCTGAAAGAGCCAGTGCGAGCCGCAGAGAGAAAGCACGTCCGAACCCAGCACCCCAGGAGTTGAGGGAAGAGAGGGACAGTGACCCTGGTCCCTAGCAACACCGCTGATACGGCAGCTGCAGGCGGAATAGCCCTCCTATGATACCTGAAGACACAGTAGAGAGAACCTGGTAGAGCCTCACACGGGAGGACTGCTGGAGGCTAGGCTGAAGTAGAGTGTCGGCTCTAAAGGGGACCGTAAGCTTCACCCGGCATCCCCAGACAACCGACGGGGGACCACAATTACACGTTAGGGTCCTACCCCAAAGGACAGGCAGCTCAGTGGCAACCCGGAGGGCTCACAAGAGTCCGAGCCACCGCCATACTGTCCGAGTCACGCACACCAAAGTGAACAGAGAGAGAGAGAGAGTCAAAAAGCCTGGGAAGGACACAGAGACAGAGTGAGGGGTCACAGTAGGAACGACCTGGCTGCAGGGAGTAAAGGGAACCCGCAGGGGAAAGTGTGCCCGTATAACTGAGAACTGAACTAAGAACTGTAACTGCACTGTGAACTGTACTTGAGAACTTTGAGAAGTAAACACGGTAAACCGTGAATCTGACTCCCTTGCATCTCTCTGCCTGAGCACAACTCCCTCCAAACAGGTTTGCAGCAGTCCCCACCTGGAGGGCCACAGCTTGCAAGCTCCATCGCTAAAGGAGGATTCCTGCAGCATCTGGACAGTAAGTGTACTACACTCAGCACCAGGCCTGTACACTACACAATAGACTCTAATCAACACTGCCCCGGGGAACACATTGCAAACTATTCCAGCCTTGCTGCCATTACATCATCCCTGGAGGTTCTGCGGCAGCGGTGGCCCCATTACTGGCCACACACTGTGGGTGGCGTCACGACTGACATTATCCCTGTAAATACACCCTTATTATTGCCAGGGCCGGGACACGGTCCGGACCAGGACCACCCGTGACTTCCCCAGTAGTAGACCCGGTCCGGTACCGAGTACCCCGTCCCAGTGGGCTCGACAAGGACAGGGGGGCAGAAGGAAGGAAAAGGGGGACAGAAAAGAGTACAGGGGGGCAGAAGGACAGGAACAGGGGGACAGAGGAGAAGAGGACAGGGGGGCAGAAGGACAGGAACAGGGGGACACAGAAGAGGACAGGGGGGCAGAAGGACAGGAACAGGGGGCCAGAGGAGAAGACGAGCAGCTGGAGGGACAGAGGAGAGGAGGATGGGTGTGCAGTAGGACAGAGGAGGACGGTGGTGCAGGAGGACAGAGGAGAGGAGGACGGGGGTGCACGAGGACAGGGGTGCAAGAGGACAGAGGAGAGGAGGACGGGGGTGCAGGAGGAGGGGGTGCAGGAGGACAGAGGAGAGGAGGACGGGTGTGCAGGAGGAGTGGGGCTGTGTGTGGTGAAAATGGCAGCTGTACCAGGTGTCTCTGCCTCCATGCGGCAGCTCCACCTTTCTGTGTTGGCAGGGTGTGGCATGCTGGGAATTTTAGTTCTCCTGCCTGTTCTGGCATTACTGTATGGTTCTGGACAGTGTGTTGGGTGCTGGGAGTTGTAGTTCTCCTGGGCAGGCTCAATGTCTCTCCCGCCTCCTGTCTGTGGTTATTGTGCCTCTTCTGGGATGTCCTCAGCTCCGTGCTGTGCACAGACAGTGTACCACCATGTCCCCAGCTCTGTGCTGTGCATAGACAGTGTACCGTATACTGTTTGTGCACAGCACGGAGCTGAGGACATGGTGGTACACTGTGCACAGCACAGGAGCTGAGGACATCGTGGTACACTGTCTGTGCACAGCACGGAGCTGGGGGCATGGTGGCACACTGTCTGTGCATAGCACGGAGCTGGGGACATGGTGGTACATGTCTGTGAACAGCACAGAGCTGGGGACATGGTGGTACACTGTCTGTGCACAGCAGGGAGTTGAGGACATGGTGGTACACTGTCTGTGCACAGCAGGGAGCTGAGGACATGGTGGTACACTGTCTCCGCCACCTTAAAATCGGTCTGTTTCTCATCCAGGAGAGTCAGACGAGTTACATCCGTTTTTTGGTCCATTTGGCAACTGCTGTGCGAGTGTCCGACATTTTTCTCAGATCACATCCGTGTTAAATCCGTGTTTTTTCTCAGCAGCTATTACTGTATAATCATTTACAGGAACATTTTACAGTGTTCTCAGCTACAGAATGAGAATGTATCAGTGAAAAAAACAGATGCCTTCTCGGATGGTCCGTGTGCGGTCCGTGATTTTGTCGGACCCGTAGACTTGCATTGGTGAGTCTTGTGTGTGAATCGCAGACTGTCGCATGTTGCAACTTTTTTCTCATCCTGAATTGGATGAGAAAAAAAGCGTCCAACACTCGCCAATCTGCACTCAGAGATTGATTGCAATGCAAGAAAATCACACATTGCACTCATCAGAGTTTCACGCCAGTGTGTTCGTACCCTAATACTAAAATCCATATAGTAATCCTACAGTGTAAGGCCCCTTTCACATCAGCGTTAATTTGAAATCGCGGCAGATGCGGTGAAAAAAACGCATCTGCCGCGATTACCGCATACCGGCTGCGGCAAGCCCCATACAATGTATAGGCGGGCTTGCGGCAGATGCGGCAAGTGCGGTTTTGGCACCTGCGGCAGGTGCGGCCGCGAAAAAAACGTGGCTGACCGCGGTTTTGTTCGCGGCCGCACCTGCGGCAAGTGCCAAAACCGCACTTGCCGCACCTGCCGCAAGCCCGCCTATACATTGTATGGGGCTTGCCGCAACCGCGCCGCAACCGTGCCGCAAGTGCAGCCGGTATGCGGTAATCGCGGCAGATGCGTTTTTTTCACCGCATCTGCCGCGATTTCAAATTAACGCTGATGTGAAAGGGGCCTAAGGCAGATATTTTTATTTAGACAGAATTATAATGACACTCTTATTTTTAAGGGCACTGTGTCAGGATCTGCTGCAGAAAAGTGGAGAAAATGGAAGTCTGCAAAGACGTGAAAAGTCATGGCGTCAGGACAAGATAAAGAAAAGAAAAAGACGACCCCGATCAGAGACAAGGTCATCTATAAGGTACCTGGGTGGAAATTATTATTTGTGATAATAACATTCTCATCAGTACTGAGGTTCATGCTTGGTCTGATGAGGACTGGTAACAACAACTCCCAGTAGTTCTTACCATTAGTAAGGACATACTGGAAGTTGTAGGTTCATGAGATACAAATATGTATATAGGTTTGCCCAGACATCACAATTGATGTACTATTGATGAATGTTTTTGTAGAGATGGTGGTTCTGATACATTTCTGAAATTTCTGTACTGATGAGGGTTGTGGTGCTGTGTTTCTGTACTGATGTGGGTTCTAGTTATGTATTTCTGTACCTCTTGTGGGTCTGGTGATGTATTCGGAATACATCACCAGACCCACAAGAGGTACAGAAATACATAACTAGAACCCACATCAGTACAGAAAACACAGCATCACATCACCAGACCCACAAGAGGTACAGAAATACATAACTAGAACCCACATCAGTACAGAAACACAGCACCACAACCCTCATCAGTACAGAAATTCCAGAAATGTATCAGAACCACCATCTCTACAAAAACATTCATCAATAGTACATCAATGGAAGGAGCAGGGGGATGGAGGATGGAAGGAGCAGGGGATGGAGAGATCAGAGGGATTGAGGATGGAGGCACAGAGGGATGGAGAGATCAGGTGGATGGAGGATGGAGAGACCTGGAGGATGGAGGGATCAGGTGGATGAGAGAGCAGAGAGATGGAGGATGGAGAGACCAGGGGATGAGGATAGAGACCAAGGGATGGAGGATGGAGAGACCAGGGGGATGGAGAATGGAGGATGGAGGGCACAGAGGGATGGAAAGATCAGGTGGATGGAGGATGGAGAGACCTGGAGGATGGAGGGATCAGGTGGATGAGAGAGCAGGGGGATGGGGGATGGAGAGACCAGGGGGATGAGGATAGAGACCAAGGGATGGAGGATGGAGAGACCAGGGGGATGGAGAATGGAGGGAGCATGGGGATGGAGGATGGAAGGAGCAGGGGATGGAGGATGGAGGGAACAGGGGGACAAAGGATTAAAGGAGCAGGGGAATGGTGGATGGAAGAAGCAGTGGGATGGAGGATGAAAGGAGCAGGGGGATGGAGGATGGAGAGACCAGGGGGATGGGGGATGGAGAATGGAGGATGCAGGAGGATGCAGGGAACAGGGGGATGGATGGAGAGATCAGAAGTGAATAACAAGACATAGGGCTGCAACCCTCCCCCACTCCCCAAACTCGGCTGGCGCCTGACAGCACCCCCCCCCCGCTCTCCCCTCGGGGTATGCATACCAGGAAATGTTTTTTTTTACAAAAAAAGCACTAAGCATAGCACATGGGGCTGTCCAGAGCTAATAGCAGGGGACTTCCTATTGGGTTGGGTAAGGGATGTGCGAGCAGCAACTGTATGTACAGAGGGTCAGCACTGGACATGGTGTGTAAGTTATAGGCAATCAGTCCTGCAGCATATGTGAAAGGGACAATGCATCCTGCACCAGGGGCGCACATAGAAATCATGGGACCCCATAGCAGAAATTCTAATTGGGCCCCTCCCCCCACAAAAAATATTTTGCTCAGGCTCTTTCAACTTTGCAGCTGTTACAAAGTAATTTTCCTCCTATTGAAAACCCTTGATTCTTCTTTCATTGCCCACATAATGTACGATGCCAACAAAAGTGCCCCTCAAACACTGCATGATCCCCCACAGTGATTCCTGCACCTGCACAGTATGATAACCTGACTGTACCCCCTCAACTATCCTGACACAGTATGATCCCCAACTGTGAGCCCCACACAGTCTTCCATACAGTATAAAGGACCATGTACAGTACAGTATAATGGCCCCCAACACAGCCCTCCATGAAGTATAAAGGCTTCTTTGTAGCTTTTCAAGTATTATCATGCCCTCCACAGAGCCCTCCAAATGTTATAATTAATTCCACATGGTATAATTGGCTCCATTAGTCCTTCATATATTATAATGCACCCCCATATTCCTCCATATATTATAATGCACCCTCATAGTCCGTGATATAGACACAGCGCACACACACAACCCACACACAGAGACACACAACCCACATACAGATACAACCCTCACACAACAAACATACATCACTGACACACGCACAGATACAAGACACAGACACAACCTAAACAGATACACAACCCACACAGACACAACCTAAACAGATACACAACCCAAACAGACACACAACCTACACACACACAGACACATGGAGACACACACTCTCCTTTGCTGCAGGGGTGGAGCTTTACCTGCTCACAGCAGCTGAGCCCCTCCCCCACTTTCTGTGTCGGGACTGTCCAGCAGGAGTGCTGTCACCAAAGCTGCATTCCCATCACCTCAGCGGCCGGACGCAGCGCTGGTACCCCTATTACCAGGAATCACAGGTGGCATCATGATACTATTTCCCCCATCATCATCACCCCCACCACCGCCATTGAGGGTCCGGGGCACGGAATTGGCAACCGACCAGTCGTGATCCCCACCGAAGTAACCACCTGTCCCGGTATCCGGGTACTCCCTACCCTGTCGACCGACTCATATATATTCCCCATCCTGGCTGGGCCCCTGCCTCATGTACATGGGCTGCTTCCTGTGTATATATATGTCCCCCACCCTGGCTGGGCTCCTGTCTCATATATATGGGCCCCGTCCTATATATATATGGGGCAGGGAGCCAGCCAGGATGGGGGACATATATATATACAGGAAGGGTCCATATATATGAGGCAGGAACCCCGCCAGGATGGGATATGTATATATGTATATATATATATATATATATATATATATATATATATATATATATATATATAGTAATCCGAAAAAAATGGAATGCAGCACTACATGTCAGAGGTTGTAGAAGCCTTTAAGGGGCCTTCAGGGTAACTGCCGTGCTGCTCACGTTTTGTACAAGCATTAACCCCTTTTTATGAGATTTGTGCCCAGCGATTAACAAAGTGCACTGTTAACCTAAAGGCCCATTAAAGGGATCCTGTCACCCCCAAAACACCTATAAACCTATTAAAACCTGTCCCTACAGCATATTAACACTTTCCCTACACTCCTTTTACCTCCTAAATGCCCTTAGTCAAAGTGAAGAAAAACGTTATAATAGTACCTGCTTAGTGATGATAATGAGTGACTATGCTATTCATAGTCACTCATCAAGGCAGCCCCTCTTCTTCAGATCACGCCTGAATAGGCGTGATCTTCCTCATGGATTCAAATGTGCGCTCCCTGCGCGCCTCCCCGCGCTCCCATTACGTCCGTGCTTCAGGCTGGGGGCAGTATGACGCGATTCGCGTCATTTCCTGTCGCCGGGTGACGTCTCTACAACGGCGCAGCTTTCAGCTTCAAGTGCCGCACTGCGCATGCCTGCGGGAGCGCACTGCGCATGTGTGCGGGAGCCTACACAAAGCGGCCGTGTAGGCTCCCGCACGCATGCGCAGTGCGCTCCCGCAGGCATGCACAGTGCGGCACTTGAAGCTGAAAGCTGCGCCGTTGTAGAGACGTCACCCGGCGACAGGAAATGACGCGAATCGCGTCATACTGCCCCCAGCCTGAAGCACGGACGTAATGGGAGCGCGGGGAGGCGCGCAGGGAGCGCACATTTGAATCCATGAGGAAGATCACGCCTATTCAGGTGTGATCTGAAGAAGAGGGGCTGCCTTGATGAGTGACTATGAATAGCATAGTCACTCATTATCATCACTAAGCAGGTACTATTATAACGTTTTTCTTCACTTTGACTAAGGGCATTTAGGAGGTAAAAGGAGTGTAGGGAAAGTGTTAATATGCTGTAGGGACAGGTTTTAATAGGTTTATAGGTGTTTTGGGGGTGACAGGATCCCTTTAAAGGCTTCTACAACCTCTGACAAGGAGTGCTGCAGTCCATTTTTGTCGCTTTTTTTGTTGTTTGATATAGTATAGAAATCTTGGGAAAAGTGGGAATGTGCCCTGGTAGTGAACGGTTATAGGTAACTGTGTTATTTTCTGCAGAGATGAGTCCTGGCTAGAAGATGTGATATCGGTCTGCGATAGATAAAGTAGAAAAGTGATGATGAAGGACTTCACCTAGAGACATCACTGGTGAGTATGTGTTTTAGGGCCACGTCACACACACAGATATCTGTGCAGATATTGTTCACAGATCTCTGCTTGCAGTGAAATCATGGACACATTGTTCCATTTGTATACGGCCACAAAATGGAGCAATGTGTCCATGATTTCACTGCAACCAGAGATCTGTGAACAATATCTGCACAGATATCTGTGTGTGTGACGTGGCCCTTACCTATACACGCACAATGACACTATATCCAGAGCTCCTGTGTATAATGCCACTGGTAATCTCTGCATTACCTGTACAATGACACTATACTGTATAAAGAGCTCCTGTTTATAATGTCAAAGGTGATCACTGTTTTACCTGTACACTGACACTATATACAGAGCTCTTGTGTATAATGTCACTTTAGCTTATGGCCATATTAGACCATTTTCATCTCAGGTGGCTGCAGGTTTTTTCTTTGTTAAAAAGAAGGATGGTGGACTACATCAATGTCTGGATTTCTGTGAGTTTAACCAGATTACGGTATGTGACCCATATCCTATGCCACTCATTCTGGACCTTTTTAATCAGATTACTGGTGCTAAGTGGTTCTCCAAACTCAGTCTCAGAGAGGCCTATAATTTGATTTGGTTCTGACAGGGGGATGAGTAGAAGACAGCATTCAACACATCGAAGGGTCACTTTGAAAATCAGTTGATGCCACTTGGTCTTACCAACACACCTGCGGTTTTTCAGCACTTAATCAATGATGTGTTTGCTCATTTGTTGGGGATATTTGTTAACAATAGTTGGATGACATTCTCATTTGTTTCCAGGATTTTTAGTCAATTTTAAATCAGCTTAAACAGGTTTTGCAAGTTCTCAGATAGAACAAGCTGTACGCAAAACTTGAAAAGTGTATATTCGCTGATCAGGAACTTCCGTTTTTGGGTAATATCATTTCCGCTTTGGGTTTTAGGATGGATTCATCTAAGTCACAGGCTATATTAAAATGGGACCATCCTGAGAACCTTAAAGGAGTTATCCGGGCTTTTGCTATAATTCATATGTGTATCTAGGCTACAAAATGTTGACAATTTGCAATATACTTGCTGTCAACATTTTGCAGGGTTTTCCTAGATAACACATATTTGCGCCTGGCAGGGAACATCTAGGGGGTGTGATTGTGCATGTAAATGGAAACTAGTTGTTTCCTCCCAGTCTCCTACAATCACCTCCACCCCCAGCCCCTAATGTCACCACCCACCCCCATTGTCCCCTCTGCACTCACACACTGTACCGAATCGGCAGCTGTGAAGGAGATTCGGTACAGTGTAGCTGTGCAGGAGGGTCCGCTGCACACGTGTGCTCTCACCCTGTCTGTGGGCTCTGTGCCTGGAGCCGGTTCCGCACTCCGCAGTTCTGGTGTCTGTGGGCTGGAGCCCGATGTCTGTGCCTGGAGCCCGGGTCTGTGGGCTGCAGCCCAGTGTCTGTGTGATGCAGCCCCGATGCTAGTTCTTCTCTCCAGTCCTCCCGGTACAATAGAGCCAGCGGCGGTATAGTGAGGACCGTTCCACCGGCTCTGTACCTGCGCGCTCTATGGTACAAGAGCAAGCACAGAGCTGGTGGAGCGGTCATCACTATACCGCTGCCGGTTCTATTGTATCGGGAGGACTGGACAGAAGAACTAGCATCGGGCTGCAGCACATAGACACCGGGCTGCAGCTCACAGACTCGGGCTCCAGGCACAGACACCAGGCTGCAGCCCACAGACCCAGGCTCCAAGCACAGACACCGGGCTGCAGCCCACAGACCCAAGCTCCAGGCACAGACACCGGGCTGCAGCCCACAGACCCGGGCTCCAGGGCACAGACACCAGAACTGCGAAGTGCGGAGCCGGCTCTAGGCACAGAGCCCACAGACAGGGTGAGAGCACACATGTGCAGCGGTCCCTCCTGCACTGTTACACTGTACCGAATCTCCTTCACAGCTGCCGATTCGGTACAGTGTGTGAGTGGAGTGGGTATAATGTGGGTGGGTGGTGACATTAGGAGCAGGGGGTGGCCGGGCAGAGTGAGAGTGGGGGAGGGGGTAGACTTGTAATGTCCTGGGGTGGCTGGCCATACTGGGAATAGGGAAGGGGGCATGATTGTTGGAGACTAGGAGGAAACTACCAGTTTCCATTTGGGGTTTGCAAATTCCTGCAGGAAGTTTATAAAAAAATATTCTGCCATAACACCTTTTAGTGCCTGATATAACACCTTTATTTTAGTTCGTGCAAATAATGGTTAATTGGAAAGGTGGGTTAGTTTTACTTTTACAACAGGTACAGGGAAAATTAAGACCTATATTTTGTCTCTTTTGGGAGCAAATATTGAAACTTACAACCTCACATCCACATTTTCTGATTCTTTTGTGTATCTTGATTAATTGTCTTGTTTGTTTATAGCAAACACACACTAGGTTTCACTGGTACTTGTTGATTCTCTTCAATATTGGATTGCCTCTTCTAAAGGTAAAGAATCTGGAAATTGTGAACAATAAAAAGTGAACATTTAATGTACAAGAGGGTCATAACAGATCTTTGAGGTTTTATGACTTTTTACAGTTGAATGTTTGTAGGTGGCACCTCTATTATTGGGAGCATTGTCATTTGCTGCAGTTCTCAAGCAGAAGTACATCAAAGCACTGCTAATGAATGCAAAATAACAGCATTATAATAATTCTTCACATCTATTTTAGCATTTTTTGTTTGTTACACAACATACATATGTAAAGTAATTTTATTTATTAGGCTTTGCTGCTATAGCACCATCATATGCTGCTGTTTTTTACAGACAGATGTCTTTGGAGTGGGGAAGGAAACCAGATGAAACCCACACAAACACTGGGAGAACATACAAACTCCTTGCAGATGTTGCCCTTGGTGGGAATTGAACCCAGAACCTTAAGGGTATGTGCACATCAGTCGTTTCTGCTTCTTTGCAGAACGACCGGGAACCGGTGGAGACTGGCAGAAACTGAGTTTTCGCCAGTGTCCCTGGTTTTGTTAGCGATTTGCTAACGTTTTGCGATCGCTTTACTAGCGGTCGGACAGCGTGTTCCTGGCGTTTTCCCCGGCGTGTTCCTTAGCGATTTCCAGACTGGTCTTTGGTGCACTTGTTCAGCTGGACCCGCTGGAAAAACGCTGAAAAGAAGTCGCTTGCTCTATCTTTGAGAACCGGTCGGAAACCGGTGAATAAACTAAAAACGTCAAGACGAAAAACGTAATGTACACAGCGTTTTCAAAACTCCATTGACTAGCATGTTAATCCTACCGGTGGGTAGGATTAACATAAATTAACATAAAACTCAGCGGGAACCGCCGACGGAAAACGTGCAAAACCAGCCCACAAACCGACTGATGTGCACATACCCTAATACAGCAAAGAAACAGTGCTAACCACTGAGCCACCCAGCTATTCTTTCCTACTAATCCACATGGCACACTGGGGGAAAGCAATGCTATCATCCAGTATAACATGGCAATGTAACTTGCAATCAATTGCCACAGAATCATTCCACAACAGGTTTATTGTCTGAGAAGCTGAATATATTTTCAGTTGTAACTTTTTGTTTACAATCACATTTTTAATGGTCATCAATATTTCGATAAACTTTGCAGAAATCAATAGTAAAAGTGCAATAGTTCTAGTACAAATATAAGAAACTTTGCCATATATATTTTTGGCACATGAGCCACTTCTCTTTCTCACCTTCTAAACTCATTATTCATTCTGAATCCTATCAAAATCTGCCTTGCTCAAGACAAGACAGACCATTTGCACACTGAGTGAAGACAGACTGCTTGCGCACTGAGGGACCAGATTGTAGCTGTCTATGAAAGTCTATGGAGAAGGAAGGGGGAGAAGATTGGAGCACAGAGATGAGATAAAGAGGGACAGACACATAAAGGTGTTTTCCAGTGAATATTTCTCACCACAGTGTTGTAAATTGCTCAATACTGCTTTATGATATTCTTCATGCTGCTGCTTCTGAAGATATACTGTATAGAGTCAAAAGACTCCTTAAGGTACCGTCACACGCCTCAACATTGCATGCAATTTCACCGGCAATTTGCTAGTTGCAGTGAAATCATGGACACATTGTTCCATTTGTACACAGCAACAAGATAGAACAATGTGTCCATGATTTCACTGCAACCAGCAAATTGCCAGTGAAATTGCCTAGCAATATTGCCGCGTGTGACAGTACCTTTACAGCCTTCATTTTGGATATATTCTTTATTATTCTATTTTTTTATGTATTGCTTCTATAGCGCCATCATGTTCTGCAGTGCTTTCATATCTCTCGGTGCTTTACAGACATCATTATCACAGTCCTTCACAACCTAAATTCCCTATCAGTACGTCTTTAGAGTGTCAGGGGAAAACCAGAGTACCCAGAGGAAGCCCATGAAGACACGGAGAACATACAAACTCCCTGCAGATGCTACTAACCACTGAGCCACCGTGCTGCCCCAAGTATTAGCAGCTAGTCTCCACCCACTAGCTCAGAGTCACCTGAAAATTAGAGATAGAGCCTGCAACACTGTTAAAAAATATTAAAGATACAAGTCATATAACGTCAAAAGTTATAATGTACATGAAAACTTATTAACTTATTAAAGAATATTTGAAATGACAGATACACTTTAAATGGAATCTGTCAACTCAAATTGACAGTTTATTGTAAGCACATAACTTTGTAGGGTGTATAGCCCCTATGAAAATAGCTATTTGTTTTTCCTATTGTCATTTTTACACAGTTAATAAATGAAGTTTAATCAAGTATACTAACTATGTTCATAGACTGTGAGCCCTAGCAGACAGGGTCCCCTCCCCTCCTGTTCCTGTTTGTCTGGACTACCCATATATATTAAAACTTGTCTTCGTCTACCCTTGCATCATCTAAAGCGCCATGGAATCTAATGGCGCTATATAAATAAATAATAATAATAACTATGGTGCTCGGTGCACCCTTGGGGCGATGAAGAAGCTCAGTGCAATCTACAGGTTTTGCATGCCCCTATTTCACTTATGGATTGGTTGAAATGCATCCATACGATCACTTTATTAAAATGGGAGATACATGATCCTAATCTTACAATTGGTGAGAGTTCCAGCAGTCCATCCACCACCAATCGTTCATATGTAAACTTTCTGGAGGATAAATAATAAATGTTATCAGTGGCGTAACTTCAGGCCCAGGGGCCCTGATGCGAAAGCTCCAACGGGGCCCCCAATTATTGCAAATCTTTAATAGTATTAGTCTTTTTTATAGGCCAAAAGGACTTCTGGGTTTCCTCTAGGCTGTAGGGCCTGTGTGCGATTGCAACCCCTGCACCTATTGTAGTTACGCCCCTGAATGTTATTCATTGGTTGTGCCCTTTAGCATAAAAAACTGCAAAAAATGGAAAATCTAAAAAAAAGGGTACATAAGGTGAATAAAAAACATTGGAAGGCAAAATAATCACGTCCCCCTAAAGGTATCGTCACAAGATTTGGGAATTTCACGGCGATAAATCACCCCTCGGCCGTCACCTGATTCCTGAACAGTGCTCAGTAATCAGCCGCAGTCGTTAAGGCGATGTTTCCGTGTTGTGACATGTGACAGGGCGATAGTGATGGAAAGAGCGTTGCCTATGATTTCCCGTAGGCATGCCTCCGCGTGCTGTAGTCCGCGCCCTGTCTGAGATGATTGGTGTGGGCTACCGTGTTCCCATTGGCTGTCAGTTGACACCGCGCCATATTTGAAGAGCTGTCTGTTCAGCACCACACACATCTTCAGCTACACAACCGTCCGCAAACTCAGTGCAAACTTCGATAGACAATGGCGTCATGTATTAGCCAGCCTCCCAGAGCAGGCTGACCAATCGTAACGCTGTTGCGTTGTCCAATGAACGCGTATGGGGCGCGGTATACACCACTGTGGCACGCCTATCTCCTCGCCGTGCTGAACATGTACGCCCACATTGCCTTTGAGAATGTGGCATGTGAAGTGGCGCTGGAATTAGGCAAGATTGGTTCCGCTGTAGGTGAGGCCATTTCCGGAGCAACACATCGCCTTTGCTTCAGGGCAAAATTGCGGCGATCTGAGGCGACCACGAAAAATGTGAGCGCACACGTTAGATCGCCTCATATCGCCAGCCGAGATTGCGGATTGTGACGGTACCTTAACAACTCAGCATTTCACAAATGTAAATTTAAAAATACAAAACTATTCAAGAGAAAGCTAAGCTATTATTACATTACATGCCACATATGGAGAGCAGACATTTTAGTCTACTTTGAGGGCTGCTATAAGCAAATAGAGAAAGAGCTCAAAACAAGAGTCAAGAAGACAAAGGTGATTTGGGTGGTTTAAAGGAGGACAGGTAATAGACTATGGAGGTCAGAGCTCAAAAGAATCTCAAGTTGGTAAACATATGTCCACTGAATAAAGAGACATGAGCTAGGCGAAGAGATAAGGGACAGAATAAGGGGGTGTCATAAAGTGAATTTTTCCTATCCAGTTCCACTCTACAGTAAAGTCCTCGTCACACATAATGAGATTGTTAGAGAGATCGTTGTAACGTCACAGGTTTTGTGATTTAACAACGATCTCGCCAACAATCTCGCTAAGTGTGACACTTTGCAGCGATCAGGCCCCTGCTGTGAGATCACTGGTCGTTACAAAGTGCTGGGTCATTTTTTGGTCGTTGGTCTCCCACTGCGTGTGACAGCGAGAGACCAACGATCAGCGACCTCACAGGCTGGTAACCATGGTCAACACCAGGTATCTAGGCAGCGAGCGCTGGCTAGATACTCAGTGTTTATCATGGTTACCAGCACTAAGCAGGAAGGACGCTGGTAACTCTGATAAACAGTGGGAATCTAGGCAGCGTGTGCAGCCTAGTTACCAGCTGTTTATCACTGTTACCAGCGTCTTCCCTGCTTAGCACAGCCTGTAAGCAGGGAGGACGCTGGTAACTATGATAAACACCTTTTATCTAGGCAGTGCGCGCTGTCTAGATACCCACTGTTTATCATAGTTACCAGTGTCCTCTCGCTTCTAGCGATGTGAAGGTGGCTCCCTGGTTGCTGGGGAGATCTGCCTGTTTGACAGCTCCCCAACGACCATGTAACGACGCACCAACGATCCCTACAGGATTGTTATCGTTGTTGGGATCGCTGGTGCGTCGTTGTGTGTGACGGGAGCTTTACACAAGATTGTCACATAGGTTTTCCAAAGCGCTCTGAGGTCACTGCCAGAGCACTGAATTCCCGGGGTTGGCTTGTTTTCAGTGGCATTAACAACAGGAATAGCATAAAAAGTCTGTTATGTAACATTCCCTGATATACATTGACATACAGTCTGCGAGCTTCACATGCCTATTTCATTTACAGAGAACAATTGGAAAGCTGTTTGCATTCCTTCACTATATCAGTAGAAAACCACACCACATTACATTTCAACACCGCAGCTCAACAGAGTACTTTCCTTACTCTGCTTCTTGTCTGTGTGGAAGCTGGAAAGCATTGATAGGAATTTTACGTTACTGAAAGGACAGAGCTATATATGTACCAATACGGCAGAGCTTCACACTCATACTATAAAAATAGTATTTACAGATTTTTGCTAGAACTCACAAAGAGTACCGTATCTTGGTGATAATAATCGCTAACTAATTCAAATACATTATTATAATGACAAGGGATGTACAGTAAGTACAGAAAGTATTCAGACCCCTTTAAATTTTTCACTCTTTGCTTCATTGCAGACATTAGGTAAATTCAAAAAAGTTCATTTTTTTCTCATTAATGTACACTCTGCACCCCATCTTGACTGAAAAAAACTGAAATGTAAATATTTGTGCAAATTTATTAAAAAAGAAAAACTGAAATATCACATGGTCATAAGTATTCAGCCCCTTTGCTCAGTATTGAGTAGAAGCACCTTTTGAGCTAGTATAGCTATGAGTCTTCTTGGGAATGTGCAACAAGTTTTTCACACCTGGAATTGGGGATCCTCTCCAGTTCCTCCAGGTTGGATGATGAACGTTGGTGGACAGCCATTTTCAGGTCTCTCCCGAAATGCTCAATTGGGTTTAGGTCAGGGCTCTGCATGGGCCAGTCAAGAATGGTCACAGAGTTGTTCTGAAGCCTCTCCTTTGTTATTTTAGCTGTGTGCTTAGGGTCATTGTCTTGTTGGAAGGTGAACCTTCGGCCAAGTCTGAGGTCCAGAGTACTCTGGAAGAGGATTTCATCCAGGATATCTCTGTACTTGGCCGCATTCATGTTTCCTTCAATTGCAAACAGTCGTCCTGTCCCTGCAGCTGAAAAACACCCCAATAGCATGATACTGCCACCACCATGTTTCACTGTTGGGATTGTATTGGGCAGGTGATGAGCAGTGCCTGGTTTTCTCCACACATATTGCTTAGAAATATCACCAAAAAGTTCTATCTTCATCTCATCAGACCAGAGAATTTTATTTCTCATAGTCTGGGAGTCCTTCATGTGTTTTTTGTAAACCCTATGCGGGCTTTCATGTGTCGTGCACTGAGGAGAGGCTTCCATTGGGCCACTCTGCCATAAAGGCCTGACTGGTGGAGGTCTGTAGCGATAGTTGACTTTGTGGGACTTTCTCCCATCTCCCTACTGCATCTCTGGAGCTCAGCCACAGTGATCTTTGGATTCTTCTTTACCTCTCTCACCAAGGCTCTTCTTCCACTATTGTTCAGTTTGGCTGGATGGCCATGTCTAGGAAGACTTCTGTCAGTCCCAAACTTCGTCCATTTAAGGATTATAGAGGCCGCTATGCTCTCAGGCTCGCTTCACACCACAATTTTTACTTGTCAGGTTCTGTCCGGTGTTTTGCAGGATGCACTGGACAGAACCTGATCAGATTTGGCCCCCATGTGTCCCTATGGTGTTGGATGGCAGTTATTTGCCATCTGGTTTTGTGTTTGTCTAGGAGGATCCGGTTGTTTTCATTTTTTGCCCCGGACACAAAATCGGAGCTTGCAGCATTTTTTGTGTCCAGGGCAAAAAACGAACAAAACCAGATTCTCCCGGATTCGGGGTGATCCGGCGCCCATAACATGGGAGTCTATGGTGCCGGATCGCGCCGGATCCGACACAAAACTATCTGGTTCCCGGACGCCTGGTGCTGAAAGAGCGGCGGCTCTGAAATTCAAGCCGCGCTTGTTCAGCACTTGGACAGCACAGCTGAAATAGCCACTGCTGTAGTTCAGCACTTGGAGAGCTCCACAGCTGAAATTTCAGCACCGTGGCTAGGTCCCCTGCACCCGCAGTGCTGGAACTTCACAACTGGACAGCGGCACAGGTGCGCAGGAACAAATCCGGCACAAAACAGGATCGGAGGGCATATTTGCCCTCCGGTTCTGTTCGTCCGGGGCTGTCAGGTTGTGTCCAGTGCCTCCTGCAAAACACCGGACACAATCTGACAGGTAAAAATTGTGGTGTGAAGCCGGCATTAGGAACTTTAAGTACTGCAGAAATTATTTTGTAACCTTGGCCAGATCTGTGCCTTGCCATAATTCTGTCTCTGAGGTCCTTGGGCAGCTCATTTGACCTCATGATTCTCTTTTGGTCTGACATGCACTTTGAGATGTGAGGTCTGATATAGACAGGTGTGTGCCTTTCCGAATCAAGTCCTATTAGTTTAATCAAACACAGCTGGACTCCAATGAAAGAGTAGATCCGTCTCAAGGAGAATCACAAGAAAATGGACAGCATGTGACTTAAGAATGAGTGTCTGAGTGTGTAGCCCACTGGGACGGGGTACTCGGTTTCGGACCGAGGTATAACGGGGGGTATAAAAGCAGTCCTTGGTCCGGACCGTGTCCCGAGCCCACAAGTAATGGGGGAGTATTTACAGGGGAGTTTGTCGTGACGCCACCCACGGGTTGTAGTCAGGGTGTCAACCGCTGCTGCAGAATCTCTGGGATGATGTTTAGCAGCTGGTGATGTAACAGCTCTCCGCAGGTAGAGCCTGGTTCCCCGGGGCAGTGATGATAATAGTCTATGATTGATGCTATGGATGTTGCAGGATAGGGGTGATAGTAGAGGTGATGGCAGTTTATGGGGAAAGTAGGGCTTGAGCACAAGGATCACACACACTCACAGTTTTTGTAGTTTTCAAAGTCTGTACTGCAGATGTTGTTAGCAGAGTACTGTCCACAGAGTCTGTACTGGGGCAGGGTTGTTCCCTCCCTGACCGGGTCCTTGGTTTCCCACTCCTGCGCTATGTGTGTGGCCCTGCTGCCGCTTTAGCTAGGCTGCTGGCCCTGTCTCTCCTCACAGGTATCCACTTGCTAGGCAACTTGAGTCTTATCCGTGTGTTTCTGACCCCGCAGTGTTGCTTCGCTGTGGTACAGTGTAAATCTATCACCTCCACTAGTCCGGTGTTTACTGTGCCGCTTGTTTCATCCACAGTATCGGATCCGATATCCGGTCTTTGCGCTTCTCCAGGGCGAGTTATGAGGTAACTAAATCTCCCAGATGTGTTCTCCTGTTCTCTAAACTCCTCTCCTCAGACCCTGGCTAGGCCTGGAATTGAGTAGCAGACTGTGGAGAAGCCTAAGGCAGCTCCTTTACACCACAGTCTCTCTTCCTCAGTTCTCCCAAGAACTGAACTCTTCACAGTACTGCTACGTACTGAACTACTTACTTCCTCTCTACACCAGAATATACAGGGGAGCTGCTTTAGCTCCCCCTTCTGGCCTAGAGGCGTTATTGCAGTGTTAGGTGTTGTGTGGGGAGTGAACCCTTGTTGATGTTACTGTGGCACATTAACCCCTGGGGTGCCACATGAGCAAAGGGTCTGAATAACAAAGGGTCTGACCATGTGATATTTCAGTTTTTCTTTTTTTAATAAATTTGCAAACAATTCTACATATCAGTTTTTTTCCAGTTAAAATAGCGTGCAAAGTGTACATTGATGAGAAAAAAATGAACTTGGTCACATTGGGGTGGTACCAGAGCATTATCCCTTGACCACCTACACGTTTTTATTTTTATCATTGTCTTTTGTCTCAATTTCCTTATTTCTTTGGACCAGCTTTTAGTAATGTATTTTATTAGTTTGTAACCTCATTTATTTCTTCCACCCGCAGTGAGTGCCTCCTGGTTATTAGTATTGTCTTTGGAAGGAATAATTCATGTGCCGTCCTTTGTATTGACCACACATGTATTTATACATATAAATAAGATCTCCTCTGAAACATCTTTTTTTTAGCTAAACAAGCCCAACGTATTTAACCCCTCATCATTTGAGAAGTATTCCATTCCTTGTAATAATCTAGTTGCCCACCTTTGAACTGACTGTATCTTCTGAATACCTGTGGAGTCCAAAGCTGGATCCCATATTCTAGGTGTGGACTTACAAGTAATTTTTTAGGGAGGTAACAATATGTTGGGATCCAAGGATTTTATCTCTCTAAAATCTTGCTTGCTGTTAAAAGTGCTTCTTTACATGCAGTACTGCTGCTCAGCTTAGGGTACCGTAACACTTGGCGATGCACCAGCGATCCCGACAACGATAAGACCTGGTAGGGATCGCTGGTGCGTCGCTATGTGGTCGCTGGTAAGATGTCAAACAGTCAGATCTCTCCAGCGACGCAGCAATGATCCAAAATGATACGGAGGTCGTTGGGACCCTGTTTCTTAGACCTGTAGTACTGAGGTCGTTTGTTGTTGTCCCTGTCAAACACACCGATGCATGCTGCCCAGAGGGACCCCAATGATCAAAAAATCGTGGCGACTATGACACGATCAGCGATCTCACAACCGGGGCCTGGTCGCTGGAAGTGTCAAACATAGCGAGATCGCTGACGAGGTCGCTGTTGCGTCACCAAACTTGTGACCCAGCAGCGATCTCGCTTAGTGTGATAGGGGCTTTAGTTGCAACCAGAATACCCAAATACTTTTCCTCTTCTGTAGTCCCAAATTTACTTCAATTTAATGTATATGCTGCAATAAGATTACTCTATCCTAGGTGCATTACAGAACATTTATCAACATTAAATATCATTGCCAAGTGATTGCCAATTCAGACATTTTATCCAGATCATTTTGTAATATTGTACTGTCATTGTCAGTTTTTAATATCCTGAGGTCTCTAGTGCTGCTGTGCCTCCTAGGCTTCATTGTGGTTGACAGACCTGAAATCTCCCGCTCTCCGGGGTTGGGCCTAGAGTGCCTCACAACCTCAGACTCTGGTGTCTGCTCCTGGCGCTCTGCACTGGAGTGAGCCTGGCTACTGGCTCCACTCCGCAGGCCTACTTCTCCACTTTCTCAGAGCCTCTCCTATGGGTCCCTCTCGCTGGCTAGTCTCTGTCCCAGGACAAGCCTTACGCTGCTCCAGTCCACGGGACCTCTTCGCAATCCTCCTAGGAACTGAACTGCCTAACCCCATCCCCAGACCAGAATTTATAGCAGAATTTATATTTATCCCCTTGGACTCGGGTTTCAGAGCTCCCCCTTCTGGCCTGGAGTTGGGGACGTGTTGTGTGTGGTGGCTTACCTGGTGTGGAGACCCTTTCCTTGCTTTCAGGTATGGCATGGTCCCCCGGGGAGGAGATGCCATCGTGGCAACCGGATTTTGGGGTGCCACACTAGCACAGATTCCTGCGGTATCCCACTGTTGACTATAACCCTTTTAGAGAAAGTACCATTTACGACAACTCTTTGTTTCCTATCTCTTAGCCAATTCCTTACGCACCTGCATATAGTTTCCCCTAGTTCCTGCTTCTAGAGCTTAAGTGTGAGATCATTATGTGGTACAGTGGCAGATAAATCACACCAGCCGCATTACCAACATCCATATTTGCACTTACCTCCTGACAGAAAACCAACATGTTGGTTAGACACGACTTATCTTTCGTGAACCCATGCTGGTTGTCAGTTATATTATTCTCTGCAATATATTTTTGCATGTCATCTCTTAAAATGACCACAATAACTTTGCATGCCCCTGATGTCAGACTTTCCTGATGGTAGTTGCCTGAATCCACCTTCTTACCATTCTTAAATATCAGTAACACGTCAGCAATCTTTCAATCCTAAGGCACCAACCCTGTTACTAGGGAGCCTTGAGAAGATGAGATATAGCGGTCTGTCAATTACTGAGCTCAATTCCCTTAATATTTCAAGGATGAATACCATCTGGCCCACACTTTTCTACCTTGTGCCTTCTCCAAACTGCCATTTTTAGATCTCTCCACAGGTGTTCTATGGGATTCAGGTGTGGACTCATTGCTGGCCACCTTAGAAGTCTCCAGTGCTTTCTCTGAAACCATTTTCTAGTGCTTTTTGAAGTGTGTTTTGGGTCATTGTTCTGCTGGAAACTCATGATCTCTGAGGGAGACCCAGCTTTCTCACACTGGGCCCTACATTATGCTGCAAAATGTGTTGGTAGTCTTCAGACTTCATAATGCCATGCACACGGTCAAGCAGTCCAGTGCCAGAGGCAGAAAAGCAACCTCAAAACATCAGGGAACCTCCACCATGTTTGACTGTAGGGACCGTGTTCTTTTCTTTGAATGCCTCTCTTTTTCTCCTGTAAACTCTATTTTGATGCCTTTGCCCAAAAAGAGAGAACATTCTTCCAAAACGTTGTAGGCTTTCTCAGGTAAGTTTTGGCAAACTCCAGCCTGGCTTTTTTATGTCTCCATACAGTCCCTTTTCATTCAGACGCCGACGGATAGTACGGGTTGACACCGTTGTACCCTCGGACTGCAGGGCAGCTTGAACTTGTTTGGATGTTTTTTTTTTTGTTCAGATGTTTTTTTATTAAACTCAGCATAATATTGCAACACACACCCTCCATACTCATGAACAG
Source organism: Allobates femoralis (assembly GCA_033576535.1). Classification (NCBI taxonomy): domain Eukaryota; kingdom Metazoa; phylum Chordata; class Amphibia; order Anura; family Aromobatidae; genus Allobates; species Allobates femoralis. The sequence goes on from JARQOC010000002.1 coordinate 605,679,174, forward strand.
ATTCCCTGTATGCATTTCTATACAAACAATAGCACTTATATCTAGAATCCTCGTATATACATCCACCATCTTCTTCTTTAGCCACAGGTCCAGCAGTATAAAAGAAAACATTCGTTACAGTCGTCGCTCATACACCTCCTGACACATTATCCTCCACCCGCAACCATGGATCCCACAATTTTTCAAACATTGTAAAGGCATTCCTTTTCTTATATATATTCTCCTCTGTTCGTATGATATACGCCACTTGTCGTAAGTATTCTATACTAACTTGTTTGGATGTTAATCAAGGTTCTTTATCCACCATCCGCACAATCTTGCGTTGAAATCTCTTGTCAATTTTTCTTTTCCGTCCACATCTAGGGAGATTAGCCACAGAGCCATGGGCTTTAAACTTTTTGATGATACTGCGCACGGTAGACACAGGAACATTCAGGTCTTTGGAGATGGACTTGTAGCCTTGAGATTGCTCATGCTTCCTCACAATTTGGTTTCTCAAGTCCTCAGACAGTTCTTTGGTCTTCTTTCTTTTCTCCATGCTCAATGTGGCACACACAAGGACAAAGGACAGAGGTTGAGTCAACTTTAATCCATGTCAACTGGCTGCAACACCTGTTAGGTGCCACAGGTAAATTACAGGTGCTGTTAATTACACAAATTAGAGAAGCATCACATGATTTTTCTAACAGTGCCAATACTTTTGTCCACCCCCTTTTTTATGTTTGGTGTGGAACTATATCCAATTTGGCTTTAGGACAATTCTTTTTTTGTTTTTTACATTGAAGGCAAATTAAATGAAGATGATAATACCAAAGAATTTGTGATTGCAATCATTTTCAAGAAGAAACTGAGTATTATCTGACAGAATTGTAGGGGTGTCAATACTTTTGGCCAACACTGTATACTGGTTGGCCAACTTTCTAGACCCACGGTATAAGGACAAATTTCTTTCGCTACTGTTGCAGTCATCAAGGGGTTTCACAATTGAATCCTTCAAGAGGGCCATTGTCGATCATTTGATGGCAACATCACCCTCAGGCACCGCTGCTAGCAGAGGTACCAGCTCTGTGCAACAGCATGAATTAATGGGGAGAGACCCTCCTTCATTCATAAACCATAATACAGCCCATTGGGCTACTTTTTGGAGACACTATGGCTATGCCTGCACATTGGGCACTGAAAAAACTATGCTAGGAGCCTGTTTGGTTGTGGACGTTTGGGTGCTGCTAGAAGATTTCGTGAAGGCCTTATCAGCCATCCAAGACAGTATCTGCTCTTGATCTTCTGACTTCCAGACTCGTTTATGTTCCAGACCGGGAAATTTTGCCAGGAACATAGATGAATCAAATTTCTTCTGTCTCCCTGACTCTGTGCCTTGTCAGGCACCACTGACAACCCCACGCCCATGTCCACGTCCATGTCCATGTCCACATCCCTGTCTCTCTACAACAGCCTTTTTAGGAATTTGGGGTTTTACTGACATAGCTGCAGATGTTCAGATGCAGATATTGGGGAGCAAGGAGCAGTTAGTGCTTTGTGGAAGGTAGCACTACAGCCTATTACTGCTTTGTGTTTTACATACAGCACCGCAATGGCACCAAAAAAATTGCCCTGAGGTTTAAGGCGATATATTATATGCGCCCGTCACAACACAAGACAGCGGTATTGGCTGCGTGTAAGTTGTGCAGTACCGTGCGTGCTATTCAATGTGAACACAGCAAGCACCGCAACTGCACAAAAAAATTGACCTGAGGTTTAAGGCGATATTATTACGCGTGCCAGTCACCACACAAGGCAGAGGTGCTGGCTACATGTCAGTTGTGCAGTACTGTGCATGCTATTCAGTATGAACAGAGCACTGCAACGGCACCAAAAATATTGCCCTGAGGTTTAAGGCGATATTATTACACGTGCCAGTCACCACACAAGACAGCAGTGCTGGCTGCATGTCAGTTTTGCAGTACTGTGTGTGCTATTCGGTGTGAACACAGCACTGCAATGGCACAAAAAAATTGCCCTCAGGTTTAAGGCGATACGTTACACGTGCCAGTCACCACACAAGACAGCAGTGCTGGCTGCATGTCAGTTGTGCAGTACTGTGCGTGCTATTCAGTGTGAACACAGCAACGCAACGGCAAAAAAATTGGCCTGCAGGGGTAAATGTGACCCCAAAAATTGCTGGGAAAACTGACACTACTCCATGACCTTACACTTTCAGCTCTGAGAAGAGCTGAAATATTGCTGACTATACTATGTGGTACTGTAACGCTACTGCCTGTCTACAGTCACCTAGTACTACAATACTAGTAGCTCTCACAAGAGCTTTTGGGTTTTACAGAGGATTTCTGTACAATTTGCCCAAGCACAACTCTCCATATCAGCTGCTCACACTCTCCCTACACTAGCTGTGTTCTGCATGCAATGTGCAGAAAATGGCGGCGGCATGACTTACATAGTGCCTATGAGTCATAGCCTATGACTTATGTATGACGCAAAGCGGCCAGCCAATCATAGTAATGCCACAACCAAGAACGCTGAGGCATTATTGTGATTGGCTAATGCTGGGCGCCAGATCTGAATATTGCGAGGCGAGTAGTGAAATACTCGATATGTTTCAAGTACCGCATTACTCGACGAATACTGAATACTTCCGATTATACTCGCTCATCCCTACTCATGACAAAAATCAGAAATACCAGGTGTCTGTTGTTTTTCAAGGGTCTCAAACTCAGCTGGGTACATGGGCCGCACCTAGAATAAAATTTAATTTTTAGTGATACCATTTTTTATTTTCAATACACCCTTTGATCACTTTTTGTAACCTTTTCACTCATTGTCTTACAATTAGCCCCATATAGAGCAAGCAGAAGTGATAATTCCGGCTTTGGGATTGTGCTGCCAACCGTCATTCGGAGGAAGGATAATCAAGGGTCAAATTTTGATCATCCAAAGATCTTTATTAATAGTGTATCTCCACGCATTCCGTGTGCATCAGCACACTTCCTCAGCATGCCTCCTTACTGAATCGCAAGTCACACACTTACTTCCATTCACACTTGCGCTCCAGTCACACTCAGCTCAGTGAGGAGGATGCATATACATACATTGCGGAAGTGAAATCAAACAAAGCAATTGTTAAAAATTTAAAAATAAAATCCTCACTTCTCCAGCATGCGTCCCGCGATGTGCAGTATCTAATTCCGAAGGATTAAGGGCCTAGATCAACTGGCTGGGCGAGGCGGGGCAACCCAATCAGTTGATTGGTCACATGACCGCATGAGCGCGGTTTAAATCGCCCGCCGATCAGTTTTGTTGGGCGCGTCATTTAAACCGCTCACCTGATGCGGTCATGTGACTGATCAGCTGATCGGGTTGCCCCGCCCGGTCAGCTGTTACACAGGTTCTTAAGCCCTTATGGTACCTTTACACGCCGCGACGGCAGGCTGGATACATCCCGCTACAGGCTACAAATGTAGCTTGTAGCGCCAATGTAGCCCGTCGTAGCGGCGTCTGAAGACGTGACGCTGCAGCCGGCAACAGATACATCTGTTTCCTAGGTCTGCTCGAAAACTGATGGCTACATCGCCGATGGTAGCGAGCTGTATCGGCGTGTAAAGAGGCAACGGAAGGGAACTCTGGACACCCGGGGCTGTAGCTGCAATGTAGCTAAGGCGTGACCCAGGCTCCGGAATACCGCGCCCCATCACCGATCATTGGAGGAAGCTCCTGCATGACGATTGGTAGTCGCTGCCTAGGGCGGCATATTTAAGGAGCTGACCAGTCACACTACACAATCGCTCGAGCGTGCTGGATGTCTCAGCCTCCTGCGATGCCTGCCCAATCATGATGATATTGCGCTGTCCTATCATCGTACGGACGGCTCGTAATCCAAGATTGTGGCACGCCTATGTGCTGTCCCTGCTGTACCAGGTCCGCCCATAGTAGCTTATTGTAGCGCTGTGTAAACGTGGTACGCTAAGCTACAGCTGGCTACTTGACACACCCGGCGATGTAGCTAGCTATAGATGTAGCGTGGCGTAGCGCACCTTGTCGCGGCGTGTAAAGGAGATGCGTTGACCGTTTGTAGCCGTTTGAGCGTGCTCGTGCACGTGAAGTAGCGGGATGTATCCAGCCTGCCGTCGCGGCGTGTAAAGGTACCATTAGAGATAGATGGTGCACATCTTGAGACACACGCTGGAGAGGTGAGGATTTTTTTATTTTTAACACTTGCTCCAGTTCCGCAATGTATGTATATACATTGCGAAAGTGAAAGTGCCTCGTCTACCTGCACTTTTCCGGCTCGGGCTCCTTTCTGTGTCTGGATCTGTGAAAATCACAGACCTGGACACAGAAATGGCATCCGGATTCACACATCCAATCTTGTCCTTTCTTTCCGTGGGGTCCTGCGAAAAACGGGATCCCCAGGGACAGGAAAAAATCTTGATATGAAACCAGCCTTACAGGTTATATATACTAGATTCCTTGATAGGGTATTGAACCTATTGAACCAGGGAACTAGTCTGATTGCCGTAAGTGGAGTCAGAATGGAATTTTTTTCCCCAATGTGGAGCTTAGTGTTGCCACATGGGTTTTTTTTGCCTTCCTCTGGATCAACATGTTAGGCCGGCTTCACACCACCCTGACCCTCCGGTCAGGTATGCAGCCGCATGCAGCTGAAGCTGATGATGATTCAGGACCCAACGAGCCGCGGTCCTGAAATAACAGTGGCGTGCGGCCGTAGCTGTCCTGTTCCTGGATCCTCCCGGATCGGGGCAATTTGGCCCCATAGGTTCCCACGTTAGGGAGCACCGGATTGCCCCGGATCTGGGAGGATCCGGGAGAATCCGATTTGGGGAGATTTTTCTCCCCGGACACAAAAATCGTGCATGCAGCATTTTTGTGTCCGGGTGAAAAATCTGAGTCCTCCCAGATTCACCCGGACACATGGAAACCGGATGGCAGATAGCTGCCATCTGGCTCCATCTGGCCCCATAGGCAAACTATTGGGCTGAATCTCATCGGATTGGCCCGGACCACAAAAAACGTGGTGTGAAGCCGGCCTAACCTGCAAGATTATCATGAAATGTGCATGATAATCCTCAGTGTATTTGCATGTTTACCATAATTACAGTTGAGATGGTGTGTATTTTATTCCATCAGTTCTCTATCTCCTGTCTACCATCTAGCTATTTGGTATGAACATTTCTTTTATTAAGGTTCACACATTGCATTTTTGCAGCATTTTTGTGTTGCATTTTTTTAGGCCCCGGTCAGCTATGTTTTTTTTCCGCAGCCGCAACTGCCGTAACTGCACTTGCCGCGTCTGCCTCACACTTACCGCAAGTGCAGCCGTTAGGCGGAAAATGCAGCAGATGGGGTTTTTTGACCGGATCTGCTGCATTTTATCAAAAACGCCAGTGTGAAGGCACCCTAATATGGATTTTTGTTAATTTATGGCTGGCTTCACACTACGGCTGGGATCCGATCCATGGCTGTTCACTTGAGGCAGACAGATCCGGACCGGATCAGCACACAGAACTGGAGGGCTAATTTGCCTTCCGGTCTGGTGTGCAGCGGCACGCAGATGCCACTGCTGATAGGTCCTGAACTGTCAGGAGGGGCCGGCGCTGAGCTTCAGCACCATCGAGCTGTCACCTCTGATACATCAGGAACGCGGCTAGCTCCCCGCGAGCGGCAGTCTCGACCTATCAGCGGCGGCAGCTGCACACCGGACCGAAGGGCAAATTAGCCCTCCAGTTCTGTGTGCTGATCCGCAGCTATCTGCCTCAACCAGACAGCCACGGATCGGATCCCAGCTGTAGTGTGAAGGCGGCCTATGCAAATCTAAACCTCCTTTTTTGTTTCACTTCAAAACCTATGTGAATCCTGGAAAACCTATCCACACACGTTGGTTTGTTAAGGAGTGAGTAAGGCGGCCGTCACACACACAGATATCTTGAACGATATTGTAAGCGATCACGTGCACGCGCGATCGCTTACAATATTGCTCACATCGCTGGTGAGATGTCACACAGACAGACTCACCAGCGATGTGGACCAGCGAGATCGCTGGTAACTATGGTACACATCGGGTTACTAGGCGCCGCGCGGCGCTTAGTAACCCGACGTGTACCATAGTTACCATCTCCCAGCATAGGCTCTGCCGCTGGGAGATCGTTCATCGTGGTGTTATACACCACGATGAAGCTGTTTGTAAAATCGTTTATCGCAAGATCTGAGGTCCGGAGCTCAGATCACGATTTTGCGATTTTAACAATTCTCGTTCGTCGTATCTTGCCGTCACACGCAGAGACATCGTTCAAGCGATGTTTAATCTGGCGCGTTCAAGCGATATCTTTCAAGATATCGTAGCGTGTGACAGCCGCTTATGAGAGACCGCCAGACACACCACCCTGGTGGGCGAACGGTATAAAAACACAGCAAACACGCAGAAAACCAGCAAACCAAAACCAAATTTGTTTAAAAAGTTACTCCCGTTTTTGCTGCATTTTTAATACAGCAAAACTGCTACAAAACCGAAGTGTGTGAACATAGCATTAAACTGGTCTGTGATTAGTAAATATTTACTGATCATTGGTTTTTAACAGCCTGTTTAGACAAATAGCACTTAACTCCTTCAGGACCCAGCCTATTTTGACCCTAAAGACTTTGGCATTTTTGTCAATTCTGACCAGTGTCCCTCTATGAGGTAATAACTCTTGAACGCTTCAACGGATCCTAGCGATTCTGAGATTTGTTTTTCGTGACATATTGGGCTTCATGGTAGTATTACATTTTGGTGGATAATTTTTGCGTTTATTTGTGAAAAAATAAAAATGTTGGCAAAAATGTAAAAAATTTTGCAATTTTCAAATTTTCAAACCAGACACAAAAAAGTTAATAAATAACATTTCCCACATTCTACATTACACAGCACAATTTTGGGGAAAAACATTTTTTGGGTAGGAAGTTATAAGGGTTCAAAGTTCATCAGCAATTTTTCATTTTTCCAGCAAAATTTACAAAACCATTTTTTTTAGTGACAACATCACATTTGAAGTCCCTTTGAGGCGTATACATGACAGAAAACACCCAAAAGTGACACCATTCCAAAAACTGCACCCCTCAAGCTACTCAAAACTACATTCAAGAAGATTATTAACCCTTCAGGTGTTTCACAGGAACTAAAGCAACGTGGAAGTGAAAAAATTGACATTTTAATTTTTCTAACAAAAATGTTCTTTTAGCCGCAATTCTTTCATTTTTACATGGGCAACAGGATAAAATGGATCCTAAAATGTGTTGGCCAATTTCTCCTGAGTACACCGATACCTCATATGTGGTCATAAACCACTGTTTGAGTGCACGGCAGGGCTCAGAAGGGAAAGAGCGCAATTTGACTTTAGGAGCTAGTTTTCCATTCAAAAAGAGAAATGGTGCTCCTTCCCTTGGCCAACAAATTTTAGGATCCCTTTTATCCTGTTGCCCATGTGAAAATGAAAAAATTTAGGCTAAAAGAATTTTTTTGTGAAAAAAAAGTACTTTTTCATTTTTACGGATCAATTTGTGAAGCATCTGGGGGGTCAAAATGCTCACCACCCGTCTAGATAAGTTCCCTGGGGGGTCTAGTTGCCAAAATGGGGGTCACTTGTGGGGGAGCTCCAATGTTTAGGCACACAGGGGCTCTTTAAACGCGACATGGTGTCCGCTAACAATTTGAGCTAATTTTCCATTCAAATTGTTAGCGGACACCATCTTGCATTTGGAGAGTCCCTGTGTGCCTAAAGATTGGAGCTCCACCACAAGTGACCCATTTTGAAAACTAGACCCCCCAAGGAACTTATCTAGATGCATAGTGAGCACTTTGAACCCCCAGGTGCTTCACAAATTGATCCGTAAAAATGAAAAAAAGAAAGTTTTGTGGGAAAAAAAGTACTTTTTCATTTTTACGGATCAATTTGTGAAGCACCTGGGGGTTCAAAATGCTCACTATGCATCTGGATACATTCCGTGAAGGGTCTAGTTTCCAAAATGGGGTCACTTGTGAGGGAGCTCCAATGTTTAGGCACAAAGGGGCTCTCCATATGCGACATGGTGTCCGCTAACAATTGGAGCTAATTTTTTATTCAACTTGTTAGCGGACACCATGTAGCGTGTGCATAGCCTCTGTGTGCCACCAGCACAAGGGCAACTGGAAGAGTTGGGGTACAGCACCAGAAAATCGCATCTGTAATGAATGCGCTATTGTATGGGTGGGCTGTGGATTGCAATTTGCAGTGTGGGGGGCCCACAACGTTTGGGTCTCTCCACGCTGAGGATTTCAGCCCCCCAGCTGCCACATTGTAGCTGACTGGCAACCAAAATTACAACAAAGCTCCATGTCATTTTATTTGTAGACGTAATTTTAAAAATAAATTACGTGGGGCTTCGCCATATTTTTGGTCCAGTCAGGTACAACTTGGCAGCTAAGGACTGCCACCAGCCCCCAGCTGCCTCGTTGTACATGGCTTGCAATCAGAAATACAGTGAAGCCCATTTTTTTTTTATTTCTAGAACTAATTTTTTTTTTTTAAATTATGTGGGGCTCTGCCATATTTTTGGGCCAGCCAGGTACAACTTGGCAGCTACGGACTGCCACCAACCCCCAGCTGCCTCGTTGTACCTGGCTGGCAACCAAAAATACAGCGAAGCCCATTTTTTTTAGTTCTAGAACTAATTCTAGAAAAAAAATGATGTGGGGCTCCGCCATATTTTTGGTCAAGCCAGGTACAACTAGGCAGCTGGCGGCTGAAATCCTCAGGATGCAGAGACTCTTCCAGTTGCCTTGGTGCCAGTGGCAAACTGGGTAATAAAGAGGTTAATACCAGCTTTTATTATTGCCAGCTGTCACTAAGCCCGAGATTCATAATGTCGGGCCAATGCTAGACCCGGCCATTAGGAATCACTAGTGAATAGTAAAGAAAATACACCACACAGAGAAAAATATTTTTAACAGAAAAAAAGCAAACACAAATTGAGACTCCATCTTTATTAACGTCCGACGTAGTCCAAAACGAGGTCCCGTGACGCTCGATCGCCCCTGCTACATCCAGAGACTGCAGAAAGGGATCAGGTGTCTTGTTGCAGTCTCTAGTGTTATAGTGATGGCGCACTGTAGACTTCAAGTGGACACTTGATCCCTTGTTGTAGTCCCTGGGGTCAGAGTCATGGTGCACTGTATGGCAATGACCTGCCATACTGTGCACCATGACTCTGACCCCAGAGACTACAACAAGGGATCAAGTGTCTATTTGTTGCAGTCACTGGGGTCAGAGTCATGGTGCACGGTACGGCAGATCATTGCCATACCTGGTTGCCCAAAGGCTTTACATACTTAGGTATCTTTATTACTTCCATGCCCATGGAAAAATTGCAATATTATTTCTGCGGATATTCGGAAAGAACTTGATCCTCTCAATACCTTTTCTCTCTCTTGGATTGCCAGAATTCAAATGATAAAAATGAGTATCCTACCCAAACTAGTCTCTCTCTTCCGCTGCCTACCCCTGCATTTCCTTTGTGTAGACATATCCCTCTTTCAGCGTTTAATTTTCCGTTTTATATGGAGATCTAAGCCATGCCGCGTCTCATCCCGCATTATGGTTCTTCCATATTCGGAGGAAGGTCTGGAGGTGTCGGATATTAAGTCTTACCACAAAACCGCATTATTAGAGGCTGCCAAATTATGGTGGTCATTAGACACTTCTCATTTGTGGCTGCAAATTGAATCGTCATTTGCTCCATCCGGCTCCACCAAACTGTTACTAGAAATGGGCTTCTAAAATCGCTCCCTACCTCATGGCCATTGTCCACAATGTCTGTTTTACTAAATGTTTGGTCCAGTTGCGGCCCGACTTATTTCACCTTTCTCTACAAACATATCTCCCTTACAGCATTGGAACACATGATACCATACCTCTCATTGGAAAGCCACTGGTATTCACACCCTAAAAAACCTTTATGACACAACGAGCTTATCACAATTTTCTTCGCTTGGTTTTTGTCTATTCCTTGCCCCACTCTTATTTCTACCAATACCTGTAAATCTGGCACCTATTACAGTCCTGCAGGCTTCCATCGGATGATGGGTTATCCAATAACGACATGCTCCCCCGTTTCTTTAAACCGGAATACCCAAACCGACATGAGGGTTTCCATTTTCTACAGAACTCTCCTTGTTCCAAGTGATCAAACAAAACTTCCATATATGAAAATATGAGAGCGTCGACTTCCTTCACTGCCTCATTAGCTGACTGGCATGCGGCAGCAACCGACACGGTGACATTTTCTGCGTATATTAATCACCTGGAACAAACTTAAGAAACTACAACTTAACTGGTATATCTCCCCACTTCAATTATCACGATTTTCTCCCTCGGTCTCTCCATTGTGTTGGAAAGGCTGTTCACTCACAGGTTCTCTCGAGCACACATGGTGGTTCTGTCCTTGGATACAAACATTTTGGCTCACTGTTGAGCGCATTCTGCATGCTGTACTGCATATTCCGATTGCTCTGACCAGCCAACTCACATCACTAGGAATCGGTCTAGCCGATATACCGAGGCCCTTACGTCCTATTACTGTTAATATCCTGATCCTGTACGACAATGCATTGCGAAATATTGGAAACAATCTTCCTGCCCCACACAGCCTGAGTTGGTAACTAAAATCAACACTCATTTTCAATATGAACTCATTCTGGGACACGACATCTCCAGGAAAAACAAAGTATTGACCTGGTGGGACCCATGGATAATTTTTGGATTGAATTCTGTTGCCCTACCTCCCTGAATCTTGTTGAGACTGTTTTAATAATTAACTTTATTTCTAGGATAATTATCATGATTTGCAGGCACCAGGATGTCTCTGCCCTGTTTCTATCGCATGGTACTGCATATATCACTGTCCCATGGCCCCCTTCCTCTACCTTACCCTTAGTCGTCCCCCCCCCCCACCTTCTTTTCCCCATATTCCCCTTTGGCATAAAGCTATGCTCGTTTTTGTATTTTGCGAATATTGACTGTTGCTTTGTCGGCAATTCCATTGTTTGTGTTTCTGTTTATAACCAAATAAAAATTTATTGGTTGGAAAAATAAAAAGATGTCACACTGAACGATGTGGCTTCTTCACAGTTCCTTAATTGGACAACGAACGATAGATTTGAGGTCAGGATATCATTTTTGTGATGACCGTTCCAATAATTTTTTCAACCTACGTCGTTCGTTTACGCGCAAAGACGCACTAATGATATTGTTGGAATGGTCACAAATCCGTGACGTTTCAAGGATATCGTTAACGAGACCCTAGAGTGTGAAGTGGCCTTTAGGCTGGTTTCACACTGCAGTTTTTTCCCTGATCAGGTTCGATCAGGTTTGTGTACCAAAACCAGGAGTGTCTCCAAAACTCAGAACAGGTGTCAATCTTTCAATTATAGTTTTTCTCTGCAAGTTCCTCTCCTGGTTTTGGCACACAAACCTGATCAGGGGAAAAACTGCAGTGTGAAACCAGCCTTAGCAGAAACCTGGTGACAGATTCCCTTTTAGGTTGTGGAGTGAACAATCTGTAATAAATTGTTCAATGTTCATAGGCTGCCATTGTTCGATGATCTTTTGCACAGATCTTTTCACCTGAAGAGCAAACGTTTTGCTAGTCCCTATAGTTACTATTAGCTTGTTAGTTTTATTTGTACTAAAATGGATGAAATAGAAACATATTATATTTATTACACTCCACTACTTACTACTGCTCCATTTATATTTATTTAGATAGCATTTTTTTTTCAGTTATCTGTTTTTTTAATGCAAGTAATAGAAAAAAGAGCAGCACAATTTCATGTAGGATGCAAAAAATCAATCCAGAACAGCTTTCCTATGTTCTTGTATACAGGCCAATAACGAAGGGATTGCAGCACTCCTGTTTAAGATGCAAGATATAGCCTTTATTGGGCCTTCAGGCATGCATGGCGACGTTTCAGTCTCCACAAAGTTTTTTCTGGCAGTCTTACTGCCATCACTGTTTTTTTATTTACAATACAGTAAGTGGCATTTGACAGTGACATAAATGTAAATAAAGAAAAAATGAAAAAATGAGATACTTAGCATTATTGAAATGGCCAAATCAATAATCCACCCAGTTGCCAACGCTGAGGCGTATCTCTTAGCTGGGTCCTAACACTAGTTACTGCCTATGTTGCTGGGCTTTACTCTACTGGCGACCGATACAAGAAAGTAATACAGATTGTAGTCTTATGGACAAGGACAGGTGCTTTCAATATATGTGTTAGGACCCAGTTATTATTGGATTATTGATTTGGACATTTCCATAATGCTAAGTATCTCATTTTTTCATTTTTTCCTTATTTAAATTTGTTACTGTTGAGTGCCGCTTACTTTATCTTTAATGGAATTCATGTTTAAGATGGCACTTTCACTAACAGGAATGAGTGCCGCATATTTACTTGTATAATATCATTAGTTTTTTATACATCTTGTTTCATTTACAATAATTGAATTATTAACATTGTGAGAACAGTAGTCATAGAATCGAAACACACAGAAAGAGATTTAAGACTTAAGCTTATTGACATTGTACCACCAATGAGGAGATAGGGTTAAGATGCTTAAATTAAAAGAGTTACAATGGATACATAGACTTGGAACCCTGAAACCGGGTGGTCTAAATGTTGACTACAAGTTAAACTCCATTCTATAAATGCGCTCTGAGATCTGAAACAGTATAATTTTAAGTCACTTAGGTTAGGGTCACACCAGCGCTATGCCTCAGTTCAGGGGGGTTCTGTTAAAAAGATAGAATTTGGCAGCATTAACGCAGTGTTACTGTAATGGTAACACTGCCAATTCATTCCTATTGGTGACTGAACCCTGAGCGCAGTTAACGCCGGCATGTAAGTGCCAGAGTTTGAAACCTTGCGCTACTTCCAAGCGCATCACATGAGTGGAAGTGCATGAATATAATATGTATGGTGGATGTATAGAACTAAGTGACAAAAGCTGTAGACTGCTGTAAGGTTAAATGGGTAGAGACTGAAGAAAAAAACACGATGTATCCCCCTTTGGATCAGGAAGGGACATGGGATTATAACCCCTCTGTCGCTAAACTGACAAATACATGGTTTTAGTCTCAGAAATGGGAATAACCTATGATAGAATGCTAAAGGGTTAAAACCTAACAGGCCACCCCGTATTACCGAGTAAGATCGCAGCAATGTGAACATACGTTCTAAGGTACGAGGAGAGGAAACTCTGCATCCTAATGAGGGAAGAGGAATCAATGTTGGAGATCGCTGCCCAATATGTCACAAGCTGAGAGCAATTTTAAACCCTCAAATGGACTATTATTACCAAAACTGTGCCCCCAACACTCCATTCCCACAATCCCGATCCCCTCCCATGTCACATTTATTTTTCTCTAAATGTATATTGGTCCTGCCAATAAAGCCAGTTTGAGTTGAGTTTGAGTTGACATCACAGGTGACCTCAACTATGAGAGACAAAATGAGAAAACAAATCCTGAAAATCACATTGTCTGATTTGGAAATATTTTTTTTTCAATTTTGGTGGAAAATAAGTATTTGGTCAATAACAGAAGTTCATCTCATACTGTGTTATATATCCTTTGTTGCAATGACAGAGGTCAAACATTTTCTGTAACTCTTCACAAGGTTGGCACACACTTGATAGATGAGAAACAAATAGATTCAAATATCCATCTACAACAATTGTAGATAAAAGAAAATTGTGTCTCTACATAATTAAAGGACTTGTAATATAAGGAATGTACATACAAGGATTGCAAGCTGAGTTGTTTCGGCAATATTACGTACTCGTGTTCAATAAGGCTCATACTTAGGGTGAAGTGATGAAGTGGCCAGGTGGCTATGAAATGCGTTGACAGTGTTGTTGTGTAGTGTGGTGTTGAATAAAAGAATTTGTCAAAGTCGGTCTTCTGTGGTCAGCGCGGAGCTTTCCCGGAATCCCGGTATCTTCAAATCTCCTATTCCTTGTAAGCTTTACAGGATCTGCAGCGACCAGGCTCAAAAAGTGGTTGTGGCTTTCCGCAACCTTCAAAGGTGAGAGGACTCCTGGGGTTAAAATCTTGGTGTCCCTCGGTTATTGCGCGATGTGCGCTCCCCCCGCTTTTGTATTTTACAGCCAGTATAAAGCACATGTAATGGCTGCTGCTGGAACCACAATCCACGTGCTCCGTGGTGATGTAGTGAACCAAAGGATAATTGTGTAGGTGATCCGCACTGCCGTATGATAAAAAAGAATCACTGGGATGAATCATGCAACGGTGGCTTTATTCACTCTGCTCATTTTGGAGCACTATCCTCGCTCCCTCAAAAATGCTCCGAAATGCGCAGAATGAATAAAGCCACCATTGCATCATTCATCCCAGTGATTCTTTTTTATCATACGGCGACACGGATCACCTACACAATTATCCTTTGGTTCACTACATCACAATTTTGTAATATGGGAAACCGTAAAAGGTTCTGTAAAATATTAATGGCTGCTGAGTAAAAAAAAAAGGATTGCACACAGAAGACAGATGAGAAGAAAGTCATAAAACCTTTCTGTATGAGAATGGGATCGATTTTCTATAGCCTCAGGTGACTCCAGCCTTATGATGAAATCAAACATTGTGTGTTACAATCTAACTAAGCAATAACTACTCCCAAGAAAAGATTAAAAACAAATTTAAAGTATAACTATATGAGAACCATATCTTTTCATATTAAGTAGAAATAACCCTAAAACATGCAGATATTATGTTGGGAATAGTTAAACAAATGTAAAGTATTTTACACGGTGCTTGCATAGACATCTGAAATCTCCCTATTACAAAGCATACAAGCCACCTCCACTGCCATGTTTGTTCTGTCTGAACTAGTAGATCTTGTGATGAGCCAACTTGTTCACTCCATTATAGTACCTGGACATCCACCTCTTGGCTATTGAATGGATGGACGGACTTTATTTCAAATTCTTCCATCTGTTACGGCACTCATATGATGCAGTTAGGCAATTTTCTTGGCCTAGAAACCCCTATCAATAAGCTGGATGGAGCTGTTTCTCTTTTCTTGGAAAATATTAATAGCTGCCCTTTGATTTGAACCAATGAGCTTTTTACTTGGTAATCAACCTACTAAGACACTGAGCTATTAGGGAATTTGTAATTTACGGGAAGAAAAAGATTTTTTAACCACCAGGAGCAAAACAGTAACAATGCAATGCCATGACAAGAATCTGCATAACTAATCATATGTTTAATAGTTGGAAGTCAAATTTATGTATGAAACAGCCAAGATGTTTGTTTTCTAAATAAAGATAGTCTCATGCTTCAAGCTGTAGTGGATGGTAAGATATGGAGCCTGAAGTCATAAGTTCAAAACATTGTTACCCTTTTTCTCGTCATTGTATTTTCCCTGGAACAGCCCTCCAAACAGTATAACTGGCCCCCACAAAGCCCTCCAAAAAGTATCATTGGCCCCAGCATAGCACTCCGAACCAAACAGCATAGTGACCTACACATAGTCCTCCAAACAGTATATGGCCCCACACAGCCCTCTAAACAGTATAGTGGCCCCCACATAGGCCTCCAAATAGTAGGATGACCACCCCACATAGCCCTACAAATAGTATAATTACCTCACAAATATCCCTCCAAGTAGTACAGTGCTGTGCATATTAATTGGGACAAAGCATTTTTTGTAAGTAAAATCGTAAGTTGGGGTTACCAGTCAGTGATTCAAACCAGTTTTAACTGCTTTGAACAGGTGAGAGTGTACAACCTTTCAGTCAGAAAATAACATCTAGCTGCCCCCTCAGCTTCAGTTGAGAGCTTGTTTCTGTTGGGAGTGGTTTAGTGTACTTTTTCTCTCAGTGTGAATCGTGCCTGTAAAAATGGATGTTACTCCATGGAAGAGGTCTAGAATTATTACTCTTAATGAACATACAAGTCTGACTGTAAGAGAAATCGCTTCCACCATTGGTATTGGAAAATCTACCATTTCAAGAATAATTCACACACACAATGAAACTGGATCGTTTTCTCCAAAACAAAAAGGGAAAATGGAAGAAAAAGGAAAACGACACCAAGAACTGATAAAACCCTTATCGGAAATAGTAAAAATAATGCAAGAAAAACTTGCTTTGTCCCAAATAATTAGCACAGCACTGTATGAAGACCCCACAAACAGCCTTCCACAAAGTATGATAGCCGCACAAATAGCCCTCCAAATAGTATGATGACCATCAAAATAGTATTATTGCTGACACACAGCCATCAAAACAGTATAATGGTCCCCACGTAGTCCCCCAAATAGTATTATGTCCCCCCAAATAGCCCTCCAAATAGTATGGTTACCCCACCACAAATGCTACTCCAAATAGTATGATGGCCCCACAAATAGCCCTCCAAATAGTATGATGACCCCACAAGTAGCATGACCCCACATTGAACCCCAAATAGTATGATGATCCAACAAATAGCCCTTCTTGCATGCAAGAATAGGAGCAAAGGTGAGAAGGAGAGGCATAATCTTTCCATATTCTCCATTGCCTGTCTGCGCATATCAGACTGCATTGGATGACACCCAAGTGCAGTCTTATGTTTCACACGCACTGCATAGACTTGTATGGGGATGTGTGATCCAATTTGCAGAATTAGCACGAAAAAAAAAATCACAGATATGCTCAGCATCATTGACTAACATTGGTCAGAGCGCAATGCAAGCATTTCTCGCATTGCACTTGTCCGACTTAAATGCTTGTGAAACCCCAGCCTAATAGAAAGTCTTTGATTTTCTGTTGCATTCATACTCTGCGTTGAGCACATGCTCTGGCAGGGGCTGTACATGTCTGAGCTGAGCACTTCTCAGCAATCTTTTGAGCAACCTGTGGGGGTCTCAGGACCCAGATTCCCACTAATCTAAAGCCAATTAAAGTTTCAGAATTTTTTTTTGACAAATATGTTAAACATTTACTTACTCAAGGCTGGCTTCACACTGCGGTCAGGACCGATCCGGGGTTGTCAGGGGTCAACCTGACAGCCCCGGACCGGATCTGGACACAGAACCGGAGGGCAAATATGCCCTCCAGTCCGGTGTGCTGTCGGATGCTGCAGAGCTCAGCTGTCCCCTGCGAAATGGTGCTGAACCGCTTCACAGGGGACAGCTGCTTGGGGCTGAAGTTCAGCGTAGCTCACACTGAACTTCAGTCGCAGGTGTCCGGTTCCCAGATTCTCCCGGATCGGGGCCCCATAGACTCCCATGTTAGGGAGCGCCGGATTGCCCCGGATCCGGGAGAATCCGGGAGGATCCGATTTGGGGAGATTTTCTTCCCCAGACACAAAAATGCAGCATGCTCCGATTTTGTGTCCAGAAGAAAAATCCGATTCCTCCCGGATTCTACCGGACACATGGAAACCGGATGGGAGAGAGTTGTCATCTGGCTCCATCCGGCCCCATAGGGCTGCATGGGGTGAAAATTGGGTCCGGGGCTGTCCGGTTTACACCGGACAGCCTTGGATCGGACCTGACCTGACCGTAGTGTCAAGCCGGCCTAAGGGCTCATCAAGATGTCTGAATTTTGCATACGATTGCTACAGTGAAGGAAATAATTGTTCCCTTGCTGATTTTGTAAGTTTGCCCACTGACAAAGACATGAACAGTCTATAATTTTAAGAGTAAAGCTCCCGTCACACATAACGGTGCAACAGCGATCCCGACCGCGATAACGATCCTGTAGGGATCGTTGGTACGTCGTTACCTGGTCGCTGGGGAGCTGTCAAACAGGAAGATCTCCTCAGCGACCAGGGACCAGGGAGCCACCTCCCTGGAAGTGGGAGTACCTGGAAGCCACCTGGAAGCGGGAGGACACTGGTAACTATGATAAACAGCGGGTATATAGGCAGTGCGTGCTGCCTAGATACCCGCTGTTTATCATAGTTACCAGCGTCCTCCCTGCTTACAGACTGCGCTAAGCAGTGAGGACACTGGTAACTATGATATACAGTGGGTATCTAGGCAGCGCGCACTGCCTAGATACCCGCTGTTTATCATAGTTACCAGCATCCTCCCTGCGTAGCGCTGGTAACCATGATAAACACCGGGTATCTAGGCAGCGCGCGCTGCCTAGATACCCGGTGTTTACCATGGTTACCAGCCTGTGAGGTCGCTGATCGTTGATCTCTCGCTGTCACACGCAGTGATGTGTGCTGACCACCAGGAGCGCAACGATCAAAATATGACCCAGAGCATTTTGTAACGATCAGCGATCTCACAGCAGGGGCCTGATCACTGCTAAGTGTCTCACGTAGCGAGATTGTTAGCGAGATCGCTGTTACATCACAAAACCTGTGACGTAACAATGATCTCGCTAACGATCTCGTTATGTATGACAGGGCTTAAGTTAATTTTAACAGTGAGAGATAGAATATCATATAAAATCCAGAAAATCACATTGTCTAAATTATACAAATGTATTTGTATTTTGAAGAGAGAAATAAGTATTTCATCCCCCTACTAACTATTGGACGTTCTGGCTCCTACAGACCAGTTAGGCCGGCTTCACATCACAGTGAAATCTGATCCGGGGCTGTCAGGAGTGAATCCAGTGGAAAAAAGCTGATCCTCCTGGATGCTCCCGGATCCTCCTGGTCCGGTGTGATCCGGCGCCCCCTAATATGGGGGGTCTATGGCGCTGGAGTCGCACCAAGACGCCGGGTGCTGAAGCTTAGCGCCGCTCGGCACTGCACTTCAGCACCACAGAGCTGTCCCCTGCTGACTGATCAAGACCACTTGAATTATCAGCAGCTGCGGCTGCAAATGAGCCATCCGGCTGCACACCGGACCGGAGGGCATAATTGGCCCTCCGGTTCTGTGTCCAGATCCGGTCTGGGGCTGTCAGGTTCACCCCTGACAGCCCCGAATCGGATCTGGCCGTGGTGTGAAGCTGGCCTTATGGTCACTTTACACACACCAACTTATCTGTCCAACTTCTGACCAACTTACTGGTTGCAGTGAAATCATGGACACATTGTTCTATTTGTACACAGCCACAAAATGGAGCAATGTGTCCATGATTTCACTGCAACCAGTAAGTTGGTCAGAAGTTGGACAGATAAGTTGGTGTGTGTAAAGTGGCCCTTAGGCCCGGTTCACATCACGATTTTGTGCCTGTCCGTGGGATCCGTGTTGAAAGGAGGATCCCACGGACAGGCATGGATCCACACGAATCCCTGCACTCAGATGGCAAATAGCCATCCGATCCGTGTCTGTGCAGGGTCCGTGTGGATCCTGTTCTCCCTGCCTGTCCCTGTCTGTCCCTGCTTTTTCTTGATCTGTCCCTATCTGTCCCTCATCTATCTCTGCTTTCCCTCTCCTTTATGCTTTGCCTTGTCCTCCCCCCTGTGCTCTATACTCCGGAATGTGTAAATAAAATAAATAAAGCCTCCCAGAGGATATTAACCTTCCGACGCCTTCTGCAATGCTGTGACCGGCTCCTCATCTTCTGGGGACTGAAGATCCTGTGGTGATGTAACAGACGGTCACCTGACACATCAGGTGACCGTCTCTGTGACATCAGGAGAGGTCCTTCAGTCCCCAGAAGATGAGGAGCCGGTCACAGCATTACAGAAGGCGTCGGAAGGTAAATATCCTCTGGGAGGCTTTATTTATTTTATTTACCCGGTTTCCATCTCTCCGGGAGAATCCGTGAGAATTCAGATTTTTCTCATGGACACAAAAACGTTGCTTGCAACGTTTTTGTGTCTGAGGACAAAAATCTCCCCTAATTGCCTTCTCCTGGATCCTCCCGGATTCGCCCAGATCCTCCCGGCTCCGGGGCAATCTGGCGCTCCCTAATATGGGAACCTATAGGGCCGGATTGCGCCGATCCGGGAAATGGACACCTGCGGCTACACGCCGCTGTTATTTCAGGACCGCGGCTAGCTCCCCGCGAGCAGCGGTCCTGAATCATCAGCAGTGTCAGCTGCGTGCGGCTGCACACTGGACCGGAGGGTATATTAGCCCTCCGGCTCTGTGTGCTGATCCGGTCCAGGGCTGTCAGGTTCACCATGACAGCCACGGATCGGATCACACCCACAGTGTGAAGCTGGCCTTAATGAATTAAGGCTCAGTTACACACACAGATAATTGTGCAGAGATTGTTCGCAAATCTCTGGTTGCAGTGAAATCATGGACACATTGTTACATTTGTACACGGCCACAAAAGGTAACAATGTGTCCATGATTTCACTGCAACCAGAGATCTGCAAACAATATCTGCACAGATATCTGTGCGTGTAACTAGGCCTTAAGGGCCATGATGTGAACAGTTTGGTTTGGAAGAATTTGAGTGGCATGAATGGAGATATGCCTCAATCCTGTAAAAAACCACTGGTATGCTGATTCTAAGCCACACGTGCAACATCATTGCCTGAACTCATTAGTGCTCTTGGCACAAATTCCCACGGACTCACTCCAAAATCTTGTGGAAAGCCTTCCCAGAAGAGTGCAGGCTGTTAAGCCCACTAAAGCAGGCCAAACTATTACTGCACATGGTTTTGGAATGGGATATACAACAAAAATTCAACAGCTCATGCTAGATGTCATGATATCTGGCCAAGTGGAAAGATATTCACGTTTGCTCTGAAGGGTTTAAAAAAAATATCAACTGCTTCCTATTCTTTTTTTCCCATTTTAATATTCAATGTTTTAGTCACCATAGAAAATGATAGATTACGGATGTTAACTAAGCAACTCCCCCCCTAAATTATTCCCGCATTTGAAATCTGCGCTGCTCTCCCCCTCTGCTTTTTGAGTATGATCCAGCAGGAATGGAGGCCAACCTGAACTTGCAGGTCACTGGCCAGAGCTGTCATACTGGTAAGGAAGACTGCTAGTGCCGAGCTACAACAGGGTGATGCCAGCAGAACGAGTCATAATAATAATAATAATATTTATTTGTATAGTGCCAACATACTCCGCAGCGCTTTACAATACAGTGATATACAAATGTTCATAGGTAACAAAAAAAATACAATACAGTAAGTAATTAAAGTAGAGAATCAATGTAAAAAATTCAATACACTAAGCAGAGAATCAATGTAAAAGTACAATACTTAAAGCAGAGAAACAATGTAAAAATACAGACAATTATTAGATACAATACAATAAGCATAGAATCAATGTAAAAAGTACAATACAATGATTAAAGCAAAAATAAAGGTGACCCTGCTCAAAAGAGCTTACAATCTCCAACGAGATAGGGGTTACACAAAGTTACAGGGCTTGTTACAGTGATGATCCAGGCATCTTGCGGAAATGGGGGATGGAAATAAAGTTACATGAATGGTCACCTGACAATCTGTGTAGAGCTTTTGGGTTTGTGGAGTTCGAAGGAGAGTTATGTCCAGAGAGATAGTGAATGGGCTATATAAAGAATCAAGGACTCCTATAGGGAGCATGATAGGCGCCTTAAAAAGGTGTTTTAGGGGCATCTGAAGCTACGCAATTTTTGGAGTAACCTAATTTCTTGGGGTAGAGCATTCAGAGAATTGGTGCAGCTCAGGAGAAGTCTTGGGGTCAGGAGAGGAGGTTTGGATTAATGCAGATGTTTGTCGAAGATCATTTGTAGAACGAATGAATTGGGTAGGGTGATAGCACAGAGATGAAGGAGGAGATGTAGGGATGTGCTTGCACTGTGAAAGCTTTGTGGATGAGAACAAGCAATTTGAATTGATTCTGTAGTGTATGGGCAACCAGTGCAATGACTGGCACAGAGCGGAGGCAACTGAGTAACGATTGGCTTTATTACTAATTGGGCAAATAATTACCTAATATCTCGCGTATAAGCCGAGTTTTTCAGCCCAAAAATTGGGCTGAAAAGTCTCCCTCGCTTATACGCGAGTATATACGTATATAAAAAAAAAAAAATCTCAAGGGGTATACACAGCAGCCCCAGGACCCCCTCACTTTTGGCGCACCCCAACCAGGATGACCCCCCCCCCCCCCGCACGCAGCGCCTGCGCTCATACATTACCAGCCTGTCAGCTGTCATCCTCCATGGCGGATGCGGGCTCCCGGCTTCCATCTCATCTGTGTCTTCCTGCATGTCACATGACCGGCCGGCGTCGAGGATGACGTCATCGCTATGAGCCGCCGGTCACAATGCAGGAAGACACAGAAAGATGGAAGCCGGCAGGGGAGCGCGATCCGCCACCGGAGGATGACAGCTGACAGGCTCGGTAATGTATGAGCGCAGCGCTGCATGCGGGGGGGAGGGGCATCCTGAGGTGGGGCGCCAAAAAGTGAGGGGGCCTGGGGCTGCTGTGTACTACCCCTGGGGCTGCTGTAAATACCCCTGTGCTGTTGTATACACCCCTGGGGCTGCTGTATATACCCCTGGGCTGCTTGTACTACCCCTGGGCTGCTGTGTACTACCCCTGGGCTGCAGTTGTACTACCCTGGGGCTGCTGTTGTAATAACCCTGGGGTGCTGTGTATTACCCCTGGGGCTGCTGTGTATTACCCCTGGGGCTGCTGTGTACTACCCCTGGGGCTGCTGTGTACTACCCCTGGGGCTGCTGTATATACCCCTGGGGCTGCTGTATATACCCCTGGGGCTGCTGTGTACTACCCCTGGGGCTGCTGTGTACTACCCCTGGGGCTGCTGTGTACTACCCTGGGGCTGCTGTGTATTACCCCTGGGGCTGCTGTGTACTACCCCTGGGGCTGCTGTGTACTACCCCTGGGGCTGCTGTGTACTACCCCTGGGGCTGCTGTGTACTACCCCTGGGGCTGCTGTGTATTACCCCTGGGGCTGCTGTGTATTACCCCTGGGGCTGCTGTGTACTACCCCTGGGGCTGCTGTGTACTACCCCTGGGGCTGCTGTGTACTACCCCTGGGGCTGCTGTGTATTACCCCTGGGGCTGCTGTGTATTACCCCTGGGGCTGCTGTGTACTACCCCTGGGGCTGCTGTGTATTACCCCTGGGGCTGCTGTGTACTACCCCTGGGGCTGCTGTGTATACCCCTGGGGCTGCTGTGTATACCCCTGGGGCTGCTGTGTACACCCCTGGGGCTGCTGTGTATACCCCTGGGGCTGCTGTGTACACCCCTGGGGCTGATGTGTTACACCCCTGGGGCTGATGTGTACACCCCTGGGGCTGCTGTGTATACCCCTGGGGCTGCTGTATATACCTCTGGGGCTGCTGTGTACTACCTAAGGGCTGCTGTATACTACTGGGGCTGCTGTATATACTGCTGGGTATGCATACCACTGGGAGGCTGCTGTATACTACCACTGGGGAGGCCTGTATACCACACTGCTGGGGGCTGTATACCTGTGCTGGGGTCCACCCTCGGCTTATACACGAGTCAATAGGTTTTCCCAGGTTTTGGGGGCAAAAGTAGGGGGTCGGCTTATACACGGGTCGGCTTATACACGAGTATATACGGTACATATATATATATATATATATATATATATATATATATATATATAATTATTGTTACTGTTTTATTGTTTTTTATTTTCTTTCATTTTAAAAAAGCAAAACAAAATACTTTTTATTTACTGTATTTGCTAGTCCTATTTGGGGACTTAAACCTACAATTATTCGATCGCTTGTACCATACTGCACTGCTATGTATTGTGAACATCACAGTCCCATAGGACATAAACATAGTCATAATGACAAGCAGGGAGGTCTTCAGCAGACCCGTCATATCACATAACTGTACATCCAGGGGTGGACATATCAGTGGTGCAACCCTTGCAGCCGCACAGAGGCCTAAGAGCTAAGAAGGCTCATTTCTACCTCCAAAGCAGGTGGAATTATGCATTTTGATGAATTATTGACTTGAAAAGGGCCCATATACTGTTCTTTCTATGGGACCCTTTCTTGTCATGTCTGCTAATGAGTACGTCTTATGTGGAGAGTTTCACATCTCATTCAGACGTCCATGAGTCACGTACCTGTTATGCAGTGGCGTGCGGGCCCTGGTGCAGGATTTGCTCTGGGGCCCCTCATGGAGGAGCGGGGGGGGGGTGCTAGTAAAATTTTCAGTGCTGTGTTTGTACCCTCATATGAGGAGCGGTGGGGCTGGGGGGGGTGTTTGCTAGTGGGATATTTAGAGCTGTGTTTGTCCCCTACAGCGAGCGCCGTAAGGCTCCAGCGTCCCGCGATCTGCAGTGAAGAGAAGAGGAGTGGCGGGCACAGCTGCAGGAAGTGAGGCTTCTCTCACTTACTGTCCTCCCTCCTCTCCTCGTCTCGGGCCAACGCTGCGACCGGGGTAGTTATGCCACTGCTGTTTTTTTCATTAGAACATATACCCTTTATAGTCTATGTAATTTTCACAGATAAGTGAACAGTCCAGACAGCATTTGTCTGTGATTAACATTGTAATGGGTCTGCAATTTGTGGAATACACTGACCAAACTCTACTGAAAAGTATATACAAATCACTGATAAAAATTGGTCCTTGTTCTTACATACAAAAAAATACTTGGACGTCTGAATGCGGCCTAAGAAAGCCTTTTCTTGTTATTTATATGTATCTTTTTAAAAAAATCTTTTAGGCAAAAAAGCCCCTAAAAATTTCTTGTATATGGGCTGTTTTTTGTGTATGGACTGTTTTGGTTGTCTAGGCCATGTGTATATCGCAGTTGCGTGGGCCGCGGTACTTGGTCAGAGCCTGCGTCAGCACTCGGCATACCCGGGCAAGTGCTGGGACCCTCAACATTTGGGAGGGCCCACTCGCCATCAGGGACAGGCAGCCCTAATAGCGTGGGGCCCAGCCAGGACAGGCAGCCCTGACAGGGAGGCACTCATCACAGGACATTCAGCAGCACTGCCAGTCCACATGGCTAATTTGCATGTGATGCAGATTAGCTATGTATTGGCTCTGGGGAGCAGAGGAGCTTCCTCCTCTGCCACTGCAGCAGTGATGAGTCATCACACTGTGACCTTATCACACTGGTGCAGCCATGCAAGAAGGAGGAAGCTCCACAGCCCGGGTGCCTGCTTTAAGGAAGGAGACAGCATCTAAGGAGGACACAGCCCCGGGGAGAGGAAGGAAGGTGAGTATAATTGCTTATTATTTTATTTTTTACTGTGTGCTGGAGGCTGCTGCTGGTTTTGTATGGAGGCTGCTGCAGGGGTATATGGAGGCTGCTGCTGGTGTATATGGAGGCTACTGCTGGGTATATATGGAAGCTACTGCTGTGTGTATATGGAGGCTGCTGCTGGGTGTATATGGAGGCTGCTGCTGGGTATATATGGAGGCTGCTGCTGGTGTATATGGAGGCTGTTGCTGGGTGTATATGGAGGCTGCTGCTGAGTGTATTGGAGGCTACTGCTGCGGTATATGGAGGCTGCTGCTGGTTTGTAGGAGTGCTGTTGGGAGTATTGGAGGCTGCTGCTGGGTGTATATGGAGGCTGCTGCTGCGTTTGGGTATGGAGGCTGCTGCTGTGGCATATGGAGGCTGCTGCTGGGTGTATATGGAAACTGCTTTCATTTATATAGCGCTATTAATTCCATAGCACTTTACATACATGAGTAATGCTGTCTCTCTTGGAGCTCACAATCTAAACATCCTATCAGTATGTCTTTACAATGTGGGAGGAAACCGGAGTGCCCGGAGGAAACCCATGCAAGCACGGGGAAAACATACAAACTCCTTGCAGATGTTGTCCTTAGTGTCCTTGGTGGGAATTGAACCCAGGACCTCAAGACCCCACTGCTGCAAAGGCTGCAGTGCCAACCACTTGAGCTACCGTGCTGCCCTCTAAACTTCTAAATTAATCTGAGGGTTTTTGTGGGGGGTTTTGCGGTTTAAGATCCTTAGTGACTCTGCAAATGTGTATGGTGCCCGCAATCTATTTCAGCTATTCAAAAATTCATATATTGCTCTGTCCCTTCTGAGTCCTCCCATTTGTCTAAACAGAACAGAAGATTTGGATCCACTTTTTTGTGTTACCTTTTGTAAAAGTGAAATATTTGGTGCTAAAGCAACACTTTTGTGAAAAAAAAGAGAATTTAATATGATGACCTATTATTATCAAGATCTGTGAAATAACTGTGGGTTCAAAATACTCACTATACACTGGATTATATCTTCGAGGGGGTTTAGTTTCCAAAATGGGGTCAATTGTGATGGGGTTTCTGCTGTTTAGGTACCTTAGGGGTCTGGGATATGCAAGATGATGCCCGTCATCTATTTCAGACAAATTGCCTTTCCAAATTTCAAATAGTGCTTCTTCCCTTCTGAACCCTCCAGTGTGTTCACACAGCGGTTTCTGATCACATTCTGGCACATGTGAGGAGGAGGTGATGGCGGAGGCTACGGGAGATGTCGAGCGCAGCACCGACTGCACATTTAGAAGAAACTGGGCACATTAGAAGAACTGAGTAACAATTTTTAGCATCCAATTTGTCATGCTATTCCTTGTAAAAGTGAATTGATTGATACTAAAGCAACATTTTTAGGTAAAATATAAATTTTTTCATTACACTTTGCATTCATTCCTGTGAAGCACCTATTGGGTTAATAATCTTCTTGAATGTGGTTTTAAGTAGCTTGAGGGGTGCAGTTTTTGGAATGCTGTCACTTTTGGGTATTTTCCGCCATGTATGTCCCTCAAAGTCACTTCAAATGTGATGTGGTTTTGTAAATTTTGATTAAAAATAAAAAATTGTTGATGAACTTTGAACCTTTCTAACTTCCCAATAAAAAAAATTGTTTCCAAAATTGCGCTGATGTAAAAGTAGACATGTGAAAAATGTTATTTATTAACTTTGTTTTTGTGACATAACTCTCTGGTTTAATGGA
The DNA here is from genome assembly GCA_033576535.1 of Allobates femoralis. Taxonomy (NCBI): domain Eukaryota; kingdom Metazoa; phylum Chordata; class Amphibia; order Anura; family Aromobatidae; genus Allobates; species Allobates femoralis. The sequence goes on from JARQOC010000002.1 coordinate 605,706,073, forward strand.
ATAAAAGTTCAAAAGTTGAAAATTGCTAAATTTTCTAACATTTTTTGCCAAAATTCCATTTTTTTTCACAAATAAATGCAAAAGATATCGTCCTAAATGTACCACTAACATGAAGGCCAATATGTCTCGAAAAAACAGTCTTGGAATCTTTGGGGTCCATTGAAGCCTTCCAGAGATTAACCTCATGAAGGGACACTGGTCAGATTTGCAAAAATTGGTCTGGTCATCAAGGTGGAAATTGGCTCCGTCACTAAGGGGTTAAACCTCTCTTCTACTGACCCTCACCATCATCCTTTTTCAGCGTCACACCGCGGTCCTGCAGCGCCATCTTGTGATCGTAACTTAGGACAGAGCAGAAGTCAGAAGTCACATCGCTAGATCTCAATACAAGTCTATAAATGTCAGAACACGGCCAAAATGAAGCTCTCGTAGAGTTGTATCAGTTTGCGACCTTTGGTACGTTCCATGAAGCAGGTCCCAATTGTGATGGAGACCAACTGGAGCGCTGCTAATAGATGAAGACGCTGTAGGTGAGATAGTGGTGAAATGAAAATAATAAGTTGGGTTGTGCTTTAATCATGCAAAGGCACCTTCTTAATAATCCACGTTGCTTTTTTTCCATGCTGAAAAAAATAATCTAGAGCGCTTTCCTATAAATCAATAGGAAGCTTATTTAAATAGTATTTGAAGGGACTGTTTTGGGGCATTTGAGGGCAGAATCTGCTCAAAAAGCCACATTAAAAAATAAATGTGTGAACACACGATGTAAATGATGCTTAGTCGCTACTTTTTTTTTTTTAGTAAATTGCTCCAATGTACTGAATCCGAACAATGATTAAACACTGTGAGATATAAACAAAGACCTTGTCCATATGTCACTATGGCTGTGAGTCCCGGGTATATAGGGACACATTAACATAGTAGGAAAATTCTGTTTTCATTTATCCCATTCTGGCCACCTCCCATGTTTGGAGAAGGGCAATTGCAGGTCTGCTATTTCCTCACATATAACTTTGTTTCCTGCTTTTCATGATTACAGGAGGCACACAGTGAGGCATGCCTGGGTGGAAGGAGATTTTATTAGTTTAGTGGGATGGGAAGGAGCAGCTACTGTGATTAACTCCTCTCCGACTTTAATTCTGACTTTTCATCTAAGGAATATAGTTTCTATCCTCACCTATATAGGGGTCACCTGCTCATCGCAATCCACCCATCTTGTCATAACATTGACAGATTCATCAACCAATGGGTCCAATGGTGTAGTGTTGCCAACCTGACTGTTCACTTGTAAAACTGTTCTAATTACAGTCATAATAATCTGCACAAGATCTTAAACTGGAAAAATATTTTCTATTTTTACAGCTGTCCAGGAATAGTTGTTAGTGCTAACAGTTTCAGCAAAGTCGATGCGATTTATAGAAATCGGATGCCCACTGTGTTGGTCTCTTTATAGGGTTTAACGTCCAAATTGCTGTTTGCTCATATATTCAGTCTTTTGAGCAATTCTCTTCCAGTTCAGGCTTTGAAAAAAGCCCCACTCACTGCTCTGTGATCATTGAAGGAGCAGACGTCAGCGGCGGCTAAGCGATGACGTCATCGCTAACACCATTGCCATAGTACCCTAATAAGCGGTTACTATGGCAAGATGGCCGCGGTGACAAAACAGCAGCTCCTGAATGAGCGGCTTATACAGGAGCTGCAGGAATGAAGGCCCTGCTGACCAGCGCTGCTTACCGATAACAGCAGTGACGGCAAGCAGGGAGTTAACTCTGCTCTCACCGCTGCTGCTATATGTACCGTTCATACTGGAGCAGCAGTGAGAGCTGAGTTAACTCCCTGCTTGCGGCTCCAGACACGCGCCTAATTGATGTGATAGAGACGAGGAAGGCGACCTTGTACGAGAGATGGGCTAGAGGGACCCCTTTCAGGTGTTCGAACGGCGTGTCTTGGAGGGCATCAAGAATTAGGTTTAAGTCCCAGACAGCCACGGGTGCCCTGTAGGGGCGTCGTGTGTGGGAAACTCCTTGAATGAATGTTCTGACCTGTGATTTGGATGCAATCCTGCATTGGAGAAGGACACTTAAGGCGAAATTTGGCCTTTGATGGAGTTTGGTGCTAGGCCCGCGTCGAGGCCAGTCTAGGAACTCTAGGATCGAGGGGATGGAGAAAAGGAGTAGGTTACGCTTGCAGTCTTTGCACCACTTGAAGTAGGTTTTCCAGGTGCGGTAGTAGATGCGTGAGGACATTGGTTTTCGGGCATTGACCATGGTGAAGGGGAGCAGGACCTATCACTTGACGTATTGGTAGATTGTCCCTGGGACGGCCTAGAATTAGTCCATCTCCTAGTGGTTAGTACGCTGGGACTGTTCCCTGCTGGAGTGGGAGCGGTGATGTTTATGGGCACTGGTTTCGTGAGACTTAGGACAGACCTGCAGCATTTGGACTATGGAGTCCAGCCGTTGCAACAATACTATACCCCATGGAGGGATGTCAGGCGCACTGGGCCCTGCGTCAGGGTAGCCTCAGTGGGACTTTCAGGTTCACAGTCCATACAAAATTGTGATGTATGCTTGCGAGGGAGCGGGGTCTGGTAGTGGTGCATGATGCCTTGTTCCCTGCGCTGTTTTTGCTTTTGTCCTTGGACAGTTTGGGATCTGCCATTGCGTACCAGATTACTGTCAGCGATTGGCACTGCGGTGTACTAACCGGCTTGTTATGAGGGCAGGGGTGGATATCTGCAAGAAAGAGGGTCTCCTATGGAGCTTACCCGGATCCTGTGTCCCCTCTATGTCACCCGTGAGGTGCTGAGGTATTTCCCTGAAGAGGCACTGGAACAAAAGGACTGTGACCTGAATGTGTCCCTGGGTATTATGTGAGCTTTGTGTGCCCCCCTCCATGAGGGGTAGGCAGGTATCAGCTCTAGGTTTATTACCTGAGAGCTGTACCTTTGTGCAGCTGCACTATGCTGGCTGCTTTGTGCAAAATTCACGCCAGTTTGGGGGCATGTTTGAGGGCTGTGCCCCTGGTAACGTGCTTTAATAAGAATGGCTCCTTTTTGTCCCAGCCCCCTGAGTGTCCTTCTGTGGGGCTTGTACTCCTGGCCCTGAGCGACGTGCTCAGGGACCTATTGTGGCGCCGTGGTGTGGTCTCTATGCACGGGGCGATGACACGGCGCCGGGCCAATAGCTTTGGGGCCTGGCCATGAGTGATTCACTCAGTGGCCAATGGATGCGCTGCTGGCCGGGTCATCACGGCCGCCCCCGTGACGCGGGGTGGTGACGTGTATGCGGCCAATGAATCGAGGCCGTGGGCGGTGCTTGAGTACAGGCCCAGACCGGGGCCTCAGTTAATTGTGGCTCCCGGGAGCGGCGCCGGGTGGCCAAGGTCCTGATCGCTGTGGCCCCTTGGTCTGTGCGCGCACCCCGACTTACCGGCGTGGAGCCGCCGCGTTGTTCTGGCTGTGGCTCCCCAGGTGGGCATAGACATTGCAGCCTTTGCTGCCCCAGACCCCTTAGGGATGGCTGGGTGCGCAAAGTGTGCTGGCTGCAGGGCTCCATAATCTGCCTCCTTTGTTGGAGGAGGTGAGAGCTGTCCTTGGCCGTGTGCTACCCTGTCCTGCAGGGTGATGGTATGGTGCCCTCTGGGGCCGGCGGCCTGTGCATCTCCCTGTCCTGCAGGGTGATGGCATGGTGCCCATGCATCCCCCTGTCCTGTAGGGGGATGCCATTGTGCCTCGTGCTGATGACTCTTTGCCGGGGGAGCGGGGTCCTTTTATGAGGATCCGTCCCTGCGTGAGCTGCCCTCGGGTTCCCGTGAAAATCAGATGTAAAAGTGAGAATCAATAATAAAGGGTATGTGTGGTCTAAGTTACAGACCTCATGTGCCTCCTGCCGCACTAAGCTAAAAACTGAATATCTACGCCCACGTACGGGTGTATACTGCAAGAAGGAGGGCTCAATTTTAATCTCTACTTAGTGTCGCCTTCTAGTTGCAGAAAAGCATACACCCATGGTCCTGTGTCCCCCAATTATGCAAAGGAGAAAGAATGATTTTACCTGAATTACTCTGCGTAAATGATTTTTGTAAATAAACTTGCATTCGTTTCATTTTGTGTCTTTGCATTACATATTGCAACACCTTGAAAAATGGGCCTCCCTCGAAAATGGGCCCGGGCCACCCACCTCTTAAATCCGGCCCTGATCTGCCAGATGCCGGAACACTTGCAGCAAAACTGCGTTCAGCCTAATTCATTCTGTATGGCACTTGCAGAGGTGCAACACTTGCGGTTTTGACGCAATCCAGCCAATCCGGCACTAGCATTAAACGACAAAAAAAAGCTGCTAGCACCGTTTTTTGACTCGCCACAAGTGTTGCACATGTCCGCAAGTCCCATAGGGAATGCATTAGGCTGAATTCAGTCTTGCCGCAAATGTTCCATTAGGCTGCACTTATGGCAAAATGCTGGATTTGCCGAGAAACGCTGATGTGAAAGCAGCATTGTCCTGTGGATGATCTTACTCAGTCACTGACTGACACACAAAGAAGGCTGCCAATCACTAATAGGACTCCTAAACCCATAGCAGGAAAATTTATATATAGCAAAATGATATATCAATTTGCTAAAATCCTTTACCATGCTGCCCATGGATCAGACTCCATGTTTACCTTGACAGGTTCTCTTTAGTATACAGTACATATAAACAGATTTAGTAATAATAATAATAATAATAATAACATTCACTTAGGCCCCCTTCACACGTCCACTTAAAAAATGCATGTGCTGCAGGTCCCTTTTGGACATCCGTATGCCTATCGGGGTGTCCGTGTGTTTCATCAGTGTTACGTCCATGTGAAATGTACCGAAGAAAAACGCATTTCACTGAAATTAAAGGGTTTTTTTTTAGGCGTCTGCTTAGGGGGAACACCATGTCAGTTTTTTAAATTACTTATTTTTGGGCTAAATGCAGACTAAACAAACTTTAGTGCTACATGAAAGGATGCAAGCTTACAATACATAGGGAGGTGGGACATCATATAGCTGTTTGACATCTGTCTATAAATTATTTATCTATTCTTTCCATCTATCAATGTATCTCTATCTTTATATCATCATTGATTATTTATCTATCTTTGCACATGAAAAAAAAAATTATTTCAGTGACATGCTTTTTTTTCTCCAGTACGTCACACAGATCACATCCGTGCTGCCGGTCAAAATTGCACACGTCTTTGTGCGAGTCACATGGAAACATGCATGATTCACACGGACACACATTGCTTGTCAAAAAATGGAAACGTGAAGATCTCCATTGTGCAGGGGCGGACTGGCCCAGGTGGCAAGGGGGCAAGTGCCCCCCGGGCTGGTGGTATAGCCCACATATAGGGCCGCCCCCCCCACAGGAATGGGCCGGCGATGCAGACAGCGGCTGACATGGTGAGTGAGCGGACCGAAAACTTTGATAGCACTCCCCCTTCCCCACCAGTCATCAAAATTCTGATAGCAAACCTCCCCCCCTTCCCGTCCTCAAGTCAGGGACAGGGCTGCAGCTCACCAGCCCCTGCTATTGTGTTTAATTAGCATGCATGTGAATGTGTCTCCAGGATATGTAAAAATGGACACCACACATACTGGAGACATGAAGGTGTGAAGGGGGCCTTATATAGTGCCATTAATTCCACAGAGCTTTACATACATCAGCAACACTGTCCCCGTATGGTTCACAATTTACATTCCCTATCAGTATGTCATTGGAGTGTGGGAGGAAATCGGTGAACCCAGAGGAAACACACGCAAACACGGGGAGAACTTATGAACTTCTTGTAGATGTTGTCCTTGGTGGAATTTACACTCAGGACCCCAGCACTGCAATGCTACAGTGCTCAATACCTTATAGATGGAGGTGTGACACCAGCACCCCCGCTGATCAGCTTTTACCGATGCCAGCAGCAGCCAGAAGTGCTTGGTAGTGGAGCTGCAAAGCACAGCACCATCAACTCTATAGTAGTATTTCACAGCACACCTCCTATTGATTCATAAAGTAAGTGGATGGGCGGTAACCAGCCATGATTACTATGCAGTTAATAGAGCTGGGTAGTCTCACTCTCAGATTGAACAGCTGATAGGCAGGGTTGCTGATCAGATATTGATGACCCATACCAAGGATTGGCCATCAATGTAAAAGTCCCAAACAACCCCTTTAAATATTGCAAAATTTTCAAAATATGATACATGATTGAAGATGGTGCCTTAAATTAAAAAAAAGGGAGGAACCAGTTTCTTCCTGTCAATCTGAAAGGGAAACTAAGAAATACCTAGAAATAAGAGATGACATGAAAAAAGATGTCAGCTCTGTGGTATCAGACTACATACTGCTTTTGATACAGTTCATCAGCTTAGGAGTTGTATATACAGAACAGTAGGATATTAATGAAGTCTAATTAAAACAATTTTTTTTATGAAATGTAAAGAAACCCAATTGTCAGCAAATATGGATCATTTATTTTATTTCATACTTTTCTAAGTTTTTACAGAATTAAATGTGTGTACTGTATAATAAATGACATTAATGATCTCACAGGTGATAACAGTCTCTTTCCCACACATTTTCCATTTCCAGTCTGATGGCATGAGTGGCATTAAGATGCTAGAGAACAGCTGCAGAGGTGTAACACAGCTTTCAGGGCTTCCTGCCTCGTGCCAGGGGCTGCCAGGCGGACGGACAAAGCTGTCAATGCTGCATACCGCACCCTCCCCAGACAATGTAATCAGTGGCAGGAAATACATGAGTACCCCCATCGCAGAGGCTGTGTGACATAAAGGACAAGGAAACAATCACTTATGGATTTCCACTTCAGAGTAACTTCAGTGGCATAAAGACACATGTACAAATGCCAAGCTTGAAATAAGGAAGCTTAAAGGTAAAATAAGAACAAATAATTTAGTGCAAGGCTATTATGGCTTGGTGGATCACTTGACACAGGGCCTCACCCTCAGTAGCTTCACAATAGTATTTAGTGAGATTCTCTATGATTCTAGAGGAAATGCCTACATGACAGCACCATACTAATTTTTATTTAGCATTTTCAAACATGAGAAAGAAAACTGGATGAAAGTCAAAAGTATACAGAGGTACAGCGTGGGCCTATACCAAGCTGAAGTGTCTTACTAGGGATCTGTACAGCGTGGCCTATACAAGCTGAAGTGTCTTACTAGGATCTGTACAGCGTGGCCTATAGCAGCTGAAGTGTCTTACTAGGGATCTGTACAGCGGCAGTGTGTCCCTAAAGTTTGTAGTGTTCCTTAAAAAGGGAATCAGTCCTTAGGTTTTTGCCAACTAATCTGAAAGTGGCATAATGGGCTATACTGTGTATTTTGGCCACACCAGTTTGCTAGGTATTGTTGCTATGTTGTCCATTAGAGAAAGAAAAATTCTGTTTTCTCCATTAAAATTGATAACAATTATTCCAAAAACATTAAAATAAGATCATCATGGGACAGCAGGACATGTGTTTCAATCAAGCGGTCTTAATTGTAACGTGTTGCTGTCCCGTGATGATCTTATTTTAATGTTTTTGGAATAAATGTTATTAATTTTAACGGAGAAAACAGAATTTTTCTTTCTGTAAGGCTGGAAACACACTATCCTACTTACATGCGAGTCTCTCGGATGAGACTCGGATCAGTGACCCTGAACGGCCTCTCCCTCTCTGGACGGGAATGTCAGCTGCTTGTGTTTTTCTGCAGCATCACACTCCTGTCCAGAGAGGGAGACGCCGTTCAGGGTCACTGATTCGAGTCTTGCCCGAGAGACTTGCATGTAAGTAGGATAGTGTGTTTCCAGCCTAAAAGACAATATATTGCCCAACTGAGGCTGGTGGGATATCTGGGATCTCTGATGATAAATAAGTGACATCAGACTGGTGAGTTTTGCTTACTTTTAACAATGCTGAAATATCACAGTGCAATACACGTGAATAGGATGCATTTTGACACCGAGGGTACTGCGACCGCAACAAGCAAGTAGCAATAAGTCCAACGTTGTCATAAGTTTTGCTACTTGCTTGTTGCAGTACATTTGAGGTTGCAATGTGACCACATTCATTGTATATCGCTGTGATGTAGCAACAACTCCTAGCAAGATTTGGTTGCATATAACAGGTATCGATGTCTAGCCGCCTTGTAAACCTAATGTTAGGTCGGAGTCACACTTGCGAGACTTGCACGAGTCACACATTGTATCACCCGACATGGGTGCCTGCTCTCCTGACAGCATGCAGCCGCATACAAATACATGCAGCTGCAGGGGCATATCTAGGGGGGTGCAGCCGGACCTTTTGCCCCGGGCGCAACTCAACTGGGGGCGCCGGCGGCACCCCCCTTCCCCACTCGGTGTGTATATCACATGTGCCCTGAGGTCTCTGTAACATCTCACTCATCTGCCAGTGTGTGATATGCACAGATCGTATGTGGGGCCTGATTGGACGGCACTTCCGGAGGAGTCTGCACCCGCCGCACACTGAGCTTCTATCTATAATACCCCTGCTGGCCGGGAGCAATGGTACCGCCCTTCGTGACGTCACCGGACATGCCTCGGCAGCCATCTTTGTACTCCAGCAGCATCCCGGAAGTGTCAGGTAATGCAGCCCATGCTCAGGAAGCGTGTGATGTGCAGCTGTAGGTGCAGCCCTCACATGTGGGACCTGGTGTATAAAGATGTCTTACGTGTGTCAGGGCCGCTGGCAGCTGTAGTGTGAGGCCGGCAGAGAGTGCTGTGTACAGAGGTGACGTCTTGCCTTCTGGTTCAGGTGCTGAATGTTTCCAGAAAGTAGAAAGTCCCCGATCTGTGACTCCCTCCCCTCCCCAACCATGGCTGCAATAGGGGAGGCGGCGCTGAAACCGGCAAGCGCAACCACCCCCCCCGCGGTCCTCAACCAAGGGTGCAGCAGGGGCGGCGGGGCTGAAAACTGACAGCACCCCCATCCCCTCCCCCCCGGTCCTCACCTGCTTGGGGGGGGGGGGGGGGGGCGCCAAAACAGATCTTTGCCCCAGGCGCCGTCAAACCTAGTTACGCCGCTGTGCAGCTGACACCTGCTGTCTGAAGTGCAGTAGCTATGCTGGGTCATGTGATGTGTGACTTGTGCGAGTTTTTAGAAAGTGTGACTCTGGCCTTAGAGATACATGGCTGGAATAGGGAACACAGCCTCCTGCTCCTACATAAAGTTGCAAAAACTTGTGACAGATAGGCTGGCTTCACACTGCAGTTTTTCACTGATCAGTGTCCATCAGTGTTTGGGTGCCAAGACCAGGAGTGTCTCCAAAACTCAGAACAGGTGTCAATCTTCAATTATAGTTTTTCTCTGCAAGTTCCTTTCCTAGTTCCTTCTCCTGGTTTTGGCACCCAAACACTGATGGACACTGATCAGTGAAAAACTGCAGTGTGAAGCCAGCCATACTCTTAAATCTGCTTTTCTCAATAAACTCCCAGCCTTTGGCTATATCAAATATATTCAGAGGAGGTGAAAGCAGCAGCGCTCACTTCCTCCGGACGACAAGTGATTTTTCCCATGGCAGAAAGAGCGAAGCGGACGCGGACTTGACTGCAGGGCTCACATGATGTCAAACAGTTATGTGATCACGGAAGAGGCAGTGCCAACACCTTTGGAATAGAGTCAACACCGCAGGTGAGTATAAGTGTTATTAGTTTAAAAGGGGGAAACATACAGATTAAGAAGGGGCTGTCTGACAATCCGTTTAAGGTGCTCATATACTTTGGATAGCTGTGGAAAATGGCAGAATGGACAATATCAAAATACAACATAGGCGGGCGTCACACGCATCAATATAATGCACGATATCGCTTAAGCGATCTGCGTTTTGATCACTTAAGCGATATCGTTTGTGCATCGCTGCGTGCAATCAAGCGATTTTACAATGGAAAATCGCTTGATCGTTACATCGCAGATTGGTGAGCCGGAGCTCATATCTAGCGATAAACGCTTGAACAATCTGCCTCATCGTGGTGTGTGACACCACGATGAACGATCTCCCAGCGGCAGAGCCTATGCTGGGAGATGGTATCTATGGTAAACGTCGGGTTACTAAGCGCCGCGCGGCGCCTAGTAACCCGATGTGTACCATAGTTACCAGCGATCTCGCTGGTGAGTCTGCCTGTGTGACAGCTACCAGCGATGTGAACGATATTGTTAGCCATCGCGCGTGCATGCGATCGCTAACAATATCGCTATCGATATTGAAGCGTGTGACGGCTGCCATAGTCACGGATGTAAACCATATCAGTAAAGGTGTAATGAAATACAGGATTATTCATAGGTTTAATTTTATGAACATTTTGGGAAGACAATTCCTTGAGCTGATTTTGGCTCTGTTCAAATGTCTAGTATCCATTCGGATGGATCCAGCAGAAATCTGTTGACAAAAAAGTTGTGAGGACACAGCATTGTCTGGCTAAAAGAACTGATTTCAACTGGATCTGTTTTTGTTTTGTTTTTTTTTATTTTTTTAAAATGATCCGGTAAGCAAAAAACTGAATTTTTTTCAGATGAAAGAAACATGGATGAATAACTAATGGGAGGCATTTTCCATTGACTTCAGTGGTAAAAGAAAAAAACTAATTTGGTTGTTATCAACTTTTTTTAGCCAGACAAAAACTTGTCTGCACAATTCTTTTGTCAATGCATTGGTACTCTAGCCATTCTAAATGGATGATTAATAGACATGTGAAGCCTAAACAAGCAAGGAAAGGGTTACACTGGCCTGAGTAACTTGCTAAGCAAATGAATTCACTATCATAACCCAGATCTAGAAAACAATTACAACAAATGTATTATCACCATTGGCCAAAGTCCTGTTAGATAAGTGTGTTGGTTCTGTGTACTGACTGAAGAAAAAGCCCATTACATTCGGAAGGCAAGCAGGTCACAATGTCAGAGGTCACCAAAACGAGCTGTTACATACTAAAGGCCCAGTCACACATAACGACCGCTCCAGCCGGGATCGCTGGAGCGTCGTTACCTGATCGCTGGGGAGCTGTCAAACAGTCAGATCCCCCAGCGATCAGGGCCATGGGAGCCACCTCCCACATCGCTGAAGGCGATGTCAGCGTCCTCCCTGCTCTCTCTAACGATATCGTTATGTGAGACAGGGCCTTAAGGCTGGCTTCACACTACGTTTTTGCCCTGTTCATTTGGATCCTGTTTTTTGCAGGATCCAAACGAACAGGAACGGACAGCACCGGACTGGCACCTTCAGATGCTATTTCGGTGTCCGGGATACGAACACAGAGAGCAGCGGGAAGCCGAGCCGCTATCAGCGCTGTCTAATATCATGTTAGCAGTGTATATCTATATACACTGCTAAAATGATATTAAATAAAGGGATAATTAAAAATAAAAAATCATAAATACACACCTTCCGGCAACGTCTGAGTGTCCCACGCTGAATCTCCCGGCATTTGAGGACCTTGCATGATGTCACTGGGAGGAGCGGGGCAAACCAGTCACATGACCGCATCAGCACCAATTAAAACCCACGCAGATGTGGTCATGTGATCGGGTTGCCCTGCCCTCCTAGTGACATGATGCCAGGTCCTTGAATGGTCGTGAAATTCAGCATGGGACACTCGTTGTCGCCGGAAGGTGAGTATTTATGATTTTTTATTATTAACCATCCTTATATTTAATATCACTTTAGCAGTGTATATAGATACACTGCTAAAGTGATATTAGACAGATTTACTAGGAGTACAGAGCAGCACTCTTGTTCTGCGCATGCTCTGTACCCTGGCACCGGATCTGGGCAACGATTCTGTTGTTTCCTGGATCCAGTGCCATAGGCCCCCATGTTAAGTGTTCCGGACAGGACAGGATTCGTTTCTGTCCTGTTTTGTCACCGGAGCCCAAAAACGCTGCAGGCATCCTTTTTGGGACCCGTGAAAAACAGGACAAAAACGAATCCTGTACCGGAATCACAAAACCGGATGGCCAAATAGGGCCAATCCAGTGCCATAGGGATACATGGGGGCCAAAAACAAACAGAAAAGGATAGTAAAAAAGGTACTGTAAAGCTAGCCCAAGATGTCACCAAAACCTGCAGCTATGTACTAAGCGGCTTGCTCACTATTTCAGCTCACTATTAAGCCAATTTTTTTTTCACAGACTACAATAATGTAGAATATAAGGAATAGTAAAATATTGAACTATTTGACATGTTACAATAAAGGCCACAATTTGACAGAGCAGAACCATACGAATTAATGCCAGTTTCTTGCCGGTGGAGTTGGCTGAATTGCTGAAACCTAATTTATCCAAACTAGGATCTCTGTTACAGGAAAAGTGAACAAATGATGGTGCCAGTCAGTGAGGGGGATGCGGCTGGCATTTACAATTATTACGGCTGGTGAACAAACGAGGAGACCCTGCCAGGAGATTTCCACCAGAGGGAGGAATAGGACGCAACGTCTGAGAGCGAGGAAAGACATTTTTCCCATTACGCATGGTGCATGCAGTCAGGAAAGGGTGTAAATGATGCAGAGTACAATACAATGACTCGTGAGGAGGCGGATAATTCACATATTCCTCTGCCCTAAGCTCTGCCACGTGACTGGTTTTGATGTATTTCATTTAGATTTTCTCTAAATGAGCACAATAACCTAAAATATAAACAAGATAAAGTGTTCACTGTTATCTACCTGTATAGCTATATATTTATACACTGCTTCCCTGAAAATTAAAACAACACTTATTCACACTCTGATCTTGATGCACAATTCATCAAGCACAAGGTGACGTCTTAGGCTGGTTTCACACGACTAAGATCAGGTCCAGGGCTGTCCGGTGTAAACCTGATCCGGATCCGATTCTGAAACAGAAGTGGAGGGCAAATATGCCCTCTGGTCCGGTTTGCAGCCGGATTCCTCCGAGCGCAGCTGCAGCTGCTGAAATTTCAAGATCGCAGTCAATAGAAACCAAAATCATCCGATTTAAGATCAATCTGCAAATCAAAGTACAAATAAATAAATCATAGGGTACAGGCGGATCCAACTTGAGTGAATTTCATCACAATGTGACTCAGTCTTGTGTATGGTCCCCACCTGCCTGACTGCACTCCTACCATTATCTGGACATTCCTATGATGGCAGATGATATCCAGGGCAATCTCCTTCTAAATCTGGATCCGGGCATTAGGAACCTTCTGGACAACATTGCATTACTTTATACTGATACAGAATAGCCCACAGGTCCTGGTGGCATCAATGCTTTCATCATTAGGGAACTACCTTCACACTCTGGCCATAAAAGGCTGGCACCAGGAGGAACCCACCACTGACTGTACCAACATACCATCTCCCAATGGCTCCTTGCACCCCACAGCAATCAATGTACTGTTGGCTATACCATGGAGTAACCATCCAAGAATATGCCTCCCAACCAAACTGGTAATGTTGGATGATGTTGCAGGTAGCAGAATGTCCACCATGGTATTACCAGATTATTTGTTTTGCCTTCCTCATGTGCTCAATCTCAACCTGATGTGGTCTGTGAAGAGAATGGGGAACCTGTCAATTCTGGTGTTATCTTGAGAATGCAGTGTGGGGCTTAAAGCAGCACTACAAACTATTACACCCTCATGGTGTGTGGTTCTAAAAAATTTGTTTAAGAAACATGGACTAGAGAAGCCCACAGGAGGTCATTTTGTAGGACTTTGCTAGTGCTGTTCCTTCTCACCCAAGGGAGAAGTTATCATTACTGCTATTGGGTTGATTCCCTTCCACGGCGTTTCTATAGCTATGTCTGGATAGCCTTGTTTAAGGATTGATGGGTTCTGATACCTGTTCCATGTTCTCAAGGGTTCGTCCGCACTGCTGAATTAGGCTTGTTTCGCATTGTCGTTTTTCGGCATCGGTGTGAATCCGTTACAAACTGGATACACCCACATCGGTTTTGAGCCCCACTGCTTTCAATGGGGTCGCAGATACTTGCGGTTGCATCCAGTTGTGTATGTTTTGCCATGGATCCGGGTGGATGCTGGTGTTCAGTTTTTTCACGAACACAAAATCTGCATCTTGTTGTGATTTGCTCTCCGTGAAAAAAAAACATGAACCCCCAGATCCAGGGCACCACGGTAAAATTAGAGTTGGGGCTTACGAGTCACGGATTACGCCGAACTCCAGAAAATCTACCAGAATGGTGGAAAGAAAAAAGTATGGTGAAGGCATCATACAGCTCATAATCCAGAGCATACCACATCATCTATTAAACACAGCAGAGGCAGTGTATTGGCTTGGGCATGCATGACTCCCAGTGGCACTCGGTCACTAGTGTTTATTGATGATGTGACACGACAGAAGCAGCCAGATGTTTTCTGGGGTTTTTAGAGCCATACTGTGTGCACCTTCCTAGCTGTTTCCTAACCATCCCTCTTTGACCTAAAGGAGCCCTATAACAATTTGGAAAAATGAATTTGAACTTACATATGGTCTCCATCTAGGAGACTGGAAAGGTGGGCTCCATGATCCCCTCCTTGCTGTGTTCTAGCACGCCCCGCTGGGCGTCATCCCTCCTGGTGCTTTGCCACCTCCTTTTGGAATCTCCTGCTGTAATGGCCGGGCCGAAAGTCATACCCGGCCCAGTGCATTATGGGCCTAATCACATGATCGGCCCAGTGAATTATGGGCCTAATCACGTGATCGGCCCAATGCATTTGTGGGCCTAATCATGTGATTGGCCCGGCTTCAATATGCGCATTGTGCAAGTGTCGGGCCGATCACGTGCTTAGGCCCAGTGTGAGCTTGTACTGAAGATACCACAAAATCCTTCTTGCGATGACATATGTATGAGCGATCCTGAGGAAAGGAGCAGGTCTAACATTACAACCTGGTGTTTAATTTTCTGTTTACAAAACCTGCAAAATGATTCAGTTTTGGCATATAGGTTGTTGTTGCCCCTACATACACCTGTTTCAATTCCACCTTCTTTGGTGTAATTGAAAGTGACTGCACAATCACTTATTTTCCTATTTTGACATACTGATGTCCCTGAAGTTTATTTGACTTAGGACAGATTCATGTGCGATACTCTACTGACCCACCCTCAATTTCACAAGCGATATCCATGGAAGATCTGTTGTTGTTTACCCTCTGCCAAGTTCCTTCAAAAACTCAGTGCAAGTTTATGTACAAAAACTGATGCGGTTTTTAAGGAAAAGGGAGACCACATGAAATATGGATTGGATGTACATTTCTCATTTGTTCACTCATTTTCATTTTGTTAAAGGGATCCTGTCACCTCCAAAACGCCTCCTAAGCGATCAAAACATGTCCTGCAGCATCCTATAACTAATCTCACACTTCTTTTGTCTCCTAAAAGCATCCTGTGAAAATGGAGAAAAACATTTTAATACTCACTCATTAGTGATTATAATTAGCCGTGGCTATATTCTTTACTCACCAGGGGGTGTTGTTTAGCAGCTCCAGGATCCACCCTCTCTCTGTCTGTGCTGCTGTGAAACTGAAACTGAAGGCAGGACTAATGATTTGCATTCTGTGAGTGATAGAGAGGGGGAGGGCAATGCCTGCACATCACAGCAGAACACACAGAGAAATGGGGGGATCCTGGAGCTGCAAAACAGCCCACCTTGGTGACTAAAGAATATAGCCCCTGCTAATTATAATCCCTAATGAGCGAGTATTAAAATGTTTTTATGCACTTTCACAGGATGCTTTTAGGAGACAAAAGAAGTGTGAGATTAGTGATGGGATGCTGCAGGGTCATATTTTGCTAGCTTAGGAGGCGTTTGAGGTGACAGGATCCCTTTTAAAGACAAAAAATTGACATTTATATTTTAGGCTGTCATACTGTGCAGGATATTTTTTTCACACCTGCCTAAAATGTTTACACATTACAGTATATCTTATGATTAGCAACATTTCTTGATACTTCATAGACACAAAAATGAGCCACACCGCCATGTACAAAACAGGAGGAGATTTTAATTGGTTGAAAATAGTGTTTTATGATTTTACCAAAACAAAAATATACATGAATGAATGCACACCCATACTATTCGCAGTATTCTCTTTCTTCGGCATTTCCTGTGCAGCATATTTAGCTCCTGGTGACTACAAATATCAGCATGCTTTTCACATCACATATCTGTATAACAATTGTATCTGTATTAACACCTTTTGTAGTCCAGTTATATTTAATGCATTTTATTGCTTCATAAAGGGAATCCTCCGTGATTTTGCTTCTAGCTGTGCACCTATGAACTAGATTAATGTGATTGCAATATTCAGGTTAGGATTTAGACTTATTTTTGGAAACCCCAATTGCACAGCGTAGGTGCACAGCAGAAGGAAACATTAATGGAAACCCATTTAAGGTCTATTACTTTGCAATAAACACACTGCAGCTAAAAAGGAAAATCCCATAGGCTAGATAATATTCTGGGAGCTGTGGATATATCCAGATGGCGGAGTCATCCATTTCAATATCCCATAATCACACACCGATACCTTGATGAGCAAATAAACTTTCTTTTCAGTTTATCTGAATGTTGTGCATAAAGATCTAAATCCGGATATATCCAAAGTCAGCAGAGGAGTCATGTCTTACAGCAATTTACACGCACACATTCTTCACAATTCACTGTACAGGAATATACATTCACCTTCATCACTACCTTATATCATCCCGACCTAACAGATTTCTATCATGGAAGATCATTCAGAGAAAGGTAATACTAATGTCATGTTCATCCTTTCTGATTTTACATATTTTCCCATTCAAAATACAATTCTGTATAACTAAAAGATTTAAAAAAATAATTAATACATCCACAGATTCGTCAATCATATTTCCAATCACTGAAATACAGATGAATAACACAGCCCTGCAGAGTATGCCAGGCAGAAGTGGGGAATACACAGACCACTGGTGGCAGCAAACCATTATGTGGGCAGAAGATAAGTCACCAAGAATGGGCAGAGTGGTCACAGATCACATAGGATTGGCAGTATATGGATAGTAATGCAGAACTATGGGATCCCAGAATATACAAGTGATATTTCGGAAAGGGAGAACATTTCATACACAGCCACTAATACAGTTGGAACATTTACTAACTTTGTATACTGATTTGGATTTATTAAAGTAGTGACAACATCTGCTAAAGGGGTTGGCCAATACATTTTTATTCAAGGGCTTTCTATAAATGTATAGAAAGGCCATCAATAAAAAGTAGTGTCCAGACTCTTTAAAGCGAACCTGTCACCCCCTCCAGACATCTAAAGATAACATAGCCACCTTCTGCAGCACTAAGGCTACGTTCACACATTTGCGTATTTTGCTGCGTTTTTTTGCGCGCGCTTTTTGCCGCGTTTTTCAGCCGCGCAAAAAAGCGCAGCAAAATACGCAGGGGCTTTCACACACTGCGCTTTCTTTCCCCCAGAAAGCGCAGTGATGTCACAGAGAGGAGGAAGAATCCAGCTTCCTCCTCCCCTCTGTGACAGCTGTGGCCGCCCCATTAGACTTCACAGTGTTAATACACACTGTGAAGTCTAAATTAAACTAAAGCAAGTGTGTGAAAAATAAAAAACAATGAATACTCACCTTCCGACGCCTTCTCCCGCTGTGCGATTCCCGGTTCTAAGTCAGATCTCGTCTGACAAGACCTGTGGTGATGTCAGAGGGGGGGCGTTCCCGGGCACTCGCGGTCATGTGACACCACATGACCACGAGCAGCCAATCAGCGATGGGACCGCCCCGGGAACGCCCCCCTCTGACATCACCACAGGTCCTGTCAGACGAGATCTGACTTAAAACCGGAGACCAGACACCGGGAGAAGGCGTCGGAAGGGGAGTATTCATTCTTTTTTATTTTTCACACACTTGCTTTAGTTTAATTTAGACTTCACAGTGTGTATTAACACACTGTGGAATCTAATGGGCGGCCACAGCTGTCACAGAGGGGAGGAGGAAGCAGGATTCTTCCTCCCCTCTGGGAAAATACGCAGAAGTAGCTGCGTAAAGAATTGACATATCAATTCTTAACGGAGCTGCGTTTTCTCCCGGAAAACGCACTGCGTATTTTTACGCAATGTCTGCACTGCAAAGTGAATTTCCCATTCACTTTGCTGGCAGACAAAAGGCACATTGCGTATTTTGAAAAGCGCGCGTAAAAAAACGCGGCAAAATAGCAATGTGTGAACGCAGCCTAAGGCTGCATTCTGACAAGGTGTATATAGCATTTATGCTCCCTTGATTCGCTGAAATAAAGACTTGTATAAAATCTGTTTCAAACCTGACTCAAGACCGGGAGGCGGGTTTTCAAGCGTCTATCTCCCTCCTCTGTGGTGTCAGTCATCCCTCTCTGCTCTCTGTGCACCTCCTCCAGGGCCACCTCCCTGCACTACAGAGCTGAGCTTTGTAAGCTCTGCTATAACATAGAGCTGCTGTTATAGGAGACCCCACAGTAGTAAATCTAGCAGGACCCTGAACAGACAAAGCACTGCCTGCTACATAGCAGCCCTTGAGCTGAGCAGTTTTCACGGTTTCTTGTACCCAGCAGCATTGCTCCTCAGTCCCTGATCTAAAGCACAAACTCAACTCTGCTGCACTGCTGACAGCTCAGCTCAAGGGCTGCTATGTAGCAGGCAGTGCTTTGTCTGCTCAGGGTCCTGCTAGATTTACTACTGTGGGGTCTCCTATAACAGCAGCTCTATGTTGTAGCAGAGCTGACAAAGCTCAGTAGTGCAGGGAGGTGGCCATGGAGGAGGTGCGCAGAGAGGGATGACTGACACCACAGAGGAGGGAGATAGACGCTTGAAAACCCGCCTCCCGGTCTTGGTCAGGTTTGAAACAGATTTTATAAAAGTCTTTATTTCAGCAAATCAAGAGAGCATTCATGCTATATACACCTTGTCAGAATGCAGCCTTAGTGCTGCAGAAGGTGGCTATGTTATCTTTAGATGCCTTGGGGGGGTAAGGGGGGGGGGGTGACAGGTTCGCTTTAATGTTTGTAGTTTACACAACAGGTTGCAGTTAGCTAAACCCCCCACTAGGGGGCTGTATCTATATTCGGTCTAAATACTTCCATTAACTGTGTTGTCCAACCCATGCCCAATCAATTCAGATCCCCAGTCAAAATAAATATAATTGATACTGGGTCACGGCAGCATCAGCAGTCTTATTTCTGGCGGACGATGTGATGTTGTTGTGTCTATTGCAGCCATTATGAGACTGACATTTAGTTGCAGCCTTTACTGTGATGGAATATTGAGGAGTTGCAGCCAAACAGCGGCCATTGTCTGGCTGCAATGGACACGTGACACAATAATATCACAGCATCACTGGAACGATGCCGCTGTGGAAGGCAAATATTGATTGCTTTTTGGTTTTTAATTGGGATCCTAAAGTTACTAAGCATGAGTTGTCCAGTAGTGGACAACCCCTTTATATACAACATGACATCTTAAAAGTTACCTACACTTTTATATTTTTTAACAATTTTGCCCAGCATGGAAAGTTAAGGTGATTTGCAAATCACCTTATCAGGTGGTTTGTCCTTATTTCTGAATAATATGCACATAAGTGGCTTTTTCCCAGTCGATTTGCCTGCCTTTAGCTGTATTGATATCAGAGCATAGTCATTAGGAGTACAGATGCTGACAGTGATGCGTCAGCTGAGCATCTGTGACTCAAAAACTCTAGGGGCAGGCTGCTGCAGGAGATTGTTCTGAGCAACACAGCACTAAGAGGATGACACAGGGGCTGACCTATCACTGCCATCAGCTGTACTTCAAATGACTGTTTGAGATCAATACAGCTAAAGGCAGGAAAATAGACCGGGGGAAAAAGCAGGGGTTTTAATAGCAAAGTTGCGTGTTTTTACAATTTTCCCCACTTGAAAAGATGAGAACTTTATTTAAAGGAGCTATATTTGAAAAAAAAAAAAAAAAAGTTTGAATGGCAGTAAACTGCATTGGAACAAAACTCAGTGGCTTGAAAGAAATAATATTAAAAAGTTAAAATAAATTTGGTCTGCTGCCACCTTGTGGTGGCATGTGTACTGGTCTGATAAAAAATTAAACTATGGACATTAGTTGAGTGTTACTTTTCATCTTCCGTACGTTCCTGCTTGCTAAAGAGTAAATTCAAGAAGAACAAAAAAATACTGCATTGTTTTCTAATAAAAAGTTGCCCTGTAACATACTCTACATAAAGTCTCATCTCCTAATGGCTTTTATAGTTTATATATCTATTATTTTCCTAACGCTTATGTCTTAAGGCAACTTATATTTAAGCTTTATTGTGATTCCAGTAAACATTCATATATCGTAAACTTAGAAATCTGACCTGAAAAGACAGACTTAACTAATACAATAAAATGAGAATAGATAATTTACTAAAACTCATAAAGCACTGTATCCATATTGTGACATATCACTCCTGCTGTCAATTAATATTGCGACTGGTACAGATGCCACAGTGTGCACTATAGTCACTGATATACAATATACACCAATTAAAACCAGTGTACAGCTATAGAAAGTAGACATCATGACCTCCAGAACATTCATCTACTTGAGGATGATTAAAGCAGATGGCAGGTCTAAGAAGAAAGCTGATGTGACATATTGTGACCATGTGCAATTGCACACTGGCGCGATTCCCCCGTTTGCCAATGCGAGTGGGCAGTCACAGGACCACATCATTTTGCTTCCCTCAATTCTCTTTAATTGACAGATGAGAGTAGTCAGAAATGTACAGAACTAACTGAATTGCATCCATGAGGTCCCATAACCGATCACTGGTCCGGGACACGTAGGGAAATTGTGACAGTGTGCGATGACAGTCATATTTCGCCATGCTTTTCTTCTGAAACCAGAAAACCCCTTTAAGTATCTAAAGAGGTGGAAGGCAGCGATTTTACATAATTTTTATGGTAGTTTATGTGTATCAAGTATTTAATAAGTTTCTCCTTAACAAACATGGAGCACTGACTGAAAATACTGCAAGTCTAGAACATCCTAAGAGAGGGATTGTGGAACAAATAAATAGAGAAGGACGCAGCATGGGAAATATTCACAGTAACACAGACAAAAGAAACGAGCTCCCTGACATATTACACACATTCAGGAACAAAGGAGACCCAGGTACACACACAAATCTCAATGGAACGGAGTACAAAAAAAACACAGAAGACATAAAAAGCTGATCCCTTGTCATAGGAAAGACAAGAGTTTCTCTGTTTATGGGCTTTATAAAAAGCTGGTGAACTCTTATTAGTGAGCGGCACCAACATCTGATGGGATGGCAACAAGATACCCTTACGGGTAGGAGTGGTGTCCATGTAAACAAGCACAAAGAGAGTGAAGGAGACTTCCGTCAGCTTACTCCCTCGGAGATGATAGTGTGTGAAACCTTCCAGAGATTATCAGCTTTCAGAATAAGCCCTCCAAGTCTCTCGCTACAAACAAGGGATGGTCCATGGAGTAATGCTGGGGTTTCATGGATCCCATCAATGAACATACCCTAATAAGAAAATTAGAACTAATAAAAATAAAGGAAAAATCAACACAAAGTCTATCTCTACTCCTTAGCAGCAGAAATTATATTCAAGCAATGTAAAGTGGAGACTTCACCCCTGCAAGAACTGGCTCAGATTACTGTGGAACATTAGTTCCTCGTCCTGATCAGGAGATGGCAAGAAATGGTTAAAAGGTTCCTCCTGATAAATCCATTCCGATCCTGTGACGTCTATTCATGAGTCGTCGTCCATCAAAGCTAGGAATCACCATCTGAGCGGATTTTCGGACCATCCATAGTTGCAAGGACCTGGATACCAGGTGCTTGTCACCCTGAAAGACAACTCACTGGAGGGAAATCAGGGCTTTCCTTGACTACGAATTCTGTTCACAGGCAGAGATAATCTGTCCAGTCCTAATAGAAAGAACAACAGCGTGTATAAATTAGAGACATTTTCCATATTTATATAAATAGGTCATGAAGTTTTCCTAAAGATTTGAATAGAATATTAAATGTTTACACAGGATCTTTATATGTGTCTAATCTCACTTTTATTAAAAAGTGCAGGTTACCCAAGTCATTGTACATGCTGTCCGAAGCTGAGCAGAGAGATATATAGGTTTGTTGGAAAAGAACGTGTACATCTTGTGTTTTAAATAAAAAAAAAAAAAAAAAAAGACTGCCAACACTCCCTAACATGCAATGTGAACAGGTGCATAACTGAACATAACATATTATAACAGACAGCTGCACTCTGTAATTTCCAAGACATGCAAACCAAGAATGTAAGACTATAGAACTGCATTATAGTGAAGAGAAAATATGATAGTGCCACCATCTTTTTGTTATGTTATGCTCAGTTATGGTGCCGGCAGTCTTTTCTTGTTTAGATTATGGGTTCATGCTTTCTGTCTTGTGCACCGCTCCACCATTAGCCTTAGGTGATTTTAATATCTATTAGCAGGTTCCTACTCGCCTATACAAATAGAGTTTTTTTTTCTTTAAATCCTGAGAGAGGCAATGACTTATTGTAGGTAAGCACGGCACAGGTTATGCTCTCCAGGAGCAGAACTCAGTCTTCAAGGCAGCTAGCTATACACAAAAAAGTAAAAGTTTAAAAATCAAAAGAACAAGTGAAAATTTTAATAAGCGCTAAAATTGCATATACTTATAAGCACTACTCAACTAAGAACAGGGGAATATGCCTGTAAGTGAAGGTACAGGCACCAAAAATAATGTCTTCATGTATGCTACTGATTGTAAAAATCCTAATGACTACTCTGCCTTGATGTATTTCTAATGGCTATAAAATGGAACAGATTTCACATTCAGTTCTTGTCCAGACAACGCTCTTACCGAATGCTCGAATAAGCTCCGCTTGCATGGCCCAGGTAAACTTCTTTACCAGGCAAAGTGTGGTGAGACCGGCAAACAAAATATTGTACAGGAAGATCAGGTAGAAATTTCCCAGCCAGTTGGAACGTCCAAAGTCGCCCAGAAGGTCAAATCTAGTGATACCTACATGTTAACGATGCAAAAAAATATAAGCTCATGGACATATAAATGATCAATTATGATGGCAAGAGGCTACATTTTGACCATAACAGTGTATATCATATCTGCAGTTTTCTATAAGGTTTTGGTAGGGAATGGATTCCTTGCTTATCTGGACAGGATTCGATCCTTTTCTTGTCAAAAAATATATGGCTGTATTACTGAAATCTGACTGCCGCCTTTTACGCTGGACAAAAAAAAGCTACGCACCCCTGTTAAAATGCCAGGTTTTTGTCATGCATATAAAAAAAACAAACAAATCATACCAAGAAATATACCACATTTTTTGCTTTATAAGGCATATCGAATTATAAAACGCACCCCAAATTTGGTGAAGGAAAAGAGAAAAAATAACAATTTTCAATGTTAAATGAGGTCCGTTTTATAATACCAGTGTCCGTCTTACAATCAGTATATATGTCCACCATCCTAGTATATATATCACCCATGCTGGGGATATATATGGTCCCCCATCATGTTGTACTTGTATATGGTACCCCATATATAGGAAAAAATCAGGCAGCCCTCCAAAAGACCAGAGTCAGGGGGGGCAATCTCAGCGGCAGCGGCGTGCGGTGCCATGTTCTGTGTGTATGGATTGAAGACTTAACCTCTTGTAACGAGTTACAACTTGTCAATGAATCCAGACACAAAGAACATGGTGGCTCCCACAGCATGCCGCGCCTTTCCCGCAGATGCGGTCCCGCTGCTCTGACCCATCCTCCGGCACCCTCACTTCACCACCGCACCCCTACCCCCCGGTAAGATTTTTTTTTTAGATTCAGATTGCAAGACGCACTCCCATTTTCCCCCAAATTTTGGGGGTGGGGGGGAAGACGGAAAAGGGGAACATGCGTTTTATAATCCGAAAAAGACGTTAATCTGTACAAAATCTGTACAAATACATTGAGAAACGAATTATTTTTAGTGTGAAAATAAAAATAAAATAATGTGTTGCATATATGGGAGGACCCTCTTATAATTGGGGATGTGTTTATTTTAAGAAATCGACAATCACATTTATATTCCAGTTAAGTAGTAGTCAGTACATGGCTGCCATCATCTACATTGATCCTAATTAACCCCCATATAAGCTTTAGCTCTTCTAGTAGGAGTTACTGACATTTTCTTAGGCTGGCTTCACACTTGCATTCCCCGCCGCTGCATATTGCGGCGGGGGAGCACAAGCAAAGCGCATACACCGCGCATCCCTATGTTACACATGGGGACACACGGTGTATGCGCTCAGGTGCACATGGCCACATTGCCTGCCATGTGTGATTTGTATGCATGCGGATGCTTGCGTACAAATTATGCATTCTCGTCCGCACCATGAACGCAACATGTTTTTGAATGTGGCAATATCTAATGAGTGTATTTTTTAAAATAATTTTGTTTTCAATGGGGCAAAAAGGGGGCGATTTAAACTTTTATGTTTTTGTCATATTTGTAATAACCTTTTTTTTTACTTCATCACCTTACTTTGACCACTAGAGGGCCTCAGCACTCCACAGACTAATCACTTCCCCTGTATTCTTATGGGCTACATCTGAACCCAGGGGAAGTGATCACACCCTGCTGGTGATGTCACTAGGTCATGGCCATGAGGAAGTGATTACATACAGCTTTCAGGGTCACTACAGGATCCTGGACTGTGCAGATGACAGCGGAGGTCCTGTGATCGCTTCACAGAACTTCTGATCATGGCGGGAAACAGCACGATCCCTGCCATAGTGGTTTGAATCACACTGGTCAGTGATCCAAAGGGTTAATACCGCCGATCGCATCGCTGATCTGATAGGTGGTGTTAGGCACACATCTCAGCTGGTGAGATCAGCTAGGATGTTTAAGGGATGATGCGAGCTCACAGTGTGAACTTGCATCAGGGGGCGGGACAAAGCCAAGGACGTGTGTGTGTGTATATATAGTATATATATATATATATACACATATATATATATATATACATACATACACACACACACACACATACCGGTATATACTATAGTATGTGTGTGAAGGGCTTGCGGGTGTACATATTAAGCCACCACATTATTTTAGTCCTTACTTTTTCTTTATCCACTAAAAAAGTTTTCAATTTATTTATCAATGCATTTGCACAGACATGGGTAATTTTGAGGATGGAAAAAGTTCTGAAACTAATCTTCACGGTATTATTAATTTTTTTTTTTTACATGACAAAAATGTGGCATTTTAACAGAATAGTGTGTGTAGACTTTTTATATCCATAGAAAATATCAAAATACATTTTCTAAGTAGATTGATATACTGTATAGTTTTGTGAGAAAACATTCAGTATAGCCTGTGATTTCATCATATAAACCTCAGCTCTTTCTGGGGAATTGGGTCCAGTGGGTGGTCCTGTCAGTAACTGGCAGCTATCCTTGTGTAAGTGTCCTATTTTTTGCAGGACCCCACGAACAGGAAAAGACAGGATCGCATGTGTGCCTCAGAGTGCCATTTCTGTGTCCGAGTCCGTGATTTTCACGGCCCTCAACACAGGAAGGGCACTTACACACACACACACACACACACACACACACACACACATATATATATATACATATATACACACACACACATACACTGCGGAAGTGAAATTAACAAAAGCAAGGGTTAAACAAAAAAATAAATAAATCTCCTCACCTCTCCAGCATGTCCCGCAATGCCTCCATCTAGCTCCCGACAGCTTAAGGACCTGGCGTGTCGGAGCAACCCGATCAGCTGATCGGTCACATGACCGGCATCAGCTGAGCGGTTTGAACCCTGCGCCCGCCAAAACCAATCTCCCGCCCGCCGATCGGTTTAGGTGGGTGGGAGGTTTAAAATAGCTCAGCTGATGCCGACCTGTTACCAATCAGCTGATCGGGTAGCCCCGCCAGGTCCTTGTTGGGAGCTAGATGGAGGCATCGCGGGACATGCTGGAGAGGTGAGATTTTTTTATTTCTAACCCTTGCTTTTGTTAATTTCACTTCCGCAATTTATGTATATACATTGCAGAAGTGAAATGAAAGGGGAACAGAGCAGTTTTAGTGTACTGAGCATGCTCAGTACACTAAATTGGGTTCGGGAAACGATCCGATGTTTTCCCGCACCCGTGCTCCATAGCCCCCCATATTAATGGCCACGTGTCGGATGTGATTCAGTCCGATTTGATCCGCTGTGCCCAAAATCAGAGCAGTCTCTGATTTTGGGTACAGCAAAAAAAAAAAAAAAAAAATCGGACAGAATCGGATCCGACACAAATCAGATGCCATTAAGGCCAAATCCGATCAGATCCGTTGGCCATGGGGATACATGGGGGCTAAACCGGATCCGTGGCTGTCCGTTTCACAGATCCCCAAAAAACGCAGTGTGAAAGCAGCCTAAGAATGTTCCAATCTCTAACAATGGGACTCAATTTGACACCTATATTAATGACTCATTACATGGACACAGTTCACATCTCCAGAAGATCTTCATATCTCTAAAAAAGAGAATTTTGTTTACTTACCGTAAATTCTTTTTCTTCTAGCTCCTAATTGGGAGACCCAGACATTGGGTGTATAGCTTCCGCCTCCGGAGGACACACAAAGTATTACACTGAAAAGTGTAACTCCTCCCCTACTGCCTATGCACCCCCTCCAGGAGGAATCCCATCAGTTCGGTGCACAAGCAGGAAGGAGGCAAATAATCCACACCAAGACCGAAAGGTCCGGCTAAGAATCATCGGCCCACAGGGCCATAAAAGTGACATGAAACACCAGTCACTTAAACAGGAGAACAAAGCCCAAAAGGCAACAGGGTGGGAGCTGGGACTCCCAATTAGGAGCTAGAAGAAAAAGAATTTACGGTAAGCAAACAAAATTCTCTTTTTCGCTCCATTGGGAGACCCAGACATTGGGATGTCCAAAAGCTATTCCTGGGCGGGAAAAGACCCAAGCATGGCAGTAACATCATAAGTGAGCGACCGCCGCCTGAAGGATCCGTCTGCCCACAGTAGCGTCAGCCGACGCAAACACATGAACCTGATAATGTTTTGTAAAGGTGTGCAGGCTGGACCAAGTGGCCGCCTGACACACCTGTTGTGCCGTGGCCTGATGACGTAAGGCCCACGAGGCACCCACAGCTCTTGTGGAATGCGCCTTAATACCCGCAGGCAAAGGCGTACCAGAGGAAAGGTAAGCTTCCTGGATAGGAGCCTTGATCCACCGGGCCAAGGAGGACTTGGAAGCCGGCTCACCTTTCTTCTGACCTGTCGTAAGAACGAACAAGGCATCCTTGACATCCACCGAAGCAAGAAAGTCCCCTTGAGACAGTGAAGCGATCACAGACCGCAGAGACTCCATTCGGAATGGCCTGACCCTCACGTGCCGGTTGAAAAGCTTGAGATCCAAGACCGGCCTCACCGAGCCATCCTTCTTGGGAACTGTGAAGAGGTTCGAATAGAACCCCTGGAAACGCTCCCCTGAGGGAACCTGGACCACGACCCCGTTCTGCCTCAAGGCGTCCAACGCCAGACGAAAGGCCAAAGCCCTCGCCGGCGGGGGCGAAGAGAGGCAAAACAGAGTCGGAGGACGCGAGGACAGCTCTATCCTGTAACCGTGGGAGATGACGTCCACTACCCATCGGTCCCGGACATGACTGCTCCAGACGTCTGCAAAGTAGGAGAGCCTGCCACCAACCGAGGATGCTGCTGGGAGAGATGGCGAGTCATGCAGAGGCAGCCTTGGCGGCTGAGGCGCCGGCAGGCTTCTTCTGCTGAGACCTAGATCTCCACGTCCGATTTGACTTCTGCTCCTTATCTGAACGGGAAGAGGAGGAAGCGGACTTCGAGGAGGGACGAAAGGACCGAACTTGGCGTGCAACTGACGTTGGCCAGACTTCTGCACCTTCGACTGGGGCAAGGAGGTGGATTTCCCACCTGTAGATTCCTTTATGAGATCGTCCAGCTGCTCTCCAAAAAGCCTGCTTCCCACAAAGGGAAGGCCCTGGAGAAATTTCTTGGAAGTGGCATCAGCCTTCCAGTCCCGCAGCCACAGCATCCTACGGGCTGCCAGCGAATTAGCCGAGGCAACCGCAGTACGGCTGGCAGATTCCATATTCGCCGACCTAGCGTAGTCAGTGAACGCAGAGGCTTGAGACGAAAGGTTGGACACCTCGGGAATATCCTGAGCTACAACATTTAATTCTGCCAAGCAGGCAGAAACTGCCTGCAGGGCCCAAACTGCCGCGAAAGCCGAAGCAAAGGAGGCTCCCGTAGCTTCATAGATTGACTTCTGCAGAAGTTCGATCTGCCTGTCAGTGGGATCCTTCAGAGAGGAACCATCCGCAACGGACATTACCGTATTGGCCGACAGTCGAGAGACTGGGGGGTCCACCCTAGGAGAGACCGACCAACCCCTCACTACGTCAGGAGGAAAAGGATAACGGGTATCCTTCTGCTTCCTGGAAAACCGTTTATCAGGACAAGCCCTAGGAGCCTGAACAGTGGATCTGAAGTTCGAGTGATCGAAGAATGAACCCCGAGACCTGGCCGGAGGAAGGAACTGATAAAGTTCCTCCGAGAACGACGTGTCCACCGTGGGAGGGGAGCAGTCAGATCCAACACGGTATTAATGGAGGACACTAAATCATCCACCAAGGAATCTCTTCCAAAGACTCGACCGGAGATCTCACAGAATCCTGCCTATCCTCGCCCTCAAGCTGAGAGCCCTCAGCATGAGACTCCGTGTGACGCGAGGAAGCAGGAGAGATTGCTCTGCGTGGCCGTTTAGGGGGCCGGGGAGAGGTAGCCAAGTCTGAGACCCCTGCATTGTCTCCAAAGTCCATTCCCCTAGAAGGGGACGACTCGCTGTAGTGCCTGCGGCGTGAGGCAGAGGGACCGGGGGTACTTTCCCGGTGACTAGCCTGCAAAGACTCCTGCAGGACTCTGGTCAGAGCAGTCATAGACTGGGAAAAAGAGTCAGAAAAGGACTTAGTGAAAGCTACAGCCCAAGGAGGTGGCACAGCCGGGTCCCCCTGGCTAGGGAAAGGCTCCGAAGCTGCAGAGCTGGGGGGAGCCCCATGATCCACCTCAGACACATGCGAAGTGCAGACTGAGCAATGAGGAAAGACAGACCCAGCAGGCAGCGCAACCTTGCAAGCAGTGCAAGAAGAATAGAATGTGTGCACCTTAGTGGCTTTGCTCCTGGTGGAAGACATGTCGCCCCCAAGCAGTAACCTCAGAGAGGGGATACACTAGAGGGGGGCCCAGGGAGAGGGAGACACCACCAGATAAACTGGGGTGACCTACCAGCCTAACAGAGTGGATTGTGTGCCCTCCGGATGCCAGCTCCTTCCTAGCAGCCACAGGGACCCGAGGAGAATGCTGAGAGAAGCCCCAAAAATATGGCCACCGGAGCCGAGTGAGGGGGCGGAGCCAACGAGGCGCAGGAATCCGGAGGGCAATCCTAACAGGCTTAGGAGCCTGCCACCTCAAAGAGATGGGAGCGGCCGACGCTCCCGGACCGCCCACCAAGGCAGCCGAGCCCACCTCCAGTGGAGCCCGGGCTCCAGGCTCCAAACTAGGCCGCAATGAAGCCGGGGCCTCAATTTAGACAGCCGTCCGGCGCTCGGGAGCACCCGAGCGCGGTACTCCTTGAAACCCCGCGAAACTCGCGGCGCTGCACAGACAGGCCGTCAGCGACGGGGGAGACCCACCAGGGGCCCCCACAGTGAAAGGGCCGAGCAGCAGCCGCAGTACAGATCCTCAAAGCACTAGGTGCAGGGGGCCAGGGGAGCTATGAAGAACCCCTGAATGAACAGGGCCCAGGGAACACCCCAGGTGCTTGGACCGGGCTACAACCGCAGCATAACCCCCAGAGTACCTTTAGGGGGCCGAGCCCTGAGGTCCACAACTCCAGCCGACAGGATCCCACAGTGGCTGTGGATGGAGTCAGAGCTCCAGAAGTTCTGGGAGCCCATAACGATCCCACTTCTCCAGAGCCCCGAGGGGATGGAGAAGGAAATACAGCATGAGGGCTCCAGCCCGTTGTACCCCAAGGGTACCTCAACCGCCTCTGCCCGAGGGTGAGGAAGGAGACATGCTGGGGATCCCTAAGGATCCTCTTTGCTTCCATCCGACACTCTCCAAGGAGAGTGAGTAAGACTAAGTGAGAATGCATGAGTGCAGAGTGTGCCTCCTTCAACACAAAGCAAAGAACTGATGGGATTCCTCCTGGAGGGGGTGTATAGGCAGTAGGGGAGGAGTTACACTTTTCAGTGTAATACTTTGTGTGTCCTCCGGAGGCGGAAGCTATACACCCAATGTCTGGGTCTCCCAATGGAGCGAAAAAGAAATACCACTTCCACCTCATCTGTATTAATAACAAAAACCTTAATTTCCTTGACCCATCCTCCAGTTAATATCACCTCATGACCTGCTGTAACATCTATTTAAACGTTGTCGCAGTAATTCATTTGTAATATAGCTAGATGAAGAGGCCTTTTGAGCTCTGAAAGCTTGCTAATGTAATTTCTCTGGTTAGCCAATAAAGGCATCACACCTTGAATACTTTACTCATTTTTTTGGGACATAAGTATTTACATCGATCTTCAATTCTTAAATTACAAACTTCTAAACTACATCTAAGTACATACAATACTGTATATAAATCCCATTTGTAAGTACAAGCCTTACCCAACGTTCTTGAGAAGACAGGGAGGGCAGAGCTGAGAACAAGCAAGGAGACACAGTTTCCAATGATCTAGGAGAGAAAGCAAAAGTTACTTGTAATGTAAATAATGGGCTTTGCTATGTTATATCAAATGTTAAAGCGGACCTGTCACCTAACCAGGCATGGTGATCTAATTACAGCACTGGATACAGCATGTCTGCAGCATCCAGACAAGGGGTCCCCCAGCCATTGAGCCCCCCTGTACCCCGAGATAATACACTTAGAAAACTTACATCGTCCAGCCATAAAGGAGGTGGCTAGGGGTTGCAGCCAAAGGGCAGATTCACACCCCCTGCATGTGTAATCTGCCCACCGCTGCCAATCAGTCTCTCCCTGTCTGTAGCATAAGACACAGTTTTTTTTTTTCTACAAAAAGTCAGTTTAGCCCCGCCCCCTGCGGTGACGTCACCGCTTATACCCGCCCTGCTCTATGTTTTTTTTTTTTTTTTTAATAATTCTTTATTTTGTCATTTTTCAGTTTGAATAGACAAGAAACAAGAAATAAGAAATGCAGGATTTACAGATCAGCAGCCTTAAAAGCACGTATACAAATAATCATATTGCTTACGAACAAGTTATAAGCAAATATTATAATTATCAATTATAAAACTTAAGGAAAAAGCAAAGATGTGAAATGAGAAAAAACATAGACTGGGAATAAAGAGAGGGAGGGATGGAGGGGTGGGACATCCAGGCCTATGGGCAGGGGGAGGGGAAGGAAGATCGCACATGAATAGGCCGGATGTGTAGTGGGGGAGAGGAAGGAGGAGGACCCCATATCGAGGTACTAGACTCCCGACATACAGTCTCCAGGTTCTATTCCGCAATCTGACAACAGTCGGTCATATTCGGGCGTCTGCTGAAAGTCTATCCATTTGTACCATGTGGTTCAATGTCTCGAGAATGAATCATTCATGGAGGCCGTCAAATCCTCCGTGAGCATCAGTTCGTTAATTTTACCGACCCAGTGAGAGAGTTTTGGTGTAGATGTCGAACCCCACAGAACGGGTATACATGCCCTCGCTGCTATGATTAAGAACTTCAACAGAGAGTGTTTGCATCTTTTTTCCGGCATATTCGTTAAGTGCAGTAAAACCGCTGCCGAGGTAAGAGGGTCCGTGTAGCCCGTCACCCGAGCCACCACAGTCCCTACTCCCTCCCAAAATGTCCTGAGTCTGTCACAGCTCCAAAAAATGTGAACCATTGATACAGTCTCCGCTTTACATCTCCAGCATTGAATATCTGCCGAAGGGTACATGGCATGCAGCCTCTCCGGCACCCTGTACCACCTAGACACGATTTTATATCCAGCTTCTTGTTGCTTCGAGCTGATGGAAGTGCTGTGGGCTAAACTACAGATTCTGTTTATCTGGGTATCTGAGAACTGTGTTCCCAGTTCCCTCTCCCAGTAGGCAATGAAGTAAGGAGATTTTTGGTCCGGAGGGGAGTTCAGCATCGCATACACCAAGGAGAGAACGTGTCTAATCGGACCTTTTCCAGAGGATAGCATCTCAAACTGTGTCAGGGGGTTAACGTAGCATCGCCGTGGTTGAAAGGAGCTCAAGAGGTGTCTTATCTGGAAGGATCTCCACCATCCCAAGGGGGTGGGTGTCTCTAAGCCCCGTAGAGCATTCAGAGATGGCCAGTCATCTCCCTCCCTAAAAGATTCAACTCTGTCCCTGCCTGCCGCAATCCATTGTTTAAACACTCCATCGTTCCTTACCTGGCTAAAGTCTGGGTGACACAGTACAGACGTGAGTCTCGAGGATGTAGGAATCATGAATGTTCTGGTCCAGAGGGACAAATAATGCGCTGTCGATCCCAGAGTGGGATGTGTGTCTATTTCCCTTCGTGACGCTGATAGCAGCCAAGGAAGTCTAGTTAAGGGGACAGAGCTAAAGGCCTGCTCTATGCCCACCCAAGCTTTCCCCTCTGCGTTTCTGCACCAGTCTACCATCCTGGCAAAGTGTACCGCTAGGTGGTAGAGTTTAAAGTTCGGCAAACCGATGCCACCTTTCAGTTTAGAGCGTGTCATTATGGCTTTGCTGATCCGGGCCCCTTTCCCCCCCCCATATAAATGAGATCTAAAGAGAGGAACTAGCCTGAAAAAAGGAAGACGGAATTCTCACCGGTATCGCTTGCAGCAAATATAGGAGGCGCGGGAGGACGTTCATCCCAAGCACACGGGAACGCCCAAACCAGGAGAAAGATCTTTGACCATCTCTCAGTCGCTCCTGAGAGTGGCCAGAAGAGGCGGAAAATTTAGCTTAAACAGCATATCCGGATTAGCCGCTAGTTTGATTCCTAAATATTGGATGGATGTAGCATTCCATTTAAAGCTAAAAGAGTCTTGTAGCGTGGTTGCAATACCAGACGGCAAATTTACATTAAGGGCCTCTGATTTTTTAAAGTTAATTTTGAAATTCGACAATCTTGAGCAGGTCTGAATTTCTTCATTAAATTCGGAAGGGATGTCATTGCTTTAGACATCTGGATCCTGGGATGGTGTATCACAGTCCGCGCTGCTTTGAAATGATCACTCAAAAAAGTCTTGGATCAAAGACCCCCCTTCTTTATTTAGCCTACGCGTTTCAATGCTTCTCCCAGCATCGTCATCATGATGCCCTGATGACGATGCTGGGAGAAGCATTGAAACGCGTAGGCTAAATAAAGAACGGGGGTCTTTGATCCAAGACAGCGCGGACTGTGATACACCATCCCTGGATCCTGATATTTCTACACGTGTTACGTGGAGGTGGAAGTCCTGCAACAGCTTTCTTTACTACATTCGATTTAAACTAGTTGTGGGTGCACACAACTAGAAAAGGTGAGTGCACCATCATTGTGACCTGTGTGTGGAATCCGTGCCACATTGATAGGGCACTATTGCGCCTCGTGTTGTCTCCTTTATCTTTATTATTGGTTTAGACAGGAAGAAGAGGAGGTCGTCAGCGTAGGCCGCAATCTTGTGGTCCACCCCTCCTGCCTCAATCCCAGTGATGTCTGGGTTTGCCCTTATTTTCCTCAGTAAACGTTCAATTGTGAGCACAAAGATCTGGGGTGATAGAGGGCACCCTTGCCTGGTTCCATTATGTATCGAGAACGGGTCCGATAGGCATCCGTTCACTCTATCCCTTGCTGTCGGTCGGAGTACAGCACCGCGATCCAATTCATCATATTTGGTCCTAGGCCAAGACCCCGGAGAGTCTCCCTCAAAAAGATCCAATTGACCCGATCAAACGCCTTCTCTGCGTCAGTGGATAAAAGAATAGAGGGGACTCCCCGGCTTCTGGCCCCATGAACCAAATTGATCGCCTTAACCGTGTTGTCACGTGCCTCTCTACCCAGTATAAAACCCGCCTGATCCGTGTGAATAGTCCCTACCATTGTGGGAGCCAGTCTCGATGCTAAAATCTTTGCAAACAGTTTTAGATCCACATTCAAAAGTGATGTGGGTCTATAACTTGCACATTGAGCCGGGTCCTTACCCTCTTTAGGTATCACCGCTCGCCCTGCTCTATGGTTAACAGAGCAGGGCGGGTATAAGCGGTAATGTCATTGCAGGAGGCGGGGCGACCAGCCTCCTGCTCTGACATCACCACCTTTCTGTGGTGGTCAACAATCTGTGTCTTACGCTGCAGACAGGGAGAGAATGAATGCCCTGATGACGGTGCTTGGAATAGCACCGAAACGCGTAGGTGGAAAATAAATAAGGGTGGGGTCTTTTATTCAAGACTTTGGACTAATTATTTCTAGCAGCACGGACAGTATATACACCATCCCTGGATTTGAATATATATTATTATCAACTAGAGGCACCCATAGGGGATAATTGTACGGATGTAGAGAATGTGGATATTGTAACAAATGGCAGAGTACTTAGATTCCATGTTGTGGATGCATAAGAAAATAATTTGCACCCAGTCAGCTAATAATGAGCCTTTTTCGTTTAATACAAAAGGGTCCAGTCTGCCTCCATTGGCTCAGTGTGCTTTATTAGCGCTAATGCTAATTGATGATTATTTTGGAATTTCCATTTTTGGTCAAGCCATTTTCTACAGTTTGCAGTTATGGCTACTTTATAAATTGTTTTGCCTTTCCAAGTTAAATCACCAAAAATACAGACAAGTTAAAAACTTCATACTTTGGTCATGGTTGTATTGTGTTTCTGCGGCAGGAGTCGTGTGAAGAATGGAGAGCTGTAAAACCCAACAACTGAGGCGGCCATCAAGTAGCTGGTGTGACATTAAGGATTTATATTAGCACAGACTGATCCCCTATGAGCTGAGAATATTCATATACAGTTTGGGAGTTTACAAGTTGACCTCTTCAAATGGTAAAGGACCTTTCACATTAGCGTTTTTCATAACCGCAGCAGATCTAGCAGATTTCGTCGCATCTGCCGACTTGCGGCACAAATCCGGCAAGCCCCATTCATTCTCTATGGGGCTTCAGGTCAGGTGCAGCAAGTGCGGTTTTGCCAGATCCAGCAAATCTGGCACTTTCAGCGTTTTTTACCACGCGGCCGCAAGTGCCGGATCCGGCAAAACCGCACTTGCCGCACCTGACCGCAAGCCCCATAGAGAATGAATGGGCCTTGCCGAATTCATGCCGCAAGTTGGCCAGATGCTGCGAAATCTGCCGCGATTATGACAAAACACTGATGTGAAAGCAGCCTAACTTAAACATCTTTACATATTTTACGTTTTAACAAAGGATACAATATGAGGACGACTTGCACGGCTGCTCCAAAAGGTCCAAAGACAGAAAAAGAAACTTTTCCAAGCCGAGAGTCCTGTGAAACAATGTGAATTACTTGAGTTAATAAGATCCAGGAAAATAATAGTAAAACCGTAGAGGTATTTTGTATGATGTACTAAGTACCTGCATCCCTTTTGGCATGGCAGCATCATCAATGAGAAGTTCCAAGATGTGGAAGCAAACAATCAGCACAGAGATGCCCTTCCGGAAAATAAACAGTCAATATTAAAGCAACGATCACGCAACATTTATGTTGAAACTAGACGGGGCCCGATTCTATTGCATCGTGCAATTCTAGAATGTGTGTAGATTATAACATTGGTTGAACCATGATGTTAATGTTTTAAGTTACAAAATTAAATTTAAAAAATAGGTGCATTTAAAACTCAGCTATCGCTGTAGAATTGTATAACATGCAAACAACAAAGTAGGTATGTGTATGGTAAATATCATGAATGCTGCTATAGATGAAAATGCTGCGGCTATTTAAGGTGGAATAACAAAAATAAACACAAGACACAATGATAACGTCTTGACTGCGGACATTGGTTATTTCGATACTGAAGGTGGGATTCTGCATCCTGTGACAGTCTGATAGATCTGTACTCCATAGATTCATCATTACAGTGGCGCCTGTGTGATGCTGCATCCTGTGGCAGTCTCATTGATCTGGATTGTGGAGATTCGTTCTCACGGTGCCAGCGAAGTAATGATGCATCCTGTGATCGTAGATCTTGACAATGGGGAATCTTCTTCACGGTGCTTGCGTTGTGATACTGCATTATTTGTCAACCTTATAGACCTTGACATTGGAGACTCGCCCGTGCGGGTTGCTTTCTGTGCAGCATCTTGTGAGAGTCTCATGGATCGGGACACCCGAGATTTGTGTCGTCAGCGCTGTCGCTGCAAAATGGCATCTGGTGACAATCTAATGGATCTCGACTGGGCAAAGTCCTGTGTGACACACATGCGTTTCTGTGTAGTGGCTTGGTCAAGGCGATGTTCTCTTTGTTCAGTAGTCTTATTTGCGAGTCGTTGCCTTTTCCATTGTGCTGCTGTCCATATCATCTGCGTACTCTTTGGGACAGCCCATCTTGGCATAGATTTTAAGTGATCAACCAAGCTTAGGCTGATTTCACATCAGCGTTTTCTGCTAATCGCAGTAGATGCGGCACATTTGCCACATCTACCACATCACAACTCACTTGCCGCAAGCCTGTGGCAAGTCCCATTCATTCCCTATGGGACTTGTGGTCAGGTGCGGCTAGTGCAGTTTTGCCAAATGCGGCAAATACGGCACTTGCGGCGAAAGAAATATAAACTACTTTTTTTGCACTACTGCAACTGCCGGATCTGGCAAAACCACACTTGTTGCACCAGTCCGCAATTCCATACGGAATTAATGGGGCTTGCCGCAAGTGAGCCGTTACGCGGCAGATGCAGCAAACCTGCTGGATCTGCTTCAAGTTTCAAAAATCTCTGATGCGAAAGGTGGCCTAGTTTAAATTCTCACATTCCAGTTTAACTGCCTTTTGTAATGCCCATGATGTACTATAGGTGGTGCTATTTTCGGGACAAACTTACAGACACGCAGACAGACAGACTGGATACAGCTTTTATATGGTAGATAAATCAGATGTAGGGTACACAATGACAATATTGTCTGCAGCATTGGACTTTCAGAAAACAATAGACAAAAATAACAAAATAAGTGATGCAATACAGCAAGTCAACATTTAGTGGGTTTGTCCAGCCCTAGGCAATGCATCTTCCCATATCCTATCAATGTGTAATATCTGCACTGGTTTGGACAACCCCTTTTAAACCCTTCCCTGACAACACGATTTTCATACTTCGACATATACCAATAAAACCTGACTTCCTAAATAATACAAAATCTTTTTTATTACTTTATGGCAATGTCACCCAGCCCTCTACATTCCTATGCAAGCATAACAAATATATGAACTGGCTCTAGACCTGATATTATATTCTAGATTCATTGTGTTAGGATTATGATATATTTTGGTAGCGAACAGCTTAGAGGTGCACAATACAAATGCATTTACATCACAAGCAACTAATATAAGCTAACCAGGTCAGATTTGTTTTACTGTGTATAATAGCTCTTCTAGAAATCAGAAGATTCTG
Source organism: Allobates femoralis (assembly GCA_033576535.1). Lineage (NCBI taxonomy): Eukaryota > Metazoa > Chordata > Amphibia > Anura > Aromobatidae > Allobates > Allobates femoralis. Next base: position 605,743,803 of record JARQOC010000002.1, read on the forward strand.
CAAGTTACCTACCGTGAGTGCAAGAAGCAGTAACATGGCCAGGGGGTAAACCAAATTACGTTGCCATGGAGAGGCTTTCCTTCTCATCTCTACAACAAATAAAATAGAGGATATTATAAAAAAAAAATCATTTAAACTTGTTAAGAGAGGTTAACTACTTACTAACCAAGCTTTTAAAGTGACCTGTCACCCCCTTTGGACATTATAAACACTGCCCAGCACATTAAACATGCTGTAATTGGGGTTCTGGCGACCCCTTTATACCCACAGACTGGCTCCATTACCTCTTGTGTTCATAGATGGTATTTGAGCCTGCGCAGTGGTGCGGGTCACTGTGGTCTATTGCAGCCGCACAAAGTCCCGCGAGACTTCACAAATCTCACTAGACTTTGTGCGACTCAGTAGAGTAGAGTGATCCGCACCATGGCGCAGGTGTGAATACAGTCACGGAACACCGGAGGTAATCAGGCCAGTCTGGGGGATATATAGGGATCACCAGAACCCCAATTAAAGTATGTTTAATATGCTGGGCAGTGTTTATAACGCCCAAAGGGGGTGACAGATTCACTTTAATAAATTTCCTTTGGCATTTTTTACCACTTTAGACATATCAAGTATTGCCACTAGATGGCGGTGTTTCATTATAACTGACGACTTGGCTTTCTAGTGTCTTTTGGGCTTCTGCCTATTTATTTTAGAAGTTGCTGTAAAGTGAGCCTGACAGCCAATACATGCTGCCTGAACTACAGGCACCGGCTGTACGATCTCAGCCAGGTATGTTTACATCTGAAACATTGTGGCAATTCAGAGACAAATATACTTTAAAAGGCGCAGGTGACTGAGCTAGGCTGGAGGCTGTCATGTACAGACTGGTCTCTCCCTATTAGAAGGGAGAGACCTGTCATTCCAGGCAGCAGGTGGGGGAAAATTGCAGGAGACCCGCCTGTCTGACTAGTCTCCAGTGCAGCTCGGTAACCATTGGTTTTTAAAGCATGTCTTTCTCTGAAGTGCTGGAGTGTCAAACATACCTGGCTAAGATCCTGGAGCCGGTGATGCCAAGCAGGGTCACTGAACTAAACAAATAGAAACAATTCTCTGCAGCACTCAGCTACTCACTGGTAGTAGCTGAGTGCTGCAGAGAATTTTTTCTATTTGTTTAGTTCAGTGTCCCTGCTTGGCACCAATTCACATTGTGTCTGAGTGCTGTGCAGTTTTTTCATGTTTTGTACCATATGGAGTTACTGGCTCCATGTCTGCAATTTGCACCCTCATCTCTCACAGGTGGTCTAGGGTCGAGATGGTGTCCACCCACTGAGAAGTGGTATAGGGAGGACAAGGAGGACTTGGGTGTCAGCGTTAGGACTCATCAGACCTGAAGTCACTTTGTCGCAGTTGATGAGCAAACAGACATTGGCCAATGTATGTACTAAGAACTTCAGAAATAAAAAAAAATAAGAATTTTTTAGTTTTTTGAAAAAAACATAAGTTTTTAAACTTTAAACTTTTTTCTCAAATATATATAGCTTGTTAGCATATATACATCACTGGTAGTAGCTGAGTGCTGCAGAGAATTTTTTCTATTATATATATGCAATTTCACTTCGTTTTGAGACAATTACTATAAAATGAAAGAGGATATATGAAGTCATGTCCTGCATTTTTCACTTTATAAGACGCATCGGATTATAGGACGCACCCCAAATTTGGGAGAGGAAAAGAGAAAAAAAAAATGTTCAATATTAAATGGGGTCCTTCTTATAATGCCGGTGTCCATATTACAATCAGTATATAGGTCTCCCATGCTAGTATACATGTCCCTCACCCAGGTATATATAATCCTCCATCCTGGTATATATGTCCCTAATCCTGGTACATGACGCCCCATCATCCTGGTATATTTGTCCCCAGAGGATGTGGGTAATTGAGCAAGACTGTGATTCCGGAGCTGTGGCTGTGTCATGGCGATGTCCGGTGGCCGCTGTGATTTTCCTGTGTTCCTGCAGGTATTAGCAAACTGCTTCTCGCACTTTAGTGCTCAGGACTTCCAGAAAATGGCCGCAGATCTCGATCTGCGCATGTGCCACCTCCGCGGACACTTTCTGGTAGTCCTGGACACTAGGGCGCAAGGAGCAGTTTGCTAATAGCTGCAGGAACACAGGAAAATGGCAGCCGCCACTGGACATCGCCGCCACACGGTCCCAGCTCCAGTCCTGCCCCCATCCTTCATCGAACTGCCTCCGGCACCTCAGCAAAACATCCCCTCGATTAGTTTAAAAAAAAAAAATCAGATTGTAAGATGCACCCTAATTCCCCCCACCCCTCCCTCCCAAAGTTGTGATGAAAAAAAGTGTGCCTTTTAATCTGAAAAATACTGTACTTTAAAGAAATGTGCAACATTCTTTAGAGTTTTCCAATTATACAATATATAGCAATGACCCATCTTAGAAATTATACCCTTAAATAGGTTTACCCACGAACAAAGTACATTTTAATCAAGCTATTTATCCCAACTTCCCCATACACAGCCAAGTGTTCACATCTGACAGCAGCTTAAAGGGAACCCGTCATGTCCTTATTTTGTTTTTAAACTGCCCCCAAAGTTATTTAGATCATGCATCACTAATTTGTGGGTTGTTTTTTTAAAATCCATGAATTTATCATTACAAAAGCACTTTAAATGCTTAGATGTTTGCATTAGGTACCTGCATGAACAGTCATTGGGATGGATACTTCAGGCTGGCATCAGTCACATCAATCCACATTCAGTCTTGCAGTTGTTTAAATGTAGTCATGTCCCTGCATTGTAATACTGTATATTACATCACTGAAGGACCTGCACAACTTCACATGCTCTAGAAGTACCTGTGGTGATGTCACGACCATGTGACTGTAATGGACAGAGCCAAGCAGGCCTGAAGTGAAGATGTATGATTAGCCCTACAGTCATATGGTCATGACATCACCACAGGTCCTTCTACAGCAGGGGTGGGGAACATTTTTCTGCCGGGGACCATTTGTAAATATCTGCCATCCTTCGGAGGCCGCACAAAATTATCAACTTGAAAATTACCCCCCATGTTTGGTTAAACAATCAACTCGCCCATACCATAGTGGCTGGAGGGGCTTCTCTTTGGCATGGCTGTGATGTTAGGTGATATTGATCATTTTTGCTTCTCAACAGCTTTTTCAGGTTTGCTATCAAAGGAGAGGCTGAGGCTGGGGAATAGACATCACAGGAGAAGCTGGGGGCATATACATCACTGGGGAGGCTGAAGCTGGGGCATAGAGGACACTGGGGAGCTGGATTAAAAGCAGGCAGTCGGCCAATCGCGTTTGCCAGCCTGAGCACTGCGATCCCCAGGAAACTGCCTAAGGGTCACATTAAAGGTCATCGAGGGCCGCATTCGGCCCTGGGACCTGAGGTTCCCCACCCCTGTTCTACAGCATAAGGGAATTTCTGCAGGTCCTTCAGTGATGATATATTACAATTCGGGGGTGCGTAACTACGTTTAAAAATCTGCATGACTGAATGTGGAATGACGTGACCAAGAATCATGCCGATGACTGTTCATGCAGGTACTGAATGCAAACACCTAAGCATCTAAAGTGTTTTTTTTAAAACCAGGTTAGTGATGCACAGTTCATGATCTAATAACATTGGGGGCGATTTAAAACCAAAAAAGGACATGACAGGTTCCCTTTAACTCAGAAACATACCGTGTTTAGCCACAGGAATCTATCAACTAATGCACTTGGCAGGATACAGCCAGACCCGATTTTGTAGGAAGGCAAGCACAGGTGCTAGATACTGATGTATACTTACCTTCTCATCCTTGTCATTCTCACCTGCCACCCATTTCCACCAACTCGCACACCCTCACAGGAACCTCACACACGTTGACACTCACAAACTCTGACACTATTCTACCACTATCCTCCATGTCTTCATTCCTTGACACAGACAATGCCACCGCATACTACAACTCTACACTCACAGCAGCGATTGATGCAGTTGTCCCACTCGTTCACAACAGAACACGACGAATCAACAGGACAACCCTGGCACACAGACACCACTAAAAAAGCTGCGACGAGAGTCTAGGGTTGCAGAGCGGCGCTGGAAGAAAACACATTCGCAAGAAGACTACACAGCATTCAAACAAGCACTTCTCACATTCAAGTCAGCACTCACCACCACTAAACAGAATTACTTCATCACCCTCATATCCTCTTTGTCCCACAACCCCAGGCAGTTATTCAACATATTTAACTCCCTCCTTCACCCCCACTTCTCGTATCTCTGCAGAGGACTTCACAACACACTTAACCAACAAGATCGATCAGATCAGACAAGTCTTTACTGCCCAACCATCACAACCCCCATGTATACCAGACCACTCCCCTCCCCCACTAACCTTCCTCCCTTCCATCACTGAAGGAGAACTTGCACACCTTCTTCTCCTCTGACATCACACTTTGCCCTTTACCTAATGTCCGCTGCCTCGGAATGATCCTCGACTCTGCCTTATCTTTCAGACCACACATTCAAGCTCTCACCATCTCCAATTCAGAAATATTTCAAGAATCCATCCATTCCCCAACCCTCAATCTTCTAAACTACTAGTGCATGCCCTCATTATCTCCCGTATTGACTACTGCAACCTTCTCATCTGTGGCTTCCCTGCTAACACTCTTGCACCTCTGCTGCCCAACTAATCCACCTCTCTCCTCACTATTACTCCACTTCCCCCTCTGCAAATCCCTCCACTGGCTCCCAATTCCCCAGCGTATCCAATTCAAACTACTAACATTGACTTACAAAGCTATCCACAATCTGTCCTCCCCATATATCTCTGAACTAATCTCCCGATATCATCCAACTTGTAATCTTCGACCCTCCCAAGACCTCCTCCTTTCTTCCACACTTGTAAATTCCTCATCTAACCGCCTGCAAGACTTCACCCGAGCATCCCCATCCTCTGGAATTCTGCTCCTCACAACTTCTGACTGTCCCCCACACTTGGAACCTTCAAGCAGAACCTGAAAACCCATCTCTTCATAACAGCCTACAGCCTACAATGACCACGGTGCCACCTCACCACCACTGGACCCGGCGCCCCAACACCACCTGATCAGACCCATCCTACTGTTTCCCTCCCCATTTCCCTGTAGAATGTAAGCCTGCAATGGCAGTGTCCTCTCAACCCTCTGTACCAGTCTGTCACTGTTAGTTTGTTCATTGTATTTTTAACTTGTTTGTATGTAACCCATTCTCATGTACAGCACCATGGAATTGATGGCGCTATATAAATAACTAATAATAATAGTAATCACTCTCATCCAGCCAATACATGGGGGATGTGAAAGCAAGCGGAATACGAGCTTATATGTTCTGGCCAGAACATCTAATTCCTCAAAATGTTTTTGTATCAAAAAGATTTTTTGCACTTTTTTTTATCTTTTTGCAAGGTGCAGCTGGGCCCCTGGGTTCGTCATTCAACTAGTGGTGCAGAGGCATCATACTGGAGTGCCCGCCTGGTCCAGTGGCCGCTTCTGGATCAGTGGGTAGCATACCATGCACCATATGCATCAGTGTGAATGGCACCCTATGTATGCAACCATTATCTGCGTGCATAGTAAATGCTGTCTTTCACCTCCCCCATGTATTGGCTGGTTGAGAGTGATTACATCAGTATCCAGCACCTGTGCTTGCCTCTACAAAATGGGGTCTGGCTTTATCCTGCCAAGTGCATTAGTTGATTCCTGTGGCTATACAAGGTATGTTTCTTTGATAATTGCCTATTTATTAAGGTTCTCTTTAACTCCCCTAAAAACAAAAAAATCTGACATTTTAATATAAATCTGCCCGATTTTTCTTTTTCCCGACCATCATCTGTCAGGGAGGATTGAGGACGACCCATACACATCAGATGGTCAGTTGGTCCCATTGAACTTGGTGGGTTTGGATGACATTCATATAAATGTGAATTGGGGTCTTTCGACATTTCACAGAAACACACACACACAAAAAAAAAAACTCACCTAATGTAATTCTGTGGCTCTTTATAGCCAATAGTCTTTTCTGTAGAGCCTCCATGTTCAGATTGAGCCAACAAGATGCCTTAGCTGTAAAATAAAATCCAAAAATAAGATGAGACACAAAACCCAAGTGCCTTTAAATCAGAAATCCTAATTCCATAGATCTGGTACCTACTTGAGATCTTACGGGATATGGCTGCTTCTTCAAATGCCGTACAGCTCAGTTGTTCTTCCAAGTTCTCCAAGAGCTGGGGAGGAGAAAAAGACACTAGCATTAGGAAATATCATTCATTTCATGTGGAAAGAATATTATTTTTTGTATGTGACAATGTGGATATATACCCACCCGAGGTTTGACAAGCAGCTTTCCAGTAACTGAGAACATCCGAGACAGTCCTAATGGAGTGCAAACTGCATGGAAAAAAATTAAAAAATTAGCAACCAAGCACAATAGTAGCATTCAAAAGATACATGGGAGGAAGTCTATAAATACAGCAAGATAAAAAAATCTTCATGTGACACCGATTTACTGATCTTCTAATGTAAAGGGATGACAAATATAAAGGACACTGTTGTCCTGAACTATGGGGGCTTTGTAGCTGAGAAGTACAGTAACAGCTCAGTGTCAGACTCCTTCCTTGGTAGAGACATGAACATTCATGTTATACTTACATAAAAGGAGCAATACCCCAAACAGAGAGATGCCAGAGTACAGGTATGGGAGGTAATATTCCCAAAGGTCTGAAAGAGAAGAAGAAACCCGGCACCGTCCATTAGGCTATACTCAAGTGAGAGGTTTTTGAAAGCTTGGTCCAAACCATATCTGAAGCTTAAAACAGCATGCGATTTTCCCATCCTTGCCACAGTTCTAACTGCAGAGTTTTTATAGGAGAAAAATTTATTTTATTAATAATAAAACTTACTTAAGGTCGTCTTATAGAGGGCATATAAATGTAACCTTGCTGCTTAGAGGCAGGTAAAGGCTACATTCAAAACAATTAAAAAACTGCAGAAGTCTAAAGCTAATTTACAGATGACACACGGACGTGAGAAATGGACAGGAGTAACACCAAATAGAAGAAAAATAGTCTTATGGACGAAAAATCCTTTGTGATATAGACAGCATATTGATGCCATCCAGCTGCTGTTTGTGTGATACTGGAAAAAAGAAATGGAAACGTCTCTGTGTTTTACACAGACACACAGCCTGTGAAAAAAAGAGAATTTTGTTTACGTACCGTAAATTCTTTTTTCTCAATAGAGGATTTCTATTCCCTCCTAAAACACTAAATTGGCCTTAAGGCCCCATTCAGATGTCTGTGTTGCACGTCTGTGATCGATCTGTGTTTTTTATAGTAGAACACATACCTGTTCTAGTCTATGGGGTTATTCAAATGTCTGTTTTTTCTGGTCATCATAATGGGAGACCCAGACAATGGGGTTTAGGGCACTGCCCTCCGGAGGTCACACTAGGTACTACAAGTTTGTAGACACCGCCCCCTCCGCTTATAAACCCCTACCGCAGGGAACATCCTCAGTTTGGTCCATAAGCTGCGAGGAGACAAATAAACCACACCCGAAACGTCGGGAAGAAAACCGTGCACAGACGGTCCAACAACCCGGATAACACTGTCCCAACAGAGGGCAGAACGAATGCAAAACATGCAACGGAACAACTGGGTGGGTGCTGGGTCTCCCATTGATGATTAAAGAAAAAAGAATTTACGGTACGTAAACAAAATTCTCTTTTTTCTGGTCATCATAATGGGAGACCCAGACAATGGGGATGTCCTAAAGCAATACCCCAGGGCGGGAAGAGTTCCTCAAAAAACGGATAACACATGGTCCCCCTTAGAGGTGGGCAACCGCCGCCTGGAGGACCCGCCTGCCCAAACTCGCATCTGCGGAGGTATGGGCATGCACCATATAGTGCTTAGAGAAAGTGTGCAGGCTGGACCAAGTGGCCGCCTGACACACCTGTAGAGCAGACGCTCGATGTCGCAAAGCCCAGGAGGCACCGACAGCTCTGGTAGAGTGCGCCTTCAATCCCACCGGGAGAGGCAAACCAGAAGACCGGTAGGCCTCCTGAATGGGAGCCTTGATCCATCTGGCCAAGGTTGACTTCGATGCCGCGGACCCCTTACAGCGACCCGTCGTAAGGACAAATAAGGAATCCGAACTCCGGAAGGAGGCAGTCCTGGACACATAAATGCGTACAGCCCTCACGAGATCCAGAGTATGGAGCTCGCGCTCAACCTGATGAACGGGAGCGGGGCAAAATGATGGGAGAACAATCTCCTGGTTCAGGTGAAAAGTGGAAACCACCTTTGGCAAGAATTCTGGCCGCGGGCGTAACACCACCTTGTCTTGGTGAACCACCAGGAAAGGCGACTTGCAAGATAGTGCAGCCAATTCTGAGACCCTTCTCAGAGACGTAATCGCCACCAGAAAGACCACTTTCTGGGACAGACGAGATAGAGAAACGTCTCTCAGTGGCTCAAACGGCGGTTTCTGCAGTGCCGCCAGGACCATATTAAGGTCCCAAGGGTCCAGAGGTCGTCTATAGGGCGGAACCACCCGAGACACCCCCTGCAGAAATTGACGGACCCTGGGAAGGAGCGCCAAGCGCCTGTCAAACAGCACTGAAAGAGCCGACACTTGACCCTTCAGGGAGCTGAGGGATAAACCCAATTCCAACCCCGACTGTAGGAAAGCCAACAATGTCGGGATGGACAAGGGCCACGGGGACCGGCCACCCGAGGCACACCAGGTGAAAAAGATCTTCCACGTTCTGTGGTACATCTTCCTGGAAACAGGCTTCCTAGCCCGAGTCATAGTGGCAACTACCGCAGGAGAGAAGCCTCTGGATGTCAGCAGCCAGGCCTCAAGAGCCATGCAGTCAATCTGAGGGCCCTGGAATTGAGGTGGAAGAATGGGCCTTGCGCGAGCAGATCTGCGCGTTCTGGGAGAGCCCACCGGTGTCCGCCTGACAGTCGCCACAGGTCCGGATACCAGGACCTCCTGGGCCAATCTGGAGCCACCAGAATGGCTACCCTGCACTCCGACCTGATCTTCCACAGAACCCTGGGAATCAGAGCCAGAGGCGGGAACACATATGGTAGATGGAAGCTGGACCAACTCAGGATCAGGGCGTCTGCCCCCAGAGACTGAGGATCCCAAGATCTCGCCATGTATCGCGGCACCTGATGATTCAGCCGCGAGGCCATCAGATCCACGTCCGGAGTGCCCCATCTGCTGCAGATGTCCCGGAAGACGTCTGGATGAAGAGACCACTCTCCGGCGTCCATCCCCTGCCGGCTCAGGTAATCGGCCTCCCAGTTCTCGACCCCTGGGATGTGAACTGCGGAGATCAGGCAGTCGTTGTCCTCCACCCAGGATAGAATGCGGTGGACTTCGGCGAGGGCCTGAGCACTTCTGGTCCCTCCCTGATGATTTATATATGCGACGGCCGTCGCATTGCGGACTGAACCCGAATGGGCTGTCCTGACAGGAACGTCTGAAACGCCAGGAGCGCCAGATAGACCGCCCTGATCTCCAGCACGTTGATCTGCAATGCTGACTCCGCCTGAGTCCAGAGGCCTTGAGCCCTGTGGTGTAAGAACACCGCACCCCAGCCCTTCAGACTGGCGTCGGTGGTCACCACTAACCATGACGGCTTGAGGAAGGACCGGCCCCGTGACAGGTGATACGGCCGGAGCCACCACTGTAGGGAGTCCCTGGTCTTCTGTGAAAGGACCACCATCCGATTCAGAGAGATCGTCCTCTTGTCCCATCTGCGGAGAATTTCCAGCTGGAGAGGACGGAGGCGAAATTGTGCGAAAGGCACCGCCTCTATTGCTGCTACCATGCGCCCCACCAGCTTCATCAAGACCCGTAGGGATGAGTGTGGTACAGGAGAACATCCTGCACTCCTGATTGGATGGCCAGCTGTTTGGCTCGGGGCAGAGACACTAGAGCAGAGTCTGTGTGAAAGTCCATGCCCAGGTACGTCAGGGACTGGGTCGGAACCAGAGTCGACTTCTGGACGTTGAGTAGCCACCCAAACTGTTCCAGAGACTTCATGGTTCCCTCCAGACTCTCCCGACAAAGGTGTTCCGACGGCGCCCTGACCAGCAGGTCGATCTAGATAAGGTATGACGGCGTGTCACTGCACATGCAGGAGAGCCATCATAGAGGCCATCACCTTTGTGAACACCCGCGGTGCCGAGGCCAACCCGAAGGGGAGCGCCACGAACTGGTAGTGTTCGTCCCCCACTGCGAAGCGTAACCAGCGCCGATGAGCCGGTGCAATGGGCACATGAAGGTAGGCGTCCCGGATATCTATGGACGCCAGGAAGTCTCCCTGCGACACAGCCGCGATCACGGAGCGCAGTGATTCCATGCGGAACTTCCGAACCAACACGTGACGGTTGAATATCTTGAGGTCCAGAACCGGGCGGAAGGAGCCGTCCTTCTTTGGGACGATAAAGAGGTTGGAGTAAAAACCCCGGAACCTCTCCCCAGAAGGCACTGGGACCACTACTCCGTCTCTGCGGAGCCCCTCCAACACCAGGTGAAAAGCCTGAGCCTTTTCTGGAGATGGGACCGACCGATGGAATCGGGGTATCGGCTGTGACTTCAGCTCTATCCTGTAACCTCGGGAGACTACGTCTCTCACCCACTGGTCTTGGACGTGGAGTAGCCACCTGTCCTGAAATCGAGACAGGCGGCCCCCCACCTGTGGGGAGGCAGGAAGAGAGAGCGAGTCATGTAGAGGCGGGTTTGGGGGTGGCAGCCGCTGCCCCCGCCGGCTTCTTTTGACGACTCTTGGAGCGCCACTGAGTAGAAGGCTTGCCCCCTCGGTCCGGGCGAGCGGACGTCGCTGATGACTGTGAGCTGGAGCGAAAGGACCACTGCTTTGGGTTCCTTTTAACGGTGTACCGTGGCTTAGGTTTATTCTGCGGGATCTTAGACTCAGCAGAATCCTTTATCAGCTTGTCCAGTTCGGTGCCAAAAAGCCTGTCACCAGAGAAGGGAAGATTTTGCAAAATCTTCTTAGACGTGGCATCTGAGTCCCAAAGACGCAGCCACAACAACCTGCGGATCGCTATAGCATTGGCTGAAGCCACAGCTGAGCGAGTGGCAGTCTCCAAAGTTGCCGTCCTGGCGTAGTCCGCATAGGCCTTTGCCCTATCGGTAAGTGCCAGGACCTCTGAACTGGACCCTGCCAGGTCAGTTATCCCATCCAAGCAGGTGGTGATCGCCTGTAAGGTCCAGACCGTGGCAAAATTAGGGGCAAATGAAGACCCCACAGCCTCATAGGAAGACTTGGCGAGTTGCTCGACCTGTCTATCAGTCGCATCCTTCAACGAGGAGCTATCAGAGGCAGAGAAAAGGGAGCGTGCAGCAATCCTGGTCATGGACGCATCCACCTTCGGGGACTGCGACCACTCCTGAAGCACCTCCTGGGGAAAGGGAAAACGATTGTCCTTAGCTTTGCGGACATAACGCCGCCCAGGATGTAACCTGGGTGCTCTAACCACCCTTCCAAAGTTAGTGTGGTCCATGAAGGAGCCACTCGGTCTAGCCTCCGGCCGCAGCCATTGATAGACCTCCTTCGGGTGAACATTCACCTCCTCAGGGGGTGTCACGAGACGTAAGGACTCGTTAATGGAGGACACCAGATCCTCCACCCCTTCTGGTGGTTCAGACACAGACCCGAGAGTCGAACCCCCATCATCCTCTTCACCGTCAGAGGGACGCTCCTCCTCAGAGAGAGCCTGGAGCTCGGGTGAATCCTCACGACGAGTCCGTTTAAGGGGTCTCACAGTAGAAGAAAGAGACACCCGGGGGTAACTGGGAGGAGTAGCTGGGCTTTCCAGTCTCCTATTAAGTGCCTCCAGGGATTGCGACATGGAGGATAACTGGGACAACAGAGATTCATTGATCTTATGCTGGGTTTCCCATGGCCCTGGGATCACCTGGACCTCAGGGTACAGCACCGGAGCTGCTGTCTCAGCAGTGTCAGTCCGGGCCTCTGGGCGTCCGCAGTTATTGCAGGACCCCTCAACCAGTGTCCCGTTGCATGTAGCACAGGCAATGGTGGTATCCGCTGCCTTAGCAGCACGCTTCCTAACTGAGAACATGGCCCCAGTAGGGGGCTATAAGCCAATTTTTACAGACAAAAACCGGGAATCCCGGTGGCTTACCGACCGCAGTAATGCGGTGGAGGAAGCGGTGTGTGTGTGTGGCCTCCGCGAGGGTTTCCGGTCTCCCCTAGAGTGCAGACATACGCTGCAGTCAGATCCCAGCCGGGAAGTGAGGGGGAAAGATGGCCGCCGGCAGCCAAGCCGAGGGCGGCGCCGAAAACACGCGGGAAGCACACACGCACGCCCACCGATGACGTCACCGTAAGGGCTGCTTCCCATCCTCCAGGCAGCCTCAGTAATGTAGGCGCCGGAGCCCGCAGCGCGGGAAATGAGTGTGAAAATACAACACTCAGACTGCATGTCCAAACACCTGCAATCTACAGCCTCAGCCCCTGTGCGACACAGGGCGGTCAGCCAGGGTGACCCCAGCACAGGGTTCACCTCCAGAACCGCGGACCCGAGGGTAACGCGCGGTCTGAGTGTCAGGACACATAAAGTGACAGACACTACCCCCAGGCACACCGGAGACACACGAGGTATCTCAGTGCCGGTCCGGTCTGTAAGCACCATTCAGGGAGGCCTCGGACGGGGGTTCAGCACCAGTCCGGAGTGTAAGCACCATTTAGGGAGGCCTCGGACTGGGCTGGCTCCAGTCCGGTCTGTAAGCACCATTTAGGGAGGCCTCGGACGGAGCGGAGCTGTGCAAGGCTCCCATCTCCCACTCTCCAGAGCCCCCAAGAAGGGATGGAAAGGAGTGCAACAGCGTACCGGGAGAACACTACGTGTCCAGGCACTAGGCCCTCCGGTACCTCCACCTGCGTGTTCCACAAGGGTGAGCGGGGAGGCTGTCGAAGGTCCCGACCGGGACCGTTTTACCTTGTCTTCATACGCCATCACGAAAGCTGTGAGAATGCAGTGAAGTGCAAGCAAAGCGTGATCCTCCGAGCACACTAAGTTTAAAACTGAGGATGTTCCCTGCGGTAGGGGTTTATAAGCGGAGGGGGCGGTGTCTACAAACTTGTAGTACCTAGTGTGACCTCCGGAGGGCAGTGCCCTAAACCCCATTGTCTGGGTCTCCCATTATGATGACCAGAAAAAACAGACATTTGAATAACCCCATAGACTAGAACAGGTATGTGTTCTACTATAAAAAACACAGATCGATCACAGACGTGCAACACAGACATCTGAATGGGGCCTTAGGGCCAATTTAGTGTTTTAGGAGGGAATAGAAATCCTCTATTGAGAAAGCTACCCTCCATTAAGCTGCACATCCATATGTCAGTCCGAGATTCATAGACTGTCCACAAGTCTACCATGAACAGTTGTCAAGCTCAGGGCAGGAGACATGCACCACGACATACAGCTGTGTGAATCCAACCTTACATCCAGTAATCGTATTGTATAATGCTGTGCAGGGGATACTGCTCTCAGATTACATTCATAGTCCTGAACATGATAAAAGCCCTGGCACTCCAGCTACCATCTATCTAAATGACAAGTACACCTACCATAGAGAGATTCCCTGCCAGCAGCATCATCGTCTACAATTGCAGATGCCACCCACAGAATTCCGAAGACCAGAAGGGTGAGAAGCAGAAGAACTACAGAGGTTTCATATACTCTGGACATTACTCCCTGGAGGCGAGAAAATTAAAAAAAAAAAAAAAAACACGGATTATATGTATAATACACACACACACAACATATACCATCACTGATCATGCATAATTACATATAAAAACAGCCGCCATTCACATCATTACTAGATTTAACTGAAAGACTGATTCTTCTACTTCATCTACAGTAAAACCCACAGATGAGGGGGGATTACCGGAAAAAAAACTGCAGGTTTACCTTTTTTGATCCTGCAAATCCTTCAGCCTCGGTGAAGAAATATGCAAATGGCATCAAAAATATTAAAGAGAGATTTGAAAATAGAAACACCAGGTTCCAAAGGCCTGTAGGGAGAAGATAAAGAGTTAACCGGAGATGCACATCATTTATGAACAAAGTACTGAACATTTGTAGGACAACTAATTCTTACACGGTTTTATCTCACAAATTTCTCAGTAAATCTACAATCAGTACATGTAAATCAGTTGTGTATATCTGCAGTGACAGGAACGGGTTTCCTTGGAAAGACGGCTATCTGCAGATGTAGGACAGATATGCAGAGCGATTTGCATAATTTAGGCCAAACACCTGGGATATTTTCTGCTATGGAGATAAAGGGTCACTGATCTCAGCCTTGGCATATTAATAACACTCACAGTGCAGTAGTGAGCTGGTATATAGGGAAAGGTTGGATATAAAAAGAATCAAGACACCAAAAAGAAACTCTTACATTATAATAGCCAGTATTAAAAGGGTTGTCTGATTGATAGAGATTTATAGGATAAGTCATAATATTATAAAGCATCAGGTCAGTGGGAATTCAAAACCCGGCATCACCGACTGCTGCTAGCAGCTTCAGTGCGGGCTAGATGTATGCGCTGAGCGGAGATGCACTGCAGAGCTCCATTCAATGAGCAGCCAGATAGTACAGAGCAACTCCTATCAACCTTTACATCAGGCCACCACCAGAGATGCTAGCAGCTCATTGGAGAGGGGGTGCCTGGTGTTGGACCCCCACCATTCTTATTCTCTTTAAGATAGATAATCATTATAAGTCACCAATATTATATTCCCAGAGTACCCCTTTGGGTGATTTCCATTTACAGTCGCATGTACTTACCATACCAATGAGGCTTTATGAATCATAGAAAAAAATTGAGGTACACTAAATAGACTGCATTTTTAGACTTCATCAACCAAACATGTCAGCTACAACACACACAGAAATTCCTCCTATGCATGTGACTGATCACATGACCTGAAAGGGCCTTCAGCTAGCCAGAAACTGCTGAATTCATGAAGCTTTAAAGATGTACAGGTTTTGGTTGCTTTCCTTACTGTCCTATACCGATCGTATCACTGGTGGACATAAACAGAATAGGCCCTGTGTAGGAACTATATGGGCCCTTTGCAATCAAATAACTTATGTAAATGCCCTATTCCACCTGTTTTAGAAGTGGAAATGAGACCCTGGGCAGCTGCACAGGTTGCGCCAATATGTCCTCCCTGGATCAGACATATCAGTGCCGGACAGGAGCAGAGAATTTCAGTCACTGATCAGGAAGGCGCCTCTGACAGTAAAGTTCTCAATCACTGGTAGATTTCTCCAGATTAGACTAGAAGACGCACACTTTTTAGTAAGATTTTTTCTTGCTGAAAAGAGCATCTTCTAGTAAAAAGAAAACAATGGTATTCCTCTGTTAACCCCTTAGTGACTGAGCCAATTTCCACCTTAATGACCAGACCGTTTTTTGAAATTCTGACCACTCTCCCTTTATGAGGTAATATCTCTGGAACGCTTTATTGGATCCAAGCGATTCTGAGATAGTTTTTTCGTGACATATTGGGCTTCATGTTGGTAGTAAATTTAGGTCGATCATTTTTGCGTTTATTTGTGAAAATATTAAAAAATTGGCAAAAATTTTGAGAATTTCACAATTTTCAAATTTTGAATTTTTATTTTGTTAAACCGGAGCGTTAGGTGACACAAAATAGTTAATAAATAACATTTCCCACATGTCTACTTTACATCAGCACAATTTTGGTAAAAAAAAATTTTTGGGTTAGGACGTTATAAGGGTTCAAAGTTCATCAGCAATTTCTCATTTTTCCAGCAAAATTTACAAAACCATTATTCTAGTGACCACATCACATTTGAAGTCCCTTTGAGGGGTGTATATCACAGAAAACACCCAAAAGTGACACCATTCCAAAAACTGCACCGCTCAAGCTACTCAAAACTACATTCAAGAAGATTATTAACCCTTCAGGTGCTTCACAGGAACTAAAGCAAAGTGGAAACAAAAAATGGACATTTTAATTTTTCCAACAAAAATGTTCTTTTAGCCTCAATTTTTTAATTTTCACATGGGCAACAGGATAAAATGCATCCTAAAATTTGTTGGGCAATTTCTCCTGAGTACACCGATACCTCATATGTGGTCATAAACCACTGTTTGGGCGCACAGCAGGGCTCAGAAGGAAGGGAGCGCAATTTGACTTTTGGAGCTAATTTTCCATTCAAAAAGTCAAATGGCGCTGCTTCCCTTTCGAACCCTGCCGTGCGCCCAAAGAGTGGTTTATGACCACATATGAGGTATCGGTGTACTCAGGAGAAATTGCCCAACAAATTTTAGGATGCATTTTATCCTGTTGCCCATGTTAAAATTAAAAAATTGAGGACAAAAGAAAGTTTTTGTGAAAAAAAAAGTACTTTTTCATTTGTACGGATCAATTTGTGAAGCACCAGAGGGTTCAAAGTGCTCACTAAGCATTTAAATAAATTCCTTGGGGTGTCTAGTTTCCAAAATGGGGTCACTTGTGGGGGAGCTCCAATGTTTAGGCACACGGTGGCTCTCCATACGCGACATGGTGTCCGCTAACAATTTGAATGGAAAATTAGTTCCAATTGTTAGCGGAGACCATGTTGCGTATGGAGAGCCCCTGTGTGCCTAAACATTGAAGCTCCCTCACAAGTGACCCCATTTGGAAACTAGACCACCCGAGGAACTTATCTAGATGGGTGATGAGCACTTTGAACCCCCAGGTGCTTCACAAATCAAACCATAAAAATGAAAAAAGAAAATTTTTGTGGAAAAGAAAGTACTTTTTCATTTTTACGGATCAATTTGTGAAGCACCTGGGGGTTCAAAGAGCTCACTATGCATCTAAATAAATTCCATGGGATGTCTAGTTTCCAAAATGGGGTCACTTGTGGGGGAGCTCCAATGTTTAGGCACACAGGGGCTCTCCATACGCGACATGGTGTCCGCTAACTATTGGAGCTAATTTTTCATTCAAATTGTTAGCGGACACCATGTCGCATATGGGGAGCCCCTGTGTGCCTAAACATTGGAGCTCCCCCACAAGTGACCACATTTTGGAAACTAGACCCCCCAAGGAACATATCTAGATGCACAGTGAGCACTTTCATACCCCAGGTGCTTCACAAATTAGTCCGTAAAAGGAAAAAAAAGAAGATTTTTGTGAAAAAAAGTACTTTTTCATTTTTATGGATCAATTTGTGAAGCATCTGGAGGTTGAAAGTACTCATTATGCATCTAGATATGTTCCATGGGATGTCTAGTTTCCAAAATGGGGTCACTTGTGGGGGAGCTGCAATGTTTAGGCACACAGGGGCTCTCCATATGCGACATGGTGTCCGCTAACAATTTGAATGGAAAATTAGCTCCAATAGTTAGCGGACACCATGTCACGTATGGAGAGCCCCTGTGTGCCTAAACATTGGAGCTCCCCCACAAGTGACCCCATTTTGGAAACTAGACGCCTCACGGATTATATCTAGTGGTATAGTGAGCATTTAGAACCTACAGCTACTTCACAGACTTTGATAACGTCATATTGAACATTTTCTTTTTTTCACACAGTTTCTCACTTTTAGGGTATTTTCACATCAGCGGTTTTTGCCGTTCTCGGCAGATGCGGTGAAAAAAAAGCATCTGCCGCGATTACCGCATAACTGCTGCACTTGCGGCAAGCCCCATAGAATGTCTATGCGGGCTTGCGGCAGGTGCGGCATCAGCACTTGCCGCAGATGCGGCCGCAAAAAAAACGCGGATGACCGCGGTTTTTTTCGCGGCTGCACCTGCCGCAAGTGCCGAAACCGCACTTGCCGCACACTTACCGCAAGCCCCATAGACATTGCATGGGGCTTGCCGCAACTGTGCCGCAAGTGCAGCGGTTATGCGGTAATCGCGGCAGATGCGTTTTTTTCACCGCATCTGCCGCAATCGGCAAAAGCTGCTGATGTGAAAGCAGCCTTAGAGCATGTGCACAAGATCCGGAGACACCGTGTCCTGGTCGTCTCCTCTCCTGCATTTTTTTTTTAGTATTTGTTTATTGAATTTAAAAAAAAAAAATGACGTGGGGCTTCGCCACACTTTTGGTCCAGCCAGGTACAGCAGGCAGCTACGGGCTGCCACCAACCCCTTCTGCCTAGTTTTACCTGGCTGGAAACCAAAAATATAGGTAAGCCCCTTTTTTTTTTAATTATTTCATGAAATAATTAAAAAAAAAAAACGGCATGGGCTTCGCCATGTTTTTGGGCCAGCCAGGTACAACTAGGCAGCTGGGGGCTGGAATCCTCAGCGCAGGGAGGCCCAAGCTTTCTGGCCCCCCCCCCCCCCCCGCTGCGAATTGCAGCCCGCAGCCGCCCCAGAAAATGGCGCATTCATAGAAGCGCCATTTTCTGGCACTGTATCCAGCTCTTCCAGCTGCCGTGTAGCGGTGGCAGACTGGGTAATAAGGGGTTAATGCCAGCTTTTTTGCAGCTGGCACTAAGCCCGAGATTCTTAATGTCTGGCCAATATTAGACCGGGCCATTAAGAATCTCTAGTAAATTGTAAAGAAGACACAAGACAGAAAAAAATATTTTTAATAGAAAAAAAAACACAGACACTACTTAGACCCCATCTTTATTATTCTTTGCATACCGACGTAGTCCAGTAGGAAGGTCCGACGTAGTCCAGCAGAAAGGTCCGACGTAGTCCAGTGGGAGGTCCCTCGATCATTTCCAGACTTTTACAGCATATGGGGGTGTCCTCCATATACCATAAAAGCTGGCATTCTTCCAGGAGAATGACAGGTCATGACCTCAGTGAGGTCATGGCAGGTCAGGATCCTTGGTTCACAAAGGGTTAATTGTGATCTCATCATGAGATCACAATTAACCCTTTGTGAACCAAGGATCCTGACCTGCCATGACCTCACTGCGATCATGAGCTGTCAGTCTAATCGCAGACAGAGTAGTCTCTGCATAGACTGACAGCTCATGATCGTAGTGAGGTCATGGCAGGTCAGGATCCTTGGTTCACAAAGGGTCAATTGTGATCCCATCATAGGATCACAATTGACCCCTGTGGGAACCAAGGATGGTGACCTCACATGACCTCACTGCGATCATGCCTTGTCACTATGCGCAGGCAGAGCAGTCTCTGTTCTGTCTGCGCACGCCGGCAGACAGAAAGATGAAGAAGAGGCCGGAAGAAGCAGCGGGAGCCGCACCGGGATGATGGTAAGTATCAGGAGACCTCCGGGGGTGGGGGGGGGGAAACTGACGGGGCATGGGGGCAGAGCGGGGGAATACTGATAATCTCCCTCCATCTGAGCTGTCAGATGGGAGGGAGATGATGGCGGCGGGGGCTGGAAGGAGCCGCAGCCGCTGCAGGGCCACAGGGGAATATGTAGGGGATGGGGGGGATGACCGGGGGTGGGGGCCGAGTGACCGGAAAGGGGGGCAGAGCGGGGGAGTACGGATCATCTCCCTCCCATCTGAGCTGTCAGATGGGAGGGAGATGATGTCGGGCAGTAGTTTCTGACGCGCTGCGGCGCCATTTTAGGAGGAGGGGAGTGGGTGGGGGCTGAGTACCGGTACCGGGGGCTGTGTACCGGTACTGGGAGGGATGGGGGGGGGGGGGGGAGATGTATTTTCTTCATGCCACAGGTTTGATCCTGTGGCATGACAGAGAAATCATTGTTTTTACCGGCGGTTCACTGTATATTTATGTGATCATGGTTATACACCGGTAAACGGTGTATAACCGTGATCACATGGCGGGTAACGGTAAAAACCGTCCCGATTCATAATCTTGGGGGTCTCAGCTACCCCCGGTAGCTGAAACCCAGGAGATTTTTGACCACTGGGGGGCGCTAGAGCACTTTCCCTGGCTGACGTCTACAGACGTCAGCCAGGCATAAGTACCCTTTTTTTCAGACGTCTCTGGACGTTAGGCCGTCGTTATGGGGTTAAATATCCAACACATCTGTGTTTATCATCACATGAGAACTGCAAAACTAAGACTATAAAAGTAAGCAGTGAAACTATTTTTTCACCTGAAGATGGTAGCTTTCAAAATGAAGCTTTGACATTTATTGAGCCGGAAAATGTCTCACAGGTTCTTCACTAGGACTCCATGCCACCCAGTCATAAAACCTGAATGGAGCCATGTGTACTTTCCTTACTGGTTCTTAAGACAAGGAAGAGTGAAGAGTTCTCTTTTCTTTTAAGGTTCACCACCATACTTTTGTTGGTCCATATTTGTAGTTTACTTTAGATGGGGCATGGCGGCTCAAGTGGTTAGCACTGTAGCCTTTGCAGCGCTGCGGTCCTGAAGTCCTGGGTTCAATCCCCACCAAGGACACTAAGGACAACATCTGCAAGGAGTTTGTATGTTCTCCCCGTGTTTGCGTGGGTTTCCTCCGGGCACTCCGGTTTCCTCCCTCATTGTAAAGACATACTGATAGGATATTTAGATTGTGAGCTCCAAGAGAGACAGCATGACTGATGTATGTAAAGTGCTATGAAATTAAAAGCGCTATATAAATGAATAAATATTATTATTATTATTATTATATTCTCATATCTAACAGGAGTCTGCCTTGGTGAGTGAAATTTTAAATGCAATGGAGAGCAAATAATACAAGAATGTAAAGGTAAAGACAAGCCTGTAAAACAGGTTTTATTGTAGAAGGTGCTCAGGGATTTTTCATTCCACACATTCCTCAGGTGAGGGCATTCTGATTATTTCTGGTATGGAAATAGAGATGTAGATTGCAGGCTACTTATTAAAACATTTTGCCATTTAGCTCCAAGTTATATGCATGTGTCATTTACATTCCTCCTGCCTTTCTTATTTTGATGAGGCAGTGTGGCAGGTCTAAGAAGTTTTTGCTTGTACTCACCATGGATGAGGGATCCATTCAACCACTGGATGTAGTAATTGTGTGGCATAGAGAGAAGCACCTCATTACTGATAATGGAGAAGGGCAGAAGAAGCACGGCGCCCACAGACACAGCGAGGGTAAATGTGCACATCCAAAGCCTGTACAAAACATACAATAATATCTATTACTAAGGAGGACAGTCATTATGTAAAGGTACATTGTTCGGTGCACATCATCTTTACAAAGTCTATACAGTTCAGCAGGGTCACCACAAGTGCGATCCTATCACAAGCATTTTGTACCAGTGATGATATGTAATGATGATCATTATAACCACAAAGTGGGAGCAATAAATGCTTAAACATTCCTTTCAAACATTGAAAACGTTCCAACCAGTATATAGATAATATGTGATAATTCACTCATTTAAAGTACTTTTACTAGAAGGCCAGCATGAGCCAATTTCTCCAATATTAGACATAAAATGAAGAGACAAAAGAGGTGCGTGACTGACGCCTCATTCAGACGTCCTTTCTCCCACCCCAAAGGACAGAACATGTACCCATTATAGTCTATGGGACTATACAAACTAAACAACTTTGTTTTTCTGTGGAACGTGCATCTGCAATTGAATCAACTTTGATCAGTCACATAACAAAATCACCCTATGGACTGATGAATCCGTGAAACTCGACATCATGGATGGCACGCGTTTCACGTGTAGCTGTGCTCCCTGATGCAGCTATACAAGAAACGCATGTCGAGGTACTGGGCAGTGTGGTTCTTTGGTTGGTGCAACTATGATGGTGCCTGTTGGCGAGTACTGGTCCTCTGCACTCTAGCACTTCATGATGAAGCATATGCCTATTTAAGCAAGCGAAACGTACGTAAGGAGTCTGATATGGAGGGATTGATTCTCCCTATCCTGCACTAGCACCTTATTCATTGTATGTGATTGCACTGTTAATGTGTTCACTCTAGCACTTTATCTGGGATGTTGCAATACTTGATCTTTGAGCTGCCAATCTATACCTGGATCACCGTGGTTGCCTCAATATGCTACATACCTCCTCTGACTAAATATGTCAGATAGTGACCTTTTGTTAATCTTCCTGCATTTGTGCTACTAAAATCAATTGTGCATCCATCTATGTATATGGATTTTTGTGCTAGCATTTGTAATGAATTGTACCAGAATTTTTACACTAAATGTGTTTGTAAACCTGTCTCTGAATAAAGATATAACTTTTACTATATATCTTAAGCGTTTATAGCTCCACTATTTGTTCTCCTATTGATTAATGATATTGTAAGTGTTGAGTAGCTCAGCTGATCAGGCATTATCCTGAGAGCTGTATGAATTTAACCATATGGAATATGTATACACTTCATAAAGGAGTCTTAATTCTGAGCCGTTTCCTTAGGGCTATAGTTTAGTACATACACACACATTATAAAATATTATATTATATATATATATATATATATATATATATATATATATATATATATATATAAGTGTGTGTGTGTGTGTGTGTGTGTGTGTGTGTGCGCGCATTTTTTTTTTTTTGTTAGGGTCTTAAGTATTTATTATACGAACTGAACCTCGACCATTTTGTAGTTAAGTTATATAATCATATTTTTGGTTCTTTTAATTATATTTGCTCTGTGACCTTAAATGTGTGCAGACACTTTAACTCACATTTTCTTTTTGCTCAATTTATTGCATTTGCCATTTATTATTATAGATTATAGTTTTTGTCATGATCTGATATACTAGTGGCCACACTGCTTTACTTTTTTGGGCTTTATGGGGTGCTTTTAATCTCTTTCTTCTAATATTGTGTACATAATGAATTACAGTGCAATAAAAATTATATTTATGCATCTGTATTTTTATTTTGAATTATTAGGTCATTCTTTGAAAAGAGGTTTTTTTGGCATGTCATTAATAGGTGAATATCTGTGTTTTGGGGGATTCCTACAAAGTATTTAGTTTTTCACATTTTTAGTATGGGTCCTTGAGTCCAATACTGGTTACTAATCACATGGGAGACATCAATGTCTGTCCATGATTAACACTGTGAGGGGCAGAAGTGAAGTTTTGTAATATTGTTTTTTTCCCACATACAAGAAAAAACACTGATAAAACAGATAGTAGAAAATAAACGCTGAACAAGAAAGTAAATCAAACCTTTTCTAATCGTTTACAAAAAAAAAAAACCCATAACAGGCTTAGGGTACTTTTACATCAGTGTTTTTTTTTTTTTTTTAAATCGCGGCAGTCACGGTGAAAAAGCCACGATTACCGCATAATGGCTGCACTTGCGGCACACTTGCGGCAAGCCCAATACAATGTATATGCGGGCTTGCGGCAGGTGCGTTTTTTTTCACGGCCGCACCTACCGCAAGTGCCAAAACTTGCCGCACGCCCGCATATACATTGTATGGGGCTTGCCACAAGTGTGCCGCAAATACAGCCGTTATGCGGTAATCGCGGCAGTTGCGGTTTACTTGCGGCAAGCCCCATACAATGTCTATGCGGGCTTGGGGCAAGTCCGGCAAGTGCAGTATCAGCACTTGCGGCAGGTGCATCCGCGAAAAAACCGCGGTCAGCCACGAGTGCAGCCGTTATGCGGTAATCGCGGCAGTTGCGGTTTATTCACCGCAACTGCTGCGATCAGCACAAAACCGCTGATGTGAAAGGGGCCTTAGAAATACTTTACCACAGGGACCATAGTTTTATATTTTTCTCTTTATCAGCACATCTTCATTGTTAGGGCATCTTTTCACATGGTAAACTTATTGCAGAAAGTTCTGAGATGTCTCCATACATGTTAATGGGTCTTGTAGAAATTCAAGTACGGTACATAATGCAGAAAACGCCATTTACAAGTATGGAACATATTTGCAGTTGCAGAAACACATGCAACCAACCTGTTGTGTGTGAATATGTCCTTAATGGCCATTAGTATCACTCCCATAAGTCATATTGGTCCTAATTTAGCAATAGTATGTGCACCTCCATCCACAGCAAAATGGTATAAAAGGTCAGCTGGGGCAGGCACAGACGTCAGCATATCCATGGAAGAATGCACCATGAATACAGCTTTTCAGGTCTATAAAAATAGAGTCCATTCTCTACCAGTAAAAAGATCGAGGATTAGAGGATGAATGTCTGACTCAGGTCTAATCCTCATTTCAGCATCCGGCTGATGTGGGTGTAGCCATTTTTAGATCATCCTGGTAGTTGATCATAATTACTATTAAAGCCCGCACACCAGTGTTTCCTCAGTAATTCTGTCTGTACAATGGAGTAAATGACACACTGCATACGCCCCCAATAAGTGCCTGCACTCCATGCATAACTCATGGACTTTATTTAATAGGAGCAGTCCTATAATTGTGATAATCTGCTAATTGTATAGCGCAAAACACATAACTACTGTCCACCAATACAATGACTTATTCACCTCATATTTCGGCCTTTACATAAAGGAAATGAGCAGTTATGAGCCTTTTTGCGGTACAATAGGTTAGATATATACAGCACAGTGGGCTCAGTGGTCAGTCTTGTACTGACTGGGGTTCTGGGTTCAAATCCCACCAAGGACAACATCTACAAGGAGTTTGTATGTTCTCCCTGTGTTTGTGTGGGTTGCTTCCCACTCTCCAAAGACATACTGATAGGAGTTTAGGCAGTGACTGTCTGTGAAGCGCTACGGAATAAGATGGTGTAATATATGCACACATAATAGATGTTTCTAGATCATGCTACCCCTATGTTAACAAGAATTTTAAAAAAATCCACTCTAGGCAGAATTCAGAGAACTGGGTAATCAAAAGTGAATTCTTTTCATAAGCATCTTCAATATTGTGTCTGAGCTCAAGTAAAACACACACACAATAGTGCACACGTCATGGCCACGTCATGTCTGTGATGTAATACAACCCACACATAGAAGCTTATCCATGTGCAATCGCTTGGGAAGTGTTTAGATTTAATGCTTGTGAATAGTAATTTACCGGTACCACATTTCAGAGCCTTGTCGCCATCACACAGATAAATAATATTGTGCCTCTCATGGAAAGAGCTTCTAGATATTACAGAGTATGGCTCATGGTATTTAACAAGGGAGCATGTGTCACAGAGGAGAGTGATGCTGTATGTCAGGAATGGCAGCACACAGCAGGTTCACGCCAGGTGTGATCTGTGGCCCCGGGGCCAACTGGAATCCTGCTAGTGTCAGTGTTACGTAGTTAGTGCAAGTTCAAGTTAAACTAGTAAAAGCAGTTTTGGGGATGTATAATAAACCCAACAAAATATTCATAGAGAGCTCACACCTAAATTTCTTAAAGATCCTTTAAAAAAAACACAAAACCTACATATTAGCATCTATTTGCATGGTCTCCGAATACAATGATTCCAACTGCTTGGCCAATATAAGTAAGGAAGAGGCCGAACCTGCTGTTTTTCAATGGATTAAAGGGTATCTATGCACTAAATGACTATTCAAACCAAGCACAGGCCCTTGGTACACCTTGGCATGGCTGACCACTTTAGTGCACCTACATGTTTTCTATCAGTGTCCACCACCTGTTTCTTGAGTGACAGCGTAGGCCTAACAGGAACCAGCAGACAGCAGAGAAAAATAGAAAATAAGTAGGTAGTAAAAGATACTGGACCACTCAACCACATCAAGGGTGCACCAAGCACCAGTACTTGTTATAAATGGTATACTCTGGGGAGATAAGATTCTGATACTGTCCCTGTCATTATAAACTATAAAGATGAGATGTACAATGCTGTTCCATAAATCACTGTATATCAGTGTGACAGTGGAAATGCTCTTTGCTGCACCCCCTCCCCACTGGGACATTACATCACACATCAGGGGGCGTGGCCCACTCTCTGCCTAGTAACAGCCAGCCTCCAGATAATATGTGCCTCCCTGCAGTCTGAGACCAGGGTGCGTGGCCACACCATGGACTGATAAAAATAATTGCATGAACTAAAAAATACAGAAACTTAGGTCTTCAATTGTCAACGGCTGTTCTGCAGTAGATATTACAATTACTGACAGTAACATTTCCATAAATCAGACAATGGCGGCTCCAAAACCAGAATTGTAGTGACGGAAATGTTAAGAACAAATTGTGTGTAAGTTTTATTCACAGACATTTTGAGTCCCTATAATGAACGTGTTGCAATGACTTGTATGTGCACATGAACAGACTGTGCTCCTCAGTAAGCGCTGAATATTGCCATGATAAGGTCACATTCATACGTGTCAGAGAGGACACAGGTTTTGGTTCAGATTCTGTACAGAAATTCACCCAAAATACAATAGTCTGCAGATAAAGCACATGGGCAGGATTTCTGCAACCTCATCCACATGCAATGGATAATTTTCAGTGGGATCATTGGCACCAGAGCAGGAACACAAGACTGCTACAAAATCTCCGCACATCTGCAGGTCAACAATGGAAATACACATTTGCACTTTATATATATATATCTGGAATGTTCTAACACCTAACTTAGAGTCATTGTACTTGTATAACGTGATGTGTACCACATTGTGCCGTTTATACCCTGTATGGTTACTTTGTTAATTGACCCTGATACTGTCTTTAGGTCCATGAAGATCTGAGTGGCCACTTTTCTGTTGTATTTTATACTGTCTCCTGTATTTTTTACGGTATTGTTCACAATAAATGTAACACCTTTTGCATGATACTCCTTGTCTCTCCTGTGTAAATTAGATTTGTAGTGTATGTTCTTGCAGTTGAAGGACCCCTTAGTTGATTCACAATGTTGATGGGTGCCCTTTTATATGTGTACACCAATCCGGACTCTTGATTTTGATATCTCGCTTTCTCTGCTGAATGATATGCCAGGCCGGAAAAATTTTTCCAGCCCGGTGTATTGTGGGGGCTAATCATGTGATGCGACCCGGCTCCGGTGCATGCGCAGTGCGCATATTGGGCTGGATATGAATTTCCAGCTCGGCATATTATTCAGCAGAGAAGGCGAGATATTCAAAAGGAGGTGTAAAATCAGAAAGAGCGATGATGCCCAGCGGGGTGTCCTGAGAGCCAGCGAGGAGGGGACAATGGAGCCCTGAAGCCCGCCCTTTCCAGTCTCCGGATGGAGACTGCTTGTAAGTTTAAAAGCATTTTTCTAAATCTTTATAGGGCACATTTAGGTCAGAGAGGGATTGTTATGGAACAGCTACCAAGGTGCAGAGACAGGTAGTGATACGTTAGGTGGGTAGAACAACCTGACAGGTTCCCTTTAAAAGGTGTTGTCCATTTACACCTTCCACACAGAAAAGGTTCCACCACTGAGCCCAAAGTGCTCCAGAGTTCATGTGACATTGTGTCACAATATCACCAATCACTGTGGGACACAGAGCTCAGAGCCCTTTAACATTAGCTTGGCACAGCCAACTTTGAGTGTCTTCTATGGACACAAAGCTTCTCTGTTGCAGCAACAGAGGACAGGTACAGGAATCGATGGCACAATCAAGGAAATGGAGGACAGCGGGTATATTTACTGTGCATTGCCAAACTAAAGGGCAACACAGATTTTGTCATTCAGAGATTTTCTGCACAACCTTATGTGACTATGGCCTTAGTCTTGTCCCTGACTGAAAAGATACAACTCATGGACTGCGATGAATCATGACAATATAAATGAGCCATAACACAAGATTTTTATCTGCACAAGAATTTACAAAAATAATGAAGCTTTTAAGAAGTGGCAATAAAAATGTCAGAAAAGCACACAAACAACTGCAGACATGTCTTGCTGCAGGCAGGGCCCCATCATCGCACATTTTATACATTTTTTTCCAAAAGGGGTACTGTGTAAAAGCAAATACAATATTCCAGAGCGAGATAAATCATAACGAAAGACTAATGTGGATTGGGCAGCGCAATCATAAGTGAGAGATTTGCTCCATCTGAACTTGATTCAGTAAAAGAAACATGGGGGAAATCCATAAGCTACTGACACTCATGCACAATATATTAGTATGTATAAGAAAAGTAGACCGCATAAAGCATGGATATGCTTCTCTTAGTCCAAGCGCATATTCTCTACACATCACATGTTTAAGTGTTTTACCCACAATTATGGAAACGGGGCAACAATTGTGCCCTGCCATTTTGGGTTTTTTGCGTGAAATTATGATCAATGTGCTTTTTTTGCTGTTGTTCTAGTACATATAAAAGAAAAAAACATGTATAACAAAGTGTAATTGCAATGATTTTCTGGGAGCAATACTTCATTTTCTGGAACAATTTTTAAGGGAGCAAACACTTAAGCTATGACGCCAAACACACACACACCACACAAAACACACACACACACAGGAATGATATGCAAAGGATGAAAAAGACAACATTTTCAGAACATCCCACTTTATTCAGTGTTGAGTATGAGTGCCAAATGCAGAAATCCCTGCACTACTTTGCATGATATCAATTAGGTTATTATAGGGGTTGTCTGGGACTTTAACATTGACGGCCTATCCTCAGGATAGCTCTGCAATGTCTGATCAGTGGGAGTGCAAGATCCAGTCAATCAGCTATTCCCGGGGCTGATGGCAGCCTAAACTACTCAGTTGCACAGCACAGTCAACTGTACAGCTCCCCAATGGTGTAGGTCTGGCCACTGACAGCACCGGTATCACCTGATCTTCAAGGGTTCCGGGCAAGGGCGAAACAATCACATCGCAGAGATTGTTACTGCAATTGGGCCTGGGGGTAGAGAGGGCTCACCTACCCCAGCCATAGCAAGGACGCACATTCATCTGGAGTTTATGTACGATACTCTACCAGTTATTTGTGGTATATGCTCACATAAGGTGTTGCTGGGTGCATTTAATTCATTTTCTTGGGAGTAAATTTGAATATTCTTCGATACCTGATTTGGTGACCATTATAATTCATATAGAGTCCCATGTGCCTAAATTGTTATCCCAATTTCTGTATACTGCCATATATATATGAAAAAGTTGCTGTATATATTTTCCATGTGTTTCACATGTAAATTGAATTACCCGGGTTACTTATTGTGCATTATCTGCCAGGCTCAGACAAGCCGGAGAGGGTTACCTACTAATATATTGCTATTGGAGGTTGTATGTGGCTATTTGAGGCCAATTTTAAATGCTTTTAAATGTTTGTGGAAGTTATCCGTTTTTGATGCTTGTAATAAAATGGTTTCCTTGCCTTGAAAAACAAACTGGAGGTTGAATCGCTATTTTCTGACATCTTCTTTCTTTCCCTTTACGTGTTTAACTAAGGGCCCTTTCACATCAGCGTTTTTTTCAAATCGCGGCAGATGCGGTGAAAAAAACGCATCTGCCGCGATTACTGCATACCGGCTGCACTTGCGGCACGGTTGCGGTAAACGCTATACAAGGTATAGGCGGACTTGCGGCAGGTGCGGCAAGTGCGGTTTTGGCACTTGCGGCAGGTGCGGCCGCGAAAAAAAAATGCTGTCAGCCGCATTTTTTTTCGCGGCCGCACCTGCCAAAACCGCACTTGCCGCAAGTCCGCCTATACCTTGTATGGCGTTTACCGCAACCGTGCCGCAAGTGCAGCCGGTATGCGGTAATCATGGCAGATGCGTTTTTTTCACCGCATCTGCCGCGATTTGAAAAAAACGCTGATGTGAAAGGGCCCTAAGATTGTCTAGCGAACCCCCTACACTCTTTGTTAATTGGCTGTGCCCTCCAACCCCTCTACTCTCACTTACTGAGCTCCTTGCTGTCATTTTGATAAAATTACTGTTTTCTCTGCTGTAGATTTTGCCGCTCCTAATGAAGACTGAACCACTTGAGTAGTCTTGTAATGATAATCTCCAGATGATTGAACATTGATTTTATCAAAACTACACTGAGCAGCCCAGTAAGTGATACATCGCTGGAATCCGGGTCTCTGTCTCTACATTATGCTGCTGTTAGATGAGATGGCTAAAACCTAGTGACAGAATCGCTTTAATTAATGGAAGAATTGAAGTCTTGACTTCGAGATACAAAACAGGAACAGTTTGTCAGGTCATTTCTATGTGGAAAGAAAACGCTGCAAAGATATGTTACATTCTTTCCAATACTCCTGCCCACTTATCAGTGCCACCAGCTAGACAGCCGTGTGTTGTCCTACTAGCTCACAGGGCAGTTACTACTCAGTAAACAATTAAAAGGGCTATTTTCAACTCAGACATTTTTTTTTTACATACGGTAATCTACCAAAGCACATGACTAGAACGGACGTGGATTAGGTACAATAATGGGAAAACTGTAGAGGCTGCACACTGGTGAAAATGATTTCTTTCCACTTGCCATAAAAACAACAGGCCTTATCAATTAAAGATTTTATGCCAAAAATCTGGGGTTAAAAGCATTAAAAATTGAAAATTGAAAATTAAGGCTGAACCAACCCTTTGGCCTTGTCACACCATTTACGTCCGGCTTCACTGTATGTGAATCTAGTCCTTTAGATGAGTGGGCATGGTCTTTAACGTCTCTCTATAAGGGCACGTTCCCACGATCAGTGTTTGCAGCGTTTTGAATGCAGCGTGTTGTCATTACGTCAAACGCTGCTTTGTACAGTACAAACACAATGGATGAGATTTATAGAAATCCTGTGTCCACTGTACTTTTGTTTTCTCTGCAGCGTAACCTGACATGGGAGGTAGCTTCCCAAGCCACAGCATGTCAATTTATTCCTGCAGAGTGGCAAGTGTTCTCGGTGGGAGAACATCACAATAATCCGCTACACTGAGCGTGGCCACTGAGTGGCGTCTCTGCAGGAGAGGAGACACTGTCTCCAGGACGCTGTGTCTGTGGATCATGGAGACTACTGGAGGACCACCCCCAATTGTTTAAAAATAAATAATACCGAGTTCAGGAGAAAGTGACATTTACACCAGCCAAAAAATAAAACTAAATAAAACCATTTTTGTCAAGTGACTGGTTATATTTTATAGAGATCCTTAGTCATTTTAGGGGAAAAATATTTAATAAATTATGATGATAGTAATGATTTGGAACAAAAAGTATCCGCATCATTACTTCACACAAACTCAAAGTTCAGTTGCAGAAAATTTAAATGGGGTGGCCAAAGTCAAACTAAATTTCCATCTAAATCCCTATCTATTTAGGGACATAATCTAAGCTATTTTTTTAATATACTTAAAAACTAATGTTCCCTAACTACACTAGCTACTATTCTATGGTCTTCATATTTCCTCTCTGATGACACTCCGTTTGAGAATCCCAGTGCATGCTGGGATATTCACACACAGAGGTATAAGCTGGGGGCAGAGGCTGCGGTCACTGTCACAGTCCCTGCTCCCTCCTTGACACAAACAGTTATCAGTGATGCTCGGTTCAGGGGCTGCTGTGTCTCTGCAGTAAGCACTGAGCGATGTGCACAGTGACAGTGTCCATTGTGTTGTTGGCTTCGGATCAGTGATAATTAGCCGCAACGGAGTGGTGTCAATACACAGCATGCAGGAGACTAGCGTCCCCCCTACTAGTGACATCACTGGTGTCCTTCATGCTGAGTATTGACACTGATATGCTGCTGGTTGACTTACTGAACTGAGTCAAAAAACAAAACGGACGCTATCATTGTGCATATCGTTCAGTGCACACCAAACAGGGAGGGGGATACAGCAGGGATAAGCACAACTCCTGAAACCACTGATGACACTGTGTTTCAGTGAGGGTGCGGGGATTCTCAAACAAAGCATCATAACACAAAAAACAGGAAGGAATTACAGTTACTGAATGGTAGTGAATTTTTTAAACAAGTATATTAGAAAATAGCTTAGATTACAGCCCTAAATTTATAGGGATTTAGATGGAAATTTAGTTTTACTTCGGATGACCCCTTTAGGGTACCTTCACACGTCGGAACATTGCATGCAATTTCACCTGCAACTTACTGTTTGCAGTGAAATCATGGACACATTGTTCCATTTTGTTGCCGTGTACAAATGGAACAATGTGTCCATGATTTCCCTGCAACCAGTAAGTTGCAAGTGAAATTGCATGCAATGTTGCGACGTGTAAAGGTACCTTTAAGGTTGCACATAGATCATCTATGTCAAAGTTGATCAGCATTCCCTATGTAGCAATGATCCACCGAAGAGTTTGTGTGACTAATCATTCATGCAATTGTTTGTTGCTTTTCCTTCCTAACAATTTACATCTTTGGTGTGAGCAAAACCTAATTACAGGTGTGGATGTGCTGCTGACAAACTCGTAACAACATATAAAAGAGATGATCAAGGGCGGGAAGTGTGTTGTTTGACTGCTGGGCATGTTAACAATTGGAAATGATCAGAAATAAATGTCCACACAGATTAATCTAAAATCAATACATCATGTAGAAGGTAAAGATTATCATATTTACTTACAACAGCACTCAGGTAGGCGGCTTGAGTCATCAACAAGTCAACACAGCACGACTGTGACATATCAATAGGCCCATATGGCAGCCTTATGGCTTGTAAACAGCAGATGTCAGACATAATAGCATCACAGAAATATTCCTTCTGCTAAATATTCAGCAATATACAATCATGTATGCCTCCTCCACAAAAGCACACCGACGTCCTCAGTGTAGATATTACAGTGGAGTGGGTGACAGGGCAGCGATCACATTTCACCACAGTCTTGTACATATGTAAGGAAATGTACCAACATAATTACGACACTTTACTGGAGTAAATGTAAAATAGATCTTAACACTTAAGAATATGTATTCTTCTATTCCTGAACATTACAGGGAAACAATCACTAAAAATAAACAGGGTCCCATCCCCTCCTGTTCCTGTTTGTCTGGACTACACATATATATTGAACTTGTCCTCGTCTACCCTGTAAAGTGCCATTGAATCTAATGGCGCTATATAAATAAATAATAATAAGGATGTGTCTAAGCAAGCCAATGCCAGGAAAGTGTCTATAACCTACGCAGAGTCTTAACTCCATTTCTGTGATTCCTTGCAGTTGGAAGTTGAGAAGACAGAGGAAGAGATCACATTTCAAAGGAATAAGAAAAAGCCTAGAGCCAAAGAAAAGGATCAGGACAGGGACACAATTCAAGAAATGGTCACGGATCACAAAGACAAAAGAAGAGGTGCCCTTTATGAGCCTGCTAATAATTCCACAAATAAATCATTGTCTAGTGTTGATGATGGAAAAGAACAAAAGTAATGATTAAAAAACAGCACAATTTCATAAGGGCTCATTCATGATACAGCCTCACTATGGGTAATCTTGACAAATGTGCAGAGTGAGGGTATGTACACATGACCTGGAGTCACTGCATCTTGGCTCTGAACCTGCGGGAAGCCACGGGTGAACGCAGAAAGAACGCAGCTGCCCTGACTCACCATCTATGATCAGTGCAGGGCAGAGATTCCCTGCATTCACCTGACGGTGATCACTTCTGACTCCGCAGTCAGAAAGTAACATGCTACAGAGGTGGGGAAGCACTGCAACCCGCAGATGAAAACACGCTGTGAAAGGGAGAGGCACAGTGGGTATGGGATTTCTTGAAATCCCATCCAGTGTGCTGGTACGATACAACGGTAATACGCTGCTTCAAAAATGCTGCTAGTCCGGATAGTGTCCACACACCCCGATTCTTCATTGTATCAATGAGGTATTCCTAGCTTTTAGCAATGTTTCTAGAGAGAACATAATGCGTCATGTTATAAGTATTGACCTCTGGGTGTTTTCACACACTACAAAAAAATAAATTACCTGCGGACTATCTGTGACAGATCCAAAACAAAAATAAGAAGGTAACATGCCTAAGTTTTACCCAACATAAAGCCACAGTAGAATTCTGCACAAAGAATTGGTATTTTGCAGGTTTAAAAAGGTTGGTGTCACCAGGTCAAAAGTGACCAGCTTCTGCTCTTACTTTATTCCACCTGCCCCGAACATCCAGTTTTTTTTAATCCGCCATACGGTTCCAGTGATATGGGCCCTTTTATTTTAGGTTCACTTTTCTGGCCTTTATAAGGGAATGTGGCTCATGGGGTAATAATGCAGAGCAGCCTAAAAAGATGCCCCCTGATAACCCTGTAAGCCTATATATAAAACAATAAAAAGAGCTAAAACTGTCCTCTTTTGACCTGGCAACAGGTCCTCATAATTTGTCAGCAGGTTTTTGATATGTAAACTGAAGACAGCAGGAGATGGAGGCTGACACACAGAGTACAATGACATGTCATGTATTACCCTGTGCGCACTTGTTTTCTTACTATGAAGGTTTATCACCTGGGATGAACATTGTCCAGATGACAACGATCACGTCCCCCACCCCAATTAGCAGCTCATGGTCTATAGACTTTGTACATAGAGAGCATGGTGTGGGTGGATTAACTTTCTGAGCTCCACTGTGTTGCTGAATATAAATACTCCAAATGGATCAGAAGCACTACACCCATTAATCTAAAGGGCCTGTTACACGGCACGATGTTGTAACGATGTCCGCAACGATCTCGTGGGTGCGCGGTCGTTGCAGACATCATTTTGACATCGATGGTGAGATGTCACACGTCTAGATATCGTGGACAACACACCAACGATGTTGTGAGAAGGTATCGTTTGCAAACCCCACTAACGATCCCTGCTCATTGCTGTGAGTGGGCGAAGTCGTCCACAACATAGTTATCACGGTGTTACACACAACGATATACGAGGTTGGCTGATCGTTGATCGTGTGGTTTGAGAACATGTTCTCGAACCTGTGATCAACGATCCAACGTTTTATCATAACAACTTGGCAGAGTCACATGCAACAAGGTCGCAATGAGGTCGCTGGTACGCCTCCAAACTCGTGACGTATCAGCAATGCCGATAATGATGTCGTGCCGTGTAACGGGGCCTTAAGTGATACATCGATGGATTCAGAATCTCTTTGCCTACATCATGCTGCTCTCAGATGACACAGCAAAACCTTGCTGTCAGATTCCCTTTAAGGATCCACAGTGAAGGTTGAATCTGAATGTAAATTATCCAGTGTGTGGATGAGATTTTTTTTTCTTGTTCACTCTCTTGGCATAGTAATATCATTGCAGATCTTATGCCCTTAAATCATGGAGGAAAATCTAAAACATGTAAACAAGGCCATAAGGGGAGGTCACAAGTACTGCTGCTGTTCTGGCAATGTACAGAGGAACAACTTGGCAGCATGCAGGTTTAGAACAAATCGGAATAATTTTCAATTCTCGTTTTTTACGAGTACACTGCTTCTGTAGATGCCCTTGACCACCGTGCTTCTTTTTAGCACTCCGTTAACTGACCTGCCGCGCAGGTTTCCAAAACGTAGTATGTCTATTTATTCTTCTGGAGACAAAGAGTGTTCTGTGCAAAAGATACAAAAATACGCTGCTCCCAGAATCCTGACACCTGCACAGGACACTAGCGTCTCCAGAAGGGAAAATTACGTTGCGATTGCTGGGAATGTACCTGAAGTGTTTCCTTGGGCTGTGTTCACACACCTATATTTATTTTTTTTGGCTGTGCTTTTCAGCAATCTCACGCACACACTTGTTTTTCTGTTTCCTGACTGAATCTGCAACATTTTTTAAGGCTGTGCCCATTGTGCGTTTCATTCTGCACCAAAAACGCAGTTCCCACAGCTCTGAAATGAAAGACAATGTGATTTTCCAAAAGCTGTGCCCACAAGTGAGTTGTTTGTTGCAGAAATTGCCTGCGTTTTTTTCAAATGTCCCTGCAATTAACATGCCCATTTATGGGAAGAGTTTTCCCCATAGACTCCATTCTAAACCCCCCCAAAAAAGCACCACGAACAGATGGGTATTCCCACAGTCTGCTTTCTGGTGCTTTTTTCCTGTGATTTCTAAGACAAAAACACCCCAATACTCACCCTCCCCGCCGAGCTCCAGTGATTCCTCTTGACTGCAGCTGTGTTTATCTATCTTTCAGGACCTTTGCACCATGTGACTCACCTGTCACATGGCGCGCAGGATCTGGAAGATAGATAAACACAGCTGCCACTGCTGCACAGAGGAAGAATCACCGGGGATTGCTGGCAAGGGTGAGAAAGTATCTGTCTGTTTCTGTGCGTCCCTTTATTTGTGCTGTGTTTGTAATGTGCACAAACGCAATAGGTTTGTGCTGCTTTTATTTATAGACAGCTGCATTTGTGTAGCTGACAAAAGCAGCACAAAAAATAAGCACAGTGGGCACATAGTCAAATTCTGCAGTATGTCAATTCTTTCAGTGTTTCTCACTCAAAAGAAGCAATGAGAAAGGCCAAAAAAGCAGAAAAACACACAGTATACATGTTTTTATGAGTATTTTGCTGCATTTTTGGTTAATAAAACTAACTTTATTAAACATGTACTGTAAAGAAATCACAAGGGAGTGTGCTATGGATGCCAAAAAATGGCTCTAAAATGTTGCGCGTGAACATAGCACTAATAAGAGGGATCCAATACTAGAGATGTAGTTATTAATCCCGCTTCATTAACTTATCTAAAATATTAGTAAGTCAAATAGCAAGTCTAGCTGTACAGCAAATAAGCAGCAAAACATAACTAATCTATGCTAGCTAGACACATAGAAATGCAATATTCATAGCATTCCTGTTAGGAAGGCACATTGAGGGTTAATGTAACATCAGCTGGCTCAGGAGTCAGAGGGGAAGCCAAGCACAGCATAGCAGGAGTTGAAAGTCTAATCCCCAAGCCAGCAAGTGAAGAGCTTGGTTCCTAGGACAGCGTGGCAGAGCAAAGGCCAGTCACACAGGACAGATCACCAACCTCACAA
This sequence comes from Allobates femoralis, assembly GCA_033576535.1. Taxonomy (NCBI): domain Eukaryota; kingdom Metazoa; phylum Chordata; class Amphibia; order Anura; family Aromobatidae; genus Allobates; species Allobates femoralis. Next base: position 605,780,626 of record JARQOC010000002.1, read on the forward strand.
CACAGCAATTACCAAATCTATTGTACGTCCTAGGACGATAAGTCACACAAGAGAAAGCACAGTCCATTATTAATGTGTATTGTAACCTATCATATTAAATTTGGTTTATATTCTTGAGCTGAGAGTTCAATAAAATGAGTTTACATAAAAGAGTAAGGGTGCCTTCACATTTGCAGATGTTAACGTCGCGTACAATGCGCATGCGCATCAGCATGTGGAAACGCATATAAAAGCATGTAAACGTTGCAGATTTCATCAGCATGCGTATGCGCATACTGATGATACGCACTGCGTATGCATGCGTTTTTATCATGCGCATGCTGTTTCTATCCACATGCGTTTCTGAAATTACCCCTAATTTTCATCACTCCACCTACTGGCACGCCCCTGGGTGGTGGCCATACGCATTCGCACCGTCAGCAACATCCGCAAAACGTCGCGCACGCTTGCGCACTCATAGGGACTAATGAACGCACCATGCGCTGGCGTGCGCATGCGCATGCTGCCTCTTTGCAGACGCGCCGAAAATTCCTACATGCTGCGTCCCGCGGCGGACATTTGGGCCCTCCATCATGCGCATGCGTACAGATACGCGGACATACGCGACATAATTTATTTCTTGCGGATGAATGCGCACACCATGTAAAATATAGGTGCGCAGTCCGCATGCGTATTTTAATATGAACGTAAGCACCGTGCGCAGCGCGAACGTCTGCAAATGTGAAGGTAGCCTAAGCACATCATAGCTCCTCTTTCCAATACTTGTAAAAACAGAAGCCAAACAGCTAATGACTCTAAAAGCACAGGATGACGAGGACAAAGAAGATTGCGTTAATCTCTAATGTGCATCATGGACATACAGGTGATAGAAGAAATGATTATTGCCAAACACACAAAACAAGATACCACAAGCTGCTCATTACAATACTCTTTAAGGCTATGTTCACACATTGCGCATTTTTTTGGTGCTTTTTTGAGCGCGCTTTTCAAAAATGCGCAATGTGCCTTCTGTCTGCCGGCAAAGTCAATGTGAAATTCACTTCGCCGTACAGACACTGCATAATTTTATGCAGCACTTTTATGGGAAAAAGCATTGGCGCAAAAAGAATTGCTGCATCTGATGTCACAGAGGGGGAGGAAGAATCCTGGTTTCTCCTCCCCTCTGTGACATGCGTGACTGCCCCCATTTGATTTTGCAGTGTATTAATATACACTGCGAAATCTAAATTAAAGAAAGTCAGAGGTATTAAAAATAATAAAGAATACTTACCCTTCGCTGGCTTGTTCATGCTATCCGGAGCTGAGTCAAAGCCATGTATCTGACGTGTATATCACATGACCGCGAGCGGCCAATGAGCACCTTATGACATCATACCAGGTCTTGTCACATTGGTAAAGGACCTTGGTTCAGCTCCGGATAGCACGAACAAGCCGGCGGAGGGCAAGTATTAATTCTTTATTATTTTTAATATCTCGGACTTTCTTTAATTTAGATTTTGCAATGTATATTGATATGGGGGCAGCCACACATATCAGAGAGGAGAGGAGAAACCAGGATTCTTCCTCCCCTCTATGACATCACTTCTCTCTCGGGCCTGTAAAAAAGCGTGTTGTCTGAAAAGCACTGCTTTTTTTACGCGGGTGCAAAATGCTGCTAAAAGCGCCCACTCAAAAAAAGCGCCATGTGTGAACATAGCCAAAATGTATCATACTGACTATTCATCACAAAGCATTCACTGATCTCTGTGATGTTGGTCTACCAGGCCTTGCTCCCACCTAGCCAGAATCAAACTCCACACTGATGAGGGGCAACACCCCAAAACAGCTGTCTGTAGATGGATACCTGGCCTTGGTATTCCCTTGTCATATCTCTAAACTCGTAAAAGAGCTGGATATTGACTAAAAGGGCCACTTAATATGGTGGTTATGGACTTAATATGGTGGTTATGGTGTTCTCCGCAAGGAGCCACCCCTTGGCTGGGTCCTTCCCTGGAGGGATATCTGGCTAGTCCTGTGTTTGAGACTCCTAACTGAGGCTCCACAGATTCTATTTGCATAATGACTATTCAATCACAGACATGGAAAGCTGCAAACAAGACTGACATCATCATCAACAACCTTTATTTCCCAAATAGTACGATAGTTGATTTGGTGGTAATTTACTAAGCGCTGGAGGTCTAACTGGTGGGACACCCAGCAATATAGAGAGAGAAGATGGCTCTGGAACCAAAGGGGCACTGTGCAGACCCCCTACTGGATGGAGTGAGGGGGCGCGATCAGACTGCTGGAGAAAGCACAGTAAAGCACATGGCCATTTTTGGCAGGCCAATAGACAGAAATGACTATTCAAGAGGGCACTCCACAGAGCCAGCAACTTATGGGAGGGAATAACTTTTTATTCCCAAACTAATCCTTTTGAAATTTCGCATTTCTGGAAATTTCAACATTTTTAGTTTTTATGACACTCAATAGAAATATTGGCTTGTTCAGTAATAATATATGTTAATTTACAATGATCCATTTTACCACCATGTGCCAGTGGTGACAATTCATAGATTTCTCTGGCATCACATGAAGCTAACATGTCAAAACACCAGTAACATACAAGTGACTGGTCAATTGTAACATCATGTATACCTAGAGGAATAATAGCTAATTTAAAAGGTGTTGCCCTGGATATTTTTTTTTATTTAAATTCAAAGGGTTACACTTGTTGACAATAAAGTCAGCAATCTTCACCTTCTCCCACTTTTCAATTCTTTTTATTGACTGGCTGCAATAGTGACATCACGACTACAGTATATGTGAGCTGCAGACAATCACTGGGTTCAACATCTCCTGCAATCTACTTGGCAGAGCCACGGAGCCCACTGATTGACTGCAGAGGTCAACAGAGGGGGATGTAATAGTGACAAACAGGGGGGCAGCATTGGAAGAACAGAGTATCAAAAGATGCAACCCTATGGATTAAATATATCCTGGATGACCACTTTAAATGTGTTGTCCTATAAACAACATATATAACTTATGCACAAGGTTAAATTAAAGTTATGATCAGTGGGAGGCCAGCTACAGAGAGCCCCAGCAATTCCAAAAACAGGGGGTCCAATGTCCAATGAGTAAATGGAGAAGTATTTACAATGTGTGACCTACCAATGTCTGCAGGAGTGGTGACTGAACACATTCACTATCTTTCTGTCCATACAGACTTTGCTACTCATTCCCCCCTCAACCCCAGGATCGGCGTGAGTCTTCCAGACAAATTTCTAGTCATCATTTATCTACCACCTCCCTAGTAAGTAGCTCATAAATGTTTCTTGTATACTCTCTTTACCACCCAGGATTGTATCCATTCTAAGCTTTTAATCTAAGGCTGGCTTCACACAACGGTTCAATCAGGTCCCGGGCTGTCCAGGGTGAACCCGACAGCCCCGGACCAGATTTGCAAACAGAACCGGAGGGCTAATATGCCATCTGGTCCTGTTTGTAGCCGGATTCAGCCGAGCCCAGCTGTCCCCTGCGAAATGGTGCTGAACCACTTCACAGGGGACAGCTCCCTTGTGCTGAAGTTCAGCATAGTTCACGCTGAACTTCAGCAGCCGGCGTCCGTTTCCCGGATCTGGGCAATCCGGCCCAATAGACTCCCGTGTTAGGGAGCGCCGGATTGCCCCAGGAGGATCCAATTTGGGCTGATTTTTCACCCCGGACACAAAAATGCTGCAAGCTGAGAAGGAGAAGGGGGGGGACAGGATAGAGGAGAAGGGGGGGGGACAGGATAGAGGAGAGGGGGGGGGGTACAGGATAGAGGAGAGGGGGGGGGGGGGACAGGATAGAGGAGAGGGGTGGGGGGAACAGGATAGAGGAGAGGGGTGGGGGGGACAGGATAGAGGAGAGGGGGGGACAGGATAGAGGAGGGAGAGGAGACAGAAGCAGGGAGAACAGGGTGACACAGAGGGACCACAGGATCCACATGAATCCTGCATAAAGTCAGAAATGGATGGCTATTCGCCATCCAATTCCAGGGATCTATGTGGGGGGATGTCCGAGGGATCCTGCAAAAACAAGGATCCCTACGGACAGCACAGAATCATGGTGTGAAGGTAGCCTAAGAGATAAGATCTAAGACTGAAGCTGCTGTCAGCCTTCCCACGTCCTATTCTAGCAGGGGACCTGGAGAGCATACAGAACGAGCAGGGACCTACTCCACATTGCCATGTTGGCAGAGCACTCGCCTTGAAGTAGTTTAGTATTTTTGCTTGGTGACTACAGAGAACTGCCTCACAATGCACAGTTCATTCTTTCTTATGGTCTAAAGCGTGCAGTAGATATATTATATATCAGGGGTAGGGCACTCCAGGCCTCGAGAGCCCCACACCGGTCATGTTTTGAGGATTTCCTTAGTATTGGACAGGTGATAATTGAATCACCTGCACTGGTGATGATTCCAACCCCTGTGCAATGCTGAGAAAATTATAAAAACCTGCACTGTGTGTGGCTCTCAAGTTCTGGAGTTCCCTACTCCTGTTATATATGCACACAGATATACTGAAAGCCATGGAGTAACGATGTGCCAACTATGTGATAATGAGAGTCGTGCCAAAACAAACTAAATAAAAAGTGTCACAGATACTTCTCTAGAAAGGGCAGACATTCATTAAACCACAGAAAACACTTTGGCAAATATTTGATCTGACCCAACATCACATATTAACCATTATTGGACAAAGTCTTCATTAGGGAGGAAAAAACACTTACGCAATTCTGTTAACGGCAGCATCTTCAAGATCAACTGTAAGAGAGGAGGGCACTGATTAACTATAATGAAGCACAGACAGTCACAGACACAGCTGAGGGTACCTTTATGGAAGGTCGGTGCTCTCCAGGAGGCAGACACAAGCCGGGATGTGAAATAGGTCTCCGATAGTTGCATAGATTTGATATTTCAGTCCAGGTTTAGCTGTCCATCTCCAATGAAACCCACCTCAATAACATAGACTAATAAAAGTAGAGCAGCCAACACCACACTACAGATTTAATGACAACTAAATAAGTTCCAAAAGGTGGAAAATGTTTCATTATATTGTCAGTATCAATTGAATGCTACAATCATGACAAAGGATGAACAAAAGGGCCCGATTTCTGTATATTATCATAATAATCTATTTTTTATTGTGTCTACATGTAATATAAATGAACTATTCTCAATAGTTGCGACAAAAGCTTTCAGATCTTGGCATCTTGCTCACTGTTGGTCTAAAATAAGACATGCTGAGCAAAACAATACCAAACTCCAAGCGAAGCTCAGAATTACAGACTGTAAGAAGGAGAAGTGTCTCCGCTTCTAGAACATGCAGAATATAATGGACTGCTATTATCGAGTAAGATTATTACCTAAAGTCTCTAAATAGCTGAAAGAACATGCGTCCTACATAATGGTGCTCCCCTCTGAGCAGCATGCAGTAATGGACACACATTTCTATAGTAAGTCTGTTATGTGTGAATATGATGTAGTTTTAACAAACTTACATTTTATAAATTACAGCCCGAAATATTTATAACCTGTGAGCTCCACAGTCTATCCCTGTCTCTAACAGACATATATCTGCTGCTATGTATAGGGAGGCTGGAAGCCTGCGACTCAGGAATACAAAGGATGCCTGGTTCATAATCTACTGCAATATATAAAATGTAAGTATGACAATGTATTCACACGTAACAGGCACGACAATGAATTCCATGTACGTCAACTATGGTATGCTGCTTGTAGAGAGGGCATCATGAAGACACACGCATCTTTCTCTTGAGGAAGACATTTCACTTGCCACATCTTGGAATAGTGGCTGCAGAGGTGACTAAAACGTAGTTTATTTTTAATTTTTCCTCTCTGTTGTGGAAAGAATTGCTTCTAAAGTTTAGGTTATAATTTATAAGCCAACTAGGCATTATCAAAGATTTTTCTTTGAGGACATGTACTTCTTCCCTTCCATGACATTGACCAATCATAAGCAGCTAGCGTCATGCAGGGGAGAAAAAAAAAATCAACACCCCAACAATAGCTTACAATTGCGTTTCTCCTATGTAAAGTATATAATGACAGTCTGCTCTTCCCTCTCACTGCAGAGCTGCACATGATTACAGTTTCAGGAGCAGAGCAAAGATTACAAGCACCTTCAGCTTTCATGTCATGACAGTCAGATTGTGTTGAGCGGGTAAGGACAGCAGAGCTGAGCTTTATCTCATTACAAAGACCACTGCAGCTGCAGTTCTCCTCTCACAGCACAGTCAGCTTCCACCACCTTATATTCACACTAGGCTCTGAAATCAGTGAGATCAGGGAGTAGAGCAGACTTAAGGCCGCTTTACATGCAAGGCTATCCTTGAAACGTCACAGATATGTGATCGTTCAAAAAAATATCGTTCGGGCGTCGTTGCGTGTAAACCAACGATATAGGATGAAAAGATCGTTGGATCGTTCATCCAAGATTTGAGATCCTGACCTCAAATCTATCGTTCGTCGTCCACTTAAAGTTCAATTAACCAGGTACATCGTGCAGTGTGACGGCAAGGAGAACAATATTTGTTAAAAGTCTACTATTCCTGCTGCTGTCATGTACGGAAAGTACATTAAAATACATTAAAGGGCCGTGATTTCACATGTAAAGCCGCTCCTGCAGCTCTGTACTACATGTCGGCACAGAGCTGCAGGAGCGGGTACATAAAGTCAGTGTTTAATGGGTTAATGTTAGTGTGCCACATGGCCCCAGAGAGTGTCCACACTCCCCTGGAGCCATGTAGCTAACATTTGCAGCGTTCAGGTTATTTCATGTACTTTGCAGAAGCCGTACACGGTCGGCTCTGCTATATCCATTCATAAAAAGCCGCCGGCTCCTGTCATTTGACAGTGCGGCGTGAACAATTGCTAAACAGCTCCCTGAATAGGGAGCTGTACCAGGTACTAACGCTAAATGCGTAATGTAGATGCCGCTATCCAGGGTGCTGAACGGTTATAGAGCACTCCTATGGTGGTGCGGTGCCCATAGAACTGCTGTATAAAAGCCGTTCAGCACCCTGGATAGCGGCACCTACATTACGTATTTAGCGTTAGTACCTGGTACAGCTCCCTATTCAGGGAGCTATTTAGCAATTGTTCACGCCTCACTGTCAAATGACAGGAGACGGCGGCTTTTTATGAATGGATATAGCAGAGCCGACAGTGTGCGGCTTCTTGAAAGTACATGAAATAACCTGAGCGCTGCAAGTGTTGTTAGCTACATGGCTCCAGGGGAATGTGGCCACTCTCTGGGGCCATGTGGCACACTAACATTACCCCATTAAACACCGGCTTTATATACCCGCTCCTGCAGCTCTGTGCCGACATGTAGCACAGAGCTGCAGGAGCGGCTTTTACATGTGAAATCATGAAGGGATTTCACAGTCAAAGTTTATAAATGACTTTTTAACATACAATATTGTGCCAGTGCTGCTATCACAGCGCTGGCACATTATTGTAATGACTTTGCTTAGTATCGGATGGAAAAATCTCCCTCAATACTGGCGCGCTGCCAAAATGGATATCGTTACCGATATCCTTGAGGGTAAAAACGCATGAACGATAATTACAAATAGTTTGTACGATTTCTGTCACGTGACTTTTCTAAGGATATCGGAAACAATATCCTTGTGTGTAAACCCACCATTAGGCTAGCTTCACACCACGGTTTTTGTCTGTCTGGGTGGATCCTGTTTTTTCCCCATGTTATTATTGGCGCCGGATCGCCCCAGATCCGGGACTGTCCGATTTTTTTCACCAGAGCCCAAAACCGCTGCAGTCTCTGATTTTGTACACGGTGAAAAACCGGATCAGGCACAGAACACACAAAACCTGATAGCCAAATATGACCAATCCGGAACCAAAGGGATACATGGGAGGCAAAACCGGATCGGATCAGGTTCTGTCCGGTTCGAACCGGACAGAACCTGTTGCCTAAAACCGTGGTGTGAAGCTAGCCTTATATCTCACAAAGGAGAAACCTGTTCTAAAATATTGTGGGAAATGTTCTTTCCCAGCGTTGCTGCTTGCTTATGATTGGTCAATGTCACACAGGGAAAGAAGTACGCACCTGGAATAAAATCTCTGATAACACACACACTTAACTTTAATAGCTAATATCTCCAAAATGGTGAGGAGAATTTATAGAATAAAAACTATGTTTAAGGCAGGGTTCACAATTGCGTTTGGGGTCTGCATGCGGAGGGCATGCAGACGCAAATGCAGGGCAAATGTTGCCATACTGATGTGAACGCAGCGGAGATTCTCCGCATGCGTTCACATCAGTTTGGTGCCCGGCCAGCCAATCAGCGGTCTCGGAGGCGGTCGGGAGGTGGAGATCAGTGGCAGAGATCTCCTCCCAGCAGCCGCCGAGATCGTCGATTGGCCACCGGGAGAGATTTCAATTTGACCACAGCATTCTCCTGCACGGTCATGTGGCGGACACTGCGGATCCATTGAGATCCATGCATTTTTTATGCACTTGAGGGCCCTTGCTAAAAACAAGCACCCGTGTAGGCAAAAAAAATGCAACAGGCTGTGTTTGGAGGGCGCACAAATTATGTGCATCCAGACGCAACCGAACGCAGCCAAACGCAGCTACTATGCGTTCCCATGTTAAACATAGGAACACAGTGCGCATGCGTTTGGCTGCGTTGTTACGCTGCATTCCAAACGCAAATGTGAACCCAGCCTTACTCAGCTCTAAAGCCACTAATCCTTGATGTGACCAGCTTGACAAGCTTAGGCTGGTTTCACATTGCGATTTTGTTAAATCCGATGAAAATCGAACAGCATCGGATGCTCAAAATCGGAAGCCATCCGATCCAATTTTTTATCGGATCCGATTTAAATGGCTGGGGGAGGTTTTGGGAATGGTCTAGGATGTTGAACATGCTCAAAACAGAAAATCGGATCCGATCCCCATAGACTCCCATATTATTTTAATCGGATCGCATTGGATCACATCGCATCTGATGCTATCCGATTTTTGAATCAGATACCAAAATCGCAGCAGTCTACGATTTTGGCTCCTGAAAAAAAAATTGGAAAGAATCTGATCGGAGGCAAAGCGGATGCCATTAAGTGTAAATCCGATCCGATCCCCATTGGAAAACATGGGGGCTAATTCGGATCCGATGCTGTCCGATTTTCATTGGACAGCATCAGATTTAACAAAATCACAATGTGAAACCAGCCTTAAACTAAATAAAGCTTGTCATTTCCTCGGTTCTAGGTTTGAACTGGCCTCAGTAAGTCTGAGTCAATTTTTTTGTACACAGCATCTGTTGAAATGACAATGGTATATGGAAGCGTTGAGTGTACTTAAACTGAGCACAGATGTTGTCAGAAGGACAACACAATATGGCATCTTAAGGTGCTGTCACACATAACGATCGCTCCAACGATCCCGACAGCGATAACGACCTGCCGGGATCACTGGAGCGTCGTTACCTGATCACTGGGGAGCTGTCAAACAGGCAGATCTCCCCAGCGATCAGGCCATGTGAGCCACCTCCCACATCGCTCCCTGCTTAGCCCTGCCTTATAGGCAGCGCTAAGCAGGGAGAACGCTGGTAACTATGATAAACAGCGCAGTATCCAGGCAGCGCTCACTGCCTAGATACCCGCTGTTTATCATAGTTACCAGCGTTCTCCCTGCTTACAGGCAGTGCTAAGCAGGGAGGACGCTGGTAACCATGGTAAACGCCGGATATCTAGGCAGCGCGTGCTGCCTGGATACCCGGTGTTTACCATAGTAACCAGCCCTCTGAGGTCACTGATCGCTGGTTTCTTGCGGTCACACGCAGCGATGCGTGCTGACCAGCGGGAAACCAACGATCTAAAAATGACCCACAGCACTTTGCAGCGATCAGCGACCTCACAGCAGGGGCCTGATCGCTGCAAAGTGTCACACAGAACGATATCGCTGGAGAGATCGTTGTAACGTCACAGTTACTACGATCTCTCTAACGATATCGTTATGTGTGACTGGGGCTTTAGACTCCGACTTTAGGCTGTGTTCACCTGACCAGTGGTCATCAGACAGAATGGATCCAGCAGCAGTCCGTTGACAAGACAAGACAACTTTTCTTATCAACAGTTTTCTGCTGGATCCGTTCTAATAGATGATTACTGGATATGTGAACTGAGCCTTAGGGCCACGTCACACACACAGATATCTGTGCAGAGATTGTTCACAGATCTCTGGTTGCAGTGAAATCATAGACACATTTGTACACGGCCACAAAATGGATCAATGTGTCCATGATTTCACTGCAACCAGAGATCTGCGAACAATCTCTGCACAGATATCTGTGTGTGTGACGTGGCCCTTACAGATGTTGAACAAAGCTGCTCTTCAATTACACAAAAGTGCTGTAAGTCTGTGAATGTTGATTATAACCACGGTATATATGCTTTGAACCCATTGTAATTAGAATCTAGCATGTTAATAGATAATATTTATTGTCAGCATTATGTTTTTTGAAGTAACACAAACTCGACTCAATTTTGCACAGTTCCCAGGAATTTGTGACTCACCAGTGGTGAAATCAGCATGTTTCTTGAACTTGGTGATGACCATGTAAGAGAGGAGATAGAGGGAGGAGAAAAGCAGGGTGCAGATCTGCAAAAAGAACAGGAACAGGCTGTTAAACTGTTTTTCTTTTACAGTGGGTAACTAAGTACCATTAGTGCAAAACAGGATGCAGACAAACATACATAAGGGTAAAAAATATTCTGCAGGAAGACCGTCACCTGGTTATTTATTAAGTATGCTCACATATACAACATACCGCACTCTTCAGCAATTTGCAGGCATTGTAATCACCGTCCCATTGAGGCTCACAATCGAAATTCCTTTCAAGTTATTTGGAGGTTGAAGGAAACATGGGGGCAACATACAAACTTCATGTAGATCAGGGCTTTGGAGTCGGTAAGCGAAACCACCGACTCAGACTCCTCAATTTCCCTGACTCCGACTCCCTCACACATGGCTCATGTTTACTGATAAATTTATTGTAGTACAATGGTAACATCAGGCTTTTAGTCATTATTGTGATACAATAATCAAGCTTTTTAGATATGAAATATTATGTTCTAATATTCAGCACATTCTGCATTGAACTACTGAACCCAATTTATTATATATTTTAGGAGTCAGTCCATTTTATACCGACTCCACAGCCCTGAATTAGCCATTGTCCCTGGCAGCCACCGTGCTGGTCTATAAGGCAATAATCTGTGCTCATAGGATGTTGTGCACAAGAACCACGACATACAGTCATCCAAATTATTCAACAGCATTGCTAACATACATATCCAGGAGTGCTGTGTTTCAAAGGAGGCGACAGTCCTTAGCTATTTTTAGGATGCTAAAAGGAAAATGCAGAATCTTATTTTTTTCAGAGTCATGGGTAGCTATGAAAGCACAAGAAGAGATAAACAATGGCAAGAAAACACTATACACATATCTATGCCTTGTTCCAACTTGATGTATTCTTCCATATATGTAGCATTTTACCAGGTTTGTTTCTCACAGAAAAGATAAAGGCTGAAATATTGATTTACAACATTGTTAATCTTTCAACCTAAAAGTGGATATATATCTTAAATGGAACCTGTCAGGCCATTTATGTCCCGAAACCCATCACTATCTGTCCCTGCTGCTTCTTTCCGCAATGCACATGCCCCAGAGCTGGCCAGTACACCCGATAGTCCCCCACAGTGTACCTGACCGGAAATGACACAAGCTGTGCATCATACCAGGAAGGACCCAACCACAGATTTGAAATTCGGGACCGCGCATCTGAATTTATTAATCACACCCACCGAGGCATGATACCACGGAGAGAGGGGAAGAATGGACCCAGATATCAATACAATGGGGGAAAATGTAAGTCAGGCTAGGGCCACACTTAAGAGGTCATCCACGTTAGACGGATGACGTTACAGCAGAGCCCAGCCTGCTGTAACACTGACAGCTAACATTGCGTGCTTCCTATGAACGCTGCACCATAGTAACCCGCTGTTTACTATGCATACAGCTTCACAGGAAGCACCAGGCAGTGCGCTTTTGCAGGACGCACAGGGAAACGTTGCTGACAAGGTTTCCCTGTACATCCTGGATAAGCGCACTGCTTGGAGCTTCCAGTGAAGTTGTATTCATAGTAAAAACAGCGGGTTAATATGGTGCAGTGTTCATAGGAAGCACGCGATGTTAGCGGTCAGTGTTACAGCAGTCTGGGCTCTGCTGTAACATCATCAGTCTAACGTGGATGACCTCTTAAGTGTGGCCCTAGCCTTATATAAAGCATTTTTACAACTATACTCACAATCAGTATATGCAGCGTTTTGTACGCAGCGACGTGCCGCTGCCTAGTGTAGTGCCAGTATAGTGGATGGGATTTGTAGAATTCCATACCCACTATTCTTAACCCGACCACAGCGTTTGGACAGCTGCTGTGCTGGTTGCCGGCATTCCGCTTCTCCGCAGCATGTTCATTTCATGCCGCGGAGTCTGAAACGTCTCCCATAGGGTGACTGCAGGAAGAAGCCGCCCCACACCCGCCGCACATGGCAAGCACAGGTTGACTGTAGTCTACCTGCGGCCACCCGCGGGTTCACTCAGGTCTGGAGGAGCTGCATCCAATACGCAGCTCCTCCGGACCGTGAGCATATTCCCTCATACATCACATTTAGGTCAGACAGATGATTAGGGATGTAGTAGTAGACTGCAGGGACAGGTAGTGATAGGTTTGGGGGCCTAAGTCATCTGACAGGTTCCCTTTAAAGAGCTGAAAGTTTATCCAACAGCTAGCTAGTCCTCTTATCTTCATAACTTGTTCTCTGACAAACCTACAAGTGCATGTGTCTTTAATAGGCAGAGTGGAGTAAGCCACTGCTAGTCAAAAGAATTAGACATTGAAATTGAACATGTCTGGTCCCCTTTTCTTTAGATGTCATTTTTTGGCAGAGAATCAGGGTCCACAATATGCACAAAATACTCTAACATGTATGGCCATCTTTTGGTTATGTGTACATAGGATTTGCAATGCAACAACATGTGAATTCTGCAGCATACATTTTCATGTTGCTAATTTATCCTCCACAATGTTGCCACTTATTAGTGAGAGACAAAAAACAAGTGACAGAGAGAGTCTATCTGAAGTTCATCAAGATGGCCTCTGATGTAAGGCCCCTTTCTGATCAGCATTTTTTTCAATTTGCAGACAAACCAGCAGATTTACCGCATCTGCTGCCTAATGGCAGAACTTGCAACAAGCCTCATGCAATGTCGGGTGCGGCAAGCCGGGTTCTGCCAGATGCGGCAGATCCGGCACTTGTGGCGGCGGAAAAAAATGCTGCTAACCACGCAAAACCACAACTGCCGCACGCCCCATAGAGAATGAATGGGGGCTTGCCGCAAGTGTACCACAAGTCGGCCATTAGGCAGCAGATACGGTAAATCTGCCGGATTGGCTGGATCCAGACAGAACCGCTGATATGAAAGGGGCCCAAGGCTGTATGCTCACAATGAGTATGCGCAGCATTATGTATGCAGCGCCTTGCCGCTGCATCCAAAACGCTGGATAGTAAAGTATCAGCATAGGGGATGGGATTTTAAGAAATCCCATGCCCACTATGCTTAACCTGACCGCAGCATTCTTTAAGCTGCGATGTGGATTGCTGGCATTCCGCTCCTCTTCCACATGTTCACTTCATGCTACAGAGTCTGAAGCGGCTCCCATCGGGTGACTGCAGGGAAAAGCCACCCTGCACCCGCTGCACATGGTAAGTACAGGACGGCTGCTCCTCCGGACCATGAGCGCATACCCTAAACCGGACAAGATGCAGGATTGCAGGGAACTAAATCTCTATAATATAGTTACAGATCCAATGGAGGGGGAGGGGGCATAACACTATGAAAACTGTTTGTGGCTCCATTGGATCACTGACCACTTTTTCTATCCAGGATAATGAACTACATTGAAGTCATAAAATGCGAACTGGCATTTATCCAAGATACACGGAGACCCTATTCCCAGCATAGTATGTATAGCATTCTGTACAATGTAATACTGGAGGTACATGCATCACAAAGGATCAGTTCCCAGTTTCCCTTTCCCGGTACAAATGTGGAAATATGTTTTCCTATGGAAACAAAGCTTTTGTTTCATTATTGTTCTTACGAAAAAATTCAAACACTGTGTTATTGTAAGGAACAGCATCAATTAGAACAGACTGAAAATTAAATCATAGGTTTTCTGCAATAATAGAACTACCCCGCCTGTTAGTAGATGGATTTGCAAGATATAGAACCCCCTTCCTCAGTACCTCAAGCATTTACCTGCATTTATCCATTTTACATTTCTTTGTTGATTCCCCTTTCACTCTTAAATATTTACAATATGTAGAGTTATAGTATCCTCTGCAATATTCTAGCCTAAGGGCTGTGAACATGGAATCAATCATTTTACTTTTTCATTCCATGTATAAAGGCCGTTTTACACGTCGCAATATTGTTCCGATATTGCATACAACTTCACGGGAGCGCGCACGTTTTTGGCACTTGTCCAAGATCGCATAGGAGATGGTACACAGGGAGATATCAGCAGGCAACGCATCTACGATGTCATACGCTCCTCTTGCACACGGTGTCTGACCAACCCAGGGAACGACCAATTAACATTGGAGTGAATAGGGGAAGTTGCGCTCCAAATCGTAGTTGCGCTGTCACACAGCACGATCCTGCCAGATCGCCTAGCCAATATTGCATGGTTGAAGAGCATGCACAATTCACAAACGATATCGTAGTTGCATTGTTTTTCAGTTGCGCTGCCCATTTACATGACAACGCACGAACAATATCAACTGTAACGCCCGTACCATGTGACTGACTTTGGACAAGTTTGTATCTAGAAGAACTGATGCGGTTTTGGAGACAAAAGGCAATCACACCACATATTTAAAGCCGCACTCCAGCATTTTTTGATTGCACCACTGGAGTTGTGCTTTAAATCAAAGCCCCCTGCCCACTGTCGGATACTCACCTTCCAGTGGTTTCTCCTTTTTCCAGAGCGGTTCTGGTCGGCAGCTCCAGTGTTTCATACAGCATGCTGGAAGTCACAAAGCAATAAATCTCTATATGAGAGCCTCATTCTGGCTCTCAGAGATGCATTGAGCTCTTATGACATAACTTCTGAGTTCTGTCTACTGATAAGTTATGTGTACAAGAAGGCGCTGCGGGAACCGAGCGGCATCAATAAGAGGTGAAGACGTTAGAAGGTGAGTATAAAGCATCACTCCAGCGCCGAAAAAAGACAAAAAAAAAAACACTGGAGTGGAGCTTTAATTGATTTCATTTCCTCTTTGCTCATTCACTTTGGATTTTATTCACACTTTTATTTTTTAAAGCATTCTTGGCAGCATTTTTCCCACACAGGGAAATTTGTGAATGCAAGCTCTACCACCCAGTACTCACTGACTCCCAGGCCTCTGGATCAATGTTAGGCGTCCATCAAAAATATGATAAGAAAAGGAAGGATCCAGGCAGGGTTTATTCCTTTATTCACATTAAAACGTCACAGATGCATTTTTCCCACACTTGCTTAAAACTTTGCACCATTTTGTACATGATAAACCACTATGTTAGGGTGAGTGCCTACAATCAGGATTAGCAGCATTATGGATGCAGCATGTTTTTGCTGTGATCAAAAGGCTGCTTTTACATAACAAGCACAGTGAATGGGATTTAGAGAAATCTCATGCTCACTGCTTCTTTTAAATGCTCCATAAACTGAAATGCGGTGCAGCTGCCCGAGCTACAGCATGTTTTCTGATGGTGGGTTTACACACACCAATTTCTGTGTCCAATATCTGAACAGATCTCTGGTTGCAGTGAAATCATGGACACATAGTTCCATTTTGTGGCTGTGTACAACATGGAGCAATGTGTCCATGATTTCACTGCAACCAGAGATCTGTTCAGATATTGGACACAGAAATTGGTGTGTGTAAACCCACCTTTAGTGATGCAGAACGTGGATCCAGAAAATAATGAGCATGTCAATTAGTGTGGCTTTTTTTGGTGCGCTTTCGGCATCACTAACATCCAATTATTTACCCTCCCTGCAATCCCACAGTGATGGTGGGTTTACACGCCGCGATATCGGCGTCCAACTCCAACCCAACTCCGACAAAAAGTCACGTGGGTTGCGAGTTGGACCCGATATCGCTCGCGCGTTGTACGGTTTGAGCGTACAACGCGATGCTGGCACGATGCCAAAACGATATCGGAGTTGAATAGCAGAGCTATTCAACTCCCCGATATCGCATGGCCGTTGTAGCAGCATCGCAGCGTGTGACAGGCCAACTCCGATCTGTACTCGCAACTCACTCATTAACTCCCATGTTAAATGGTCGTTACTGGGTTGGTGGGCGTACACATCGGAGGGACGTTGTTTCCCGATATCGCAGTGTGTAAACCGCCGATGCGATATCAGGAAAAGGGCTGAAAAAATGCGCGCTCCCGCGCCGTTGCCTCCGATATCGCCGCGATATCGGGACGTGTAACCCCACCATGAGCCCCGGTGATGTCCTCCTCCGCGAGTTGTTCGGTGCTTCTAGGACCTGCGCATGTGACTCACCATGTGACTGAGCTACATGAGTACAAGGTCCTGGAAGCACTGAACAACTCACACACAGGTCTTGCCACTGCCTTTGGAGGGAGGACAGCACCAGGGATAACCATGGGATCACGGGGAGGGTAAGAAAGTGTATATGTGACTGTCTGGGTTAGCGAGATTGTTGTGATGTCACAGGTTTTGTGACGTAACAGCGATCTTACTAACGATCTTGCTACGTGTGACACTTTGCAGCGATCGGGCCCCTGCTGTGAGATCGCTGATCGTTACAAAGTGATCTGGGTCATTTTTTGGTCATTGGTCTCCTGCTGGTCAGCACGCATCGCTGCGTGTGACAGCGAGAGACCAACGATCAGCAACCTCACAGGCTGGTAACCATGGTAAACACCAGGTATCTAGGCAGCGCGTGCTGCCCAGATACCCGCTGTTTATCATAGTAACCAGCGTCCTCCCGGCTTAGTGCAGCCTGTAAGCAGGGAGGAAGCCGGTAACTATGATAAACACTGGGTATCTAGGACAGTGCGCCCTGCCTAGATACCCGCTGTTTATCATAGTTACCAGTGTCCTCCTGATTACAGCGATGTGGAGGTGGCTCCCTGGTCCCTGGTGAGATCTGCCTGTTTGACAGATCCCCAGCGACCAGGTAACGACGCACCAAGGATCCCTACAGGATTGTTATCGTTGTCTGGATCGCTGTTGCGTCGTTGTGTGTGACGGGAGCTTTACAATACACTAACTTCTAAACGAACTATTTGAAAGGCACAATCTGCAGAATTTGAATTTCAGTTGGCAAGTTTTAGACCGAGACACAAAAGCTTAATGCACTGCTCAGACAAAGGGGATTTAGTCATTGAAATTCAGGCCCATCACAGGCTGACTTGGATTGTGAACACATCAGAAGATTACAGCCAGGGAAGGAAAGCAGCATTGATGTGATGACCTCCAGCTGTCTGATAAGGGACACAGCATTGCAGCAAGACACAGACCAATCGGGAAAATACAGAGCTCCTGACTCCTTGACTGTATCTTCCTGTTCCTTTTCTGCTTACATATAATTGAGTAGGTTTTATAAGGATTAATTCTGGGGCGTTTCCTATTGTTGCTTTTAAAAAAAAAGTGCAATAATCCTGTGAACAGATTGATGACATGTTTACAAAAATGACAATTCAATCTTCTCTTATCACATGCATTTTTAGGCCAATAAAAATTAGAATGAACATGTCAATTTCTTGGCATTATTATACCTGCGCTATTTAACTTACCTTGCCAATGTCCCACGGTAATCTCCCCTCATACTGATGCCACAGGACCTGTCACTGTACCATGTGACATTACCCGGTCACATGATCAGGCTGCAGGGTCCTAGAGGCAGCGGTGCTACAGCCTCTGGGGATGACAGGACACCACTGGAGATCACCGAGGGAGCGCGGGGAGGTGAGAATAACGCAGCAGCATTCACACACAGAAGGCTCCACTTTATGAGGATCCGTTCTTGGTGCAGTTTTGCCACAAAAAAACGTATCCTCACAAAACACAGCAATAATGGATAGAACACATGGATAGAACGTATACCCATTATAATCAGTGTGGCTGTTCACATGTCCGCAAAATGAAATCACTGAGAAGTCAGTGCTGTGAAGTTAGTAAGCCAAACATCAGACTCCACCAAAATGGATATCGGACTCCGATTCCACAGCCCTGTGAGAAGTGGTGTTTTTTTATCTGAGTCATGGATCAAAATTTCCCATAAGTCTATAGGGCCATGAAAATCACAGACAGCACCAGGGCTGTGGAGTCCAAGTCAAACTTCAGACTTCGACGCCAACGCCCTCATACATGGCTCATGTTTAAGTGATAAAAATTACTGTAGTAAAATGGTAACATCAGGCTTTTAATAATCATTATGATATGATAATCACACTATTTAGATAGAGCAGAATGATAATATTCAGCTCATACTGGATTGAACCTAATTTATTATATATTTTAGGAGTCAGAATAAGTCCATTTTAGGGTGGTTTCACACTGGTGTATGCAAACGCAGCGCATCAAATGCAGCCAAACGCTTGCGCACATGCATTCCCATGTTTAACATGGGAACGCATGTGCCTGCGTTTGGCTGCGCATAATTTGTGCACCCTCCGAGCGCACTCCGAACGCAGCTTGTTGCATTTTTAGTGCGTTCGCAGGCGTTTGTTTTATCTGCAAGCGTCCGCAAGCACACACACCATGCATTGAAGTCAATGGATCCGCAGTGTCCGCCACATGACAGCGCAGGAGAACGCTGCGGATCACATTGAAATCTCTCCCGATGACCGCCGCTGAGGAGATGAGCTAGAGCTGCCACTGATCTGCTGCCGATGTCGGCGCGGGAGATTTGAAGAAACAGCTGATCTGACAGCTGTTTAAATCTCCCGCGCTGACACCGAATAGGCGATGTCGGCGCAGGAGATTTGAAACAGCGATCAGCTGTTTAACTCCTGCACCGATATCGCCTATTCGGTGTCAGCGAAGGAGATTTAAACAGCTGTCAGATCAGCTGTTTCTTCAAATCTCCCGCGTCGACACCAGTGGGAGATCAGCTATGGCAGGGAGGAGGAGATCTCCACCGCTGATCTCCGCCTCCCAGCCGCCGCCGAGACAGCTGATTGGCTGGCCGTGCTGCATACTAATGTGAACGCATGCAGAGATTCTGCGCTGTTTTCACATCAATATGGCTGCGTTTGCGTGCCATACGCATTGTGGGGCAGCGCCTGGATTGCAAGTCAGGAAACACGTGGAGCCCGGTAGTAGTTCAAACAGGACCCGGTGTTTATTGCTGATAGACACAGCGATGGCACAGTCTGCCGGAATCCGGGTTGCAGCCGGGTACACAAGACACAGTTCATATAACGTACCCGGGTCCTTCAGGCCAAAGGCCTCCGTTATGGGTCACCCCGAGTTCCTCCAGCCCTCCTGGGCTAGGCCGTGTTAGTATAGCACACGGCCCCTGGAACTCCAGACTTCTCCTGTCTATCTCTGCTGCTCTTGCAGCTAAGGCACAATTCTGTGCACAAGGAACCCCGCCCTGCCTCCTGCTCAGGCTTTTAACTCCGTGTCTCCTTCCGGGACCTTGCAAGACCCAGAGCGGAGGGAGCGGACCGTCCCTTTCTCTCACACCCTACACCGGGCTCAATATGTGACAGTGCGCATTCTGGGGGAGACATAGCGCCCTCGCATATGATCCCCCGCACTGTCTCACATACCCCCCCCCCTCGGTTCAAACTTGTGGGGTTGAACCCCAGCCAACAAACAGGGCGCCTGGGACAGGGCATCCGCATTACCCTGCAACTTGCCAGCCCGATGCTCCACCGTAAAACGGAAGTTTTGGAGGGACAGGAACCACCGGGTGACCCGAGCGTTCCGTTCTTTGGCATTGCGCATCCAGACCAAGGGAGCGTGATCCGTAACCAACCGGAACTGCCGCCCGAGCAAATAATAACGTAGGGACTCCAAGGCCCATTTAACAGCCAAGCACTCCTTCTCCACTACGCTATAATTCTTTTCCGCCGGGGACAATTTCCGGTTCAAGTAAGTGACCGGATGCTCAATTCCGCCCACTTCTTGCGACAGCACAGCCCCAAGCCCCACCTCCGAGGCATCTGTTTGTACAACGAAGGCCTTCGTGAAGTTAGGACTGATGAGGACGGGCTGCCCGCACAAGGCCAACTTCATGGACTGAAAGGCCGCCTCTGCTTGGGGATTTAACAGGTCGGACAGGGCCGCCGTTCGCCCAGCAAAATTGGGTATGAAGCGTCGGTAGTACCCAACTATGCCGAGGAATGCCCTCACCTGTTTGGTAGACACTGGTCGGGGCCAATTTTGAATGGCCTCGATTTTGTTTATTTGGGGTTTGATAACCCCTCGCCCAATCACATACCCCAGGTACTGGGCCTCCTCGAGCCCCATGGCACATTTTTTTGGATTTGCTGTCAGGCCCGCTGCCCTGAGAGAATCCACCACAGCCTGAACCTGGGATAAGTGGGTATGCCAATCTGGACTAAAGATGATAATGTCATCTAGGTAGGCGGATGCGTACTTCCGATGAGGTTCTAACACTATGTCCATGAGCCGCTGGAATGCGGCCGGGGCTCCATGCAACCCAAAAGGCAACACGACGTAGTGATAGAGACCATCCGGAGTAACAAAGGCTGTTTTTTCCTTGGCCGCCTCTGTTAGTGGCACCTGCCAGTACCCCTTTGTCAGATCGAGCGTTGTGAAGTACTGGGCTTGCCCCAGTCTTTCAATCAACTCGTCCACCCGGGGCATGGGATATAAATCAAACTTAGACACTTCGTTTAGCTTACGGAAATCGTTGCAGAACCGCAACGATCCGTCCGGTTTTGGAATGAGCACTATGGGACTAGCCCATTCGCTCCGGGATTCTTCTATCACGCCTAACTTAAGCATGTGTTTAACTTCGGCCGCGATGGCATGCCGTCTGGCCTCGGGTACCCGATAAGGTTTTACTCGCACTTTAACCCGGGGCTCAGTGACAATGTCATGTTGAATGACCGAAGTGCGTCCAGGCAGGTCAGAGAACACGTCAGGATTCTGCTGTACCAACTTTTGAGCCTCCCGTCGTTGGGCCTTAGTGAGGGTGTCGCTTATTTGTACCCCTTCGGTATCCCTTGGGGCCGAAGGGACAGGGTCTCCGGGTGTATCGGACGCCTCCATGATCAGGCACTCCCGGTCTTTCCACGCTTTAAGCAAATTTACGTGGTATAGCTGCACGGGTTTCCTTTTCCCGGGCTGGTATACCTTGTAATTGACCTCCCCTACTTTTTCCCGGATTTCATAGGGCCCTTGCCATTTGGCCAATAATTTGCTTTCCGTTGTGGGCACTAAGACCAATACCCGGTCCCCCACCTCAAAGGTCCTAACAGTGGCCCGTGTATTATACCCGCGGCTTTGCGCTCCTTGGGCATCCATTAGGTGCTCTTTTACAATAGGTCGGACCGCTGTGATCCGGTCCTGCATTTTCGCCACGTGGTCGATCACGCTCCTATAGGGTGTGGGTTCCTGTTCCCACGTCTCTTTGGCAACATCCAATAGCCCTCTAGGATGCCGGCCGTACAACAGTTCAAAGGGGGAAAACCCCGTAGATGACTGTGGTACCTCCCGGATGGCGAACATGAGATGGGACATGTTATTGCCCTAATCCTTTCCGTCCTTTGCTACCACTTTTTTTAGCATGGACTTCAGGGTTTTATTAAACCGCTCAACTAACCCGTCGGTCTGGGGATGATACACCGAGGTGCGCATCTGTTTTATGTTGAGCAGTTTACACAGTTCCTGGGTCACTTTGGACATAAAAGGAGTCCCCTGATCCGTGAGGATTTCCTTAGGTAGTCCTAGGCGACAGAACATGGCAAACAGTTCCCGGGCAATCAGCTTCGCCGATGTGCGGCGTAACGGAATCGCCTCCGGGTACCGGGTGGCGTAGTCGACAACCACGAGTATATGTTGGTGGCCTCGGGCTGACTTCACTATAGGCCCTACCAAATCCATTGCGATCCGTTCAAAAGGTTCCTCTATAACGGGGAGAGGTACCAATGGACTACGGAAGGTGGCAATGGGAGTGGTCAGCTGACATTCCGGGCAGGAGTCACAGTACCTCTGGACGTCCGCATACACGCCCGGCCAGAAGAACCTCCGCAAGATGCGTTCTTGCGTTTTTTTAGCCCCAAGGTGGCCCCCTAGCAGGTGGGAGTGGGCCATCTCTAGGACCGCCCGGCGGTGTGGCTGCGGCACTACCAGTTGGTCCACGAACTCATCCCTGATTTTGTCCACCCTATAGAGTAACTCCCGGTTAATCACCATGCGTGGAAATACATTCTCTGCCCCCGGCTGCTGAGCTACCCCGTTTACTTCTGTTACCCTTTCTCGGGCCCTGGTCAGTGTGGGGTCCTATAGCTGGGCTGTCCCAAACGCTCCCCGGGACACTTCCAACTCTGGAAGCGGTGGGGTCTCCTCGACCTCTCCTGCCAATACGTCTAGCGGGAACCTATCGGGGTGACACTCTAGCCCTATGTTGGCGACCCCTACGGCAGGTGTCCCGGTCTCAGGGTCGTCGGGTTCAGCACCCTGATGCCCTGGCATCAGGGGAGGGTTACTCCTCCCTCCCCATAAGGACCAATACAATGGTAAGTCTCTTCCCAGCACAGTCCCGTAGGGTAGAGAGTTTACCACTCCAACCACGTGGGTCACCTCTCCACATGGAGTGGATAGAGTCACCTCCGTGGTTGGATACTCGCGTAGGTCCCCGTGTATACACCGGACCCCGATCAATCCCCCAGTGAGTTGCAACCCGGGGATTAAGGACGCCCGAACCAGCGTCACCAAACTGCCGGAGTCCAAGAGAGCTTCCGCTCTGTGTCCATTAATGAGCACTGGGCACAGATGTGGTTCCGTTAGGGGATCCACCACATCGGCGGTGAACATGGGGCTGGCATACATCGAGAGCCGCCGTGTGAACCCGCAGTCCATGGGTTCCGCCGTTAGTGGGCAATAGGCAGCCACATGTCCCGGTCCTTTGCACCGCCAGCACCACGTAGCAGTGGCAGCGCTGGGCCGGAAGCTCCTTCTTGGGGAGCCTGGTATCCTGCCAGCCCCATTCTGGGGTATCCTCTCAGCAGGTACGTTTTTAGGAGAGTCCCCTGGGGATGGACGTACACGTTTACCCGGCTCCGGAGGCCGGCGTAACTGCCGCAGTGGGGCAGAGTCCCGTATGAACTCCTGGGTGGCTGTATATCGCTCTACCAAGCTAACCACCTGGTCCAAGGTACCCGGGTCCCCTTGCCCCACCCAATGCTGTATCGCAACCGGCAGAGTCCGTACCAGCCGGTCGACCACCACCCTTTCCACCATCTGTCCCGGAGTCAAGCTCTCAGGCTGGAGCCACCGCTTCACCAACTGCAACAAGTCATACGCCTGGGAGCGAGCCGGCTTGGACTCCACGTAGGACCAGGAAAACACCCGTTGGGCTCGGACATAAGTATTGACCCCAAGTCTAGCAAGGATCTCACCTTTGAGTCTGGCGTAGTCCTGTGCATCCTCCCAACTGAGGTCCGTGTAGGCCTTTTGGGCGTCACCCATCAGAAATGGCGCCACCACTTCAGCCCACTGAGCGGGAGGGAGGCCTTCGCGCTCTGCGTGTGCTTCTACGTCGTCCTCTGGACTCAGCTTCCGCAGTGCCGACCGGACCCGGTCCCGGGCCTCACGCCGCTCCGGGGGAGGCGCTGTTGGCGGGTCTCGTAAGGCCGCAATTTGCTGCAGAAGCAGTTCATTAATTTTCTGCTGTTGTAGAAGCTGCTCCTGCTGTCGCTGTTGCTGCTCCTGTTGTCGGAGCTGCTGCTTCTCGTGTCGCTGCTGCTGTTCCTGCTGCCGCTGCTGGGTAAGTACCAGCTGCCTTAGGATTTCCTCCATATCAGCGGCAGGCCTGAACTGTAGCGTGGCCGGCTTAAGTATGGACATGCAGGGCCGGGCACCCCGCAAGAGACTGGCGGCTATAACAACTGCTGCTCCTCTCACTTATCCGCCGCTCATTAGCCTCATGAAACAGTCACCTTCACCAGCGGTTCCGGAAGGAAGGGCGACAGTAGCGCGAGCTTCACCAGGAATGTATGCTACACCTCACCGGGCCGGCAGCTGCCCGCATTCTCCACCATATGTGGGGCAGCGCCTGGATTGCAAGTCAGGAAACACGTGGAGCCCGGTAGTAGTTCAAACAGGACCCGGTGTTTATTGCTGATACACACAGCGATGGCACAGTCTGCCGGAATCCGGGTCGCAGCCGGGTACACAAGACACAGTTCATATAACGTACCCGGGTCCTTCAGGCCAAAGGCCTCCGTTATGGGTCACCCCGAGTTCCTCCAGCCCTCCTGGGCTAGGCCGTGTTAGTATAGCACACGGCCCCCTGGAACTCCAGACTTCTCCTGTCTATCTCTGCTGCTCTTGCAGCTAAGGCTGCTTTCACACTACGATTTTTGCATTTCCGATGCTGTCCGAAAAAAATCGGACAGCATCGGACCGATTTTCGGACCCCATGCATCCCTATGGGGATCGGACCGAATCGGATGTGCACTAAAAGCCATCCGATTTGGTCCGATCCGAATCTGTCCGATTTTTTTATCGGTGCAAAAATCGGAGCTTGCTCCGATTTTTGCACCGAAAATAAAATCTGACAGATTCGGATCGGACCAGATCGGATGGCTTTTAGTGCACATCCGATCCGACCTGATCAATTTGACATGGGGCCCTATGGAGCAGGGTCCGAGAAAACATGTTATGTCTCCTCGGACCGATTTTAGTGTACTGAGCATGCTCAGTACACTAAAATAGCTCCTAAAAGTAAATTAAGGGGTTAATAAAAAAAAAAAAAATCTATGCTCACCTGTCCACGAGGCCCACGTCGTCTCCCGGCGTCTCCGGTGTCTCCAGGTATCTTGCCATCTGTGCTGATAAGACCTCTCGTGATGTCACAATCACATGACTGCCAGGAACCAATAGCCGGCAGTCATGTGATTGTGACATCACGAGAGGTCTTATCAGCACAGAAGACAGAACAGCAAGGCACCGGAGACGCGCGGGACCGTGCAGGAGTCGTGGACAGGTGAGAAAGGAGAGGAGGAGAGGAGGAGAGGAGGGGGACACATGGGGGGACCGGGGGCCAAGAGGGGAGACACAGGGGATGAGAGGACCGGGGGCCAAGAGGGGAGACACAGGGGATGAGAGCACCGGGGGCCAAGAGGGGAGACACAGGACCGGGGGCCAAGAGGGGAGACACAGGACCGGGGGCCAAGAGGGGAGACACAGGGGATGAGAGCACCGGGGGCCAAGAGGGGAGACACAGGACCGGGGTCCAAGAGGGGAGACACAGGGGATAAAGGAGAGGACCGTGGGAGAGACTGTGACAGCTCTCAGGGAGCGATCTGACAGGAGGGCGGGCATCCTATTTTCTGTCGGAATCGGATGCCTATTTGGCACCCGATTCCAGGCATTAGAAGAATCCGATGCTGTCCGATTTATATCGGACAGCATCGGATTTTACAAAAATCGTAATGTGAAAGTAGCCTAAGGCACAATTCTGTGTACAAGGAACCCCGCCCTGCCTCCTGCTCAGGCTTTTAACTCCGTGTCTCCTTCCGGGACCTTGCAAGACCCGGAGCGGAGGGAGCGGACCGTCCCTTTCTCTCACACCCTACACCGGGCTCAATACGTGACAGTGCGCATTCTGGGGGAGACATAGCGCCCCTCGCATATGATCCCCCGCACTGTCTCACAGCATGCAGACACAAACGCCAGTGTGAAACCAGCCTTATACCGACTCTACGACTCGGAAGTCATGGACAGCATACAGATGCCATTAATGTGCATCTGTGTGCAGTCTGTTTTTAATACTATGATAAGGAGAAACTTTGAAAAAAATTTTGAGCCATACATGAAAATGTACTGAAGGTAAAAATCTATACACTGACGAAAATCAGTGTATTTTTTTCACATGGGGAAAAACAAGCAGGTATCTGAATAAGGGCAGAGACACACTAATGGTGGGTTTACACACACCAATCATTGTATCCAATCTCTGAACCAATCTCTGGTTGCAGTGAAATCATGGACAGATTGCTCCATGTTGTACACAGCCACAAAATGGAACTATGTGTCCATGATTTCACTGCAACCAGAGATTGGTTCAGAGATTGGATACAATGATTGGTGTGTGTAAACCCACCATAAGCGAGATGCATGCGAGTTTCTCGCATGCATCTTGCATGACTCACCCAGCCTGGCCCCTGCCTCTCTGAACGGGAGTGCGTCAGCGGATTGTATTTCTATGTAGCTCCACGCTCCAGTCAGAGACCCAGCGGCCGGGCCAGATAAGTCATGCGAAATGCATGCGAGGATTTAGCATGTATTTTGCATAAATGTGTCTCTTCCCTAATGTTTCTTGTATGGTCTGAAACAGCTTGAAACTGGAGCATTGCTTTTCAAATGATCTTGCATACTGAAACATGACACTATATAACCTCTAAGTATGGAGAGAACCCTATTGTACCGAGTATGTTTTTAATTTGATACAAAACTAATAGAGATTTAAAACATTTATTTAGTGATTTCTGTTCAATGGAAAATATGTAGAAAATGCATGTTGCCTTTATACATTCAGCATCCTTTGCGCTAAACACAACATATACTGTAAACTTCTGTTATATGGCAGACATCTTGCAGACACAAGTGACTGTCTATACAGAGCACCACAAACCTGTGCTTGGACTGCATTAACACATTTTTTTTCTAATAAAAGAGGTGATACTGTAGCTTGTTAAAGGGAACCTGTCAGCTTATTTTAACCCCCTATGCTTTCGCTACCTGTCCCTACACCTTTCTAGCTGATCCCTAACAATCCCAGTCTGATCTAAAAGTGCGCAATAAAGTTATTTATTTATTATTTATATAGCGCCATTACTTACATGGCGCTTTACATTAGGATGAGGGAGACAAGCACAAGTACACTGACTCTAGGCAATCAGGACATACAGGTACAGGAGGGGAGGGGACCCTGTCCACGAGGGCTCACAGTTTACGAGGGGCGGGTGGGGATACAGTAGGATGGGGGAAGTTTAAAGGGAACCTGTCAGCTAGTTTATGTTCCCCCAGCAATCACTGTCTGCACCTGCAGCTTTATAATACCAGTCTAATCATCCTTTACTGAGCTCATAGTGTGAGGGTGCCATTACACACAGCGATGTTCCAGCGATCCCGACAACGACCAGGATCGCTGGAACATCGCTGTGTGGTGGCTGGAGAGCTGTCAAACAGGCAGATCTCATCGACCAGGGAGCCACCTCCACATCGCTGGGTAAGCTGTAGGATGCTGGTAACCATGATAAACAGCGGGTATCTAGGCAGCGCGTGAGGCTTAGTTACCTGGTGTTTATCATGGTTACCAGCCTGTGAGGTCGCTGATCGCTGGTCTCTCGCTGTCACACGTAGCGATGCCTGCTGACCAGCGGGAGACCAAGGACCAAAAAATGGGCCTGAAGGATGTGCAGCGATCAGCGACCTCACAGCGGGGGCCTGATCGCTGCTGCTTTTCACACACAGCAATATCGTTGGCGTGGTCGCTGACTTCAGCAATATCGCTAGCGATATCGCTGTGTGTGATGTACCCCTAATGTTAAATGGTTAAAGAAAAGCATTTATACACTTACATTTTCTTATGTAATGAGGTGGTCAGTCTCCAGCTTGGAGGACGGAGACTGTTTGGCAGGTTAATAGTTAACATTTCAGCCTTATGTTAGAACGTGTTGGGAGACCTGATTTGATGCAATAGGTGGAGCCAAGTCCCTATAACATAAGTTTGCTTGCTTAGCTCCACCCACTATAGTCACATGATCGTTACATCACACAGGTCCTTTAGCCATTCAAGTTAATAGTGAGTTAACCATTATCCTGCCAGACAGTCTCCCTCCTCCAAGGTGTAGTCTGAAATGTAAGTGTATAAATGCTTTTTTTTCACCTTTCACATTACACTATGAGCTCAGACAGGGATGATTAGAATAAATAAAGCTACAGGTACAGACAGTGATAGCTGGAGGGGCATAAACCACCCAACAGGTTCCCTTTAAGAAAAATTATAAATAACTTATATGCAGTCTACATCCGGAGACTGTAAAGGAGGGCTCCATTCTTCCCCCCCTCGCTGGCTCTTAACTCGCCCTGCTGGGTGTCATAATTCCTTGTGCTGTGCTACCTCTTTTTGAAATTCCTGCCTCCTCTGCTGCGATCATGAGCCGGCTGGAATGTCATGTCCGGCCCGGTGCATTGTGGGGGCTTGTGAGGTGTACACTCTGGTTTTAATATGTGTACGCACCGGGCCAAACACATGATCAGCCCCCACAATGCATCGGGCTGAATATGATGTTCAGGCCAGGCACATCATAGCAGCAAAGGAGGCGGTAATTCAAAAAAAGAAATGGCACAGCACAAGGAACGAGGACGCCCAGCAGGGTGTGCTAGGAGCCAGCGAGGAGGGGAGAATGGAGTAAGTTATAAAGCATTTTTCTTAAACTTTATAGGGCACGTTTAGATCAGAAAGGGATGTTTAGAGATCAGCTATCAAGGTGCAGGGATAGCATAGGGGGCTAAAACAAGCTGACAGGTTACCTTTGAATAAAAAAAACACACAAAAGCAATGTTCTTTTCACAGATGAGCCATCAGTCTCATAGGCGCAGACAGCAGACACGATCATTTACAAAACTTATGACAAGGATTCGGGATTGAGACAGCACAAATGGGAAAGCCAGAAAGAAAACACAGTGTAACATAAAAGGTATGTAAAGAATTTGACGATTCAGCAAGCATTATCCCACCAGTAATCGGATCTTCATGTCTGAACCACTGCCCATTACTTCATTATTGAAACAAACAACCTAAGCAGATGGAACAAGAGAGGAAGTAAAGCCTGTAGGCGCTAGCAGGTGAGATTCAGCGCCCACATACATGCCAGGGCAGCATGCACAGGCCCTCTAGGAATCTGTATGTTGCCGTATCTCGCATACTCTGCAATGGGTGAACCATTGGTTTTCCCCAGGCAATTCATGATAATGTCAAAACATCTCTTATGGATTTATAAATAACCACACAGAAAAACATTTTGTGACCCACAAAAAGAAAAACAGACAGTGGAAAAATTCTATCCAGAGGAGTCTTTTAAACAACACTCAATAGGTGACATGGGGTCACATATACTCAAGTTGTAGTTGTAAGAGGTTAATTACTACACAGTTTACACAGCTTGACAAGTCATAAATGTGACCATATTGTTAGATTGTTGTGATGTCATCACTCTGGATAATAAATATCATTGCAGGCACAAGACTCAGCATACAGGAAACCTGGACACTTCCTCATGCTGAGTATTATACAATATTACAGGAAGTATAGAGCTGGCAAACAAAATGCCACCTTGTAACAATCACAGAAGTGCTCACAGTGGAACAGGCACACATTAAAAATGTCACCTACTATAAGGAATCCCCATTTCTGCAGCAGCTTCTCCTAAGGATTGGGGCCCCTGATGTGGAGGTTTTTTTCCCTACACATTAGTAAAAATTAGTTCTATGGATGCAGTCTACTCTCATATTAATGGACTGGACACAACAGGACGACACAACAGGTCAGCGTTCACGTCATCTCAAACTAGGTATCAGAATGTAGCAATGAGTACAACCCAGGATTTGGCAGGAAACTTACACCATTAATGTGTAAGCAACACATCTGAAGCAACTAGGTGATGGCAAATCAACATGAACTTCATATGGAATTCATTATAATAAAGCCTAAATGACTTGAGTGGATTAATGCTAGAATGGTTTCAATAAGTTAAAGGGATCATGACCCCGAAAAATGAGCCCCCAGCCCCTTAATACCTTTCCCTGCAGCATGCTAACACCTCTGGAGCCATCCCTTTGTGTGGCCAGAGCGATATTGTAATGTTAATAAAAGTGCTTTTTATACCTTATTTCCAGCGGCTTCTCAGCATTTGAGAAGCCGCAAAAGGCGTGCCTGGCTGCTGCTCCCCGCCGCCTGCTTGTTAATTATGCACGCCCCAATGGGTGTGCTACAGATCCGAGAGCTTGTATTTATCAGACGTTACTTTGCATACCAGAAAAATAACTGACACCTTTATGACACCTAAAATTGGGTTAGCACCAAGGTCTCATTCAGACATTAGTGATTTTTTTGTTTGCAAACGTAAAATGGTCTGAGTTTAATCTAAGTTTTTGGTCCTATTTTAATCAGTGTTTTAAGTTTTACCATTGGATTTCCTCAGTGATTAAAGCTCCCGTCACACACAATGACATACCAGTGATCTCGACAACGATCCAGTAGGGATCCTTGGTGCGTCGTTACCTGGTCGCTGGGGAGCTGTCAAACAAGCAGATCTCCTCAGCAACCAGGGAGCCACCTCCACATCACTGGAAGCGGGAAGACACTGGTAACTATGATAAACAGCGGGCATCTAGGCAGGGCGCGCTGCCTAGATACCCAGTGTTGACCATGGTTACCAGCCTGTGAGGTCGCTGCGTCCTCCCTGCTTACAAGCTGCGCTAAGCAGGGAGGACGCTGGTAACTATGATAAACAGCAGGTAACTAAGTACCCCCTGTTTATCAGAGTTACCAGCGTCCTCCCTGCTTAGCGCTGGTAACCATGATAAACACCGGGTATCTAGGCAGCGCACGCTGCCTAGATACCTGGTGTTTACCATGCTACCAGCCTGTGAGGTCACTGATCGTTGGTCTCTCACTGTCACACGCAGTGATGCGTGCTGACCAGCGGGAGCCCAACGACCAAAAAATTACCCAGATCACTTTGTAACGATCAGCAATCTCACAGCAGGGGCCTGATCGCTGCAAAGTGTCACACATAGCGAGATAGTTAGCGAGATCGCTGTTACGTCACAAAACCTGTGACGTTACAACGATCTTGCTAACGATCTCGTTATGTGCGACGGGGGTTTACTTGTATGAATAAATAAATTACAAATCTTCCCCTACCCAACACAATGTTACGGTAATCAAAATGCATGAAATTGCAATGTATCCCATCAGTGATTTTCACCGACCCACAGACATGCACGGGCAATTTTGATCCCTGTCTCAAATTTTAAAAAAAGACAAGCTGATGTGATTATTTTTTTGTGGACAAAGGAACAGCCCCATACATTATGACAGATTGTGTTTTCGTGGAAATAAAACCTGGTAAATCACTTTTGTGAAAAACGGATGTCTACAAGAGGTCTAAACATTATATAAAATGCCCAGTATCATAACGTCACTTGTAAGCAAGTTTCAAAGGTCAAGACAACAGAGCACCGTGACCAATGAAAAAAAACATTAGATGCAGTTTGCCAATAGATTATAATAAGCTGATTCTAGTGGGTAAAAGTTCGATCTAACAAACCACACTGCACCCTCCACGATGTGGAGGCCAATGTGCAGAGCACTGAGGATGCAGCGTTGTGCAATTTCACCTCCTGCTATATATAGCTCTACATGTAAAAACAAGTGTTGCTGTACCCCGGGAACAGCATTCAGGGACAGTTTGCCTGCAATTTACAAAACTGCTATAGTGGGTATTCTTAAAACTTTAAGTAGGAAAGTAGTTGAGTGCACTTCTTATAGTAGTTGTTAATGAAGATGCAAGTCCCTCCTCAATGACAAGATACAAAAATATAATCATCCATCTTCCACTAATGTCAAAGAAAGATGACGAGAAGCTGTCTTCTAAAGAAGAAAGTTTATAAGAAATTTAATGTGCAGGTTCCCACAAACAAGTGTTCATTGTGTTAAGAATATCAAAGGATGCCCATCCCGTCAACTGTCTGCATTTGGGATTATGGGAGAGCTGTTGACAGATTAGGCTTTCCAATTCCTGTCCTCCCCTCCAGTCGCCCCATCTGGTGGACGGCAGTCATAGTGTCAAACACCTATAATCCTATAAAGAGACTTATAAACGATTACAATCCCTCAATTCTTCTTTCTAAAGTAAAGCAATTGTGTGTTGATTTTCTAGTGTATAATTCTACCCAATAAATTGGTTACAGAGATCTGAAATGATACAGATGGTACCGGATTTATAAGGCATTATACTTCTACCACGGCTATAAAAAATAAATATACTGTACTTTATCCCTGCATTTACATAGATAAGACTGCAGGCAGACGACCCTATTCTGAAGTTAAGAGGCAGAGTGAGGTTGAGCGCTCCCAGCTGCCTGGTGACACGTTTGAGTGCAGTAAAAGTATAATCATCTGCCAAAACCAAGCACTCAGATAGGTATGTGGAGGATACTGTAAGGTTACATGCCACATCACCCAGGGACAGATCAGGCTTCTTTACAAGATAAACATACAATTTGTTTTGTCTTTTTAAATCCATGTGGGCATATTGGCTGATATCCAACAACTAAGGGCTCTTCCACACAATTGTATAAACTGGACGAGTGCAATGCAATTTGTTTTTTCTTGCATTGCCTAGGACCAACGTTATTCATTGGGACAGTTCCGATCTGCGATTTTTTTCCACTTCTAATCAGACTAAGGAACAAAATCTTAGCATGCTGCGATTGGCATTGTGTCTACGATCATGTGCACCCATACAGGTTTATGTGTGTGTGTGACATCGGAATGAACTCGGATTTCATCAGAGTGCAGTTCGACATATGCAGAGAAAGGCAATGGAGATTATGGAGAAATTAAGTTCTCCTTCTCCCCAACTGTGACCGATTCTCACAAGCGGGAGGATTGCAGCACAGTAAAATGACTCACGTCACGGCCACAGCAGAGTTTGAGCCAAGTATCATTAACATCTCGCATTGGATGCCATATGCTCGTGTGACCCTGCCCTAATTTTCTGATCCCCACCATACAGACTCGGCTAAGTATACTGTTCTTGACACAGAGGGATGTAAACAGACTCTGACAGCAAATTATCTCCCTTGAGAACAAGGGATCAGCTTGTCATAGAGTAACTTACATTATGTTGTGATGTAGCTACTGTCAAGACAAAAACGGTCATGTCAACTGTCATCTGCTTTGAGCACTGCATTATTTTAATGTTTTCATTTTCGCTGCTGTTTGACAGAACGTTGAAAAACGTGTATTTAACTTGGTGACATCTCTGAGGCTTGGGACACAATAGCGTAAGGCATCAAACATGCTATGCTAATGACCATCGGCTAAAGCCCTTTTCACACATGAGATAGTTAGCGAGATCGTTGTAACTGTGACGTTACAGCGATGTCGTTATGTGTGACATCTAGCAGCGATCAGGCCCCTGCTGTGAAGTTGCTGATCGCTGCAAAGGGCTCAGGACCATATTTTGTCGTTGGTCTCCCGCTGGTCAGCATGCATCGCTGAGTGTGACAGCGAGAGACCAACAATCAGTGACCTCACAGGGCTGGTAGCCATGGTAAACACCGGCTTTCTAGTCAGCACGCGCTGCCTGGATACTCTGTGTTTATCATTGTTACCAGCTTCCTCCCTGCTTACAGGAAGTGCTAAGCAGGGAGGACACTGGTAACATCGCTTCCAGCGATGTGGGAGGTGGCTCCAAGGTCCCTGATCGCTGGGGAGATCTGCCTGTTTGACAGCTCCCAGGTAACGACGCTCCAGCGATCCTGGCAGGTCGTTATCGCTGTCAGGATCGCTGGAGCGTCGGTGTGTGTGACTGGACCTTAAGGGCCACTTTACACACACCAACTTATCTGTCCAACTTTTGAACAACTTACTGGTTGCAGTGAAATCATGGACACATTGCTCCATTTTGTGACTGTGTACAAACGAACAATGTGTCCATGATTTCACTGCAACCAGTAAGTTGTTCAGAAGTTGGACAGATAAGTTGGTGTGTGTAAAGTGGCCCTCAGCGTGAGCCAAGTGTCATGTGCCTGTGATTCAATCCTGCGATTAGATCACAGCTGCAGAGGAGAGGGAGAGATTATTTTCCCCATCTCCTCCATTGCAGGCCTTGGCAAATATTGCGCTGCACTCAGATGATATTACTGCAGCACAATGTATCACTTGCACCCATAGACTTGTATGGGTGCGAGTGATCTGAGACTCAGAGACAATCGCAGCATGCCAAGGATAAAACAGGGCAGAGGAAAAACTCACAGGTCTGAGCTGACTGATTGTCAGGAGCTGAGTGCAATGCGAGATTTAGTTTTTTGTACCTGGCAAGCAATCTCATAAAAACTGACAGCACTCGGACCAGTGTTGTTCAACTGGGCTATTCAGATGGACTTTTTTTTGGCTTACATAGATTGAAAAAAATAGCATGCATTAGTCTCTTCGGAATGTTGGATAGGATCTCATTTGGATGCACAGTATAGCATCTGATATTTTACAAATACATTGCTATTCAGGGTTGTGGAGTCTGACTCTGAGGGCTCGGACACACTGGCATGAAACTCGGACGACTGCAATGTGAGAAAAAAAATAAAAATCGTATTGCAGTCGGACCAATTTTAGTCAGTGTTCGAGAACACATTTCCGAGTGTCGGACGTTTTTTTTCTCATCTGATTCACGGATGACGAATCAGTCGCAACATGCTGTGATAGTATGCGAGTGTCGGACGAGACTTGCCAATGCAAGTCTATGGGTCCGACAAAAAAGACATACCACACTCGGACCGCACACAGACCATCTGAGTCGGATCCGATTTTTTAATTGATACATTATCTGTAGCTCAGACAACTGTAAAAAATGTTCCTGTAAATGATTATACAGTAAAGCTGCTAGTGGAAAAAAATGGATAGCACTCGGATGTGATTTGTAAAAAATATCAGACAACTCGCATAGCACTTGGATGCAAAACGGACCAAAACTCGGATGACACTTGTCCGACTCTCGGATCCGTCAATCAGACCGTTTTTGCACTCGCCAGTGTGTTTCCAGCTTGAGTCATTGGGACGGTGTCCATTTTGGAGGAGTCTGATTCAGGGAACTTGAGGAGTCGGAGTCGGATGGTTGGCTTACCGACTCCACAGCCATGGTTAACATAGGAAACTATTTTTTGCTATAAGGATTGTATATGGATTACAATACAGGTGAAAAGTCTTCAGATTTTTGTGGATGAAAAGCATATGATTTTTTTTCCAATTTGTATGTGCGTACAAACTTAGCCCTAAAAAAGAACACCCATCAAAATAGTAGTAGTTTTTTTAAATGTTGCAATCCTTATATTATATGGCACTGTGTACTTAAAATTGCTCATTTTGCCTTTCAACCCAGGTAATTGTTATCTTTATTCTTCTCTATGTAAAAACAGAAAGTCTCTTTTTCCTGCATGAGTCATCACTGAAAAAGTCACTGACAGGAAGAAGGATAGAGCAGCTGGGTCAGGAGTTGAAAAGGGATGACTCATGCAGGGAAAAGAGACTTCCTGTATCATAGAAGGATTCAGCTAGTCTGTTAGGCTGGTTTCACATTAGCATTCGGAACGCAAGAGTTCCAAACGCAGCCAAACACATGCGCACTGCGTTCCTATGTTTAACATGGGAACGCATGGTACCTGAGTTTGGCTGCGCTCGGTTGCATTTGGATGCGAATAATTTATGCGCCCTTCTCCGCACTCCGAATGCAGGCTGTTGCATTTTTTGTGCGTTCACGGGCGCTTGTTTTATCAGCAAGCGCACAAAAAAAATGCATGGATCTCAATGGATCCGTAGTGTCCTCCACTTGACAGCGCAGGAGAACGCTGTGGATCACATTGAAATCTCTCCCGGTGGCCGCCGCTGATCTCCCGAACATCAGCGGCGGTCACCAGGAGATCAGCTGGAGCATGGGCGCGGGATTTGAAGAAACAGCTGATCTGACAGCTGTTTAAACCTCCCGCGCCGACATCACCTCTTCGGTGTCGGCGCGGGAGATTTAAACAGCTGTCAGATCAGCTGTTTCTTCAAATTTCCCGCGCCGACACAATCAGATGAGCGACAGCCGGGAACAGGAGATCTCTGCTGCTGATCTCCACCTCTCGGCCGCCGCCGAGACCGCTGATTGGCTGGCCAGGCACCATACTGATGTGAACGCATGCGGAGATTCTTATACTGCTGAGGCCTGTATACCACTGGGGCTGATGTATATACCACTGGGGCTGCTGTATATACCACTGGGGCTGCTGTATATACTGGTGGGGTCTGTATATACCACTGGGGAGGCTACTGTATACCACTGGGGTTGCTGTATATACTACTGGAGCCTGTATATGCCACTGGGGAGGCTGCTGTATACTACCATTGGGGGGCCTGTATACCACACTGCTGGGGGCTGTACACCTGTGCTGGGGTCCACCCTCGGCTTATACACGAGTCAATAGGTTTTCCCAGGTTTTGGGGGCAAAAGTAGGGGGGTCGGCTTATACACGGGTCGGTTTATACACGAGTATATACGGTATTTGTTATTTTTTGTAAATACTATTATTTCCAATGGGACAAAAGGGTGGTGATTTGAATTTGCGTATTTTTTCAAAAACTTTTTTTTTCTTTATTTAACTTGGCGGCTCAACACTGCAGTGTCCGATCGCTTGTGCTGTACAGAGCCGTGATGATCCAGGGCTCTGCACAGCACAAATAATCACAGTGAATGCAGGAGCTCACTGGCCATTCACAGAATGCGAGTCATGACAGCATCAGGAGTCCTCACATGGCAACATATCGACACCACATGATCGCATCACAGGGTCACTGATGAATAGGGAATAGCAAGATCCCCGCCGTGCCACTTTAGAGCCCTCTGTAAGGGCCACTTTACACACACCAACTTATCTGTCCAACTTCTGACCAACTTGCTGGTTGCAGTGAAATCATGGACACATTGCACCATTTTGTGGCTGTGTACAAATGGAACAATGTGTCCATGATTTCACTGCAACCAGCAAGTTGGTCAGAAGTTGGACAGATAAGTTGGTGTGTAAACTGGCCCTAAGTGTTTGACAGCACAATCTAAAGGGTAACTGGCGGCAGGCAGATCACTGACCGGTCCACATCAGTTAGCTGCACCCGGTACATTTCAAGCAAAGTGATTATGATTTCATAAAACCATTCACTGTTTGTTTAAAGAAGACGTCATCAGATCAAGAGTGGTGCGCTTATTTTATTCCTGCTGCTCCTGAATAATTGAATACCTGGGATCTTAGTAGTTTTTTAATTTTATTTAGTACACATTTTTATTGTCTTCAGGGCTCAATGAGACACCTGAATTTTCTCATGAGAAGAAATTATCTATTTTTCGGACCAGACAACGATCAAGTGTTGTTCAACTCCCATGGATAGTATTCATACAAAAAATTCATAAGTCTGAATGTGAATGAGCCTGAGCCCTTACAAGGAGGCATTACTCACAGGGTAGTAATGTAGAGTAGCCCCCAGAGAATCTTGAGAGCCACACTCCATTGCTAAAGGCCATACAAAATTAGCACTTAAATGAAAGGTCTTTGGAACTGTACTGGGATCAAAGAAAAAAAAAAGAAAGACACAAAACCTAACAACAATCTGAACATTGTTGACCTGGTGACTGTGCCTCTTTAAAGATTGCTGTTGGACTGTGATTTTATTGTGTGCGCTTTACCCTAAAGGCTTCCATGTAAACAAAATGCAATTGAGTTTTGTTATGTGCAGAAAGTCAGAGTTTTTACACAATAAAAAGTACAAAAAAAAACAAAACCCTGCACCAAAAAAATAAATAAAAGGGGTAAAAAAGCTTTAAATAATAATAACCAGAGCAAACTCTGTTTTAAAAAATGCAGTATTTGCATTACAAGGGAAGGTTACAACTGTGTAGTCATACACTGACCACATATCCAGGTTTTAAACTTGTATATTGGAATCCTATCAAAGAAGTGCAGAATTTTACAATATATCATTATCGAACAACAACTACATAAAATGTACATGAAAATGGATATCTTACGTGAACGTGGACATGAATACTGCATCCCTGCATACACTGAACTTATTTTGTATTGTTCCCCAGGACACAATAAATGTTCAGGGTGAGCGAGGTGCTACAAGGCCTGAAAATGGGACAAATGCAATCGATTCCAGACTCTCCCTGTTATCTGACCTACTTTAACATCTCTCCTGACCAATCATAGTATGTCAAAGTAATCAGCGGAGAAGACTCCATACGTGGCATCTTTTTGGGGTTAATAGGAGGGATGATTTTGTGCAACCATCATTTCAATAATATCTCTAGTGTAAAAGACTACCCTGACCAAGAACAAGAAGCTCCTGCTTCCTTGTCCTCCCTGCTTATCTTAGTGCAGCCGCAGACTAGCCTTCCTATAGCGTCAGAGATATTTGCCCAAGTTGGATTACGTATACAGGAGGCCTGAGCTGTCAAAGCAACTTGTCTTCCGTAATAGCGGCGTGGCCAACACTGACAACTGGTAAATGAGCCGCAACAAGTGGAAGTAAACAGGGCGACAGACGAAAGACACATAGCAGTGGCCGATGGCTGACCCTGCAGTGTATAGGTATATTATATCACCCTGTCCATACAAACACTAGTGCTGGGGTCCTGGGTTCAAATCCCACCCAGAACAAGATCTGCAAGGAGTTTATAAGTTCTCCCTGTTTGAGTGTGTTTCCTCCAGGTTCTCCAGTAGTGGTATAACTTCAAGCTTATGGAGCCCAATGCAAAAGCTCCAAAGGGGCCCCGAATATTCCAAATCTTTAATAGCAAGTCTTTTTTTTTGTAGGCTAAAGGGACTTTTGGGGACCCCCAGGCCCAAGGTGCAGTTGCAACCCCTGCACCTATTGTAGCTATGCCCTGTTCTGCAGTTTCTTCCCACACTTCAAAGACATACTAATACTGAATTTAGATTGTGAGCTTCATTGGGGACATTGATGATGTCTGTAAAGCGCTGTGGAATATGATGGCGCTATATAAGTGAGTAAAATAAGTATTACTCGCTGCTCCTGCAGGATGGTCGGTTTAGGTCACTGTCTGTTAGGCCGGTATCAGACATCCGTGTCACCACGGACGTGTGGAACAAGGCCGTTTGGGGGTGGGGTATAGACCCATGTGTCATTATGGGTGCTGTCCGTGTGCTATCCGTGCATCCACGGATAGCACACGGACAGCCTGTCACCCGCATACTTACCTCGCTCCAGCGGCGCTGTTCCTCTCTCTTCCGGTCCGCTCTAGGGCTCAGTGAAGTGAATATTCATGAGCCCTAATGAGCGGCACCAGAAGTGAGAGGAGCAGTGGCGCTGGAGCGAGGGGAGTATAAAATTCTTTATTTTTAAGCTTTTTGCTTTTGTCCGTGCACACAGATGTTACACTGTGAACATCCGTGTGCAGGACGTTTGGATGTAAATGCTGTCCGTAGCTCCGCATAAAAACAGACTTGTCACCGTGTGGAGCACACAGACACGCATGTGCGGAAACACGGTCCATGCGGAAACACGGACATGTGCATGGGTCCATACGGGATCGTGTGACCCCGTATGTCTGTGCCTCCGGCATGAGTCCGCACGTACTGCTTATGTGCCGGATGCACGGACATGTGAATGAGGCCTTAATAAATACCCCTAATGACCTATAGTGCCCTCTATAGGGCAGATGTCACTAATGCACAATATTACCAATAATGAGCTGCCGCATCATTGGATGGGATCTTCACCATCATCTGGGGGTGAGAAGGATTTAATCATTGACAAGCAATGAACTCCCTCCACATCAGAATGAACTTCAGGGGATCCATCATCACAGCAGATTGTAGGATAGATAGATAGATAGATAGATAGATAGATAGATAGATAGATATTATTACACAAAACAGTACAGACACAGGATCTGGGCAGACTCTCTCCCCAATTCTGCAGGACATCAATAGGGCATCCCCTGGCAGCAGTAAGGGACAGCCTCTAGCTGCTCACACCTATAGAGCTCAGGGTAACACCATGGAGAACTACAAGTCCCAGGCTGCACTGGTTCTGGGCCCCCATAGAAGGAGAGCCACAGGTTGTGACCGCTCTAGGGTGGTACCCCCTCTGCACTCACACTGGGGCCTGAATGGGTTAACAGACCCCTCCCCCACTGATTAACCGTTTACAGCCCGCACTTACGATGCATTCCCGGACCCACTCGTGGAAGAGCTGCCCTCTAAGCGACACATCCTGGTCAACTTCCATCCTCCGGCAGCATGGCGCCCACCCAGCTGGTCCACACCCTGAGGAGAATGTCTGGAGGGAGGCCGGTGCCGGCCGTGCTCTATCTGTCCGTCTCCGCCGAGCTGTGCCCGCACCTCAGGGCCGGTATCTGGTTACATTGGGTCTCCTGGAGGCTAACAGGCCCCGCCCACTTCTCCGCCTATGGTATTACCCGGAGACTGGGAACTTCACCCTGATTGGTGGAGACGAGCGGTGACGCAGGTAGTAACGGTTGAAATGCGAACAGGAGGACGCCTCAACCTGACAGGAATAATGGTCGTCGTGCGGCCACAGAGCACGGGCTGTGTGGTGACCGAGCATGGCCGAAACCTGACAGGAATAATGGTCGTCGTGCGGCCACAGAGCACGGGCTGTGTGGTGACCGAGCATGGCCGAAACCTGACAGGAATAATGGTCGTGTGTGGCCAGCAGGCTGTGTGGTGACCGAGCATGGTCCGAAACTACGAATGGTCGTTGTGTGGCACAGAGCATGGTGAAACCTGGCAGGAATGTCACCCCAAATAGCTCCATCACCTCACACTTATTACAGGGGTTCTGTAAAAATATCTGCTCCAGCAATAAGAGGACCCGAAAAATCCACTCATATCAGCACTTTAAGTCAAATATGATCTTTTTTTACTTTCGTTACCTTTGAGCCTTTTTAGTACGGAAAGTCACATTTTGCAAAAGAAAAGACAAAAAGCATTCCAAAATACCTGGTGTGCAAAAACCAACAATCACCCCTGAGGAGGAGCAGAGAACATCTGTGATGGCAAATCATGAACCTGGTGAAAATCCCAAACTGCCTACTATGATGGACTGCAAAAAACAACAATCACCCCTGAGGAGGAGCAGAGAACATCTCTGATGGCAAATCATGAACCTGGTGAAAATCCCAAACTGCCTACTATGATGGACTGCAAAAACCAACAGGCAAAATACATATACAATGGACTTGAAGGGTGCGTGCACATGGTCCAGAGGAGCTGCGTGTTGGACGTAGCTTCCGGACCTGAGTGAAACCGCGGGTGGCCGCAGCCACCCTGTACCCACCGGGTGCAGGGCAGCTTCTCCCTGCAGTCACCTAATGGCAGCCGCTTCCGACTCCGCAGTATGAAATAAACATGCTGCGGAGGAGCAGACAGTCGGGAACACGCCCTGCAGCTCCAAAGACGCTGCGGGCGGGTTAAGCATAGTGAGGATGGGATTTCTGGAAATCCCATCCACTATGCTAGTACTATACTACGCAGCGTTTTGGACGCAGCAGCAAGACGCATCCAAAACGCTGCGTACACTGATCGTGTGCACGCACCCTAATGGCCCCTTTACACGCAGCTACAGGTGACAGGTTTTCCACAGGTAACTTACTGGTTGCAGTGAAATCATGGAGACATAGTTCTATCTTGTTGCTGTGTACAAATGGAACTATGTCTCCATGATTTCACTGCAACCAGTAAGTTACCTGTGGAAAACCTGTCACCTGTAGCTGCGTGTAAAGGGGCCATAAGAGGTAGGAAGCAGCCACCCACCTGCCTGTTGTGTCGGCGCTGTTCACTGCCAACACAGGGCAGTCTTAAGGCCACAACGATATTGCTAATGATATCGTTGCAACGTCACTGTTTTTGTGATGTTGCAGCGACCTCGTAGCGTTGTTGCTGTGTGTGACAGGAATCAATGATCAGCTCCGTTGATCGTTTGTTTATGGTCAGGACCATAAATCTGTTGGTCGTCCTCTGGCCAGCACGCATTGGCGTGTGTGACAAGGGCCAAACGACCAGCAATAAGCGGAGCAGGCTGGTAACCATGATAAACAGCAGGTATCTAGGCAGCGCGCAGTGCCTAGTTACCCGATATATACCCTAGTTACCCGATATATACCCTAGTTACCAGCCTTCTCTGCTTACAGGCTGATATCCAAGGTACACAGCAGGTAACTGGGGACAGCGCTGTCCCTAGTTACCTGCTGTGTACCTTGGATACCAGCTTGTAAGCGGAGAAGGCTGGTAACTAGGCGCTGTGCACTGCCTATATACCTGCGGTTTACCATGGTTACCAGCATGCTCCTGCTTACTGCAGCCTGGCAGCGGGAGCTAGACATCGTGGAAAGAATATTTTATTCTTTTCCACAATGTCACTGGTCGCTGGTGAGTCTGCCTGTGTGACAGCTCACCAGCGATCAGATACCGATCAGCTGGCGATGTGTGGCGCCCTGCTAACCACAGGCAACAACAGACTCACCCACAGCATGGATGGGTTTCCACAGCGGGTACACAGTTACACACAAAATCTTCCAACCCAGCACAGTAGGGGGAGCTCAACCTGCTTCCTTAGGTAGGATCCTCTATAAATACTGGTGTTGGGGGCGGACTTAGACAGTGAGTATGCAGACGCTACAAGAGCTGCGAAGACGTACTGGTGTTCGGTGCTGCGTTAGGCCCGAGCCAGTCACCCTGACCAGTCTCCGGTAGCCCTGCAAGGCTCAAGAGTGTGATCGAGAGGCAAGGAGAAGAGACAGAACAGTGGGGACCGTGGAGCCTGCGTTCGGTTCATCCCCAAGCAACACACCGGAGTCCACGTCTACTGGAGTGCACCAGGCCCAGTAGGAAACACCAGAACACCATGGAGATTTCAGTCTCCTGGAATCCTGTGCAGTCACATACCAGGGAGCCAGGCACCACGGGGAGAGAATCAGCGGTAGTCAAGAGAGGGTATCCTGATGACAGCGCAGGTGGAGAAAGAGAGCAGCGGAGGCCAGCCAAGTTCTACACAGGCAGGGGCTTCATACACACACGGGGAAAGCAACAAGGAGGCCTTATACCCACTCTGAGGACCCAGAAGTGCATCCTGAACACCTGGCGGTACTCTGGACGTTTTACCTGCATCAACACCAGTAAAAAGGTAAAGAACAACCAGCGGTGTGTGTGTCAGTTCTTTCCCCGCGCCCCTGCCAGCTACAGAGACTGTTCCATAATTTACCAAGCGGACAGATCCCTGCTCCGTCCATCCATCCTCTGCACCTCCATTATCACCGGTGCACCCCTGCCCCAGAGGGTCAACTCCAACTCTAGGGAGCTTTACCACCTTGGCCGCTATACCACCACTCTCCGGAGGTCTGAAGCAGCGCTGGTGCTCAATCATCAGAAGCTGTGGGTGGCGTCACGAGAACTATTCATCAACTCTATTCCCTGTATATATCCCCTTCTTTAAGTTCGGTCCACGGGTCTGGGCAGGCCACGAGTGATATCCCCGACTACAGTGAGGGCCCGGATACCCGAGTTCCCCATTGCCCCGGGTGGCTCATAACTTTCTGGCATCACAAACAGGATCTCGTGCCCGGTGCTACCGGGTACTGTGTGCCGTGTTTTAACCGTGAATTGTGACTGTTAAATTAAGTCGCCATAACTGCACCGCTGAGCGGGAAGAAAGAGGGCGTGACGGCTTGCAGAGCGTGAAAACGAAACCCGTCCCTCGCTCTGCCGAATACTCCTGAAGCGCAGCGGCCTAATATGGAAATTCCTGAAATGTCTAAGGGTGCCCGCACACCTTGCGACACCGCCGGAGATGGCGGCGACTGGCGAGAGCGCGCACATTTTTGGCGCCCCACCAGCGTCGCCATCCCCCATTTACATGGGGTGGCACCTCTGGCGGTGGCCCGTAGATCTGACAGGCGGCGGTGTCTTAAAACCCCAGCGGCGATGCAGTACAATGGGAGCCTATGGCTCCCATTGCCTGTCAGGTCGCT
Source organism: Allobates femoralis (assembly GCA_033576535.1). Classification (NCBI taxonomy): domain Eukaryota; kingdom Metazoa; phylum Chordata; class Amphibia; order Anura; family Aromobatidae; genus Allobates; species Allobates femoralis. Next base: position 605,824,830 of record JARQOC010000002.1, read on the forward strand.
GGCGGCCGTTTACATGGGGCGATGTGTACACATCGCCCCAGATCGGCCGCCTGGTTTCACATAACTGATGTGAAACGAGGCGATCACTAAATCGCCGTTGCCAGATGTGTCGGCACCCTATCTGTTTAAAGACTGGCCGTAATTCACTGGGGGACCCCCAAAAAATGTCTGCTATGTCCAGTGACGACGAAAACACCTTCGCAGACCCCGTGAATCACCCCCACACGACCATGGCTGCAACCAGTGGAGCCGCTGACCCACCAGGCGCAGTAGCCCCGATCATGCCGATCTCGCTACCATATGTCCTGAGTGCTAAGTAGTTACCCCAGTATGACGGTCGCCCTGATACGTTGCCCGCCTTCAAAACAAAATCTGCAGCGTACTGGATATGTATGCAGTGACTGGCAGGCAGTGCGCGGCTGTGGTATTGGGACAGTTAACTGGTGCAGCACAGAGAGAAGCTGAATCCTGGTCCGCCACTGAACAGGGATCAGTAGCTGTAATTCTGGACAAATTAAAAGTTGCTTTTGAGGACTAATGAGGCTGACATAAGAATGCGCTTCTACCATTGCTATCAAAAGCCGGAGGATGACATCTGGACCTATGCCTGGTGCCTACAGTAGGCGCTGCGAGTCCAAAAACAAGTCAGCACTGCCAGTGTCCCTGATAAAACTAAACTATTGTTCGAACAATTTACTCGGGGGCTCCTATCACCAGAGGACAACAAGACCCTGCGCTGGTGGTCCCTGAGCAACCCGGACGCCGACTTTAACACTTTAAAAGACATGGCCATAAAGGGGTTACAGCCAGTGGAAACTCCTGAAGCTGCCATCCCGCGGTGGTGCAGTGGCAAGGCTCTGGCTACAACAACACCAGTATCCGTGCCTGCAGTTGAAAGCTGTGTACAGTCCACTACCTCTGACAGGATTGACTCTCTGTATGCCGAGGTGCGCCAGCTGGGTAAGAACCTAGCCACAGTCATGGAAGCCTTACAGCTGCAGCAGGGACCAAAGCCAAGTCCACTGCCTAAACCTCAGCCTCTAATCCAGCTTGCTAAGAGCACAGAGGACGTCCCGTGGATGAGAGGGAGGAAGACCATGTCGCCTAGAGGGAGAACCACTGACCGCTACAGCTCCACCGGGGAACCCATCTACCGACACTGCAACGAGACCAGCCACATCGCGAGGTACTGTCCTTTAAATGAGCAGACCCTGGGTGCCGGAGTTGAACCCCAGGAGTAACTCAACAGGGCCCAGCCAACTGGTATGATGCCTACATCGGACAGCGACCTTTCCATGTCTATCATACTGGATGGCATCTCGACACCGGCTTTATAGGACACCAGGTCGAAAGTGACTACAATCCCTGATATCCTTTACAAACAATTTTGGTCATGTAATGAACTTACCCGATATGAACCTTAACATTTATGCTTCTAATGTGAACCACTCACTATATCACTATAGTGGGGGTTAGAGAAGTACCCATAAACGTGGGGAGGGTGGAGTTACAAGACCAAGGGATTATTGTAGTGGAAGAGAATCCCAACAACCAGGATCCATACATTATCCTCGGTACAAATGTTGTTAGCAATTGCATGGATGAGGTGTTGTTCTTGCTTCAACAGATGGCAGACACTGCCAAACCTGGCCAGAAGAAGGTTCTTCAAAGAGAGATAAGAGCCCTCCTGCATGAAGAACAGGTAAAACTTACAGGTGGTGAAATTGGTACCGTACAGGTAACAGACCCGCTTCCTATTGTAATACCTCCAATGAGTGAAATGATGATTTGGTGTCGAGCAGCTATAGGTCTGAGAGGGCAGGACTATCAGGCGGTAGTGGAGCCCATCAGCTCGGAGCACAGGCCTACACTCTCGACAACCAGGGGGGTAGTTGATGTACACAAGGGAAGAGTACCGGTTCGCATCTTAAACTGTGTCTGTGAAGAGATCAAACTACCCAGGTATTCCACCGTTGCTAAGCTGTACACTGTAAATAACAATGAGATACAAGCAGTGGTACCCTTACCTCTACCCAAAGAGGCAGAGGAAAACAACACTAAGGTGCAGCTAGGGGACTGGTGTCAGCAGCTCCATGTGGGAACTGACTCCACTCCTGTGAATCAAAAGCATGGTGTTTACCGGGTAGTACAAGAATTTGAACAAGTATTCAGTAAGCATCCACTTGACTTTGGTAGGATCAAAGGGGTACAACACCACATCCCCACAGGTACACATCCACCAAGCAAAGAGTGATACAGGCCTATTCCACCTGCACACTATCAGAAAGCCAAAGAGATGTTACAGGACATGAAGGACGCAGGGGTCATAAGAGATAGTTGTAGCCCCTGGGCCGTTCCACAAGTCCTAGTCAGAAAGAAAGATGGCAGCATGAGGATGTGTGTAGATTACAGGCAAATAAGTCGCATAACACACAAAGATGCTTACCTGCAACCATGCATTGAAGAATCCCTAGCTGCATTGAAGTCAGCCAACTATTTTTCAACCCTAGATCTCACTAGCCGGTACTGGCAGGTTTCCGTTGCTAAAGAAGACCGTGAGAAGATGGCTTTTACCACACCCATGGGCCTATGTGAATTCAACAGCATGCCCTTCGGACTATGTAATGCACTCAGAACATTCCAGAGGCTGATGGAGTGTTGCCTGGGGCACAAGAACTTTGAGACAGTACTGCTTTACCTGGATGACGTCATCGTGTATTCTAAATCCTATGAAGAACACCTGACTCATCTAGCGGAGGTATTTGAAGCCTTGTCCAAATACGGGATGAAGCTGACACCATCCAAATGCCATCTGTTAAAACCAAAAGTTCAGTACCTGGGACACATAGTCAGTGGCCCCAGATCCAGACAAGGTCACTGTCATCAAGGAATGGCCGAAACCCAAGACCCTCAAGGAAGTACGTCAATTCCCGGGATTGGTTCGATACTACCGGAGATTCGTAAAGGAGTACACAAAGAAGGCTGCTCCACTGCAAAACCTCCTAGTAGGCCAACCCCAGAAAGGCAAGTCCAGAGATCCACCCTTGAAGTGGGGCAAGGAACATGAAGAATCATTCCAACAGATGAAAGAGGCCCTAACAGGTGAAGAGATCCTGGCTTACCCCAACTACAACTTACCATTCCTACTTTACACCGATGCCAGTAACGTGGGGTTAGGAGCAGTACTCTCCCAGAAAAAGAAGGCAAAGAACGAGTGATTGCCTATGCTAGCCGGAAGCTTTGCCCTACAGAAAGGAACCCTGCAATTACAGCTCATTTAAGTTGGAGTTCCTGGCCTTGCTCTGGGTCGCCACTGAAAGATTTAAACATTACTTGGCATCAAACAAGTTTACTGCCTTCACAGCTAACAACCCATTGAGCCACCTGGAAACTGCAAAATTGGGAGCCATGGAACAGAGATGGATGGCAAGGTTATCCAATTACCAGTTTACCATCAAGTACAGGGCTCGGCATAACAACGGCAACGCAGATGCCTTATCCAGGATGCCCCATCTAGCATATATGTGAGTGGACGAGGATGAGCTGGAAGATATAGAGCTACCCGCCTTCCATCAGTTGAGAGTATCCCAGTGACAGCAAGTCTGCACAGAACTTCCTGAGAGAGTAGTGAGCCCGTTACCACACTTCGGCTGGAAGGAATCTCAAGACAGTGACCTGGCTATCAGCTTAATCAAAGGACTGATGACTCAGGAGTCAGCAAAGTTGCCCTCGAATCCTTCGCCGGAAGCCAAACACCTGTGGAGTGTAAGAAGCACACTATTGATCTACCAGGAGAAGCTCTGTAGAAGGTACGTCAATCCAAGGACCCACAAAATGGTCTGGTAAATCATCGTACCCCGGACAGAAGTTCAAATGATACTGAACGCCTACCACAACCAAACTGGATATTTTGGGTGGAAGAAATCAGAAATGTTACTCAAGGACAGGTTCTACTGGGTTGGTATGTGAGGCTCCATAGAAAGATGGTGTCAGAACTGTGGACCGTGTTGTCTACGCAGAAAAGACCAGCTGAGTCAACGAGCACCACTCCAACCTATAGTATCCACGCAACCACTCCACACGGACAGCACACATATGTCACACGATCCGTGACACATGTTACGATCTGTGACACATGTTACAAGCTCCGCCATAAACGGTCTTGTCTTACACGTCCGTGGTTTCACGGATGTGTGAAACAGGCCTAACGAAACTTATGCAGACTTACATCTACAGGTGCAGGCAGGACCGCCATCAGGATATTACTACCCTGCTTGATGTAAGGGGTCCGGTGAATCAGGGGGGTCCGGGATAATTACTTGGCTTTATTAAGCCCCGACCTGGAGACCCTGTGGCTGAAGCAGAGGGAGTCTCACCTCTGCTGCAGGAAAGCCACCACATGGCTAATTAGCATACAATGAACTCCAAGCTGAAGGCATCCCTTATCTCCTTTCTGTGCTGAGGGGGGAAATAGAGTGGATGGGGGAGTGGGGGATGGGCTGCTCTGTGTGCCTGGCCACATCACAGTTAGGGTATGTGCCCACAGGACATTTTGTCTGCGTTTTCCGCATGCAGTTTACCCTTGGTTTTATGCTAATGTATGGTAATTTGTTCCTGCAGTTGGGCTTCCCAGTAAAATCAATGTGTTTCACAGAAACGCTATACCCACTGTGAGGCACCGCCGGCATGATCCGCATGGCCGGGGTACATCACATGTAGGATCAGAGGATGATCCTGTGCACACTGGCCGGTTTTCCTGTGATGATAATACTGTGTGAACCAACCTGAACACAATGAGTTCATGAGCCTAATGAGTGGCAGTGAGAGTGAGAGGAGTCCATGAGGAACAGGAGGTGATGAGTGAGTGCTGACAACCCGGAACACAGGGAGTTAACCTGAGCTGTGTGGAAGCTGATGATTAGCAGCTGAGGGGGTGTGTCCATGTGGGAGTGGCTGGCACGATAAGAGCCGGCCACCTGAGTGATTGGGAGATTCATTCTCAGCCAGACAGCAGCCTAAGAGCATGTGGGCTGATTGCCAGAGAGCTGAGGAGAGTCAGTCTGTTAGAGAAACCCAGCGAGTGTGGGTGTGAGATCGGAGGAATTCCGTCCCGTGGGGACGAGAGGGAGGCTTGGCCTGCTACATGTGGCGGGTACCTGTCCCTCAAACCGTCCTTCGATGGTATGTGTGAACCTGTGGCCAGATGTGGGGGTAACGAGGGCTCCTGGAGTGGGGAACCGAGGCTGATCCTGGAGGGCGCTCGACTCAGGCGTGGGCACAGTCGTCGACCTGGAGACTTGCCACAGGGTGGAGGTTTGGTGACGGCTGTCGGCCTAAACACGTGGTGAGGAGGCCTTGGTGACGCTCGGTTTGCCCGGTGACTCAGGTAGGCCAATCCCTGCTATGGACCCAGGGGAGCCGCAGTCCATGGATAGCGTATGATGGGCTGTGAGCGTGTGTGAGGATGTATGTGATCCATGGATGTGTTAGGATGGATCACATACGGTATGTAAGAACCTGGGCAGGCTGGAGTCCTGATGCCGGGGGTAGTATGAAGCTGGGGAAATAAAGTCAGGCGGCTGGTACCGCCATTGGGACCGACTCAGTGTAGTCAGTTAAAGGTCCTGACGAACCGGAATGTATGTATGTATAGTGTAAGTAGGCCGGAGGCCGTAGCCACCACGGGAGCTGTTAGTAGAGCTCCAATGGGGACAGAGATGGTTACAGGTCCCGGGTTACTATAAAACGTTATGTGCAATATAAGTGTTATGTGATGTTAAATGTATGGTGTATTTATGTAAAGTGTTGTTAATCAATGTGATATGTGTCAAACATGCTACCCGGGTTATGTGGTTACTATGTGAAAATAAACGGGTAGACATTGGTTAACTTAAAAAAACGTGTTCTTGTCGTTTTGCAAGCGGGTTCCCCGGTTGCTACCTCACATATGGTGGAGAATGCGGGCAAGGTTGCCCGGTGAGGAATGCACCCCAGTTACAAAGGGGGGTTGGTACAGCCGAGGGCTGTGGTGCCGGGGCACCTTATATGGACGATTCTGTTGATGCACTTTATATGGACTGGTTGCTATGGGCAACCGCACGACGCACCCTAGCCTCTTGCCGGTGACCTGGCGAGGTCACGAAGACGTCGTACTCAAAGTATCGGGCGGCCCTAGGGGTCCCGAAGTCAAAGTCGGCGTGATCAAGGTTCCGGTGGCCCGAGGGGTCACGAAGCTGCCAAGACACCGCCACATCCGGATTCTATGAACTGTGTTTGCCCCTGCTGGTTTAAGCAAGGAGGGGGGAGGTTGGACAGGAGTCACCCGACTTGTCAGGGCCGTGTGTTTAACCCCTACCCACGGGTGTAAACAAGGAGGGGGGTATGTGAGGCACCGCCGGCATGATCCGCATGGCCGGGGTACATCACATGTAGGATCAGAGGATGATCCTGTGCACACTGGCCGGTTTTCCTGTGATGATAATACTGTGTGAACCAACCTGAACACAATGAGTTCATGAGCCTAATGAGTGGCAGTGAGAGTGAGAGGAGTCCATGAGGAACAGGAGGTGATGAGTGAGTGCTGACAACCCGGAACACAGGGAGTTAACCTGAGCTGTGTGGAAGCTGATGATTAGCAGCTGAGGGGGTGTGTCCATGTGGGAGTGGCTGGCACGATAAGAGCCGGCCACCTGAGTGATTGGGAGATTCATTCTCAGCCAGACAGCAGCCTAAGAGCATGTGGGCTGATTGCCAGAGAGCTGAGGAGAGTCAGTCTGTTAGAGAAACCCAGCGAGTGTGGGTGTGAGATCGGAGGAATTCCGTCCCGTGGGGACGAGAGGGAGGCTTGGCCTGCTACATGTGGCGGGTACCTGTCCCTCAAACCGTCCTTCGATGGTATGTGTGAACCTGTGGCCAGATGTGGGGGTAACGAGGGCTCCTGGAGTGGGGAACCGAGGCTGATCCTGGAGGGCGCTCGACTCAGGCGTGGGCACAGTCGTCGACCTGGAGACTTGCCACAGGGTGGAGGTTTGGTGACGGCTGTCGGCCTAAACACGTGGTGAGGAGGCCTTGGTGACGCTCGGTTTGCCCGGTGACTCAGGTAGGCCAATCCCTGCTATGGACCCAGGGGAGCCGCAGTCCATGGATAGCGTATGATGGGCTGTGAGCGTGTGTGAGGATGTATGTGATCCATGGATGTGTTAGGATGGATCACATACGGTATGTAAGAACCTGGGCAGGCTGGAGTCCTGATGCCGGGGTAGTATGAAGCTGGGGAAATAAAGTCAGGCGGCTGGTACCGCCATTGGGACCGACTCAGTGTAGTCAGTTAAAGGTCCTGACGAACCGGAATGTATGTATGTATAGTGTAAGTAGGCCGGAGGCCGTAGCCACCACGGGAGCTGTTAGTAGAGCTCCAATGGGGACAGAGATGGTTACAGGTCCCGGGTTACTATAAAACGTTATGTGCAATATAAGTGTTATGTGATGTTAAATGTATGGTGTATTTATGTAAAGTGTTGTTAATCAATGTGATATGTGTCAAACATGCTACCCGGGTTATGTGGTTACTATGTGAAAATAAACGGGTAGACATTGGTTAACTTAAAAAAACGTGTTCTTATCGTTTTGCAAGCGGGTTCCCCGGTTGCTACCTCACACCACATATTGGTTTTGCAAGAGTCAAATACTGACAAATACCTCCGTTTTTACTGCGGATGGCAAAGATTGATCATGTCCATTCTTTTCTGCGTTTTTGCTGCAGACAATGGCAAAAACGCTGAAAAAACGCAGCATGCCAATCGCAGCAAAAACACAGTAAAAACACGCAAAAAACGCGAGAAAAACGCAGGACATGAACACAGCAAATCTCCTGGCAAGGACTCTAGAGATCCTTGAAATCAGAAAAAAACTTTGAAATCTGACACCAAAAGTTCTTAGCTCCAAAAAGACTTATTTATTAATTTACAGCATAAAAAGCATGGAATATCGAGGCTTTAGTATAGTCCGATTAAGTGTAAGCTATCCCGGGCACTGGTTCCTCGATTCTCCATGCTTTTTATGCTGTAAATTAATAAAGAAGTCTTTTTGGAACTAAGAGTACCGTTACACATCGCAACATTGCATACAATTTCACTTGCAATTTGCTGGTTGCAGTGAAATCATGGACACATTGTTACATTTGTACATGGCAACAAAATAGAACAATGTGTCCATGATTTCACTGCAACCAGCAAATTGCAAGTGAAATTGCATGCAATGTTGCGACGTGTAACAGAACCCTAAAGGTGGGGTCACACGCGGCGATCTGGTCTGCGATGTCGGAAGCGACGTGCAGGTGCGCGGTCGCTTCCGACATCGCAGGCCAGCTGTCACACGGCACGACGGTGCCGGTGACGCGGCGGCGATGTGGGCGGAGCCATCGCTCGCTGGGCTGGGCTAAGCCCAGGGAGCGATGGCTCAGTAACGCTGCGATATAGGCTGGATCGCGCCGCCAACAGTGTCAGACGGCGCGATCCAGCCTAATCGCTGGTCACAGGTTGAAAGGTTTATGAACATGTTCATAAACCTGTCAACCTGCGACCAGCAATAATTTGCAGTTGCGTCGCGCTGTCACACAGCGCGACGCACTTGCAATATCGCCCGCGACATCGCTGTGACGTCACTTTGCGGCGATGTCGCGGGCGACATCGCCGCGTGTGACCCCACCTTAAGGGTACCTTTACACACCGCAACTATGGTGTAGCAACTGAGAGGCAATCCGGATTTCCGTCACCGTTGCCCTGAGATTGCTATGAAATTGCGGCATTTAATTGTGGAACGCGATGGTGATTTTTAAAGTTGCTCCCGGTTCCGGTTTCAGAGCATTGTTCAAAAACCAGACGCAACCCTGAAGGTGAATTGCCCTGGTTTTGGCGTGTGAACGGGCGATAGGGATGGAATCTGCATCGCCTACTGATTTTCCGGAGGCGTGCCACAGCGTGCTGGACACCGCACCCCGTGAGCGATGATTGGTGGGGACTACTGTGTTTCCATTGGCTGTCCCTCAACAGGGCGACATATTTGAAGAGCTGTCCATTCACACTGCACGATTGCAATGGCGTCATGTATTAGCCAGCCTTCCTGCACAGGCTAGCCAATCATGACGCTAATGCATTGTCTAATCAGCGTGTTTAGGTCGCGGAATACACAAGTCTGTTACGCCTATGTTTTGGCGGCGCTGAACATGTACGCCCACATTCCTTTGGGGATTGCGGCGTGTGTAGCGGCATCAGGAGTCAACCGCATGTTTCCCAATGTTGGTGTGGGAACTTCCGGAACGACACATCACTTTAGGTTGAGGGCGCAATTGCGTCGTGTACATAAGGCGTTCGGAGGCAACCGTCAAAAACGAGCACGCGCACGTTCGGTTGCCTCCGATCGCCGCCGAAAGTTGCCGTGTGTAAGAGCTTTTGGTGCCGGACTTCAAATTTTTTTCTGGATGTATTGGGAATTCTGTGGAGCACAAAAGAAACAGGTGAGCTGGATTATAAATGTTTATCCTTGAAACCAGTGTCGGTATTCTTCGTTCTGTACTGCTGGAAAATGTCCTAAAGGTACCTTTACACGCGGCAACTTTTCTAGGAATTTCACTGGCAACTTACTGGTTGCAGTGAAATCATGGAGACATTGTTCCATTTGTACACAGCAACAAGATAGAACAATGTGTCCATGATTTCACTGCAACCAGTAATTTGCCAGTGAAATTCCTAGAAAAGTTGCCCCGTGCAAAGGTACCCTAATGGTACCTTTACACGCCGCCACAACAGGATGGATACCAACCGCTACTTCACGTGCACGAGCACACCCAAACGGTTACAAACGGGAAACGCACCCTCTTTACACGCCGCCACAAGGTGCGCTACGCTACGCTACATCTACAGCTAGATACATCGCCGGGTGTCTCAAGTAGCCATCTGTAGCTCATTTACACACCGCTACAACCAGCTACTATGGGCGTACCTGGTGCAGCAGGGACAGCACATAGGCGTGCTCCAATCGTGGATTACGAGACGTCCGTACGCTGATAGGAGAAAGCAAAAATACCATGATTGGACAGGCATCGCAGGAGGCAGATTAATACTTGACGCTCGAGCAATTGTGTAGTGTGACTCGTCAGCTCCTTAAATATGCCGCCCTGTGCGGCGACAACCAATCGCAACGCAGGAGCTTCCTCCAATGATCGCTGAAGGGGGCGCGGAAACCCGGACCCTGTGTCACGCCCCAGCTACATAGCATGGTGTAGAAACAACCCTTCTGTTCCTTCTTTACACGCCGATACAGCTCGCTACAATCGGCTTTGTTGCCATCTGTTTATGGGCAGTGCACGGATACAGATGTATCTGTAGCCGGCTGTGTCGTCTTGTCTTCAGACGCCGCTACTACGGGCGATATTGGCGCGACAAGCTACATTTGTAGCCTGTAGCGGGTTGTATCCATCCTGTTGTGGCGGCGTGTAAAGGTACCATAAGGGTACAGTCACACGTGGAGATATCGCCGGCGATTCCACAGGCGACTCATGTGCGTGTGCACGTATTTCGCCGACGCCCATTTACACTGGGCACCAACTTAGGCGACGCTCGGGCAACGACCCGACCGGAAATTGCCTGAGCGTCGCCCAAGGCCCAGGGGCGATCAAGTCGCTGGTCGCCGCTTCCGCGTCACACAAAGCCATCAGATTAGCAATGTGGGTGTAACTTTAACCTGCATCTCGGAGATAGGTGTTAACATTATGTTGTGTGACGCCTTGAAGACGTGTGATTGGTTCCAAACAAACCACCAATCAATCAGTATTTAATGTGTCCTCCTTGTTCGCCGCGGCACATCGTTACATGTGGCAATGCATGTTCGTATTGGCTCGGTTCTTTACTCAACTCTCGTGTGATGTGTTGCGGATTATTGCAAGCTGCATTGGCGTCACCAACATGGCAAAACACGGCGCTCGTGGGACAAATATGTACAGTAAATTTCGACAGCGCTGTTAATACGCCAAGAAACGCTAGTACATACGCCCAGAAACACCTACCGGAATGGTATAGGCGATGTGTGCTGTCGCCTTTGACACTGCTCATGAGATGTTACACAGGGCGATCAGCACACATCGCCCAAGAATGGTCGCCTGGTTTCAGTGCTCTGATGTGAAACCAGAAGACTGCTCAGACGTGTCACCGCCGCCCGTTTACATTAGGCGACGCATTGGTGATGTCGCCGGCGACAGGCCACGCCTCGGCGTTGCCTGTGGAATCGCCGGCGATATCTCCAGGTGTGACGGTACCCTTAGGGTACCTTTACACGCCGCAACTGCGGTGTAGCAACTAAGAGGCAATCGGGATTTCCGTCACGGTTGCCTTGAAATTGCTACGAAGTTGCGGCGTGTAATTGTGGAACCAGGTGGTGATTTTCAAAGTTGCATTGTTCTAAAACCAGAGGCAACCCTGAAGGTGAATTGTCCTGGTTTTGGCGTGTGAACGGGCGATAGGGATGGAATCTGCGTCGCCTAGTGATTTTCCAGAGGTGTGCCACAGCGTGCTGGATACCGCGCACCATCAGTGATGATTGGTGGGGGCTACTGTGTTTCCATTGGCTGTCCCTTCACACTACACATATTTGAAGAGCATGCCATTCACACTACACAATTGCAATGCCGTCATGTATTAGCCAGCCTTTCTGCGCAGGCTGGCCAATCATGACGCTATTGCGTTGTCTAATCAGCGTGTTTGGGGAGCAGAATAGACAAGTCTGTCACGCCTATGTTCTTGCGGCGCAGAATTTCCTTTGGGGATTGCGGCGTGTGAAGCGGTGTCAGGAGTCAACCAGATGTTTCCTAATGTTGGTGTGGGAACGTCCGGGACGATACATCACCTTCGGTTGAGGTCGCAATTGCGGCGTGTAAATGCGCCTTCGGCATTCGGAGGCAACCGTGAAAAACGTGCACGCGCACGTTCGGTTGCCTCTGATCGCCGCTAAAAGTTGCGGCGTGTAAAGGTACCCAAAGAGGTCGTAGAAAACTACCAATCCTACCTGTGCTACGTAAGACTAACCATAGTGTAGCCCACAATGAGTCCATCACACCTGAGGTAGATACATCAGATCAGGAAAGGTCAACAGAAACACCAGTGTTATGTAGATCACAGTGTAGTACACTAGGTCAGACCCCAGTTCGCTACAAACATGATTTATAGAATTAACAAATGTATATATAACAAGGTTTAAATGTTTAAGAAATATGTGCCCACATGGACTAATGTTAGATTTAGAAACTATTATGCGTAAATTGCCTACAGAGACTACTGTATGAACTACTAAACAAAAATTAAGCGAGTGTATATAATTACCTGTTCAAGGACAATTAGGTCACAGGACTATGTGTGGCCAGGACAATGATTGTAAACAGTTTGCACTAAACTCAAAACCGTCAGTGTGGCCGAAGAACCAGTTCAACAGAAAAGGTAAAAGAACTGCACCCTTTGTGTCCTGCTTTATTTCCCACGCCCTCCTTGCTGGATATGACTAGCCCCAGGGCCGTGGGATACTCGGAACCGGGCTATACGGTCTCTGGGGAGTCACAGGGGTCGAGACCCGGCTTCCATGACCCTGGGTTCAGTTGAAAAGGGAGTTCTTGGGAATGGAGTGGTTTAAAATGAAAGTTATTCATGATGCCACCTGTGGTATGTGGCTATAGGTGGCCATGGCTGCTGCAGAACCTCTGGGGTGGTGGATGGGCAGCTGAGATATAGTGGCTTCCCACAGGTGGAGCGGATCCCCGGGGGCAGTAGATGTAGGAAGGGGTTAGGGTGCAGGATGACGGGCATAAAGTAACACGCAGACTCACTGTTTTGTAGTTACTCAGTCTTTTACTGTAGCATCTGCATTCCGGGCAGTGGTCAACGGAGTCCTTGCTTGAGAACAACTCAGGGTTCTCCTCACCTGGCCGAGTTATTGGCCTCCTTATTGCGCTCTGTGTTTGGGCTCCTGCTACTGCATTAGCTAAGTTGCCGCCCTGTCTCTCCTGCGAGGTGCCGGTGTGTCAGGCAACTTGAGTCCTTTCTTAAACCTCGTCTCGGTTAACCGTTCGTGGACACACTGCGTTGCTTTGCCTCTGGGCACTGCGTGGCTGGGGAACCTGGAATTCCCAACCTTCCAGTATTGACTGCCGGGACGTTAGGCCCTGCACAGTCTCGGACTCCGGTGTCTGTTCTCTGCGTGGTTCCTCTGGGGTGAGCACAGTGCCGCTCAGCTCCCCAGGTGTTCCTTCAACTCTCCTCAGATTCTAGCCTTAGGGCTATAACCGAATCAGCGATCCTGGGACGAGCTCAAGTAGCCTCCAGTCCACCAGGATGTCTTCCTCAGTCCTCCTAGGAGCTGAACTGCTGTATCTAGGATGAGCTTAGCACTGCTAGATCCTTAAGGTACAGCCTTGTACACAGTCCTCTCGGGAACTGAACTAACTGTCTCCACTCCAGACCAGAATTTATAGGGGAGCTCACCCTGAACCTGAGATTGATCTCCCCCTTCTGGCCTGGAGACAGAAGGTGTTGTGTGCGAGTTACCTGCCTGATGAGAAGACCCTTCTGTTGCTCTCCAGCATGACTCCAAAAACCGGGGGCAGTGATGACACTGTGGCACTAGGACACTGTGCCACATTTCACCTTAGAGAAAGACAGTACTCCGTGTGACAACCCTTCAAAGATAAACATGAACAACACAAGGTTAAACGGCAAAATATAGTATACAGAGTCTTAAAAAATAAAAAGTACAAAAACCAAAAGAATGCAAAAAGTCAAAAAGCAGTCTCTAGGTCATCAGTCCTTCCACCTTTGGCTGATGAGGATATTTACAAAAAGACTTTGTCACAACTAGTCCAGTGACATAATGGTCCATGGTTAAAAGTAAAAGTTCAAGAGCACTTGAAAGTTCATACAGTAAAGTCTCTGTAGTTGCTGAGCTTAATAGTTGCAAGGTTACACATTTCTATACAACAAGGCAAACGTTTTCAACCAGTAAGACTTTTTCTTTTTCTTCCCTACAGGCGTCTTTGGTGCGCCCCCCCCCATCGCGCCACGCCCCCGTGCAGAGAGAGGTGTAGCTAAGGGGAGCCTGGAGGTTCCCATTATGGTTGGAGTAGTGGATGGTTGCTAGATGACCGCCAGGAAGGAGGTGTCAGTCATGTTTTGGGTGGGTCGCAATCATGTGGAGAGAGCTAGTTTGCCTCTATAGGGTCCATGAAGGAGTGAAAAGGACCACGGCAAAGTATATATACTTTTAGACTGACCACTTTTTTTCTTCGTGCAAAATCATCCCCATGCATGACAATGCACCATCTCTTGGTACAGAGCATAGCCCTGAGTAATTGGCTGCTATGGACATAAAAGTAGAGAAAACCATGGTGTGGCTACCAGTTCTCTCTGATCTCAGCCCTATTGAGAAACGTGGAAGTACCATTAAGCAAAAAAAATCTAAGATGCTGTAAGACATTAACCGTCAAACCAGCAGCTCTGGGAGTCAATTCTGACATCCTGCAAACAAATGCAATCAGAAAACATCCAAAACCTGACAAATGCAATATTTGTGAAGGTGATATCAAAGAAAGGCGATGTACAATATGAGACATACTGGTAGGATGTTTTCATTGTGAGCCCCAATGGGGACAGTGTTGATGATGTATGTAAAGTGCTGTGGAGTTCATAGTGTAATATAAATGTAAAAAAATATTTCTTCATATGTCGTCACAATACCGGGATCTGAGGATCTTCTATTTCAAGGTCAGGGGCTCTCTGATGCCATGTCGCTGCCTGTCTCGCTGTCTTCCTCTTTTGACACTGTAGTGCGGTGGACAAGAGAGCATTAACTGGTTAATAACGAGAAGTATGGAGTGTGTACTGAGCCATAAACCTCCCCATACCATGAAGTATGGTGTGTACTAACTGAGCCATAAACCCTCCCCATACCATGAAGTATGGTGTGTGTACTAACTGAGCCATAAACCCTCCCCATACCATGAAGTATGGTGTGTACTAACTAAGCCATACACCCTCCCCATACCATGTCCAGCAGACATTGTAGGATTACTACATGGATTTTATTATTAGGGAACGGACACACTGGGGTGAAACTTGAATAAGTGCAATGTGTGATTTTATCGCAGTGCAGTCAGTTAATCAACGTCTGAAACACATTGGCGAGTGTCGGACGCTTTTTTCTCATCCAGATTCTAGATGGGAAAAAAGTCACAACATGCTGCAACAGTATGCGATTCATGCGCGAGACTCACCAATGCAAGTCTATGAGTTCGACAAAATCATGGACCGCACACTGACAGCACACGGACCATCCGAGAGGCATCAGTTTTTTTCACTGATACATTATCATTCTTCAGCTGAGACAACTGTAAAATGCTCCTGTAAATGATTCTACAGTAATAGCTCCTGAGAAACAAAACAGATTGCACATGGATGTGATCTAAGAAAACTGTCGGACACTCGCACAGAATTTGGATGTCCCAGTGGCCAGCCACACAGACAGCCCGCCACAGCCACACACAGAGCCACAACCACACAAAACAGTCAGCCACATAGACAGCCAGCCACATAGACAGCTACACAGACAGAGAGAGCCACACAGAGAGATACAGCCACATAGACAGCCACACACATAGCCACAGCCAGCCACACACAGAGCCACAGCCAGCAACATAGACAGCCATAGCCAGCCACACACAAGCAGACACAGCCAGCCAAACACAGACACAGCCAGCTACACACACACAATCAGCCACACACATACAGCCACACACAGCCAAAGCCAGCCAGCCACACATACAGCCACACAAATACAGCCAGCCACATAGACAGCCACACACAGCCAAAGCCAGCCACACACAGGCGCAGCTACCCACACACACACACACAGCCAGCCACACACACAGCGAGCAATATAGACAGCCATAGCCAGCCACACACAGACATACAGCCAACCACACAGCCAGCCACAAACACACAGTCAGCCACACACAGCCAAGCAGCCCCAGCCACACACACACAGTCAGCCACACACAGCCACATAGCCCCAGCCACATAAAGACACAGTCACACAGACAGCCACATGCAGCCACGCAGCCCTAGCCACACAGTCAGCCACACAGACACATTTTGCCACACACAGCCAGCCACGCAGCCTCAGCCACACAGACACAGTCAGCCACAGACAGCCCCAGCAACACAGACACATAGTCAGCCACAGCCAAGCAGCCCCAGCCACACAAAGCCCCAGCCACAAAACCCCAGCCACATACGGACAAATAGCCACACAGACACAGCCCCACACACAATCAATCATACACACTATCAATCCTATACACACAATCATACACACACCTAATCCCATACACAATCCTATACATGCATACACAATCATGTACACATTCAGACATACACATATTAAAGTGCTGTACAAATCATGTGAAAAGGATGACAGAAAAGACAGTGTATTCAGCTAATCCAATCTGCATACAGTGCACTGCTGCTGAAATAGATATGGCACAGAGAAATCAGCCTGTCCAATATGCTAAAATTGCACCACTACCACTATTAAAGACAGATACAGCTACATCCAGATGAAGATGATAGTTACAGCCCAATTATATTGACAATGCAAATCTCCTGTAATAAATCCCTTCCCATGTATGGGGGGTTTGATGCTCAGGGACACTGGCAGCACATCTCCCACCTTTCTTGTTGCCCAATGTGAACAGTAGATTGCGGTTTCCTTTTGGCGGGAAGCACGATGTGGACGGAGCCTCGTCAGTATTGGCTATGGCCGGCAGCCACACACAGCCCTCACTGCTGAGATGCCGGCACTGCACAGGTAGCCGCCGGCCGCATCCCAGTACAGAGAGGCAGAGGGGCCGCCAGCAATCATGCTGCCCCGGTCCGTATAGCAGTCCAGCCCGCCCCTGGGTACGAGGACTACTTTGCCCCAGGAGGCAGTGTTCCAGCCAGGGCCGGACTGGGACCAAAAAGCAGCCCTGGAAAACAAGCCCCACCAGCCCACAAACTATAACACCCATCAGCCTCAATCAGTGAAATTTGCTTTTACGTTGTCATGACCTCATCACTTTCGCAGGCTGCTTTCACATCAGTGGTAAACTGATGTTTGCGGCCAATCCAGCAGGTGGCACCGCATCTGCCGGATCAGCCGACTTGCAGCCCAGATGCGGCAAGCCCCATGCATATTGTACGGCAAGTGCTGTTCTGCCAGGTGCAGCAGATCCGCCACTTACGGCGGCGAAAAAAAACCCCACCGCTTACAGCCACGTTTCTTGGGATCGTGGGGTCCCAGTGGTCAGATCCAGAGCGAAGGGCAAGTCACCATCTGTACAGAAGAGAAGTGATGACTTACATATTGGGGATAATTAATTTAAACAACAGTTAAATGCTGAAAATCAAAGTCCAATACCGCCTCTCTGACAACAGGACAGGAGAAGTGGTACTGTGCAGTGTATATATACGGAATAATACAGATACTGAGGATTACACCCAGTATACAGGACAGGAGAAGTGGTACTGTGAAGTGTATATATACAGAATACAGATACTGAGGATTACACTCAGTAGACAGGAGAATTATACCCAGCATACCCAGGAGGCTGTGCTTTATAGATAGGATGCTGTGGTATATAGATAGCCAAGACTCAGCCTGATCCTAAAGATGGGTAAAGATGAAAGGTGGAGGCAAAAAGTCCAGTGCTAGGCGCAGAGAGAACAGAATTCATGGAGACACCGGGAAGAACACAGAGAGAGCTCTCAGGAAAATTTTCTGTTGCTGCACATTACAGACTGCGGGCCGTATACACAACACAGACTGTCCGCTGTGTACACACTAGAAGCTGCCTGCTGTATACACATTACACACTGCGGGCTCTGGGCACGTTACAAAGTGCGGGCTCTGGGCACGTTACACAGTGCGGGCTCTGGGCACGTTACACAGTGCGGGCTCTGGGCACGTTACACAGTGCGGACTCTGGGCACGTTACACCGTGCGGACTCTGGGCACGTTTACACGCTGCGGACTCTGGGCTCGTCCCACGCTGCGGACTCTGGGTTCGTCCCACGCTGCGGACTCTGGGCTCGTCCCACGCTGCGGACTCTGGGCTCGTCACACGCTGCGGACTCTGGGCTCGTCACACGCTGCGGACTCTGGGCTCGTCACACGCTGCAGACTCTGGGCTCGTCACACGCTGCGGACTCTGGGCTCGTCACACGCTGCGGACTCTGGGCTCGTCACACGCTGCGGACTCTGGGCTCGTCACACGCTGCGGACTCTGGGCTCGTCACACCCTGCGGACTCTGGGCTCGTCACACGCTGCGGACTCTGGGCATGTTACACGCTGCGGACTCTGGGCATGTTACACGCTGCGGACTCTGGGCATGTTACACGCTGCGGACTCTGGGCATGTTTTTTTTTTAAATCAAATACTTTTTTATTGAACTTTTGGTAAACACATGTCAGTAATTTCAATTCAGCATGGCATAAATACAATCATTTTAATATGAACCCCACACCCACCCTCCCCATCCCTCGGCAGCAGTACCTCCCTCCATATCCTTCACAAACAATGCAGCAAGGAACTATGTTATTTTCCCATAATCTGGCTTCCTCCCACGTCAGCAGCTCATCCTCCCTCCCGCACACCTCAGAACGTACAGCAGATCTCACAATCCTTTAAACTGAATCCATGGTCCCCATATGATGTCATGCAGGGATTGCTTCCCTCTCTTTTCATAGATGCCCCTTTCTAGTTGTATGATATACTCCACTCTTTTGGAAAACTCCTCGTTAGTAGGAGGGTCAGTCCCAGTCCAATGTTGCGCAATTAATTTCCTAGCACAGTAGAATAACCTTGCAATGGCTATTTTCATATTAGACACAACTGGAATCTCCTCCACATATCCCAACAAGCATGTAACAGGATCTCCAGAAACCACACATCCGTATGCCCCTCCAATCATATCCAATACTCCAGACCAGAATGTGGCCAACCTGGGGCATTCCCACATCATGTGGAGTATACCCGCACCGTCACTCCCACACCTAGGACATGCAGAGGTTTCCCTCAGCCCCATTTTATACAGTCGTAGTGGTGATCTATAAACCCTGTGGACTACATAGATATGTGACAGTCTTGCAGGTTCACTTAAAGAGAGCTTTGGAATATATTCCAAGATGGTCTCCCATACATCGTTCTCAATATGCCCAAGCTCTGCCTCCCATTTATCCCTTGCCTTCAGTGGAAACCGAAGCAAAAATGTGTGCATAAGATCCCTGTATGTGCTCGAGATAACCCCCCTGGTAATACCCTCCTGGCAGACATAATCAAGGACCAGGTCCACTTCCACCTTCATATTTTGTGTATTCCTCTGGGATTTAATGGCATGTTTAACTTGTTCATAATGATACCACTCCGTGCCCGATAGTAAAAATTCTCCCTGCAACTGTTGAAATGGCTTCATATTCCCATTTTCCAAAATTTGATCCATCCGAGTTATTCCTTTGGCATCCCATTCTCTTATATTCCCAATTTTTTGTAACTCAGGGAGACCATTGTTATTCCATATGGGCGTATACTTGGTTAGTCCCTGTATCCCTCTCACCTTCTTCAATGAATCCCAAACCCTTTGTATCAGGTCCAGCGTGGGACTGGCGCCTCCCAGCCGTTTCATAGACCTCCCTTCCAGGCCTTCCATTACTGGTCTCCCACTCATACAGTGCTCCAGGAGATACCGTGTGGACCCCTTTCCCCCCGGACATGCCCATCCCCTAAAGTGCTGGCTTTGAGCCGCTAAGAAATACAATTCAGGATTCGGGAGCGCTAACCCCCCCTCGTCTTTGGGCCTTTGGAGTATCTCTAATCGAATTCTTGCCTGTTTCTTGCCCCTTACCAGAGTTGACTCTGGGCATGTTACACGCTGCGGACTCTGGGGTCGTTACACGCTGCGGACTCTGGGCACGTTACACGCTGTGGACTCTGGGCATGTTACACGCTGTGGACTCTGGGCTCGTTACACGCTGTGGACTTCGGGCTCGTTACACGCTGTGGACTCTGGGCATGTTACACGCTGTGGACTCTGGGCTCGTTACACCCTGTGGACTCTGGGCATGTTACACGCTGTGGACTCTGGGCTCGTTACACGCTGTGGACTCTGGGCTCGTTACACGCTGTGGACTCTGGGCATGTTACACGCTGTGGACACTGGGCTCGTTAAACGCTGTGGACTTCGGGCTCGTTACACACTGTGGACTCTGGGCTCGTTACACGCTGCGGACTTCGGGCTCGTTACACACTGCCGACTCTGGGCTCGTTACACGCTGCGGACTTCGGGCTCGTTACACGCTGCGGACTCTGGGCACATCTGAGACTGTTGGTTATATCTTGCATACACAGCACTATACTGTATATACAGGTCCACACTATATATACACAGTATATAGGCACACTAGTACAGCATGTAGTGTGGACCTGTATATACTGTATAGTGTTGTGTAGAGACAGAGAGACACACAGACAGACACTGTCAAACACACAGATAGAGACACTCAGACAGACAGAACAACACTCAGAAAGACACACACAGACATGATACTCACATATATCAGTAGGACCTGTGATGATGTCACATGGAGGGGAGGCACCCGGGGTCACATGATCATCTCAGAGCGAGATCAGGAATGTGATGAAGATGGTGGGAGGGCTTGGGACCTGCCCCTGTCATCCTGACTGCTGAGAGAAAGGCACTGCTTTGGGGAAACGGCCCCGCCCCCTTTGCGTCCGTGGCCCCGCCCCCTGCATGCCGTGGCCGCTCGGTGACAGATTAAAGCAATGCTGGCTGGGGCTGGAGGAGCGGGCGGCCCACCCGCACCCCACAAGTGGGCGGCCCAGTGCGGGCCTGGTTCCAGCCCTTGCAGTTGAGGAGGGGGAGCTGTGGCTGCTATCACGCAGCCCGCACTCACCATGCTTCCTGCCGTGCATGTCCTTTGTCGGCTGCTGTGCAAGCAGCTGCGGCCGCAAAGCAGCGCCGCCGGGCCGTTTCAGTATGGGCGGCCCTAGATGAGGGCAATTCCACCAGCCTGGGGGGCACTTGCCCCCCAGCCACCTGGGCCAGTCCGCCCCTGGGAGTCCTGGTTTCTACCTCTCCGCCTCCAGGAAATTGACTTCCTAACTTAATGTTCCTGGGTGTGACTCCAGTTCCTCCACCCTCCTGTACACTATTCATACTGGTTAACTATTTACATATTTTAACACATACAAGAAAACATATATGCACCTTTTATTTAAGTTACACTTTACTCCCTGTACCTAGCTGGGATTTGACCTAGGCTGAAATCTCCTTAACTCGGGAGTGTCTACTGCAGGTGTACTCAGTACTATTATATGTGTAGAGGTGTACCTTGCGGGTATCTCTGGCTCTGAATGAGATATTAATCTGACAGCAGGACTGGCAAGTTCACTGGGAGCAGGAATCTGTTCTTCCTTTTCCGATGCCACTACTGGTACTTCCACTCGTGGTGTTTCTTGCTGTACGGCTACAGGTATTACCACTTGACGGAATGCTTGCATAAGTACAATGACTGCTCCATTATACTGAGTCCAGGTTTTTGGAAAGTCTCCCAGGACTGTAAGAAACACATCTTCTTTCTTAGAAAGAAGTTACGGGAACTGGGATTTCTGGTGTTTTCAGGGTTTCAGGACACAACTTTAGATGGTCTCTTAACATGGCTGATGTTGTCTTCCCTTCATCCTTGCTGACTAAGCACACTTTATTGTTGTCAAAATTTGATGGTAAGACAGTGTATGGTGTTGCCTCCCATTGGTCATCCAATTTATGGACGCGTCTCTTACTTTTAAGAAATTGCTCGCCTGGTTGTAGAGGAATTGCAGGAGCATGTTGGTTATAAGTTCTCTGTTGTCTCTCTCTGGCTTGTAGGAGACTCCTTTCCACACACTCTTGCAAATTATTGATACTTCTGTTGCAGAGTGGTATCCTAATTGGCTCTGGTGCTTATATGTCTGGCTTTAAAATTCCCATGTCTAAATCAATTGGCATCTTACCAGGTCTTGCTCGCATTAAGTAGGCTGGGGCGCAGTTGGTAGAACTCACCAGAACATGGTTGTATAAGTTTACCAGGTCTGGTAACTTTTCTGGCCACAAGTTTCTTTCCGCCACCGGCAAAGTCTTCAATAAGTCCATCACAATTTGGTTCATATTCGCACATAGGTCATTTGTTTGTGGATGGTATGGAGTCATTCTGATCTTCTTGCAACCATAGAGATTACAAAATTCTTGGAACAATTCCGCTTCAAGTGCTGTACCTTGATCTGTGAGGACCTGTTCCAGGTAGCCACGAGGTCTACAAAAATAAGTTTATCGCCCCTTCGGCGTTTCCTTGCCGCTGTAAGTGGGAATCAGATCTGGACTTTAAGGCGGACTTGGATGACTGGGAGGATGCTGTTAGATGCGTCGGCCGAGTGACAGGATGTGTTAACCACTTGGAGCAACAGAAAAAGGTCCACCTTAGGTGGTACCTCTCTCCTTCCCGCTTGGCGAGAATGAATGGTTCGCTCTCCTCCCTCTGCTGGCACAATTGTGGAGGTGGGGGAACATTGGCTCACATGTGGTGGGGGTGCCCGAGGGTGGCTCAGTTTTGGACGACTGTGGACTCACTCATACGCTCTTTGGTGGACACATGGTTCCCACTAACACCCCAGCTTGCTGTTCTCCATATTGGTCTGGAGGTTCTTCCTCCAGTGACTCGTCATCTAATATCCTTTATCCTCATTGCAGCTAGGGGTTGTGTTGCGGCACAGTGGAAATCCACCTCCCCCCCATCTATGAGTGACCTCACAGCCAGACTAAATTCGATTTTTGCCAATGAGTACTGGCTAGCAAGAGAGCTGGTTCCGAGGTGCTACACCGGAGATGCGTGGGCACTGTGGGCCTCTCACCCTCTGGCTATCCCCCCCCCGACTAAGAGCCCCCATTTTAGGGGATTTCGGCCCAGGTTGCTTCTTTTCAGCCTTCCCAGACTCTACTTCCTTGCCATCTGTCCGTCCCCTACTTCCCTTCTTTTACGACACAACTCCTTTTCTTTGCTTCCTTGCTCCCCTACTAATCCTGTTACCTTCTGGGCTTCTATTCCCTCCTTCCTGTGGTCCTTCTTTCCCTTCTCCCTCCCCATTTCCTTTCCCCCCACTCTCCTCCCTATCTCATCTTAATTTTCACCTGTTGTTCGTTAAGATGCAGGAGCTGATACTTAACGGAGTGTTTTCTGTTTCACCTGCACATGTGTATCTTGCTTATTGATTATCTCTGATGAACCGTTTGTTCACTCCTTTATTTCACATTGTAAAAGTTTCAATAAAAAACATTTATGACAAAAAAAATAAGATTGGAACGCCTTAGCCGCTGTTTTGGCTGTTAGATCCTTCACAGGCACCACCACCAGGAAGCAGGAATAGTGATCCACTATGTTCAAGGCATAGACATAGCCGGATCTACTTGGGGTTAGCTTGACATGATCTAAGGCTACCAATTCTAGTGGTTGTTTGGTTACAATGGATTGGAGTTGGGCTCTCTGAAAATCTTTGTCTTTCCTTCTTAGGTTGCATGGGCCGCAGTTTCTGAACCAACTCTCGATGGATTTTCTCATGCCAACCCAAAAGAACCTTTCTCGCAGCAGAACCTCCAGAACCGAAATGCCCTGCTCTGTCATGGTAGGCTTCCAAGACCATCTTCACATCCCTTTTCGGCACAACAATTTGCCAGACCAGTTCATGAGTTCTGGGGTTCGTATGCCTTCTGCACAGTTTACCTTCATACAGGAATAACTTACTTCACTCCTTCCACAGCTGTTGAGCTTCAGATGGGGCATCTGGACCAGGGTATGAGCCCTCCTGCGTCAGTAGCTCCTTGACTAGCTTTACAGCTGGATCGCTGTTCTGGGTTTCAGCGTATCCATGATGAGGTAACGCGTTCAACGTTGCTTCCTGACGTTTTGTTTTACACACAGCTCTTGTAGTGCTTCACATGAGGGCGGTGAAAGGCCAGTAGCTCTATTTCTTCCAGCTCCTCCGGTTCCTCTTCCACGTCCTGCAAGTGTGGCATCCTGGATAAGGCATCAGCATTGGCGTTCTTGCAGCCTGCCCGATACTTGATGATGAAGTCGTAGTTAGACAGCCGGGCCATCCATCGCTGCTCCAGTGCACCTAGTTTCGCGTAGTCCAGGTGGGTAAGCGGGTTGTTATCCGTAAATATGGTAAATTTTGCTTCAGCTAGATAATGTTTGAAGCGTTCAGTGACAGCCCAGACTACTGCCAGAAATTCCAATTTGAAAGAGCTGTAGTTTTCCGGATTCCTTTCTGTAGGACGGAGCTTCCTGCTTGAAAAGGCTATCACTCTTTCTTTACCTTCTTGCACTTGAGAGAGCATGGCTCCCAATCCCACGTTACTGGCATCCGTATGCAGAATGAATGGCTGGTGATAATCAGGATAAGCTAGGATCTCATCTCCTGCCAGTGTCTAATTCAACTTCTTGAAGGACTCTTCTGTCTCACTACCCCATTGGAAGGGAGGATCCGGGGTTTTAGCCTTCTTGGACTGAACTATCAGGAGATCTTTTAGAGGGGCGGCCATCTTTGTAAACCCCTTGATGAACCTTCTGTAATAGCCTACCAGCCCCAGGAACTGCCTAACCTCTTTAACGCTGGTGGGACTTGACCAGTTCCTTATCACTGTGACCTTCTCGGGTCTGGTGCTACTCCTTCAGAGCTTACTACATGACCGAGGTACTGTACCTTTGGTTTCAGCAGGTGACACAAGGCTTCAAACACTTCTGCCAAGTGTTCCAGGTGTTCTTCATATGTCTTCGAGTATACTATGACATCATCCAGGTACAATAAGACGGTTTCAAAGTTCTTGTGTCCTAGGCAGCATTCCATCAGCCTCTGGAATGTTCCTGTGTGTTGCAGAGTCTAAACAGCATACAGGTTAACTCGCAGAGGCCCGTCAGTGTGATAAACGCTGTCTTCTCCCGGTCAACCTCTGCCACCGGAACTTGCCAATACCCACTAGTCAGATCTAAGGTGGAAAAGTAGTTAGCAGATTTTAATGCAGCTAATGATTCCTCAATTCTAGGTAATGGGTATAAGTCCTTGTGTGTAATATAGTTGATCTGCCTGTAGTCTACGCACAATCTCATTGTACCATCCTTTTTCTTAACTAATACTAGAGGAGCTGCCCAGGGGCTACAACTGTCTTTTATCACCCCTGTTTCCTTCATTTCCTTCAACATCTCTTTAACACATTGGTAGTAAGCAGGCGGTACAGGTCTATTCCTTTCTTTGATGGGTGGATGGTCATCTGTGGGTGTGTGGTGTTCTAACCCTTTTATCTGCCCAAGGTCTAAAGGGTGTTTGCTAAACACTTGCTCGTACTCTCTCACTACCCGGTATACTCCATGCTTTTGATGGGAGGGTGTAGAATCAGTACCTACATGTAATTTCTGGCACCAGTCCTCCAGCTTTCCCTCTGAGCCATTGCCCTCTGCCTGTTCAGACGGGTTCAAGGGTTCTACTGTCTTGATGGAGTTGTTAACGACAGTATATAGTTTAGCAATGGTAGCATACTTTGGCAAAATAACTTCCTCTTCTTCACAATTTAGAAGGCGTACTGGTACCCTCCCCCTGCGTACTTCAACTAGGTCAGTGGGCCTACTGTCTGAGTACACGGGTTCTATTAGGGCTTGGTAGTCTCGCCCTCTAAAGGTACCGTCACACGCGGCAATTTTGCTAGCAATTTCACTGGCAATTTGCTGGTTGCAGTGAAATCATGGACACATTGTTCCATTTTGTTGCTGTGTACAAATGCAATAATGTGTCCATGATTTCACTGCAACCAGCAAATTGCCAGTGACATTGCTAGCAAAATTGGTGTGTGTGACGGTACCTTAAGGCCTATTGCGGCCCTATACCAGACCAACATTTCAGTTTTGGGGGTATCACAATTGGTACCGGGTCATTTACCCTTACACTGCCAATTTCTCCTCCGGACAACTCTACCTGCAGTCTCAACTTCAATATCTTTATTTCTTTCTGCAGGACTCACTGCTGTCCGCTGTTGGCAGTCTCAGCAATCTGCTGTAACACAACAATTATTTCTGCAAGACAGTTTTCTATGACATTAGTGCCTAAAATAATCATTGGATTAAGTTCATGCCGGTCAACATCAGCAATTATTAACCCTTGACCTGTTAACTCTGCCCACCTCACCTTTATGGTCACTTCTTTGAACCCAATCTGCAGTACAGGTTTGCCATTACTAGCACTATATTAAAGTCATCATCTGAGCCACGTAGAATGTCTGAATCTGCCTAGTATCTCTTATAAAGAATATATTGTGGCGCCCCTGCGACTAGGTGGCCACAAGAGGGAAGTGCAGCCAGGTAAGCAAGGTGGTTGAAAACACACCCACACCACACAAACATCGTCCCTATGCCTAAGACTGGGTTGGGCAAGGGGTGGCGGGTGTAGCAAAGTGGGTGGAACGTAGGTGGACACTGACAAAGTGGGTGGAGAGACCAACACATTAAAAAACCAGGAACACAGTTATAGAGCAGAACAAGAAGAAGAAACAGTAGCAGAACAGTGGGAGAGAACGTGAGAACAGAACAGAAGTGAGAGACTTCCCAGGAGGTTTCAGGTTACCTGGAGGCGCAGAATCCTGAGAGGTACAGACCCTAGGAGAGAAAGCCACCTCCATAGCCTGGAGGTGACGGGAAGGAAAAAGAGACTTAAAAGAGACCACATACTCCCTTCTACTCCCTGCTACTTTTATCTCTTCCTTCGGGCCCCACCCTTCCATTGGTCCCCCCATATCTATGGTCCTCCCCCTACTGGAATTCATCTTACCCTTCTTCACACCAGCTCCCCCTTCCTTCCCCTCCTTCCCTCCCTAGCCCAATTTCCTCTCCTATTTTATGGTTGTACCTGTTTGGCAATGTTTTGGCGATGTTGTATCTCTGCTATTGCGAATTTGTCTCTTATCTTAAAGTTGACATCTCGCAGATATTGGATGCGCATTCATTGCATCTATATTATTGAGATATTGCCTTATGTTATTGATAAATTGTTTCAATAAAAATTTATTCATGGAAAAAAAAAAAAGAGACCACATAGCTGAAGGAAGATAGGAGGACAAGGGCCCAGCAGCTGCACACATCTTAGCTGGCCGGAGGCACCCTTAGAAACAGTGACTGACAGAAGGAGCCTGGTGTGCCCAAATAATATATTTTTATTCATTTATATAGCGCTATTAATTCCATAGCACTTTACATACATGAGTAATGCTGTCTCTCTTGGAGTTCACAATCTAAACATCCTATCAGTATGTCTTTACAATGTGAGAGGAAACCGGAGTGCCCGGAGGAAACCCACGCAAACACGGGGAGAACATACAAACTCCTTGCAGATGTTGTCCTTGGTGTCCTTGGTGGGAATTGAAGCCAGGACCTCAAGACCCCAGTGCTGCAAAGGCTGCAGTGCTAACCACTTGATCCACCGTGCCGCCCCGAAATACCTGAACCTGGGACACTGGAGGGCTAGGCCAACACCAGAGAACCGACTCTGAAGAAGTGACCGGGGATTCCAGACCCTAATCACGAGACACACTGGTGGGGGGCAGAAACTTTATGTGCTGCAGCCTAACTTTCCACCACAGACTAGGACACAGTTGTCATACTAGGACTGGTGACCCTGACTGCATGGGAAATATTTTCACCTGTAAGTCCGCGACGACCGGGCTGAACCCGTGGGTGAGATACTACGTTAACAGAGAGAGAGGGGCCTGAAAGGACTATTAGGGAGCAACATAGAAACGCTACCTGAGCTGCACAGTTTGAGTTACCCGGAGCAGAGCTAAAGTGTGAGAACTGTAACTGGAAAGAGCTGAAAGAACTATAAACTGTGTGAACTGTTGTGCTGTGAAAGGCCTAGTAAAGTACCCAGTAAGCACATCACTGCCTGAGACTGTTTACTTCCAGCGTCGCGGTGAAATCCTGCATAAGGAGCTACAGACACTGGCTGGAGAGCTGCAGCTTTGAAGTAAGTGAACTGCACTGCACACAATCCCTCACAGTCCCATCCATCACTACTACTCCTGTCCTGGGGAACCTCAGCCCTACCCGAGGAGGGCTTCACCAGCAGGAATACGGCAGCTGTGGTTCTATTAACCACAAACCCCAGGTGGTATCACGACAAATCCCCTGTAAATACCCCCTTTTTGGACTGATCTCAGGCCACTGGACCGGGTCACGACTACCATGATACCCCAGAGAGACAGCACCAGCCCGGTTCCCAAGTACCCCATAGCCTGGGGGTGCATCAATATGGTATAGAAGTCACCTGTGAACCAGTGTCCAGTAGAGCATTCATAGGGATGCCATCTAGCACGACAGGTAGGACCGGGCGTCCTCACACGTACCTGTCACGTCAGTTTGGTGGGCCTCCCCAGGGGATTCTCGTTTAAAGCGCATTCTCTGGCAAAGTGACCTGACTTTTCACAGTGGCGGCAGATGGGCTGTCACCCCAGGTCATAGCGATCGCTTGGTCGTTCTCTGACCGCCGGGTATCTCCTTGGTCGTATCCGATTGTGTCCATTTTTTTCCTGTTCCCAGAATCAGAGACTGCTCCGATTTTGGGCACAGCGGAACAAATCAGACACAATTGAATTAGGCTCGTTTCCTGTCCCGATTTTAGTGTACTGAGCATGCTTAGTACACTAAAACTGCTCTTTACCATGTAATTTCACTTCCGCAATGTATATATGTCGTGCACGCAAGGGTCTGGGATACTCAGGTCTCGGGCGGTCGGGTGCAGGGATGTCACTGGTGGTTGGTGCCCAAAACTGTGCCCTTGCGGTGACAATAAAAAGAAGACAAAAAAAAAAAGAAGAAAAATAATAAAGTTTTTGAAGTTCGTGACGCCACCTATAGGTCCGGTGATGGCACCGGCGCAGCTTGGACCTCCGGGGTGATGGGCGACAGTAAGGTGTTGTAGTTCTCTACGGGCAAAGCGGGATCCCCGGGGCTGTAGGGTAACAATGGTGGAATAGCACAGCGCAGTCTCTGTTGTGAGACTGGAATGTCACAGTCAACCAGGAAGAAATACAGACATGTTGCTCACTCTGCATGGATACTTTACTTTGGTAATCTGCAGTCTTACAGGTATGCAGTTGTTGCAACTAGGGTAGTGGACCGGGTGGTCCTGGCAGTAGGCAGTGTCCCTCTGAAGCTCCAGTGATGTTCCTTCTCTATACTCGTGTGAGCTAAATCCACTCTCCTCTATGCCTTCCGAATTCCAAATAATAAAATATTAAATTATGTTTCGAGATCTCGATGGAAATGAAGCAAGTACATCCAAGCACGTGGTGTACCAAGTGACTTCTGACCTTTATTACCACATGTGCATAGTTTAAACAGACAAAGAAGGGTTTGACTTCAATCCATTAACCAATGAAAACAATAGGGACGTGAACAGTAATGTGACCTCCCCCGCTTCTATTGGCTTCTATTGTCTGACACTCGCTCTGTCCTACCTCTACGTACTCCTTCTTCCTTGCGCTGCCCTGCAAGAATCCCGCTTGTTGAACCAGGCCCGTCGGGAGATATGGGAACTGTCTTTCTCTCCAAAGGGAACCCAACCCAGTCTAGCGCTTCTGGTGGAGACCATGCTTGATTTGGGCGGTTGGATCGTGCTCCTATGAAGACATCGACCACGCCGGTAGTTTGCGGTTCAGGGATGGACCACTGATCCACGTCGGAGCTGGTACCCCGCTTCGGACTGGGCCAGAGCGTTTGGTCACCCTCTTCTTTGTCCCTCTCTATCTGGGTCACCAGGTTGAGGTGCTGTCCCCGTTATTTCTCTTTTACACTCTTTTTCACTTCCACTCCTCACCGTTCCTTTTCTACTACTGTTCTGTTTGTCTCCCTTCCCGCTCTTTTCCCACTCACTATATCACGTAGCTTCTCCTCCCACCGTGACTGGTTACCCTGGTAACAGGCGTCTAATTGGTCCCCTATCACTAGGTGTGTGTGTGTGGTGATGGAGCTTCAGGCTTCTACTACCCCCTACCAGGACAAAGCATACTGCACCTTTTGTTAGGGATGCAGTACCCTTTTGTAGCGCGCTGATTAGCGGGGCGCTACACTCCCCTTTGAGTAAATACACTTGTCCCCAAGTGTTCATTCCACCCTACCCGGTACAGAGTAAACATTTTTAGGTATGCATATCAACATTTTTAATAACTCAAACATTCTTGATTCTTCCCGTCCAGGAGGTGCATTTCTTATAATGTTGCATAAAACAAAACAGTTGCCAGTTCAACGGAATCGGTCAATTATTGCGGTCCCAGTGGTTGCTATCACTGCCTTTTCCAATGTCCGGGTTACAACTGGGTCGCTGCACACATTATCACAGCACACGTAAAAGACTAAGGAAAATAAAATGTCCTCATGATAGTCTATGAAGGCTGTAAAAGAAAGGCACACTATTTTCACATTCTACAAAACATCAGGTAATTACTGGGCATCTTTGCATTTGTGTACTCATAAAGCATACCAGCCTCTAGGTCCTGCGTGTCGTTCATAACTTATGTGATCAAGACGGTATAAGTCATGGTCTGGATGTCCTTTTGGCAAATGTGACTCTACGTCCCTTCTAGAGATAAACACTTACTCATATAGTCTGTCACGATTACCTTAGTCAGGACCTGCAGCTCTCTGGCGCCCCCTTAGCCTGCTGGCCAAATCCGGTATTGCCAGAGGATAAGAAAGTAGCCCAGCTGCCCTAATTTATGTCGTCTACTGCGGAACGTGATGTGACGGGATGTATATATACCACCAGTTCCTGCTAGGAACGTATATATACCTCGATCCAGTCACCCTCAGGCCCACAATGTCACATAAATACAAAACGTTATGCTGCCACCACCGATCTTTCAAGGTAGATCGGTACCTGTATGATAGCGTAAAAACGAGCAGTGAGGTCGTGAGAGCTCCTTCATAGGACAAGGAGATCGAGACTAGTAAATTATAATATTTTACTCCCAAAAGAGGCAGTGATTATATAAAAGATTTACAGGATATTACATAAGAGACAATATACATGTATGCATAAAACAGTTATAAAAATAAAAGGTATAAAACAGGGCCAGGACGACAGCTAGGCGACCCTAGGCGATCGCCTAGGGCGCCATCTTGTGCAGGGCGCATTTTTTCCAGCATGAGGGGCCCATTGCCCGCCCCCTGGGGGGGCCCTGCACCCCCCGGAGGGCCCCGCACCCCTGGGGGGCCCCGTGCTGGCCGCCGGCGGTCGCGCCGGCCAGAGAGGAGGGAGGACGGGACTTCCTGTCCTGCAGTTCTGCCCGCCCCTCCTCTCCTCCTTACAGCAGACGCACGGTGACGGCGGCCGCGGTGAGTGTGCAAAGGCGTGCGCCTCCTCCCCCCCCGCATGCTGGGCCCTGTATACACCACCACTGGGCCCTGTATACACCACCACTGGGCCCTGTATACACCACCACTGGGCCCTGTATACACCACCACTGGGGCTGCTGTATATACTGCTGGGGCCTGTATATACCACTGGGGCTGCTGTATATACTGCTGGGGCCTGTATATACCGCTGGGGCTGCTGTATATACTGCTGGGGCCTGTATATACCACTGGGGCTGCTGTATTACCCCTGGGGCTGCTGTATTACCCCTGGGGCTGCTGTATTACCACTGGGGCTGCTGTATTACCACTGGGTCTGTATATACCACTGGGGAGGCTGCTGTATACCACACTGCTGGGGGCTGTATACCTGTGCTGGGGTCCACCCTCGGCTTATACACGGGTCAATAGGTTTTCCCAGGTTTTGGGGGCAAAAGTAGGGGGGTCGGCTTATACACGGGTCGGCTTATACACGAGTATATACGGGTAGTAATCCTACAATGTCTGCTGGACATGGTATGAGGAGTTTTATGGCTCAGTCAGTACACACTCCATACTTCATGGTAAGGGGAGGGTTTATGACTCAGTACACACTCCATACTTCTTGTTATTAACCAGTTAATGCTCTCTTGTCCACCGCACTGCAGTCAAAAGCGGACAACAGCGAGACAAGCAGCAACATGGCATCAGAGAGTCCCTGACCTCGAAATAGAAGATCCTCAGATCCTGGTATTGTGACATAATATTAAGAATAATACTTTTTGCATTTATATTACACTATGAACTCCACAGCACTTTACATACATCATGAACACTGTCCCCATTGGGGCTCACAATGTAAACAACCTATCAGTATGTCTCTGTAGTGTGGTTGGACGAACCTTTTATAGGTCCCCGTTAAATTAAATTTACATTCAAAGTATGTCGACATTTTTATTCCCAGACATATTTCGGGAAGGGGGGGGTGCCGTTTGCCTTACCTGCCTAGGGCACCAAAATGCCTTGTCCCGGCACTGGAATAAAATAAGAAATGTTCAGACCTAGTCACACATGGTAAACGTAGTTCCATGGAGGAGGCCTCTCTCCAGAAAGGTAGGATTCCGTCAGACAGCTGGTATTGGCTATGTCAGGCCCCTGGAACAGAATGACCCAAAAATGGCTTCTTTGCTTTTATTAAACCAGGGGGATCTGTGACCCCCCTTGCAGAGGACCATCCCAGCAGGGAGGGATCACTCTGAGACCTCCTCTTTCACCATGCTTAATAAATCCCCATCCTTCATATCTGGGGATGGGGTGGGCTCACAGACCTGATACATAACTCATAATTAATGTCATTTAATTCCGAGACTATTGATACCAAATATGACCTTCTTGTGATGTTTAGAATGGCAGAAATCCATTCCCAGGTTCCTGAGCACTTCATAACTGTACAAAACATAACATTAGATGCACAAATCGGTGAATCATCCAAAAATATGAATTATGTGGAAGTGGCATGAACAGATCTTCTTAAATTCGACATAGAAGCCACTGTAGGTTTAAACAAAGGATCTTTAGCAGAGACAGAACTGGTTCAAACCTGTGTACATCTCTACTCCCCTCAGCCCCAGGTATTTATTAGGGGTCGTAAATGGCTTAGGCTGGGGGGTTGCATGAATTGGATCTATGTAAACTACTCACAAACTCAAAAAGGGAGGAGAGATGGGGGAGCTAGATTTGGCTGACTCACCAATCATCTTAAAAATCATGATCAATATTCATCCATTCATGACATAGTCCATCTTCCCTTGCAAAACCCCAACCGTTATCAAGGTTGAAGGTGGTCACCGTACCCCTTTTCCGGTGCTCAGGGGGAACGGGTGACTGGCGACGGGCCTCTGCTCTGATCTGTAGATTCTCCATCTCAGGGGCCCACCATTCCTGTCTGCGTCGCTGCTGTGGTGCCCCTACGACCAGGGTGGCCACATAGGGAACTGCAGCCGGCAGAAGGTAGGCAATTTGTGTACCAAACACCCTCACAGCACACACACCCACCAGAGCACAGCACCCAACCTGGAGCCCGGGACTCTAGGCGGGAAAGGGGTGGTCGGGTTTAGAGGAAAGTGGGTGGGAAGGAAGGAAAGTCAGGTGACAGATAGTACAAATAGAGGAAAAGAGGAGGAAGGAGTTAGTAGGCCAGAGTGAGCCGGGAGGTAAAGAACAGCAGACAGAAAGTGACATATCCCGGAGGGATTGGGCTCCCTGGAGACGCAGAATCCACAGAGACACAGATCCATGGAGAGAAAGCTCATCCATAGCCGGCATCCTAGGGGAGTGTGAGGACAGAGACCGGACCGGTATCACCGGGTCCGAGGAACACAGCAACACCGACCAACTACAGGCGGGATAGATTCCCTTGAAGTAACTGGAAGTCACACGGGTTAGAAGGAGCCTGGTAAGCCTTGCAGGCTAGGCAAACACCAGAGTGACGGCTCTGAGGGGGACTGAAGTCATATACCAGCTCCCCAGACAAACCGGCGGGGAGCTTTAATTCTAGGTTGGAGTTCCTACTACAGGGTTGGAGGCTCATCAGCAACCAAGAGGACCCCGCTTACCGCCCACACACATAGGGGAAAGCTACATACAAGGGGCCGAGCTGCCTCCATACAATCCACAGAGAGACAGAGAAAGAGAGAGGACAAGCCTGAAAGGACATATAGAAGGAGTGAGGGGTCTCAGAGCGACAGCCTGGCTGCAGAGGGTTCAAGTGTCCGGAGTTAATGGAGTTGTGAATAGAACTGTACCGTGAACTGTGTTGTAAACTGCTTGAACTGAAGAACTTGAAAGTAAACCCGGTGAACCCTGCCTCAGTTTCTGTGTCTGATTCCAGGTACACTGAACTGTGCATTACACATCTTTTACCCTGCCAGGAGCAGCCAGACCCGCGGTGGGCTCATCCATCCAGCTGCAGCCCATCCATACCTCCAACCTCCTAGCAGAGCTGCGCTGCAGCAGTGGTCCCATCACTGACCACAACCCATGGGTTGCGTCATGACAAACTATCACTGTAAATACCCTTTTTACTTGTGAGAACCCGGGACACGGTCCGGACCAAGACTGCCGTGATATCCCAGCAGTACCCCGGTCCGGTACCGAGTACCCCGTCCCAGTGGGCTCCACACAGCCGCTCCACCTCGTTGGACTGATAAAAGGTGTGCACATAGTCCGTTCTGTTGGAAGCGGGATGAGTGTCCTGGCTCTGGTGATAGCTCTCTACAACGGCTCTGGTGTCGCCACCGCGGATGGATGGGGTTGCTTTCCCCCAAGCCCTCTGGACCTCAAGAGCTGTAGCCCCTCCGGGATTCTCCTCTGGACCTTCCTCCTCCTTGAGGCTCGTCTGGTCTGGCTCTTCTCCTTCATGAGGGAACTGGTCTAGATACTCCTCCTCGACGGCCTCAATCACCAGGTCTGGCTCCTCGGCAGGTGGCTGCTCCTCCTCCGGATCAGGGTCTGTGGGGTCATCTGGCTCTGCAGCTTCATTATCTTCCTCCTACGGGGCTTCAGGGCTGCCCGCCTCTTCTTCTTCAATGGTTGGTAGCACCGGGTCCCCTCCGGTAACCGGGTGCATATCGGGTGACTGGTTCCTCACCACCGGTTCCAGTTCTGGACGGGCGGGCTACCTCCTCATGGCCTCGTGGCATAGCTTGCTGGCCACACTGGCACTCCAGTGCCGGACCGTCCACTCCATTGTCTCCAGGAGTTGTACCTTCAGGTCTTGGAGCACGGTCTCCCAGAAGGCTGGGTCTCCCTCGATTGTGCGGAGAGAGACCACATCTGGTTCACCGACTGCGGCACGGGCCTCTTCTTTCACCACCCGCATCAGGTCTTTCAGCCGGATTGCCGCCATGTCTCTCTCCAAGATCCGTACCTATTGCTATAGTCGAGCCCCAGGCCCTGGGGTACTGGGGTATCAGACTCGGAGAGGTTTTCACGGGGATATCACGGGTGGCAGCGCCTGAGCCCGTGGTCTGGGTGACACTTCAATAAGGGGTTATGTACAGGTGATAAGAGTTATTGTCACGTGATGCCACCTGTAGTACCTGGTGATGGGTCACCAGCGCTGCCACAGTCCTCCGAAGGGCGATGGTATTGCGGCAGGTATGGCAAAGCTCCCTACAGGTGGAGCTGGTCCTATGGGGCAGCGTATAATAAAGGGGCAGCTTGGAGTGGGACTTGAGGACAGGGTAAGAAGCTGTAAGGCAGTCTATAGGGAGGCCGGGGACGGAGAGGAATAACGCACACACTCTGAAGAAAGTCTCTTTTAACTTTTACTGATGGTATGCACAGGTAAAGATGTCCAGAGCACTGTCGAGTGACCAGGTGCACAGTGAGTCTCCACAGCAAGTGGGTATAAGGCCTCCTCAGATTCCTTGCTGTCGCTGAAGCCCTGTCTGTATGCAACACGACTGGCCTCCTCACTGTCTCTGGTCCTCTCTCTCTCCTCCTGCGCGGTCCACGGGTTACCCTCTCTGATCACTGCTGTGTGATTCCACACTACAGTGTCTGGCTCCCTCTTTCTGGGTACGCAGGGGGACCGGGTGACTAAAGTCTCCATGGTGTGCCAGGGTTTTCTGCAGTCCTGAAGTAATCCTGCAGGTGCGGAACCCCGAAGTCCGGTACGTCTTGGGTAAACTTTCACTAGTTCCTCTACTCCCTTGGCTAAGCTCCATGCCTTCTGTCCCCACTCCTAGGCTTGGCTCAATGGCAGAAGAGCTACTCCGGGTCACTGGTTCGGGCCTAACCGCGGCACCGATCACCAGGACGCCTTCGCAGCTCTCCTAGTGTCTGCACACTCAAAGTAACTCCTCCCCCAGCAGCAATATTTATAGGGGACCTCACCTAAAGTCAGTGAGTTTAGCTCCCCCTACTGTGCTGGGGTGGAAGGTGTTGCATGTAGTAGGTACCTGGTGTGGAAACCCAGCTGTGCAGTAGGGAAGGCTGTGGCTACCTGTGTGAGCAGGGCGCCACATACCCCCCTAGTTGTGTTTTCAAACAAAAAGAATAACAATAATCAACAATAATAACAGGTAACATATTTACCAAGTCTCAAAATATAAAAATTTACAAAAACCACTGAAAAAGATG
Source organism: Allobates femoralis (assembly GCA_033576535.1). Lineage (NCBI taxonomy): Eukaryota > Metazoa > Chordata > Amphibia > Anura > Aromobatidae > Allobates > Allobates femoralis. The sequence continues at coordinate 605,861,526 of JARQOC010000002.1, forward strand.
GGAAAAATGAAAACAGGTAAGTCTATACAGTGCTAGTCCATTCACCGCAGGTTTTTAAAAAAAGAGAAAGAAGTTTGTTGTCACACCAGTCCTGTGACCATGGTCCTTTTTAATTGTAATCCGGGGAAAAGTTCAAAGGTTCAGTCTCACAAGAGTCTATACGGTAGAGTCTCTGTAGACTCTGGGTAAGAAAAGGAGAAAGTCTTTCAAAAGTACACATTTTCAATAAACACATTTCCCTGTGGGTGTCTCGGCTTAGGAGACCTGGGTTCCTCTCCACCCCAGGCACTTTCTGTTCCTAACTTAATGTGCATGGGGCTGAGCCCAGTTCCTCCACCCTTCTGTACACTACTATGTACACTGCTATTTACATATTACTGCTGCCGTTTATTCTACCTCTGACCTTTTTACTGTGCCCACTCTCCATACCTAGACGGGGGTTGACCTTGTGTGCTCCTCTGTGACTTGCGCACTACAGGTATCTCTGTCTCAAGTGAGGTTTCTAGTGAAGGGTATGGTGCAGGTATGTCAGGTAAGTGTTTGCGTGGCCTTAGTCTCACTACAGGGCTAGCAGGTGTACCGATTGCAGTATCCTCAGATTCTCTAGCAACGGGTATTTCTTCCTGATTCCTTAGTACCACTTCTTGGGGCTGGTAGAAATTCAGTAATGGCACTAAGATGGCTCCATCTTGCTGAGGCCAATCTTATGGGAAATCTCCTAGAATTGTTGGAACTACCTTCTCCTTTACGTTTTTACATGGACTTGGTTCCTTTTCAGGTTCTAATTGTTCTTTTGGCGATGTTGGGGGATTCTGGTTTTCCCATTCAGTTGGACACTTTTTGATATGGTTTCTGGACACTGTGTGAGTGGTTTTTCCACCATTCTTGCTGATAAGACACACTTTGTCATTTATATATCCGGAATCTAGCAGGACATAGGGTTCTTGTTCCCACTGGTCGTCCAATTTATGTTGGGTACCCTTCCTCTTTAAGACAATACTTCCAGGTACAATAGGTTCTTCTGGAGCATGTTTGTTATAGTCCCTTTCTTGTTTTTCATGGGCTTTCTCCAGGTTGTCTTCAACACAGGCTTGAACCATTTTGTATTGTTCGAGGCGGTTTTCATTCCAGTTGAGCGTTGCATCATCTGCTTTGGATCAACTACTCCGAGTTCTAAGTGTACGGGTAACTTTCCTGTACGGGCTCTCATCAGGTAAGCTGGTGTACAGTTTGTAGAACTTACTGGAATGTGGTTGTACATGTCAACCAAGTCTGGTAGTTTCTCCGGCCATTGGTTCCTTTCTTCCAAGGGTAGGATCTTCAACATATCAATCATGATATTGTTCATTTTCTCACATAATCCATTGGTTTGGGGATGATATGGGGTCATCCTTATCTTCTTACACCCATACATGTGGCAGAACTCTTGGAAGATCTCCACTTCAAAAGCTGAACCTTGGTCTGTTAGGATGTGTTCCGGATAACCTAATGGTATACAGAAAACATTTTGGAATGTTCTGGCAGTGGTGGCAGCTGTCAAGTCTTTCACGGGGGCAACTATCAGGAACCTCGAGTAATGGTCTACCATGGTCAACGCGTATGTGTAGCCAGATCTACTTGGAGTCAGTTTTACGTGGTCCAGGGCTACTATTTCCAGAGGCTGCTTTGTCACTATGGGCTGGAGCGGTGCTTTCTGGCTCTGTAAGTCCTTTCTTCTAAGGCTGCAGGGTCTATAGTTCTTACACCACCTCTCAATGGATCCACGCATGCCAACCCAAAATAACTTATCTTTCAGTATAATTTCCACCTTTTTTCACCCAAAGTGACCAGTCTGGCTGTGGTAGGTGTTCAACACCATTTGTACTTCTGACTTCGGCACAATCATTTGCCAGACCATCTTGTGTGTCCTCGGGTTGATGTGCCTTCGGCAGAGCTTCTCCTGGTAAATGAACAGCTTGTTCCTCTCGTTCCACAGATGTTTGGCTTCTGGTTGGGGATTTTCTGGCAGCTTATCTGGGTTATCAGATGCTTTACCAAACTGACAGCCGGGTCATTGTCTTGCACTTCCTTCCAACCGAAGTGGGGCAATGGGTTCACCATTCTCACAGGAGGGTCTTTACGGATCTGCTGACACTGAGTTTCTCTTAATTATGGGATGCAGGTAACTCCACTTCCTCTAGCTCATCTTCATCCACGCCCACGTCTGACAGTTGAGGCATTCTGGATAAGGCATCCGCGTTTCCATTCTCGTGCCCAGCCCGGTATTTGATGGTAAACTGGTAGTTGGACAATCTGGCCATCCATCTTTGCTCCATGACTCCCAACTTTGCAGTCTCCAGGTGGATCAACAGATTGTTATCCGTGTAGGCTGTAAACTTGCTAGATGCCAGGTAGTGTTTAAACCTCTCTGTGATGGCCCAGACCAAGGCCAGGAATTCCAGCTTGAAGGAACTGTAGTTCTCCGAGTCGCTTTCTGTGGGGCGCAGCTTCCTACTGGCATAGGCGATCACTCTTTACCCTCTTGCCTCTGAGAAAGAACAGCTCCTAGTCCCACTTTGCTGGAATCTGTGTACAGCAGCAATGGCAGATTGTAGTCCGGGTAAGCAAGGATTTCTTCTCCTGTCAGGGCTTCCTTCATCATCTGGAACGATTCTTCTTGCTCCTTGCCCCACTCCCATGGAGAATCCTTGCCCTTCTTGGGCTGGCCTACTAAGAGGTTTTGCAGGGGAGAATCCTTCTTCGTGTACTCCTTTATGAACCTCCTATAGTAGCCCACCAGTCCCAGGAATTGACGTACTTCCTTCAGGGTCTTAGGTTCTGGCCACTCCTTGATAGCTGTCATCTTGTCTGGATCAGGGACCACGCCTTCGGCACTGACTATGTGTCCCAGGTACTGTACTCTTGGCTTTAACGTGGCATTTAGATGGTTTCAGCTTCATCCCGTATTTGGCTAGAGCTTCAAACACCTCTGCTAGATGGGTTACGTGTTCCTCATAGGTCTTAGAGTACCCGATCACGTCATCCAGGTAGAGCAGGACCGTCTCAAAGTTCTTATGCCCCGGGCATCTCTCCATCAACCGTTGGAAGGTCCCAGGTGCATTACATAGTCCAAATGGCATGCTGTTAAATTCACACAGGCCCATAGGTATTGTGAATGCCGTATTCTCCGGTCTTCCTCGGCTACGGACACCTGCCAATACCCACTAGTGAGATCTAAGGTGGAAAAGTAATTGGCAGACTTCAACGCAGCTAAGGATTGCTCTATACGAGGTAACGGTAAGCATCCTTGTGTGTTATGCAATTTATTTGCCTATAGTCTACACACATCCTCATGCTGCCATCCTTCTTCCTGACTAGGACTAATGGTGCTGCCCAGGGACTACAGCTCTCTCTTATAACCCCTGCGTCCTTCATGTCCTGTAACATTTCTTTGGCTTTTTGGTAATGTGCAGGTGGAATAGGCCTGTACCGCTCTTTGATTGGCGGATGTGTACCTGTGGGGATATGATGTTGCACGTCTTTTATCCTACCAAAGTCAAGTGAATGCTTACTAAAGACTTGTTCAAATTCTTTGACTACCCGGTAAACAACATGGAGTTGCTGGCACCAGTCCTCCAGTGGCCCTGTTGTATTATCAGGTTTTGCCCCTTTGGTATGGGGTAAGGGTCCCACTGCTTGGATCTTGTTATTGGTTACTGTGTACAATTTAGCAACGGTTGCATACCTGGGTAATTTAACCTCTTCCCTGCCACAGTTTAAGATGCAAACTGGTACTCTCCTATTGTGTACATCAACCGCCCCCCTTTCTCTCTAGGGCCCAGACTCCCACGTCAGGCACCCTCTCTCAGGATCCCCTCAGGATCCTCTCTCATCTTCCCTCTGGATCAGCGTAGAGCTGTCCGGGTTAACCTTCCACCTCGCTCCACACTCCTCGACTCCTCTCCAACTTCCTTCTCCTCACTCTCTCCGACTACTCTTTGACTCCCTCTAGAGGTGACTATATCGCCCTCCCAGAAGTAACCTCCCACCACTACTCTAGTGTGGGAGTGCAGGAATGGGTCCCACCCACCAGCCTAGCATCCACCTACAGTTGGGGAAAATTACACTACTTTTACGAGTGTAATACCCCACTGTGACGCCTGACCATGTGGGGCGCCACACAGTCAGGTGCAGGGATGTCACGGGTGGTCAGTGCCCGAGTCTGTGCCCTTGCGGTGACAATAGAAAGAAGAAAAAAAAGAAAAGAAGAAAAGTAATAAAGTTTATGAAGTTTGTGATGCCACCTGTAGGTCCGGTGATGGCACCGACGCAGCTTGGACCTCCGCGGTGATGGGCGACAGCAAGGTGTTGTAGCTCTCTACAGGCAGAGCCGGATCCCCGGGGCTGTAGAGTAACAATGGTGGAATAGCGCAGCGTAGTCTCTCCTGTGAGACTGGAATGTCACAGTCAACCAAGAAGAAACGCAGACATGTTGCTCACTCTGCACGGGTACTTTACTCCGGTAATCTGCAGTCTTACAGGGTATGCAGTTGTTTCAGCTAGGGTTGTGGACCGGGTGGTCCTGGCAGTAGGCAGTGTCCCTCTGAAGCTCCAGTGATGTTCCTTCTCTATGCTCACTCTGTCCTATCTCTGCGCACTCCTTCCTCCTTGCGCTGCCCTGCACGAATCCTGCTTGTTGAACCAGACCCGTCGGGTGATATGGAACCCTCTTTCTCTTCAAAGGGAACCCAACCCAGTCTAGCGCTTCTGGTGGAGACCATGCTTGATTTGGGCGGTTGGATCGTGCTCCTTCGAAGACATCGACCACGCCAGTAGTTTACGGTTCAGGGATGGACCTCTGATCCACGTCGCAGGTGGTACCCTGCTTCGGACTGGGCCAGAGCATTTGCCCCTCTCTATCTGGGTCACCAGGTTGAGGTGCCCTCCCCGTTACTTCTTCTCTTTTACACTCTCTTTCAATTCCACTCCTCTCCTCACCATTCCTTTTCTACTACTGTTCTGTTTGTCTCCCTTCCCGCTCTTTTCCCACTCACTATATCACCTAGCTTCTCCTCCCACCGAGACCGGTTTCCCTGGTAACGGGCGTCTAATTAGTCCCCTATCACTAGGTGTGTGTGTATGTGGTGATGGAGCTTCAGGCTTCTACTACCCCCTACCAGGACAAAGCATACTGCACCTTCTGTTAAGGGGTGCAGTACCCTTTTGTAGCGCGCTGAATAGTGGGGCGCTACACATACATACATTGCAGAAGTGAAGCAAGGGTTAAAAATAAAAAAAAACATCCTCACCTCTCCGGTGTGTCCCGCCATGTGCGCTGCGGCATCTGCCGTAGCTTTAGGGTCTTGAGGACCTGTGCATCAGCTGACCTAGTGGGGTGGGGCAACCCAAACAGCTGATCAGTCACATGACCGCATGAGCGTGGTTTAAATCTCCAGCCCACCGATGGGTTTTGGCGGGCGAGAGATTTATACCGCTCAGCTGATGCAGTCATGTGACCGATCAACTGATCGGGTTGCCCCACCCGGTCAGCTGATGCACAGGTCCTCAAGTCCCTGGAGCTACGGTAGATGCTGCGGCGCACATCACCGGACAAGCCGGAGAGGTGAGGATGTGTTTTTTTTTTATTTTTAACCCTTGCTTCACTTCCGTAATGTACAGTTGACAATTCTGTCAGATAATACTCAGTTTCTTCCTGAAAATGATTGCAATCACAAATTCTTTGGTATTATTATCTTCATTTAATTTGTCTTCAATGAAAAAACATAAAAGAGAATGAAGCAAAAAGCAAAACATTGATCATTTCACACAAAACTCCAAAAATGGGCCAGACAAAAGTATTGGCACCCTCAGCCTAATACTTGGTTGCACAACCTTTAGCTAAAATAACTGCGATCAACCGCTTCCGGTAACCATCAATGAGTTTCTTACAATGCTCTGCTGGAATTTTAGACCATTTTCCTTTGGCAAACTGCTCCAGGTCTCTGATATTTGAAGGGTGCCTTCTCCAAACTGCCATTTTTAGATCTCTCCACAGGTGTTCTTTGAGATTCAGGTCTGGACTCATTGCTGGCCACCTTAGAAGTCTCCAGTGCTTTCTCTCAAACCATTTTCTAGTGCTTTTTGAAGTGTGTTTTGGGTCATTGTCCTGCTGGAAGACCCATGCCCTCTGAGGGAGACCCAGCTTTCTCACACTGGGCCCTACATTATGCTGCAAAATGTTTTGGTAGTCTTCAGACTTCATAATGCCATGCACACGGTCAAGCAGTCCAGTGCCAGAGGCAGCAAAGCAACCCCAAAACATCAGGGAACCTCCACCATGTTTGACTGTAGGGACCCGTGTTCTTTTCTTTGAATGCCTCTTTTTTTCTCCTGTAAACTCTATGTTGATGCCTTTACCCAAAAAGAGAGAACATTCTTCCAAAACGTTTTAGGCTTTCTCAGGTAGGTTTTGACAAACTTCAGCCTGGCTTTTTTATGTCTCGGGGTAAGAAGTGGGCTCTTCCTGGGTCTCCTACCATACAGTCCCTTTTCATTCAGACGCCGACGGATAGAACGGGTTGACACTGTTGTACCCTCGGACTGCAGGGCAGCTTGAACTTGTTTGGATGTTAGTCGAGGTTCTTTATTCACCATCCGCACAATCTTGCATTGAAATCTCTTGTCAATTTTTCTTTTCCGTCCACATCTACGGAGATTAGCCACAGTGCCATGGACTTTAAACTTCTTGATGACACTGCGCACGGTAGACACAGAAACATTCAGGTCTTTGGAGATGGACTTGTAGCCTTGAGATTGCTCATGCTTCCTCACAATTTGGTTTCTCAAGTCCTCAGACAGTTCTTTGGTCTACTTTCTTTTCTCCATGCTCAATGTGGTACACACAAGGACACAGGACAGAGGTTGAGTCAACTTTAATCCATGTCAACTGGCTGCAAGTGTGATTTAGTTATGGCCAACACCTGTTAGGTGCCACAGGTAAGTTACAGGTGCTGTTAATTACACAAATTAGAGAAGCATCACATGATTTTTCTAACAGTGCCAATACTTTTGTCCACCCCCTTTTTTATGTTTGGTGTGGAACTATATCCAATTTGGCTTTAGGACAATTTTTTTTGTGTCTTTTTCATTGAAGACAAATTAAATGAAGATAATAATACCAAAGAATTTGTGATTGGTTTAATTTTCAGGAAGAAACTGAGTATTATCTGACAGAATTGCAGGGGTGTCAATACTTTTGGCCAACACTGTATATACATTGCGAAAGTGAAAGTCCCTCGCTTTGCAGGCCCGGGCTTTTCTGTGTCCGGATCCGTGAAAGTCACGGACCCGGACATAGAAATGGCATCCGTAGGCACACATCTGATGCTGTTCTTTCCAGTCAGTGGGATCCTGCAAAAAAACAGGATCCCCACGGACAGGAAAAATTTGCGATGTGAAAGCAGCCTAACCCATTTTGAGGCCTGTTTCACATCTAAGGGTGGTGTGCGTTTTGCTAAATTTGCGTTTCTAGGTGTTTTTACCGCTAAAAACGCATAGAAACGCTACCGTTTTGCCCCCATTGATTTTAATAGAAACTCATGTAAAAACGCAAGCAAAAACGCATGTGCGTTTTCAAAAACGCAAAATGCATGCGTTTTTGCAAACGCCGCACAAAACGTTGGGAAATGCGTCTAGTGCGGCGTTTCCAAAAAAACATGCGTTTTGCGCTTTTGAAAACGCACATAAGTATTTACATGCGGTTCCATTAAAATCAATGGGGGCAAAAACGCTAGCGTTTTTATGCGTTTTTAGCGGTAAAAACGCCTAGAAACGCAAATTAAGCAAAACACACACCAACCTTAGATGTGAAACAGGCCTAAGCCTTTTACAAATAAAAATAATTTACTTTCCAAACAACTTTTTTTACCAACTAGGATAACTGCTGAAAACATTTTTTCAATATACCGTATATACTCGTGTATAAGCCGAGTTTTTCAGCCCAAAAATTGGGCTGAAAAGTCTCCCCCTCGGCTTATACACGGGTCAATACGGTAGGTGGGGGCTGTGTCCAGGGCTGGGGAGGCTGGAGGAGGCGGTGGGAGGTAGCTGAATGAGCGCCCCGTCACGTGGGGCCGCTCATTACATATGCACTGCTTCCCCCTGTCAATCAGCGGGAAGCAGTGCATAATTAAATATATTCCCCCCAAATGCTGGCACTTGCCCCCCCTACTTGTAAGGCCCCCCCCGGCTGCTATTATGACCATACCATCCTCTTCATCGCGCGCGCGCAAGTCCCTCCGTGCTCCCGTCCTCCATAGCATCCGGGGTCATGTGACCGGCCGGTCGCATGACGTCATCGCTACGCGACGGCCGGGGACCCGGATGCATGGAGGACGGGAGCACCGAGGCACCTGCGCGCGCGATGAAGAAGACAGAGGATGGTAAGTTAAGCAGCCGGGGGGGGGAGCTTACAAGCGGGGCAATTGCCAGCATTTGGAGGCTGCCTGTAAACGCCTTTGGGGCTGGGGCTGACTGTATATACCACCTTTGGGGCTGGGGCTGCCTGTATATATCACCACTGGGGCTGGGGCTGCCTGTATATACCACTACTGGGGCTGGGGCTGCCTGTATATACCACCACTGGGGCTGGGGCTGCTTGTATATACCACCTTTGGGGCTGGGGCTGCCTGTATATACCACCTTTGGGGCTGGGGCTGCCTGTATATACCACCACTGGGGCTGGGGCTGCCTGTATATACCACCTTTGGGGCTGGGGCTGCCTGTATATACCACCACTGGGGCTGGGGCTGCCTGTATATACCACCACTGGGGCTGGGGCTGCCTGTATATACCACCACTGGGGCTGGGGCTGCCTGTATATACCACCACTGGGGCTGGGGCTGCCTGTATATACCACCACTGGGGCTGGGGCTGCCTGTATATACCACCACTGGGGCTGGGCCTGCCTGTATATATCACCACTGGGGCTGGGGCTGCCTGTATATACCACTACTGGGGCTGGGGCTGCCTGTATATACCACCACTGAGGCTGGGGCTGCCTGTATATACCACCTTTGGGGCTGGGGCTGCCTGTATATACCACCACTGGGGCTGGGGCTGCCTGTATATACCACCACTGGGGCTGGGGCTGCCTGTATATACCACCACTGGGGCTGGGGCTGCCTGTATATACCACCACTGGGGCTGGGGCTGCCTGTATATATCACCACTGGGGCTGGGGCTGCCTGTATATACCACCACTGGGGCTGCCTGTATATACCACCACTGAGGCTGGGGCTGCTGTATACTACGACTGGGGAGGCTGCTGTATACTACCACAGGGGGGACTGCTGTAAACTACCATTGGGGAGGCTGCTGTATACTCCCACAGGGGGGACTGCTGTATACTACCACTGGGGAGGCTGCTGTATACTACCACAGGGGGAGGCTGCTGTATACTACCACAGGGGGGACTGCTGTATACTACCATTGGGGAGGCTGCTGTATACTACCACAGGGGGGACTGCTGTATACTACCACTGGGGAGGCTGCTGTATACTACCACAGGGGAGGCTGCTGTATACTACCACAGGGGGAGACTGCTGTATACTACCACAGGGGGGACTGCTGTATACTACCACAGGGGGAGGCTGCTGTATACTACCACAGGGGGAGACTGCTGTATACTACCACAGGGGGAGACTGCTGTATACTACCACAGGGGGAGACTGCTGTATACTACCACAGGGGGAGACTGCTGTATACTACCACAAGGGGAGACTGCTGTATACTACCACAGGGGGAGACTGCTGTATACTACCACAGGGGGAGACTGCTGTATACTACCACAGGGGGAGACTGCTTTATACTACCACAGGGGGAGGCTGCTGTATACTACCACAGGGGGAGGCTGCTGTATACTACCACTGGGGAGGCTGCTGTATACTACCACTGGGGAGGCCTGTATACCACTGGGGAGGCTGCTGTATACTACACTGCTGGGGGCTGTATACCTGTGCTGGGGTCCACCCTCGGCTTATACACGAGTCAATAGGTTTTCCCAGGTTTTGGGGGCAAAAGTAGGGGGGTCGGCTTATACACGGGTCGGCTTATACACGAGTATATACGGTAGGTTAAATTAATTAGAATAAACTAGGACATTTATTTCTGTAATGACAGTGGCACAATTATATTGTAGCAGGTTAGGATAATATTACTGTTGAGATTTTGGTTGAGTAAGGACTTTAACCCCTTCAGAACGGGCCAGTTTTTAATTTCCGTGCTTTATTTCCACCTTCTTCGAAGAGCCATTCATTTTTGTTGTTGACAGCTGTAGTTTTGAATACCACCATTCATGTTATACGTATTAAAGAGGACCTGTCACCCCCTTCCTGTAATTCAATCTAATAGCAGCACTGAATGCAGCATGTATGCTGCATTCAGGCAAGGGGTCCCCCATGTGTCTGTGAGGTTTGTACCCCTAAATATAGCCTTTTGAAAACTCACAGTAAAAAGTCAAGAGGGCATTACCAGTGGCAACTTTCGGCTCGCTTCCCGGGGGCCATTCCCACCCCATGCGTCTCCGTTCCGCCCTCCTCCCTGTACTCACCACCTCCTTGATGGTTTGTCATCCATCCTCGCCTGCGCCTCCTTGTGCTGCTTCATGTAGGCACAGAGCAAGGTCTTGTTAGTGTCGGTCCCGCGCTCCTGTCCCGGCTTCCGTCTTGGCGTCAGCGCTTGTGCCCGGCCTGCTCCATGTTATACGGAGCAGGGCGGGCACAAGTGCTGACGTCAGGCGGACAGGAGCGTGGGACCACACTAACAAGACCTCGCTCTGAGCCTGCGTGAAGTAGCACAAGGAGGTTCAGGCGAGGATAGATGACAAACCATCAAGGAGGCGGCAAAGACAGGGAGTAGGGTGTAACGGAGACGCAGGGAGTGGGAATGGCCCCCGGGAAGCGAGCTGACTGTTGCCACTGGTAATGCCCTCTTGACTTTTTACTGTGAGTTTTCAAAAGGCTATATTTAGGGGTACAATCCTCACAGACACATGGGGGACCGCTGCATTCAGTGCTGCTATTATATTGAATTCCAGGATGGGGGTCACTGACAGGTCCTCTTTAAGAACTGAAAAATGAGAGAAAAAAATTACAAGTGGGTTGAAACTGAGAAAAAAACTGTAATTCAGATGTACTTTTTCTGGTTTTTATGGCGCTCACTGTGCAGTAAAAGTGACTTTGACAACATGATTCTTCAGATCAGTTTCATTGGGATTATACCAAACTTGTATAGTTTTTTTTTTTTTTTAAACACATTTTACTAGTGAATAAATCTGCAATTTGTAAAAAAAAAAGTTTAACCATTGTCTGAGATCTATAACTTTTTTTCCATTAATGAAGTTGCACAGTATATAGTGACATCTAGTGGTTACCTAATGTTTTGTCAAAAAAAAGAACCAGGTCACTCCTAAATTATCTCAGTATTTTGTAAGCCACCAATTACATACCGTAAAATGACTGATGTTTTAGTAATAACAAGAAAACATGTACTAAACTGTGAGTACAGATTTTAACTTAGTGGCTAATGTTAAAGTGGATTCCCTCTTTTCACAACAAGGCATCTATCTCTGCTACAGTTTATGTAATTTTGGGCAGTTCATAGTGACATGCATAAAGATATGTACAAAAAATTCTATTTCACAAATAATACAGTGCTTTATTAGGCCGGTTTCACATTTGCGTTTGTGAACGCAGCATTCCCAACGCAGCCATACACATGCGCACTGCGTTCCTATGTTTAACATTGGAACGCATGGTACCTGCAGCCTGTTGCATTTTTTGTGCATTCATGTGCGCTTGTTTTATCAGCATGCGACCACAAGCGCACAAATGTGCCCTATGTGCCGACCAATCAGAGATGCGGCATTCAAACTGCGCGCCAAGTCTCTTATTGGTTGCCGACAACCGCAGCCACCAATGAGCGTCGTGGTATTCAAATTGCGATATTGCCGCGCAATTTGAACTGCCGCTCATAGTGTGACCCAGTTCACTCCTGTTTACAAGGTCTGTCAGTCAGTGTGACGCAGTTTACTCCTGTATACAAGGTCTGTCAGTCAGTGTGACGCAGATTACTCCTGTATATAAGGTCTGTCAGTCAGTGTGACACAGTTTACTCCTGTCTATAAGGCTGTCAGTCAGTGTGACGCAGTTTTCTGCTGTATACAAGGTCTGTCAGTCAGTGGGACGCAGTTTACTCCTGTCTATAAGGCTGTCAGTCAGTGTGACGCAGTTTACTGCTGTATACAAGGTCTGTCAGTCAGTGTGACGTAGTTTACTCCTGTATACAAGGTCTGTCAGTGTCACGCTCTACAGACGGATCTGATGTGAGGACCCACTGGACCGCAGGCAATGCGGATGCTGATACCAGGATGAGTGAGAGAACCAGACAAGGAAGGTAATTTTCAAAGATTTATTTGCACACAATAACAGCAGTGGGCAAAACACCCCAAGGGAAGGCCACAGGGCCACCTCACCGGAAACACCTCCAAAGGAGTCCAGCAAGAGTGACCCCTATACAGGGATTTCTCCTGGACGAGGCTAAGGGGGGCCCAAGAGAGGCGGACACCCGTGTTGAACCGACCCCAGGGAAGGAACCAACAGCAGGGGGACACGGAGGTGCAGAATGGGGTCCTTTGGGAAAACCAGGAAACACGGAGGGCAGCAGGGAACAGGCACGGAGGAATCCAACTGCAAGAGATCAAAACAAGGGTAAGGAAAAGCAGAAATCAGGAGAACCTTAACAAGACCTGGACTAGCAACTTCAAGAAGGTAGAAGTTGCCCAGGCAATGTCCAGAAGTGAATGAGGACCTTATATCCCCACAGCCTCTCAGTGATTGGCTGAGAGGCGGGGCAGGGCAGACTGGAACCCTGGCCCTATAAGAGTGGCTGAGAGCACGAGCCCGCCCCCTACTGAGAGCTCAGGGAGGAAGTGAGACAGCAGAAGCCCCAGGAGGATGATGCAGCAGCCTGGAAGCCGAACCCTGGCCCCTTGACAAGCGGCGATGCACTTTGGAGCCCTGGGGCCGTCGCCGGCCGGCTGGTACCCTGAATCCTCGGACCAGGGCCGGTGACGGAGCGATAGGTAAGCGGGCAGGGGGGACAGTAGAGCGTGCAATGGAGGCGCCATGCCGCAGTGATGCAACAGTACCCCCCCCATGCCCCCCCGGAAGCAAACCAGCATGAAACCTGCGCAGGAGGCGCGGAGCGTTGATGTTCTTTGCAGGCTCCCAGGACCGTTCCTCCGGACCGAACCCCTTCCAGTCAACCAAGTACCAAGTAGAGCAGCCCCTCCTCTTCATATCTAGGATGGCGCTGACCTCCCACACGTCGGATGCAGAGGCTGGTGGAGGTTGCACAATCGTATCCTGTGAGTAGCGGTTGAGGACCAAAGGTTTGAGGAGAGACCGGTGAAAAGAGTTGTGAATCCGTAGAGTAGGGGGTAGCCGTAACTGGTAGCACACCTCATTCAACTTGCGAATGACCTCAAAGGGACCGATGTATCAAGGACCCAGCTTGTAAGAGGGAATTTTGAGGCGGACGTATTTGGAGGAGAGCCATACCTTGTCCCCTGGCTGGAACAGGGGGGCATCCAGGCGCCGCTTGTCGGCGTGGACTTTCATCCGTCTCAATGCCTTCTCTAGGGCTACTCGTGTCTCGTCCCAGATCTTGGAGAAGTCTCTAGCCACCGTCTCCGCCGCCAGAGTAGGAGTTGTGATGGCCACGGGAGTCGGGATCCTCGGATGGTGTCCATACACTATGAAGAAAGGCGTGGAACGAGAGGACTCACCGGTGTTATTGTTGTAGGAGAACTCCGCCCAGGGTAGTACGGTTGCCCAATCGTCGTGGTGTGCGTTGGAGAAGTGTCGCAGGTAGCCGGACAACACCTGATTCACCCGTTCGACCTGCCCATTGGACTGCGGATGGTAGGCTGAGGAGAAGTCCAAGGCGACATCGAGCTTCTTGCAGAGGGACCGCCAGAACCTGGACACGAATTGAACACCCCTGTCAGAAACAATGTTAGAGGGAAGACCATGTAAGCGGAGAACGTGGAGGATGAACAGCTCAGCCAGTCTGGGCGCCGAAGGCAGGCCAGGCAAAGGAATGAAATGGGCCATTTTGGAGAACCTGTCCACCACGACCCACACGATGGTGTTGCCGGAGGAGGGCGGGAAGTCGGTGATAAAGTCCATGGCGATGTGTCTCCAAGGTTCACAGGGCACCGGTAAGGGCAGGAGAGGTCCGACAGGCAACCGTTTGGGTATCTTGTTACGGGCACAGGAAGAACAAGCTGAAACGAAGTCAGTGACGTCCTGGCGCATTCGTGGCCACCAATAATGCCGACATATCAGCTGCAGGGTCTTCGTTAGTCCAGCATGGCCAGCGAGTCTGGAGGAATGACCCCAGCGAAGAACACGCTCTCGATCGGCCTCGGGAACCATCGTTTTACCTGGGGACGGCTGAGAGAAACGGAGCGGAGCCACCATGCAGAGACTAGACGGATCAATGATGGGGCGTGGCTCCTCCTCCTGATCATCGATGAGGTAGGACCGGGACAAGGCGTCAGCCTTGATGTTTTTGACTGCCGGGCGGAAGTGAAGACTGAAGTCGAAGCGGGCAAAGAACAAGGACCAGCGAGCCTGTCGTGGGTTGAGTCTCTGGGCTGACTGCAGGTAGGCCAGATTTTTGTGATCGGTGTAGATCACTACAGGATATAGTGCACCTTCTAGGGGGTACCGCTACTCCTCCAGAGCCATTTTGATGGCAAGCAGTTCCCGGTCGCCTATGGAGTAATTCCGTTCACTGGAAGAGAAAGCCTTGAAGAAAAAACCACAAGTTACCATGCGCCCAGTGGTGGTCTTCTGGGTGAGGACGGCTCCTGCTCCGGATGAGGATGCGTCCACCTCCAGAAAAAATTGTCTATCCGCCATAGGCCTGTGGAGGGCAGGAGCTGTGGAGAAAGCGCTTTTGAGTGACAGGAAGGCGCATTCGGCTTCTGGGGTCCATACCTTGGCTGGCGTCCCTTTCCGAGTCAACGCGGTGAGGGGTTTGACCAGATCAGAGAAATGCGGGATGAATTGCCGGTAGTAATTGGCGAAGCCCAGGAATCTCTGGATGGCCTTAAGTCCCACTGGTCGAGGCCACTTCAGGACGGCGGATACCTTCTCTGGATCCATCTCGAGACCGGCATCGGAGATCACGTATCCCAGGAAGGGCAAGGAAGTCCGTTCGAACAGGCACTTCTCGTACTTCGCGTACAACCGGTTCTCCCGTAACCGGAGTAGGACCCGCCGGACGTCTCGCCTGTGTGTAGGAAGATCAGGGGAGAACACCAGGATGTCGTCTAGGTAGACTACGACACAGACATAGAGGAGATCTCTGAAAACGTCATTCACAAATTCTTGAAATACTGCAGGAGCATTGCACAATCCGAACGGCATTACCTTATATTCGTAGTGCCCATCCCGGGTGTTGAAGGCTGTCTTCCATTCGTCGCCTGCTCGAATCCGGACAAGATTGTAGGCACCGCGCAGATCCAGCTTCGTGAAGACCCGGGATCCACACAGCCGGTCGAAGAGCTCGGGAATGAGGGGCAGCGGGTACTTTCTTCACGGTGATGGCATTGAGACCCCGATAATCAATGCATGGCCTTAAGGTCCCCTCCTTCTTCTTTACGAAGAAGAACCCCGCACCCATGGGCGAAGTGGATTTCTGGATAAAACCCCGCGCCAGGCTGTCTTTAACGTAATCAGCCATTGCCTGGGACTCGGCGGGGTTCAACGGGTAGATGCGACCCTTCGGAAGCGAAGCCCCTGGTACCAGATCGATGGGGCAGTCGTACGGTCTGTGAGGAGGAAGGGTCTCGGCCTCCTTCTTATTGAAGACATCAGCATAGGACCAGTAGGCCGATGGTAGACCGGGCAAGGCCGCCGGCGAGGGAGGCATCTGGGTTGGATGAACGGAGAGCAGACACCGACTGTGACAAGCCTGACCCCACCGCAGGACCTCTCCCGTACGCCAATCCAGGACTGGTTCATGACTGCGGAGCCATGGCAAGCCGAGCATAAACGGGGGAGAAAGAGACGGCAATACGTAGGAGAGCCGCTCAGTGTGGAGTGCTCCGACCTGTATCTCCACCTCACTCGTAACGCTCGCTATCGTGTCCTGTAGGGGTCTCCCATCGACAGAGGTGATGATGCGGGGATGCTGCAGGGGTAGTATGGGAATGCCATAACGTTGCGCCGTTTCCAGCTGTACAAAATTACCTGCAGACCCGAAATCCAGATAAGCCACCTCCGACCTTCACCTGGATGGAAATAGTAAGTGGTAGAGAGGAGTCGCCCTCACCTAGGTTGGCCTCTCTTACCTGGCCTAGGTGGAGGAGTTTTCCGGTCTCTTGGGACATTGCCTGCGGAAGTGTCCGGATCCACCGCAGTAAAGGCAAAGGCCCCGGGTGAGCCTCTCCTCCCTTGCCTGACTGCTTAACCTGACGCGGTCCACCTCCATGGGCTCGGGGGCTGACGGGGAAGCCCGGGGTACCGGAAGAAGGGGCCGCTGGAACGTGGGAGCCAAGCGGGGAGGTCTTCTCTCCTGCATCCTCTCCTGAGTCCTCTCCTTGTTCCGCTCCTGCAGACGACGGTTTATCCGGATCGCCAGGGTGATGAACTCGTCCAGGGAACCGGGAAAATCCCGTACCGCCAGTTCGTCCTTCACACGCCTGGATAACCCCCGACGGAAGACACCGATCAAGGGCTCATCGGACCAGCAAAGCTCGGAAGCCAAAGTGCGGAATTGAATTGCGTACTGACCGACAGACCGATTACTTTGCTGCAGACTGAAGAGGGCCTCGGTAGCAGAGGCGACCCGTCCAGGTTCATCGAAGATCCTGCGGAAGGTGGCCAGAAACGCCCTCAGGTCTGACACAATGGGATCCTCCCTCTCCAGGACCGGATTAAACCAAGCCAATGCCTCGCCCTCCAGATGGGATGCCAGGAACGCCACCTTGGCCTCGTCCGTAGGGTATTGGTGTGGTAACAGCCG